>CM030364.1:226690312-227894062 GCA_017893485.1 Hemerocallis citrina | reverse complement strand
CCACAAGTGAGTTTGTAATGTCAGTAAATCTGGTTATCATTTCGGACACACTTTCATTTTCCTTCATGCGGAACATTTCAAACCTGTGAACAAGAACAGATATTTTAGATTCTTTCACTTTGTTTGTTCCTTCATGATTTACCTCGAGTGTATGCCAGATTTGATGTGCGGTTGTTGAATTTGACACACTGTTGAATTCTTCTTTTGTAAGAGCACAGAATAATGCATTCATTGCTTTTGCATTATTCATTGTTTGGTTCTTCATGTCATCATTCTATTGTGCATATGAAATAGTAGGAGCAGTGTATTCTGTTTTAGTCATGTTCCATATTTCATAATTGATGGATTGGAGATAGATCTTCATTCTGCACTTCCAATAATTGTAATTTGTTCCATCGAAGAGAGGTGGCCTTTGTGTAGATTGCCCTTCATGGTACTGATTTGCATTTGACGTAGTTGCCATAGCCTTTGACCTCGCTCTGATACCAAATGTTGGATCCTGTAGACGAGACAACAAACACTAGAGGGGGGGTGAATAGTGTTTATAAAAATTAAATTGCAGAATAGAGATTTTTCTTCTGTACAGTCGACTTAAGGAATAAACCAGTCGCCTGAATTAACAAAATGAAAAAGTAATTTAAACAAGTAGGATTATATGCACAAGCTAAAACTAAATTTTGAGAATATACGGATGGGATAATTCAAGGAGTTCCTTAGGTGAAAATTTATTTATAGTAGAAGATTTTCATGGACATATAGGAGAATATAATACGGAATATGAGGGTGCATGGAGGACATAATTTAGACATAAGAACGATGGTGGAGAGGCTCATACTTATTTTAGGAAGATGGAGAAACATTTGATAACCTTTAAAAGTGGCGCAAATGAGCCAAACTGATTTTTTCATTACTAGGAAGGTGGATCATTTGACGTGTAAAGATTTTCAACTTATACCGGGAGAGAACTTAACTTCACAACATAGGTTAATGATGATGGATGTTAATATCAGAAAACAGATATGTGTGAGGAAGAAGAGTAGGGACCCAAGAACTCGGGGGTGGAACTTGAAGGTGGGAAACTAGAGATTTTTCGAGATAAAGTCCTTAAAGGAGCGACATGAAATTGAGAATGAGAAACTAATATGATGTGGACTAAAATGGCTACGTGTAAAAAAGAAATCTCAAAGAAGGTACTTGGATAATCTAAAGGTAGAAGGCTTCAAACTAAAGAAACATGGTTGTGGCAAGAAGAAATACAAAATATTGTGAGAAAAAAATATCAACCGTAAAAAATATGGCAAAAGAATAGAAATGAGGAGGATTTTGAGAAATATAAGACCGTTAGAAAAGAAGTTAAGAAAGCGGTAAGTGGTGTAAAAGAAAAAAAAATCGATGATTTAGTGCATCGATGATTTATACACTAAATTAAGAACAAAATAAGGAGAAAATCATATATATAAGCTTGCTAAACAAAGGGATATGAAAACAAAATATTTGGATATAATTAGTTGTATTAAGAGCAAGAATTCAAGAGTCTTAGTAAAATATGAGAAAATTAAGGAAAGATTGTGAAGTTACTTTGAGAAGTTATTAAATGAAAAGGTTGTGGATAACTTAAATATAGAATAATCACGGGAGAGTCGAGAACATATATTTTTCCATTGAATTAGGAACTCAGAGGTTCGAAATGCTCTAAGAATAATGAAAATAGGAAAAGCTTTGGGATCGGATGGTATACACATTGAAATTTGGAAGTATCTTGGGGATGTAGGAGTGGGTTGGCTAACAAGATTGTTTAATGAGATTTTGAGGAGCCAAGAAGATGCATGATGAATGGAGAAAGAGTATTTTAGTACCTATATATAAAAATAAACAAGATATACAAAATTACTCCAACTAGCGAGACATTAAATTAATGAGTCATACGATGAAACTTTAAAAATGAGGGATCAAACATAGACTTAGAGTAGAAACAATAGTGTCTGAGAATCAGTTTGGATTTATGTCTGAGTGGTCAACAATAGAAGCAATTTATGTAATGAGGAGACTTATGAAAAAATATAAAGGGAATAAGAAATATCAACATATGATGTTTATAGATCTAGAAAAAGCTTTTGATAAAATCCCTAGAAGCATAGTATGGTGGGTGTTAAATAACAGAAGAGTAACTATTTAGTATATTGAGGTGATTAAAGATATGTATGAAGGGGCAATGACCATAATTAGAACAACCACATGAGAAAGTAATGAATTCCCTATTACAGTAGATTTGCACCAAAATTCGGCTTTAAATCGTACCTATTTTGTCATGCCCTGCTTCTCAAAATATGGAAATACGAGTACACAACTAAGGCATAGCAAATTATATAAGTATATCAACTCATATCATCTATAAGTTGTATAATACCAGTAAGCTCAACAACACAAATAACAATAAAAATTACATGAACAAGAATAGAATAAATAACCAATATCTGAGAAACAAGAACTTACAAAATACCCGAGAATATACAATGTAAACAGCTCGCCAAGATCCTTCAGTATCTCATCATCTATACATGTATAAACATTAACTAAAAAGAATGAGAAATGTTCGTTAGAGCAAGCTTCAGATAGCAAGTAGCAACAAGGAGTGAAACGAGAAAGTACGATATAACAAGGAATAAGAAACGGTATGATCAAGTACAATACAAGAACATGTAAACTTGTAACTGGAACCAAGAAAACATGTAAACAGAACTTCAATGTATAATCAATTGGTAACAAGAAATCATGTAACAGGAAACATGTCATGTAAATGGGAAACATGTAAACATTAATCATATAACTTGTAAACATGAATCATGTAACTTATAAACAGGAACATGTATGTGTTCAATGTTAATCTTAAGTCTATCAATCTTTTATCAGTCATGTCGAATGCACGCAATCATGCATCTCATACCACAGGTTTGGGTGCATATAATCACGTGAACGTTTAGACACTATTGGTGAATTCTATAGGATCATATACTCGGGTCTTGCAGTGACAATAACAGGAATCATATTATATAAACTAGAACATGTAATAGGAAATCATGTAATCATGTGATGGATTCTAGGTGGCCCTCGAAAATTTAAAAGTAGCCCTCGCAGATTCAAGAGGTGGCCCCCACAGATTCTAGAGGTGGCCCCCTGTCGGTTCTACGACATTCCACTTAGTTCTACGTGGCACTTAGCTCCATGTGGCACTTAGTTCTAAGTGGTACTTAGCTCCTTGTGCCCCTTCCGAGTACATTCTCTTATATTGTCCACTACTAGGTCTTTTACTTTATTACCTCGACTTGTTATTCTTTTGCAATAATTACTCATGAATATGCAACCAATGAAAACGGTGTCAAGACAATATCAGGAAGTATCGGAAGCTATGCAATGCATGGTATAAAGTGCAATTCATTACATGCAAAATAAACATATTTATATTTAAATACATGAAGATACAAATTCTAGACAGCAATACGTTGTTGTACAAAAACTCACTTTTCTGCTCCTACGGGAAAGAAAATTAGGTTCCATCAGGCTTCTAGAAAATAGTCTCTCTACCGGTTCTAACGCATATTCGCACGACATATTCTAATCATAGTAGCTAGGTCTATCAGCCGGTTCTTTACTGGTCTAGTGTTCAGGCGGCAGGTTAGGGTCAATTTTTTGTGCATAATAATCAACTGTAAATTTATTTAAAAATCTTATAAACATGATACACTAACTCCTAACAATGTTAAGCAACATACTAGTAAATCTCATGTCTTAATTCCACTAGTAGCATATTATTTTAATCAACCAATCAATGACGATATACTCCAAAACGATATTCTAAAAATTAGACATCGCAGTTGTAAAACGTCAATATCTCACAAATCATAAGTCCATTTGCGAAACCGAGAGTTGTTCTGGAAACTACATTCGGCGTGCTACAATTTACAGGTAATAAGTTATAAATTTCAGTATTAGAAACTGGGTCAAATTATCAGTACAAGTTCAGGTCAGAGACATGACATGACATTCGAGTATTCTATAAACGGTAAATTAATGAATCCAGAGTTCAATCAATTACATGACACGATAAATAAGCTATGAATCAAGGGTAGAAGTCGAGCATGAACTCAACGAAGAATCAATAACATAATTCAATAATATAACAATAAAAACTATTTGCCAGAGATTCAAGGAAATACTTGAACAAGAACAACAATGAAGTTCAAGAGATTCTTACCTTATATTCGATGAGTACAGTGAACGAAGAACGACAGACGTGACAAGAAAGAGCAACAATAGCAACAAACAAGAACGGCGGCAGCAATCATGCAAGGGGCGGCGCAACTACGGTAGCAACAACACTGCGAGGCAACAAACACAGCGAGATAGCTACACAAAATGACAATCATGATCAGAACGATAGCAACGAGTAGAATGATAGCAAGGAAGGTCAGCTGCGATGCTCAGTGGAAATGATCGGCTTGTGGTGGCTCGGTACTGATGGTGAAGAGGCAGCGAGTTGCGGTGATGGATATGATGGTTGCGCTGTGGTGCTTTCATGGCTGACGAGGAGTTGGACGAGAGGAGGCATCGGCTGTAGTGAGGTGCAGCGACAGGATGCAGGGGGTGAGCGGTGGGTACAGGCAGTCGGGGGAAGTTGCGAGTGGTGGTTGCGGCGATGGGGTCGGTGGCACGCGCAGGAGGAGATGATGATGGGGTGAGAGGCACTCGGTGATGGGTGAACACAGTGGCTGGTGGAGGTTGGAGGCTGAAGTTGGACGGCTGTTCAGATGATAGGATTGATCGGTGGTGGAGACAGGGGTGGTGATGAGGGAGACAGTATTGGGCTTCAGGAATCAAGTAGGAGAAGAGGAAAAGCATAATTAGTGGCTACTGGAGATGGATTAGTATAATAATTAGGACTAGGTATTATTAAGATATATATAGGGGATTTAAGTGGGCTGCAATATGAGTTCTTGAGTCTAGACTTGGGCTTGGTTTGGATGTGGGCTAAGTTTGGGCTTGGTTTAATAAATCAAAAAAGAAATAGAGAAATATTGAGGTTATAGAATGAAATAAGATTTGGGTTTTGAGTTCCACAAAAATAATCGAAGAAGGCAATTGGATTTAAAAAAATGGTAGGATACATATCAAATGTTTGGAATGCAAGAATTGGAGAAGAGAGAAAGAGAAACACGAATTAAAATCTGTACAATTGAGTTCAAGAAAAGATTATGAAAAATTTATAGACAAGCGAAATACAAGAATACAGAATTTTATTTTTTGTATAAACAAAAACGGGGGTTACATCTTTACTCTGGTGATGGATGAATTGAGCAAGGAATACAATATGAGGTGTCATAGTGTATGCTTTTTTCCTATGACATCGTCTTAGTGGACGAAACTAGAGTGAAAATCAATACTTAATTATAAATGTGGAGAGAAACTTTGAAAGGTAGAGGCTTTAGAATAAGCAAAACTAAAACAGAGTATGTGGAGTGTAATTTTAGTGATATTCAGAACACAAGTGAGGAAATGGTGAGGCTTGATGGTCAAGAGATACCTAAGAGAGACTGTTTTCAATATCTAGGCTCGATTATACAAAGAGATGGGGAGATTTGTGAAGATGTTATACATAGGACCCAAGCAAGGTTTCTTAAGTGAATAAGTGCTTGTGATGTTTTGTATGACAAACGTATAACTTTGAAGTTGAAGGAAAAAAATTTATAAAACTGTTAGACCAGCAATGATGTATGGAGCAGTGTGTTTGGCAATAAAGAAACAATAGGTTCAAAAAATGAGTGTAGCGGGGATAAGGATGCTAAGATGGATGTGTGGTAAAACTAGGAAGGACAAAATTAGAAACGAGTATATACGAGACATGGTAAAGGTAGCTCTTATCTAAGATAAATTAAGAGATAATCGCCTAAGGTTGTTTGGACGTGTCATATGTAAACCTAGTAGTATTCATTAGAAAGAGTGATTTAATAAATATTGAGGGTAGAGTTAGGGGTAAGGTAAGACTTAAACTTACTATGGTGAAAATTATGAAAAAAGATATGCTAGCTTGTGGTCTTACAAAAGATATTGTACTAAACCGAGCTGAATGGAAAACTAAGATTCATGTAGCCGACCCCAACTAGTTGGGAAAAAAATAATGGAAAACTAAGATTCATGTAGCCGACCCCAACTAGTTGGGAAAAAAACTTTGTTATTGTTGTTGTTGTTGTTGTTGTTCAATAACTTTGTCAGAACATCAGTGTGATTCCCTCAACCCTTCTGATATAGGTAAAAATTGCAACAAATCGGGGCCGAACGATTTTGTCACGCACCTCAAAACTTCCAGGGCAGAATTGTAATTTCAGTAGTATGCCTTCTAGATGAATATGGGTTGTTTCTCGGCCCACCATTTCAACCGGATCCACAATCTCGGTTTACTTACCTCCTAAGAAAGAGGAGATTTTCACTCTACTAAGATTGTCAGTCAAATCCCCCATAGAGTAACCAACTCTATCTCTCTAACAAAAGAAGAGCAACCATTTTATCTCTCCAACAAGGGAAGAGCAACTAACTCTATCTCTTTACCAAAGGAATATCCAGAATATGTTTTTTATGTCAATCTTCTGTAACTAACCTCAGGCCTATAAATACTCTCCCCCTCATTCAGTAATAGGTAATCAGTACGTTTCCACTAAAACTCGAATCCTCTTTTTGAGCTACTAACTAGAGCATCGAAGAGTTTTTTGCTAGGACCAATCCCGGTGTTCAGACTTTGTGCAGGTTCGTCGAACGTTTTCAGCCATCCAATTCAGATTTAGGCACTTTCAACCGTTCAGATTCATATCAAGGAGTCTTCAACCACCACCATTCAGATCAAGATTAATGGTATAGATCTTTAGTTTTTTCCTCAAAATCTGAACTCATCTGATTGCTCCCACACCAGAAAAAACACAACACCTTCCTACAACTTTAAGGCTATATTTGGGAATGGAGTTAAGTTACGAAAACTAGAGTTTTGGAGGATTATCTCCAAAACTATAGTTTTCTCAACTTTGGGTTGTTTGGGAGCCAACTTGGAGTTGACTTGCCCAAAAGTTGGGATAAATGTAGTTATCTTTATCTCTTTACCAAAGGAATCACCAGAATATGTTTTTTTTATGTCAATCTTCTGTAACTAACCTCAGGCCTATAAATACTCTCCCCCTCATTCAGTAATAGGTAATCAATACGTTTCCACTAAAACTCGAATCCTCTTTCTGAGCTACTGACTAGAGCATCGAAGAGTTTTTTGCTAGGACCAATCCCGGTGTTTAGACTTTGTGCAGGTTTGTCGAACGTTTTCAGCCATCCAATTCAGATTTAGGCGCTTTCAACCATTCAGATTCATATCAAGGAGTCTTCAACCACCACCATTCAGATCAAGATTGATGGTATAGATCTTTAGTTTTTTCCTCAAAATCTGAACTCATCTGATTGCTCCCACACCAGAAAAAACACAACACCTTCCTACAACTTTAAGGCTATATTTGGGAATGGAGTTAAGTTACGAAAACTAGAGTTTTGGAGGATTATCTCCCAAACTATAGTTTTCTCAACTTTGGGTTGTTTGGGAGCCAACCTGGAGTTGACTTGCCCAAAAGTTGGGATAAATGTAGTTATCTCAACTCTCAAACCCCATTTTTCTTAAGTTTGCTAACTTTCTACTAAACTTTAGTTCGCTTCTCAAACATCACCAAAGAAGAGGAGTGAAGACAACTTTGTGAGTGGATAAACTAAAGTTTGCAAACCTCTACCTCCACTTAAAATAAACTTTAGTTAACTCAATTGCACTCCCAAACACATCCTAATGTTTAAGTGTAGCAGTAAGGTCTTTCATATGGTATTAGAGCAATACACTATCGAGTCTCGCTGAATGTAACTTATTTATTTATTTTTAAAAAATTGTTATGCTGCTACGCACATCTAAGTCTTGGTTGACAATTTGTTGGGCATTTATCTTTTTCTTTTGTTCTTCGAGCTCATTTAAGTGGGCGCTCGACCTATATTATTATTATTATTATTATTATTATTTTATTTTATTTTATTTTATTTTGTTCTTTGGGTTCATTTAAGTGGGCGCTCGACCTATTTGGACGTGTTAAATACAACTGCAATTTCCTTGGCCCTTGTACATCTGAAAATTTTGAGTGCAGTGGCAGGGTCAGAACAGCACAAACACAATTTTTACTTAAAATTCTACAATTCGCAAATGGATGGTACCTTTCGAGTGGCGATTCTTCTTCGTAATAGCGAAGCCTGTTAAGCCTAAAATGACGATGAATGAGTAAAATCAAAAAGTGAGAATTGAGGATTAGAAATTTACAGGTCCAGTTCGCCATCAATGGAACCAGTGGCAACGACTGAACACGAAGGATGGAAGTCGAGATCGAACAGGTCATCTTCTAGTTTGAACTGCATCTCCATTTTAGGAGAGGGAGAGAACTGAATTTTTTCCCAAACTGTCCCACTTTTTGAAAGATTTTTCCAAATTGCCCTACTTTTTTAAAAAAATTCTCAAACTGCCTCACTCGCTTTCTGAAAAAGCGAGTGTGATCAAAACCTCATCGTTTTTTCAGAAAGTGAGTGTGAGGCTTTTGATTTTCGAAAGCCTAGACTCGCTTTCTGAAAAAACGATTGGGTTTTAACCAAACTCGCTTTCTCAAAAAGTGAATGGGTCATTTTGATAAATACTTTCGAGCATGGGTCAGTTTGGTAAATACTTTCAAAAAGTGGGTTAATTTTGTTAACAAGTTCCTTTGTATTCTAGTCCACTGTCAACCCTTGAGCTCATTTACGCCCAAGAACAACTTCTACTTTAGATGGTAATTTTTCCGTTGGTAGAATTACATTTTCCTGAGTTGTTTCGCCCAACCGCAGTTTACAACTTCGGGATTAATTTATCAAAAGGCCAAAATTCAATGTATTTTAACGTACTGGAGCTGTTTTTTCCCAACTTCGCGTACAATTTTTCATCGAGCCAAATTTAACATGTTCTCGTCCAGTGGATGTCATTTTTTTTCTCAATTTTAAGGGCACTATTTTTTCACCAGATCTTACTGTCCTTTAAGCTAATTTAAGCAAAAGCACTTTTCAATTTCATGTGAATTATAGCCTTCTGAGCTTATTTGCACAACCCAAAAGAACAATGTTCAACTATTTTGGTGCAATTTTTCACCAGCAGAAATTTTAATGAATAAAGGTCCCCAAAAGAGTGAATTACATAGCCTCCTTACTATAAATTATTTGTTTGGAATTACATTCAGAAAATCCTTGTAGAAATTCAACAAGATGAAATTGACCTACTCCTGATTTACAATCAAGTTGATAAACTAACAAGAAGCAAAACCAGCACACGCATATACACATTATGATGATACCATTTTGCTTTGCACCAAAGAAGCGTGTGCATGAACTTGCCAACACAGAAACGACATGAAACAACAAACTAAAAGATTTTAAAAACTACATCCAAATAGGTAGTATTGTGTCAGATGTGTGTGTATCGGTGTATGACAAAATACGACTTACAAATAAAGGTATTTTCTTTATTTCGTTTTCTCTTCACCGGACTGAAAGTCCACTTCATTAGATAGAACATAAGAACCTGGTAGACTGCAAAATGTTTAGCATATTTCCGAAAACTTACTGTCATTAAGACAGGCAAAATTCAACAACAAACTTACTATTATCAATATAAATGAAAAAAGGAATGAAGGATACATCCTTTGATGCTCACATTTAAACACAATTGATTTATATTTACTCTTTATTCCCTTTCTCCCAAAATGTATGTCCTTCTATCCTTTTTTTGTTCCAAACTATTTCGCTTTAGGTTTCCAAGGTGATGTCTTAAACTTCTTAATGGTTACGTGAAGTACTTTTTTTATATATTAGACTACCAACTTGCCCTTGGGTAAGTACTCATGTTTCACCTAATTAAAATATAGAGGAGGATATTTGTGGAAATTTACTATGAGAACCTCTTTTAATAGCTTTAGTTGAGAAGAATATTTGTTTCTTTAACAATAACCTAGAGAGTTTCTTAGTAAGTCTATAGAAACCTAGAATGACAAACATTTTGGGATAGAGGGAGCAAATAATTATATTTATTGTTTCGGTTCATACCTATAATGGTATAGTAATTACTTGTTAGAGTAAGAAAATTATAACCTTCGTCAATTCTCAACTCTAAATGGGGGAACAAAAGTTTAAATCCCTTAGTCCATAAATTGTAGCAATTAAATTAAAAAAAATCTCCTAAGACACATGACAAAGCTTCAAATTTCCATTACTTAAAACAAATATGATCAAGGAAAATAATTTTTTTTTTGCCTACAATTCATATCTTGATTGAAACTCGGTAATCAGTATACCAAAGTATTAATACATAGATGTAGATACAAATAGTAGGGGGACTTCATTACTAATCTAAGTTCCTCTCATATTGCAAACTAACTAGCTTACAGAAGAGAGTAAACATATGGGTTCTTTCTGTCCACTGTCTTCCATACTGCACTTTTTGAAAGTATTTAAAACTGAAGAGAGTAACTCTCATATTGCAAACTAACCAAAATGATCCACTTTTTGAAAGTATTTACCAACCTGAACCACTTTCGAAGTTATTTATCAAAATAACTCACTCGCTTTTTGAGAAAGCCAGTTTGGTTAAAATCCAATCGCTTTTTCAGAAAGCGAGTCTAAGCTTTCAAAATCAAAAGCCTCACACTCTCTTTCTGAAAAAGCGATGAGGTTTTAACCACACTCGCTTTTTCAGAAAGCGAGTGAGACAGTTTGAGAATTTTAAAAAAAAGTAGGGCAGTTTGGAAAAAACTTTCAAAAAGTGGGACAGTTTGGGAAAAAAATCGGGAGAACTAGGGTTTTGGGAGGAGAGGGACGACGATCAGGGTTTATACGTTTCTTATGCGGATCTGATAAGGAATGACGGCACAGATCCGAAAATATTTTAACCCGAATGTGAATGGAGGGGATAATAAAGATGTCACGTGAGTGGCAGCATGCGGTTTTGTAGGGCTTCAGATTGGGCCAGGCCGACTCACTCCAACCCGGCCTAACCAAATAACTTCGGCCTCTTCCAAATTTTGTTTTTTTTAAATTATTTGCACTGCAACAGACCTGAGAAGTGAGAAGTTCCCCCCACCAAGAGAGAGAGAGAGAGAGAGAGAGAGAGAGAGAGAAATGGCGGCAGAGCATCGACAGTCGTTGTAGGTAAAATATGCATATATGCATATTTGAAAATAGCATTTCGGTGTTTCACTGCAGTGGGAAAAAGGCAAAATATAGCAATCGTGTAGAGAGACGAAACATGATGTTTCGTCCGCCCATTTTATATATATATATATATATATATATTTCTTTTCTTTTCTTTTTTTGGATTTTTTTTGGAATTTTTTAAAGCTTTTAAAAAAATCTATATATATTTTTCTTGCGTGGGACCCACCTGAGACGAAACATCATGTTTCGTCCTAGCGGTTTTTTGGTTAATTAAGTTTTTAATTATGTTATTAGCTAACTAAACTTAATTAATTAACTAATTATTTAACTAAAAGTTTAATTAAAATACTAACTAAACTAATTAACTAACTAAAATAAGAGCTAAAGATTTTTTTTTCCCGGGATTTCACCCAATCATGTTTCGTCCGACCCTAAAAAGTAAAATAAAATATTACGGATGATGATTTTAAAAAATATTAAAAAATTACTTTCATCAAAAAAAAAAAAAATTAAAAAATTACAGAATGATATGCATATTACTATATCCATATGCATATTTGCCTTTTACTGTAGCGATACAAAAATGGCTAAATGTCTAACGACCGCAGGAAATTTTTTGCCAAAATATGCATAAAATGAATAAATGCCTACCGTCTGTGGATGCTCTCAACTTCTTGGCATGAATAAGCTATATTAATCGTAATCAGTTGGCCAGACTTCTCACACTCAAGTACGTAATACAGGTCCAATTCTGGCCTCGGTCATGAAATCAAATCCCTCCAATCCTTAATTCACTTTCAGTGGTTCACATACTGTATATTCTTGTCCATATATTCTGAGTTCAATCAAACCGGGAATAATCTCACACATGAAAAATATACAACATGAAGTTTGACATATGAGACGCAATCAACCATGTGAAACTGAAGACGAGAAAAGTCCATGCTAATGTCTTACTACATATTGGCAGCATAGTGAATATCTATATCTCTATCTCTATCTCTATCTACTATTTTAATGGAAAAATTTTGTTGAAGAATCTAGCACAACTAGTAGTGCTAATAGCAAAATTACACCACAAGCAATAGAAACTACTGTTAGATATTATTATAGTTCCATATTGGTTGTAGAGTAGTTTTGATATTTGTTCTCCTCCTATATATAGGTGGTATTGTACTTGGTTGAACTTAATTCAATATTCAGTATTGTTTTTATTTCTCTGATTTATCTTAACATGGTATCAGAGCTAATTATCCAAAATTTTCTCTTAAATTCCCTATACAAAAATCCTCAAATCCCAACAGCCAAGTTATACAATTTTCTTCCCAAAACCCTTGATAAAAAAAAAACAAAAAACCAAAAAAAAACAAACAAACAAACCTTTATCTTCAACCTCCTGTCGCTGCCTCCTTCTTCACCTCCAAACCACCACGACCTCCTACTCAACCTCGCACCCCGACTATAGCCGCTGCCTCCCTCACCCCGCACAACATCCATCCCACCGCAACTCAACTCCCGAACTCCCGTCGCTGCCTCCTTCACCTCCAAACCACAACGACCTCATACTCAACCTTGCACCCCGACCATAGCCGCTGCCTCCCTCACCCTGCACAACATCCACCCCACCGCAACCTTTACCGCAGCCACCGCTACCGGACAGCACCTCAACTCCACCTTCTTCCCTGCCTCTCTCTTCTTCCCTCTTTCTTCAAACCCTAACTTTCCACCCAATACCCAACTTCTCTAATACCCAAACCCGACCCACTCCGGACCCAAACCCACTTATACTCTATACCCTATTACATCTTTCTCAAACAGTCAAACCCTCTGTTTTCTTTGCTGTCCATACCCAAGCCCGACCCACTCCATCTATTTTTTTTTCTTTACTGTTTTCAAAAAAAATTGAAAAAATTGAAAAAAAATTGAAGAAAAAAAAATTGAAAGAAAATATATATATATACAGGTACTACTACTTGATGGCATCTCAGTCTCTCCCACATATCTCCACCTCCACTGACTTCCCCAATGCAACCGCCTCTCGATCCTCCTCCAGATTCAAAAAGCACCAACGCCAATTTCAGTCTGCCTCCGGCCTCCTACCTTCTCCTTACATCATTCCTCACCCTACCCCACCTCTACTTTCGCCACCGGTAGCACCGCCCTACTCCCTACCCCCATACAGACACCAGCAGCATCTCCCTCCATATTGTGCTCTCAGTCACAGCAGTGCTAGTCTCATTTCTCCTCGCAGTGCTTCTTCCCTCACATCCTCGGCCATGCCCGTCACTCCGGCCTTGCTATCTCCCGCTGATAGGGCTAATCTTCAGCAACGTCTCACTCAACTGGAACTACAGCTCATGGGTCAGTCTATTAATGCTGACTCCTCTGCTCCTGTACTTTCTGCCACTTCCGATATGAATTTATTCTGGATTTTAGATTCTGGTGCATCACATCATCTCACTAGTAACCAGACACTGTTCACCACCTGCACAGCACTTTCCTCTCACTCTCCATCTCTACACACAGCTGATGACTCACCACTTCTTATTACACACTCAGGGACAATTAACTCTCCCACTCTCACATTACCACATGTTCTTTATGCTCCTTATTTATCAATAAACCTTATTTCTATTAGTGGGTTGTGCGATAGTAGTCTTGTCATTACTTTTGACTCTTTAGGTTGTTCTATTACTGAATCCTCCACCGGTGAGGAGTTTGGGCGTGCTTGTCATCAGGGTCGTCTATATTATCTAAATTTTCTTCGTGCACATCACTCTCCTTCTAGTTTTGTCGGTATTGTTTCCTCTTATACTGATCTGTGGCACAGACGTTTAGATCATATTAGCGCATCACGACTCCAGATTATAGCTCGCAGTGGTGCCCTTGGTTCTCTCACTTTTAAATATTTATCTGACTATCAGGATTGTCATTTGGCCAAACACATTGCCCTACCTTTTAGTCACAAAAGAATTTCTGAAACCACTCACCCTATTCAACTTGTTCATTCTGACATATGGGGACCCTCTCCCGTACCTTCGTAGAAAGGCTCTCTCTATTATGTTGGATTCATCGATGACTTCACTAGACATACATGGGTTTTCTTATGCGTCAATGATCTGAGATACCGGATATTTACCGGTTCTTTACAACTATGATTCACACTCAGTTCGGTGTGCACATTAAGAATTTTCGATCGGATGGTGCACGTGAGTATACTTCCACCACTATGAGATCGATCCTTCAGTCTCACGGCACCCTGTTTCAGCAATCATGCTCTCACACACATGAGCAGAATGGTGTAGCTGAACGTAAGCATCGTCACATCCTTGAGACGGCTAGCGCTCTTTTACTCTCCTCTTCCGCTCCCCGTTCTTTCTGGGCTGAAGCTATCATGACCTCTGTTAGTCTCATCAGCATTACTTTGTCGTCTGCCCTAGCTAGTACCATGCCTTATGAGGCTCTTTATCATTCACCTCCCGACTACAGTATGTTCCGTACCTTTGGGTGCACCTGTTACGTCCTTCTCCCTCCTACTGAGCGCACGAAGCTATCCGCTCGTGCTGCTAAGTTCGTTCACCTAGGTCTCAGTCCTGAACACAAAGGTTATCATTGTTTTGATCCATCAGCGGGTCGTATCCGCATTTCTCGACATGTATCCTTTGTGGAAGACTTCCTTTACAACCTAACTCCCCCCGAGGATACTAGATTTCTCGATTCCCCTGTTGTTGCTAACCCCCCGACTTTATCTTCCCACATTCCTTTTGATCCCACTCCTCTGGCTCCATTCACATCTCCTGAAGTTCTTACACCTGTTGTTCCCCTTACCGAAACACCACCTGCCTCCCCACAGCAGCCAGCACCCATCCCACCTACTTCTCCACTGACACATGCACCTACTCCACCGTCCTTACCCCCACACCCTGTCAGTCCACCACCTCTTCGTCAGTCTATCCGTTCCACTTCTGGTATTCCTCTGGCACGTTATACACCTGATGCCACTGATCCTTCTGACCAGTTTGGTTTTGCCACCCTAGCTTCCTACTCACCACAGTTTCATGCATATTTCACTGCTATACACTCTACACGTGAGCCTAGAACCTATCAAGATGCAATTCAATATCCTGAATGGAGGAAAGCTATTGCAGAGGAATTTAGTGCATTTGATCAGACTAACACTTGGGATGTTGTTCCTCTGCCGGAGGGCGTTCAGCCTATTAGCTGCAAGTGGATCTTCAAGGTCAAATATCAACCTGATGGATCTATTGAGCGGCACAAGGCTCGTCTAGTAGCCCGAGGATTTACTCAAGAGCATGGCATTGATTATGATGAGACCTTTGCTCCCATTGTACAGATGCCTACTGTTCGCACTCTTCTTACTGTTGCAGCCATCCGCCAATGGCCGTTATACCAGATGGACGTGAAGAATGCTTTTCTTCATGGTACCTTATCTGAGGTTGTTTATATGGATCCTCCTCCTGGCCTCCCTACTCCTCATCATGTTTGCCGGTTGCATCGGGCTATATATGGTTTGAAGCAGGCCCCTCGAGCCTAGTTTGAGTATTTTTACCTTGTCATCACCAAGGCTAACCATTATATGTTTATGCGGTCATCACCGCAGGGGAGGGTAATTCTACTACTCTATGTTGACGATATGATCATTACTGAGGATGACTCTGTGGGCATTACATCCACCCAGAAATACCTTCATCAACAGTTCCATATGAAGGACCTTAGCAGACTACGTTATTTTCTGGGCCTAGAGATTGCTCATGGATCTCGGAAGATACTCATTTCTTAATAGAAATACACATCAGATATTATCTTTGCTGCATATCTTTCTGACAGTAGATCAGCCGATACTCCCTTAAAGCTTCATGTGAAGCTTCGTCCCACTGATAGTGTGCTCCTTCCCGATCCCACTAGATATAGATAAATTGTTGGACAGCTTATCTACTTATGCATGACCAGACCCGATGCTCATGTAGTCAGTGTTGTCAGTCAGTTTGTTTATGTTCCTACATCAGTTCACTACGGTGCTCTTCTTCGGATTCTCAGATATCTTCGGGGCACTATTACTTGCTCATTATTCATGCCTGCTACATCCAAACTAGAACTGAGTGCATATTCTGATTCAGATTGGGCAGGTGATCCTACTACCAGACGGTCTACCACTGGTTTCTGTCTATTTCTTGGTGATTTGCTGATCTCATAGCGAAGTAAGAAACAGGCAGTTGTTGCATGTTCTTCGACTGAAGCTGAGTACAGAGCAATGGCAGCCACTACTAGAGAGATTGTTTATGCTTGTTGGCTGTTATCAGATATGGGTGTCACTCTTACAGGAGCTACTCCTCTTCATTGTGATAACCGGAGTACATTGCACATTGCAAGTAACCCGATCTTTCATGAGCGAACGAAATATATAGAGATTGATTGCCATTATGTTCATGAGCGCTTTGAGACAGGGACCATTTCTCTCCATTCTGTTACATCTTCCCAGTAGACTGCAGATTTCTTCACCAAATCCCATACTGTTCAGAGATTTAGATACTTAGTAGGCAAACTCACACTGTTTGACCCATCGTGAGTTTGAGTGGGGGTGTTAGATATTATTATAGTCCCATATTGGTTGTAGAGCTGTTTTGATATTTGTTCTCCTCCTATATATAGGTGGTATTGTACTTGGTTGAACTCAATTCAATATTCAGTATTGTTTTCATCTCTCTGATTTATCTTAACAACTACCAAGACTTGGAACCCAGAACAAGCCACCACAATATATGCAAGATCTCACAAAAACACAATTAATATGCAGAGATAACCAATACTTCTTATTCCCCAAGAAATACAAAGATTACAAAAGAGATTACAACTCTCAATCTCTCCCCCTCTCCTTTGAAACACTCGGCATAATCGCCTCTTGAAGTTGAACAATGATAACGGCTCACCAATTCTCTCTAATCAGTTATATCAAACCCTAGAGTCTACAGCCATATATATAGCCCCAAGTAAACCCTAAAAGATAAACACATATCCAGCTTATGGGACCTTAAACTCGTCAGCCCAAATAACACACAGCGCCGCTGTCGGTCGACCACACACTCAGGTTGATCGACCGCAACGTGTAAAGCCCACACCCGAGACATGACCGGTCGACTGCACTGTAACCCTTATTTTCAGTTACTGTATTTTTCTTGGTATTATTATTCATTTATTTTTCTTTATCGTCTCTTCTGAACCCCTGTAGTTTGATTATCTAATAATAAAATTTATTATTTGCTTTCAACTTAATTCTTGTCTACAAATTTGTTTAATTTTTCTGCTGAAAATTTGTTGTTCATTCGATTCAAATTTTTGCGTATTGATATCCCCAATTAATCTATTTATAAATCCTTTTTTTTATTCTCTTCCTATTGAATCTTAACCCAAACCCACATCCAAACCCGTCAACCCGCAACCCGCAACCCACTAACCCACCATCCTAAAACTGTAACGCCTCGAGTTTCAATATACACTGAATTCGAGATTCTATAGGATCTTTATACTTCTTTCATACAATTTTATAAGGAATTTAAAACTTTTCACTTTACATCAGAGTTTATATAAAACTTTACACTTTACATTTTACAGCGGAAGCGAATTTACAACATTCAAATAAATGTACATCAACATTTGAATAATCAACATTTGAATAATCTCTAAGCATCTGTGCTTCTTTAATCTTTATCATGTCATTTATCCTGCATACAAAACTGTGGGTACATCAGTTTATTCAACCGACGAACATTATACACGGCCATCCTCTCTATGCCGGAAATAGTATAACTGATTTTTCATATTTAACAAACACAAACTTGTCACATATCAAACTAAAGGGAATACCCTAATGATGTCGTGTTGTGATTGTGCACTTAGTCCTTAATGCGATTATTTATATTACATGACACTAATGCACACTTGTTCGGATTCTATGCATCCCATACTATATAGGTCCAAGGGCAAGCCTCTTAATCGTTCTTCATCTGGTAGGGTTCAATCCCTCGTCATGACTTAATCTACTACTGTAACTACGATAAGTATCCTAGATGATCTATGAGTACAAGCTCGTGTATAGAAAACCTGGAGGGAAATCCCACGCCATGTCTTGACTCATCAAGCATGCATTCTGTGGCAATTCAGCCTCCTTCATGGCACACGATCCTCTTGCAGTCATCAAACATCCCACAAGCGTCGCCAAGGTCCGATCATTCTGAGTAGTGCCCACGCCATGTTTTGACGCATTAAGCATGCATTTTGTGGCTCACACTCGCATCGTAAACTCGAAGCTCTCATACTTGTGTTTTTCTCTCACTTTCATCACCTCTTCACTATGTACTAAATCCTTAAATTTAATGAAAATCATGAACAAAATCAATCTCTTAGAGTTAGCCCTCTCACTAATACCGGTCTTATTTCTTTCGTTTCACAATGACCCAAACTGGTCTTTTCAATATCGATAATCATAATTCATCACTTTTTACTTGCCGGTGTGAGTTATGGCTACACTCTAATTTTCAATTTCAATTCATAAATTCACATATTGAGCTGTCATACTCAATAATATTTCTCTTTTCCAATCATGATTTCTAAATTATTCATGAGTCCATAACCATACATGGAATTCAATTATTCATCAAGTAATTCATCAAGTATCATTTCCACATTAAAATCACATCACTAATTATATGGTCAAATGAGTATTCACAACTCATAATTGTCACACTATTCTTCAATAAGAATAATTCATACCACTTCACTTCATATATTTCCTTTATAATTCTTTTCTAGCACTTTATTTCAATTCTTTTTGTAAACTAAACTAGTGTAGAACCATACAACTTTTCACAAATAAACTAGTGTAGAACCATAGTTCTATCTACACTTTTGTTCTCAAAAATGTACTCTATTTCACTTTAATAAATCCCAATTTATTTTTCATAAGTCCCACATAATTTTAGGATAATAATAATAAAAAATTCCATAATTTTTAAACATCAAAACCCATCAAAAAAACATTTTTTCCAAAAAGTTATATACTGGCCGAGACCAGGATTCGAACCAACAACCACAGGGAACCCAACCGCATGCTCTGGCCATGTGGCGACTTGTGCTCAGCGGTATAGAAGAGAGCCAGAGAGTTATATACTCTCGGTTCGAAACTGAATCAATTTTTAAAATGCACATAAAAAGATGGTGTTCTCAAGTATCGAACCAGCAATCCAAGGGACACACCCCATAACACTGTAGCATTAAGAAGTCTACCGACCACTTGAGCTATAGGCTCAAGTTGTCTTGAATACAACTTGCATTTTAATTAAATCAACTCTCTGTCTAATAACACATTTCGATGTTCAAAAAGCTCTCATTTGAGTTTTGCTTTTACTAAACTTACTGTAAATTTCCAGATTAATTATTCCCATAATAATTTATACTCCAGTATATTAAAAATAATTTTTTCAATAATTAAACACATATTTTTATACAATAAGCTCAAATTATATGCTACAACTACCACATTTCTTTTCGACATTTCTTATCAAATTTTGATTTCCACAATCTCTATATCAATTCTCTGTTTTTATTCATTTCACAAACCCATAAATTATATTTTTAGTCATTCATTACAACATTATCACACAAGGTCCATTTAAGCATACAAACTACATTGTCATCTACTAACTTTTGCATATAGTTCTTGATGCTAATAATGAATTTTTCTTCAAGCAATCCATGGCTATAATTAATTTACACACAACTTAAATTAAATGATGGAAACACATACAAGCTATTTATTAACATTCCAATCAATTAATAAGCCATTTTTCCAATTAAAATGTACTCTTCTTAATCTTTTTCATGCATCATCATTTCAATTCAAATCTAGCATGCTTCCTAATTAGAAATATAGAAAATAATCCACCTTAATTGGAGAGAAATACAATTTGCAACACCTCCTAAACACAAGTCTTTGCCAAGAGAGCGATCCTCCTCCTCCTCGATGTGCACACGCGCTCCAAGATGCCAACCCGAGCTCCAAGATGCCGGCCTCTCCTTCCTTGGTGCAAACACAAACTCCTCACACACAAGTCTCAATCTTTTACTCACTTGCTATACTACTAATAATGTATTCTATACTATAGGTCTTGGAGGAATAATTAGTACAAAAATAACTAGGCTAGGGGGGGGGTATTTATACTAAACATTTGGGTAAATGGAAGACTAGGATTAAACTAGGAGTTAGAAACAAAAGGCTAGGATTTAAGAAGGAGTTACAATAACCAACCATGATCAAGTAACCACCACCCATGACTCCACTCAAAATTTTCTCTTCCCTCCAATGCTCAAAACCGGCCATGCATGGTGCATTTGCACGTGTACGTGTAATGACGTGCATGCATTTGTCTCCATTTAACAAAGCTGTACATTACACTTTCAATAAAAATAATCCTTAAAATATGTTCTACAT
Organism: Hemerocallis citrina; assembly: GCA_017893485.1. Taxonomy (NCBI): domain Eukaryota; kingdom Viridiplantae; phylum Streptophyta; class Magnoliopsida; order Asparagales; family Asphodelaceae; genus Hemerocallis; species Hemerocallis citrina. The sequence continues at coordinate 227,873,271 of CM030364.1, read as the reverse complement.
TACAAGTTGTATTTAAAATAAAAATAACTCATGGGCTTTGGTTTATGGCCCAAAATAGTAGTTTATAAACAGAAGATAAATAAATTAAATTTGGGCTTAAAAAGAAAGGCTTAAGTTTATTTGAAAAAGGCCTTTATATAAAAATAATTAAAGAGCATATATATATATCATCATAAAATTTAATACTACCAAAAATATTGCACGTGCACACTACGTGCAAAATAAATAATAAATTTTCATAAATAAAAATCGGGGCATTACAAAAACTCTATATATACTAATCACTCTTAATCCTAAATATCATTAAAACCCTAATCACCCTCTAAGCAGCATCCGCAAACCCCCTACCCCTGCATCTTCTTCCTCCTTCCTTTCTGCCCTGAACCCATCCACCGCTCTACCACCACCATCGACCTCTCGTCCTCCTCGCGACCCCGCAGCCATCCCGCAGTCAGACCTTCTACCCATGCACTCCTTCTTCACCCTCCGCCTTCATCCGAGCCCCTGTAGCCCCACCATCGAGCCTCTCCCCTGGTCACCACTGAACCACCGAAGTCGACCCTCACCATAGTCAGTGTCGCTTGCACATAATCAACCACTCCCGAGGCCGTGCCGCCGTTCCCTACCCTCGCAGCAGCCGCGCTGCCATTGTTGTCGTCGCTCCCCCTTCATCACCCCGTCCCTGTCTCCATCTGCCACCGACCTATGCCAACAGCCAGTCGACCACCACTCATCGGATCCTACTCTTGCTGCCACTCGTCGCCACCAGAGACCACCCCGCTGCCTCTCCCCTGAGTTACCGCAGCCCACCGCCCTGTGCACCACCTCGAAAGCCACCGTTGTTGCTGTTGATGATCCCGTTGTTTGCTAACGTGAGGATCTATTGTTTGCTGTTGGAGGTTTGCTGGTCCCGTATTTGCTCGTGCCTTTGCGAGTACGCACTTGTACGTGAGTTGCATGTGTTGCCATCGGGGTCCTAATCCTATTATTCTATTATATTCAGACTAATCATATAAAGGAAAGTCTTCTTGAACTCTGTTATTATTTGCATTCAAGAATTTTCTTTGATTCACGCAAGTAGCTCATATTCCCATACTCATATCAGTATTTGTTTTTGTTCAAGAGTTTATCACGGATTCATCAGCAAAACCAAGTGATAAATTTCTTTTCGTGCTGATATCTCTGACTCAACCCTAGTCCCTATTATACATTGCATAAGCAGGTAGTTTATAAATATAATTGAACCGTGTTACCTGATTGATTGATGACTTGAATGTTCCTGATTGAATATGATTTTTGTTAATTAATTGCCATGACTGTAAAATGCATCGTTAATGTTCAAATTACATGCTAATGACTAAATAGAACTTTTGTTAATTAATTACTGATATGGCTAAAAATAGGATTAAATCGGGATCGTTCACATCGGACACGAATCTTAAAGCTCAGGGGTAAAACGGTAATTTCACCTACTAACGGGTCTAAAATGGGAACTGGGTCTTTCTTCACGACCCAATAATCCACGAACGGATCCACCTCAACTGGGTACGGGTCCCAACCCGAAACACACCCAGTCCAGAAAAGATAGAATTAGGGTTTCTGATTAATCCTAATCAACGGCTCTGATTCACATCTATCTTTTCACCGGAAATTAGGGATTACATTCCTAATCTGATTACGAGGATTTTATGCCTTATCAGATCACAGGAATCACATTCCTAATCTGATCCCTAAGGCGGCTATAAATACCCCCCACCCATCTCCATTAAGAGGTAATCAATCTTTTGCTAGTTAAACGCTCTTTCATAATCATTTCTGGTTACTGACTTGAGCGTCGGAGGGTGCGTCGCCGGGATCAACCCCGGTGTCTCGCACTTCCTTGCAGGTGAACGGCGGGAGTCAGCGGTCAAGCTCCGGCGGAACAGGTTAGGTGTTTGCTATTCAGGTTTTCCAAGAACTCACAAATTCTATCTGTTTGCCCCCACACCGAATTTAGCGACAACAGATTGGCGTTGTCTGTGGGAAAACCAAACAAATAGCAGCCCCTCTTCCCGTTGGTCCGATCTTCTCCAACCATGCCTCCGAGAAAAGTCAGGTCCAGAGGGTCCAACCGCGGGCCCAACCCCGCCGATCAGCAAGAGGTAGTCCCCGTCCAACCCGCTCCGCAGCAGGGACAACCCCCGCCTCAAGTGGAGGACCCTCTTCAACAAGATCAGCCTCCTCTTCAGAATCAGGAACCCCCCCAAGGGTCCCACCGGTCCTCAGAATGCCGGTGCGGGGGGCTCCCGCATGAAGCAACCTCTCCACCTAGACCGCGTCTCCATACACAAAGCCTCTACGGATTCCATGGCCTCTCACAATCCTCAAAACCGGCAGAAGGTGGAGGACTTACGCCACCGTCTGGACGAGAAGCGCTCCCGAGAGGGAGCCTCCCGCCAGCAACGTCCGGGTGAGCGATCCCCACACCGCCGAGACTACCAAAGGTCCCATGTCTGAAGGGGAAGGAAGGAATCCCCCGAGCACTACAGAAGAAGACATCGTTCCCCCGCCGATCGGCAACACCCCAGGAACGATGAGGCACCCATCACTCGTGCCGAGTTCCAACAATTCCAAGCAATGGTACAACAGGCTCTCAACCTCCGTCCTCATAACAACAATGCCCAACGGGATCCTACACCCCCGCGGGTCCAGAGTCCTCACCACCGGCAGCGTACTCATAGCCCTCGTCGCTCCCAAGGTCATCGTCACCACAGTCCTCGCTCCCCTTCCTACGAAGACGAGTCCAGAGGCTCGTTCGACTACCACCGGAGGGACGATGCCCTCTACCACCGTCTCCACGAAGTGGAGAGGCGCATCGGCCGGATCGACCGAGACGAAGAAGAAAGGGGTAAGGCCATCCGTCCGAGCCGACCCCCCTTCTCCCGGACCATCATGGAGGCTCCCATCCCGTGGGGTTTCAAGCCCCCGCAGTTCGAAACCTACTCAGGGGATTCAGATCCCGTCGACCATGTCGAAAGCTTCAAAACCCTCATGCTCATCCACCAGGCTTCCGATGCCCTACTGTGTAAGACATTCCCTGCCACTCTTAAAGGCTCGGCTCGGGAATGGTACTCCCGCCTCGCACCGTCTTCCATATTCTCCTTCGAGCAGTTCGAAACACTCTTCATCACCCACTTCGTGAGCAGCGGACACACGGAGAAGACCAACATCTCGCTCCTCCAACTTAGACAGGAGAAAGGTGAGAAATTAAGAGACTATGTGAAGAGGTTCACTGCGGAGGTCAGGTCCATGGCCTCCCTCGACCAATCCGTCGCAACAGCCGCCTTCCAATCCAACGTCTTCAATTCCAGCCTCTGCTCCTCTCTTGCTAAGAAGCCTCCACAGAACTTTGCCGACCTCCTTCTCAGGTGTGACAAGTACATTCATGCCGAAGAGGCCGCCTACCTTCCAAGCTTCGGAGGGTCTACCTCAGGGACGAAACGAAAGCTGACCAAAGAAGAAGAGGCTAAGAAGCTTCAGAAGGACGGCAATGGCCAGCGCCGCCCGACTCCTCGGTTTGAGAAGTTCACCCCCCTCATTGCTAATATATCAGAAGTCCTTATGGAGGTGGACAAGGAAGGACTACTCCGCGCTCCCCCTAGAATGAATACCCCTGGCAAGAAGAGGGACAAAGATAAGTGGTGCCGCTTTCACAGGGACCACGGCCACGACACGGATGATTGTCAGGCTCTCAAGGAGGAAATCGAAGAACTCGTACAGCGGGGATACCTGACCAAGTTCATCCAAAAAGACGGGGCCGAGCTTCCCTCTGAGGAGCCAACAAACGAACCGAAGGGCCCGGCGAGCTTCAAGACTCAGAACCTCCCAGCTCCTCCCAAGAGGTCTTCACCTTATCGTAGAAGTAGGATTTTGATTTTCAATAAGGCCGATGCTTGTAACCCAGCCAATAGCATGTAATAATGGCTCGCCCTATTGAAGCAGCCACTTAGTTTATTTCAATAAACTTTACATTTTTTCATTGGAAATTGTTGCTCTTGCTTCATCTCAATCTCTCCGAGTCACGACTCATTAAATGGTGATTTCGGAGTCCAGCTTCTTCTACATGGCTCCTCCCGTAACTCACTAAACTCTAACGATGGTTCCGGAGTCCAACACTTGGTTCGATTCTGCTTCGAATAACTTGCTCTTAAGCGGGTTAGAAGTGGTTCGCCATTCGGAATTGCTCCCACAACCGTTGAACAACTCTACCGATGGTTTCGGAGTCCAACACTTGGTTCGATTCTGCTTCGAATAACTTGCTCTTAAGCGGGTTAGAAGTGGTTCGCCATTCGGAATTGCTCCCACAGCCGTTGAATAACTCTAACGATGGTTCTGGAGTCCAACACTTGGTTCGATTTTGCTTCGAATAACTTGCTCTTAAGCAGGTTAGAAGTGGTTCGCCATTCGGAATTGCTCCCACAGCCGTTGAACTTTTCGAACGATGGTTCCGGAGTCCAACACTTGGCTCGATTCTACTTCGCAAGTTCGCTGTTAAGCGAGCTAGAAGTGGTTCGCCATTCAGAATTGCTCCCACAACCGTTGATTCTGTCACTTAAATAGCGAGTTCGGAGCACAACTCTTCCCTAGAGTTGCTCCTCAAGACTCGTCTTCCAAATGGCTCTCTCCCAAAGTCGAGCTCTTCACTTCGCTCGCTTCCGAAGCGGACCTCTTCTCAACGAGTTCGGAGCTCACAACTCTCCCCTAGAGTTGCTCCTTGCACTCACTTCAGAGAATGGGTCTTCCCAGCACCTCTTCCTAGCACCTCTTCTCCTAGGGATTGAGCTCCTCTTCAAAAATCTCCAAAACCAAATAGAATAGAGGCAGAGCTTCAGAGCCCTTCACCTCTCCCCTATGCCGACCCATCCTCCCGAGCCGAGAAGCAGAGCTCCGACCCATCCTCTTGAGGTACTGAGCTACTACGGGCAGAGGGTGAACTACTGAGCTGCCGATCCGAGGTGCCGAGGTACCGACCCTCACATATGGAGAAAAATGCTGCCGAGCCATCCTACCGTTGGATCATCTCAAAAAACGCGCTAGAACATGATGGATGGATCAGATCGCGCCACGCCACCACAAAACGACAAGATAACGTTTTCTCGTGATCTGAACCCCATCCTCGTGATGCGCGCTAAGGTGAACGGCCCAGATCCGCCCACGCGTACCTTCCGAGCTGCCTGCCATCGGCTTGCTCAGCCGAGCTACCGAACAGCCGAGCTACTGGACACGGAAGGGTGGAACCTTCAAGGAACACTTCCTCCAAAACACCCAACTCAGCGCCTCGGCCAACAGCACTGAGTCTCCGAGCCGAGGCGCCGAGGTACCGACCCTCGTATATTGAGAAAAATCATCCCGAGGCGAAGTCACCGTCGGATCTCCCCAAAATTCGCGACAGAATCTGATGGACGGTTCAGATTGCGCCACGTCACCACAAAACGACAAGATAACGTTTTCTCGAAACTCGTGCATCTTGTCTCGTGATTCGTGCCACGATCGTGATCAACCGTCCAGATCGAGCCGTGCAGCTCGGATCTGCCAATCTACCCAACTGCGGAGCGGCGAAAAATGTACCTCGAAATCCGGGCTCGGATTCGCCGAACAAAGCAAGCAGATGAAGAGGAAGAAAGAAAAAGAGGCTAACGGTCGGGGTTGGATCCGATACCCACGGTCCGACCCATACCCTTTTAGCTCCTTCATTCTTCTCCTTCTTCCCCAACACTTCTCCTCTTCTCCACCGAGCGGAAGAACAAGGCAGAGGAGAGAACCCAGTTGCCTCTCCTCCCCTTCCTCTTCTCCTCTTCTCCACTATGCGAAAGAACAAGGCAGAGGAGAGAACCCAATTGCCTCTCCTCCCCTTCCTCTTCTCCTCTTCTCCACTATGCGAAAGAACAAGGCAGAGGAGAGAACCCAATTGCCTCTCCTCCCCTTCCTCTTCTCCTCTTCTCCACTGTGCGGAAGAACAAGGCAGAGGAGAGAACCCAATTGCCTCTCCTCCCCTTCCTCTTCTCCTCTTCTCCACTGTGCGGAAGAACAAGGCAGAGGAGAGAACCCAAATGCCTCTCCTCCCCTTCCTCTTCTCCCCTTCTCCTCTTCTCCGCTGTACGAAAGAACAAGGCAGAGGAGAGAACCCAAATGCCTCTCCTCCCCTTCCTCTTTCTTCTCAGAAGAGCTGCCGATCCGAGGTGCCGATCCGATCCGAGGTGCCGAGGTACCGACCCTCGTATATGGAGAAAAATTCGGCCGATCCCATCTCACCGTCGGATCATATCAAAATTCGGGCTAAAACATGATGAACGGCTCAGATCTCGCCACGTCACCACAAAACGACAAGATAATGATTTCTCGAAACTCACGCCTCTTGTCTCGTGATTCGCGCCACGATCGTGATCAACCGTCCAGATTGAACCACGTAGCTCGGATCTCAAATCCGAGCTACCGACCTACCGAACAGCAAAGTGGAAAAAATTCTCCTCAAAATCCGTGCTCGGATCTGCCGAGCCAGATGCATTAGCCGAGCGACAAGGAAGGAGAGAGAGAAACAAAAAAAAATTAGAGAAAGGTCGGGTCGGACCCGTTAGGGTACCAAACCCATGACCCGAACTCCACTTCTTCTTCTCCTCCAATCTCCTGCCAAAACGAAACCAGACACCCAACTCACTTATTCTCCTTCACTGAGCACCCTCGCGAAACAGAGTCAATCTCCCTATGTCGAGCTCCAGTCCACCGCCAGAGCTCGAGCGCATCTTCGCCGGCCTCCAAGCTCCAAGGCTGAGCAACGAGTCCCTTCCATTGAGCTCCGCAGACGAAATTCCCGAGGTCTGAGCTCGTGCTCGCGATGACGCTCTGCCATGGCCGAGCTCCAGCACCTTCGTCGACGAGCTCCCCGCTTCACGAAGCTCCAACATCGTCAACCTCCATAACAGTCGAGCTCTGAACCCATCACCATTCGCCAAAGCTCGCCCATACTCTTCGTCGTCGAGCCGAGCCTAACTCCAAACGCAGCACCGCTCCGAGCAGCTCACTCGTCGTCAAGCTCCGAAGCGTCGACTCTCCATGCCGAGCCGAACCCATCAAACCGAAGCTCCAACTCCTCGCCACCTTCGCCCAAGCTCGAACTCCGCCACAACTCCTCTCCGCCTTTCCGAGCTCCACCTCCGAAGCACCAAGCTCCGCCATGTCTCGACTCCGAGCCGAGCTCCTCTCCACGGAGTCGCTGAGCTCCGAGCACGAACCACCTTCGATGAGCTCCCTCGCCGTGGCAGTTAGAACCCCTCGCCGTGCCAAGCCCCACCTTCGAGCTCCAGACCCCATCGCCGAGCTCCTTCGTCGGAGCCTCCTTCAACGCCGAGTCGAGTTCGGTGGAGAAAGAAACGAAGAACGAAGAGAAAGACGGTCGAAGGAGATGGGGGCGAGAGCATGCGAAGGAGAAGAAAGAAGAGAAGCAGCAGAGAAAGGCGCGAAAAAAAAACAAAAAACAAAAAAAACAAAAAAAAAAACAAAAAAAAAATGCCACGTGGCATCTAACCGAGCCGACCCAAGTAGCCGAGCCGAGGAGCCGGGGTGCCGACCCTCGTATATGGAGAAAATACTCGCCGACGCACACGATCCGTCCGATCGTCTCAAAATTCGCGTCGTGACACGATCGACGCTCAGGAACGCGCCACGTGTCCCGATCGTGATCTGCCTCACGATGTGTGCAGATCTGATCATGATGGACGGCCAGAAACGCGCCACGTGTCCCGATCGTGATCTGCCTCACGATGCGCGCAGATCTGATCATGATGGACGGCCAGAAATGCGCCACGTGTCAGATCGTGATCTGCCTCACGATGCGCACTCATCCGATCATGATGGACGGTCAGAAACGCGCCACGTGTCCAAGTAATATTTAAATTATTTATTTATTTATTTAATTGTTTTTTTTATTTAAAAAATCCGAAAAAAATATTTAAAAATCGAAAAAAATTAATTAAAAATTCTAAAAATAATTTTTAATTCAGAAAAAATATTTTTAAATTCTGAAAAAATAATTATTAAATTAGAATAATTAATTAATATTTTCGATAATTAATTATTTAATTCGGAAAATGAATAAAAAATTCAAAAAAATGAGAAAAAATTCAGAAAAATCTGGAAAAATCACCAAAAATCTAGAAAATTCTGAGAATATTTTTGGGCATTTTACAAGCCCATAATAACACTGTTACACCCCGAGCAAGATTCCAAACTCCCTTAAGGGCACCGATAAAATCCCGTACGCCATTAAAACAGTAAAACTACTCCTCAAAGGCTGATCGAACTCAGTCTTTGGGAGTGGGGGGCTCGTGATATGGCTAAAAATAGGATTAAATCGGGATCGTTCACATCGGACACGAATCTTAAAGCTCAGGGGTAAAACGGTAATTTCACCTACTAACGGGTCTGAAATGGGAACTGGGTCTTTCTTCACGACCCAATAATCCACGAACGGATCCACCTCAACTGGGTACGGGTCCCAACCCGAAACACACCCAGTCCAGAAAAGAAAGAATTAGGGTTTCTGATTAATCCTAATCAACGGCTCTGATTCACATCTATCTTTTCACCGGGAATTAGGGATTACATTCCTAATCTGATTACGAGGATTTTATGCCTTATCAGATCACAGGAATCACATTCCTAATCTGATCCCTAAGGCGGCTATAAATACCCCCCACCCATCTCCATTAAGAGGTAATCAATCTTTTGCTAGTTAAACGCTCTTTCATAATCATTTCTGGTTACTGACTTGAGCGTCGGAGGGTGCGTCGCCGGGATCAACCCCGGTGTCTCGCACTTCCTTGCAGGTGAACGGCGGGAGTCAGCGGTCAAGCTCCGGCGGAACAGGTTAGGTGTTTGCTATTCAGGTTTTCCAAGAACTCACAAATTCTATCTGTTTGCCCCCACACCGAATTTAGCGGCAACAATTACCATGATATTGTATGCTTGTGTGATGAAATTATTATCAATTCATGTTAATTTATTTTCTGGCCTGTTGTCTTCCTCTTTTTGCATTAAACTTTCGAACTTGTTGCTGTAAGAATTAAGTAAAACTTTGTAAACATGAATTGTAGCTCTACGTGTCTACTTTCCAAAATATTTGATTGATTTGAATTCCGAGTTATAATTTGCAAGATATCTGACTTTTAGTACAGCTTGGTCTGGATTTCCAGATTCGTCATTCTATGTGTACCAACCTGAATTGCTAATTAATAGAACAAGTTAACAATAAAATTAAAATGTGAAATTAATTTGGCTGAGACAAGACATGCTTAGGAATCACTCTGAATTTTTTTGAATTTAATTAATAAACTTTCAGACCCGATATGCATCTGTGAACATAACCTACAACCTGCTGCCTGAACATAAAATCTGCAAAAAAAATTAGAATTTGAACCTAGTTTCTGTAATTTTTATATGTCTTATATATATGCGCTGGAACCGGCAAAGAGTCTAGTTTCTAAAACATCTGACGGATCCAGATTTACCTTCCTGTAGCAGTGCGAATACCCATTTTTTACAGCAACGTCCTGCTGTCCAGATTGTATGATTTGCATTGATTTGGTATAAATACTTTTTGTCTTGCATGTAATGAATAGAATTAGTCACACCTTGCATTACACAACCTTGCCATCTTCTTGCATGCTCACATAAGATGAAATAAAATAATAACAAGCCGGATTAATATGAGTTGACTTGGTAGTGAACAATTGGAGACTGTACTCGGTAGGACCCTTCGTGTTCACAGTGTTTATTGTCATGGAAGGTGGAGTATTGATTGTTATCATGTTATCGTGTTATCCGAGTACATGATCTGTTGAGTTCACCATCACAGTTTAAACGATCACTGTTTGCATGTACCAAACCTGTGGTATGGGACACAGTATTATGTGCATTAGATAGGTTAATAAAATCAATAACAACTCTAAATTGACATTGCATGCTTGATCACATTTATTGTCATCATTATTGATCATGAATTGTAACTAGTGAGTGTCGCATAATTGAATATATACCATTGACATTATTGTCAATCCTTGTTTTTGTTCTTGACTTTGATCCAGCCATTTATTCTTGTTATACCATGCTTTCTTGTTCTCTGTTTCCCGCTACATGTTGTCCGTGACTTACTCAAACGGACATTATTTTTTACTTTCGATCACAAGTTTGCAGGTACTGAAGGAGTGATACCAGAAGGACTTGGTGAGCAACAATTTTAGAGAATAGAGCTCAAGAATTGACTACTTTAATAATCTATTCATGCTATTTTTTCCGTTGAACATTGTTATTGATATTGTACTTTGTTTATGGGCTTGTTGTCCCAAAGTTTGTTTTATCCTAGATGTTGGATATTATGTTTTGAATTATTTCATTTATTATGAAAGTTGTTTTTCGTTTTTGTGATTATATTCTCTTACGTGATTGTGATTGTTATTCATGTTATTGAGTTAGACTGGTACAAATTATGGATGGTGTTTACATCATTCGTTGGGCCTTCGTTACGTGCTCGTACCTTCTACAGTCAAGGTCGGTCGACTGCAACTCTCCAGACTACACATCTTCTACTTGCTGCTGTTGTCTCTTGCTGTCTTCGTCTTCTTCTCTTCTTCTCCAACTGCAAGTACTCAGTGCCTACGTGTATTTGAGGCCACAATCCTAACAATCTCCCACTTGGACCAAATACACAACGCTTCAAAGTTATTGTAACCTTTACCTCGTATTATCTTTACCAAATTTTCACTTTCATGGAAGACTCAAGTACTTCTCACTCTCATGAAGAGCACCTCTGCCACTCCACCACGTGGAGTGCACCAACCAACCACCCCTCATCGCCTCATGAAGGATGTGCTCCACCAATCGCATAGAGTACGAATACCGGAGAAACAACCTCCCATGTCGAATTCCGTGTTAAAAGACTCCCCAACTCGCAGAATCTTCATCAACATCGGACATGGTTCAAAGCCTCCGTGGACGACACCTCCACAATATCCGTAGACTGTTCAACCCCTACAGTCCCTCTTGGGTTACCCTCATCGATATCACCCCGCATATCGATTCCAGTGCTCTCTACCTCATAAGAGCGACTTGAAACTTCTACTTTCATATCACAAAGTACTCTCACCGTAGCAACGTCTTGCCCTCTAGGATCACTTCCATAGCCAACAGCTCCCACTAAATTAGTAACCCCCCCTCCACAACTGAAAGAACTCGGTTATACCCCACACAACCTACTACTCGATTCCGGCTGAGAGTCAACTACAAGAGAAATGTCCCTTAGATTAGATGGTTGAATGTTTAATACAACTCCCATTTAAAAATAAATTGTTGAGATTAGATGGTTGAATGTTTACAAATTACAGGCTGTCTACAAATGACAACCCCAACTCTCACATTATAATATTAGAGATTAAAGATTAGAGATTAGAGATATTCTTCATTGACTTTAAAAAGTATATCTCTACTATTTTAATGGGAGAGTTTGTCACCAAACAAACTCTATTTGTAACAAAACAAACATGTGTATCACACGTGTAACTCCAACTCTCCCATTATATTCTTTATTGACTTTAAAAAAGTATATATTCATTAAAATTGTGCATTGCACGGACAACTCCAACTTAGGTGTATCGCACGTACAACTCCAAATCTTTATTAAAGCGTGCATCGCACGTATAACTCCAACTTACGTGTATGCACGTACAACTTCAACTCTCCCATTATAGATATACTTTTAAATATATATATTTATTAAGACGTGCATCGCACGTGCAAATTACTAATTTTTATTTTAATGGGAGAGCTTGTCACCAAACAAACCCAATTTGTCACAAAAAAACTCTTGCATTGCACATGCAACTCCATTTTGTTACAAATTGGGTTTGTTTAGTTACAAACTCGTGCATCACACGTGTAACTCCAACTCTCCCATTATATTCTTTACTTTAAAAAATATATATTTATTAAAACGTGCATCGCACGGACAATTCCAACTTACGTATATCACACGTACAACTCCAACTCTCCCATTATAGATATACTTTTAAATATATATATTTATTAAGACGTGCAACGAACGTGCAAATTACTAATTTTTTTAACGAGAGTTTGTCACCAAACAAACCCAATTTGTCACAAAAAAAAACTCTTGCATTACACATGCAACTCCATTTTGTTACAAATTGTGTTTGTTTGGATACAAACCCGTACATCGCATGTGTAACTCCAACTCTCCCATTATATTTTTTACTTTAAAAAATATTTATTTATTAAAACGTGTGCACTAACAATTCCAACTTACGTACATCGCACGTAATATATTTATTAAACCGGACAACTTCAACTTCCGTGTATCACACATACAACTCCAGCTCTTTATTAATATTAAAACGTGCAATACAAGTCCAACTTACATGTATTGCACAGAAAGCTCCAACTCTCGCATTATATCTTCCCATTATATATAAAGATAGATATATTTTAAAAATATATATATTTATTAGGATGTGCAAAGCACGTGCAAATTAATAGTAAGTAATAAAGTTGTCTTTCCATAATGAATAAAAATGGCATTTAACCAACTTCGTGAATTATGAAAGTTAGTGGAGAGCTATACAACTAAAGAAAATCCAGCACACAATCGGGACATATAAATCAAATCTCCAATAAACTGAATCTCAAATACAAAATTTCTGAATCACTCTTAAAAACAAGAGTCGAGTATTTTTTAACAATGGCACAAACGGCTTTCAAATACATCATTGCTTTAGTATGAATCGAGATAGCTAGATTGGAGTATTAAGATACCACCTCTGGAGCTTGACATTACCTCTAAAACATTGGATCTATGAACATTTTCAACTCGAAAATAAGCAAAAAGCTTTAGCTGGAGGGTATCCAAATTTGTAATGAATGCTCTTTAAACCTTTACATGCAAGATGACATTCCGTTAAGAGTCAGTCCTCCATATCCGCAAAGAAATCTGCAGCAGAAGATGTTGAACCCTGACTTCTAGCTGCCTTCTTTGTCTTATTTCCTGTGGAAAAGAATACTAGGGGCAACAGTAAGGAAAACTATCCGACATAATTATTGTAATTATTTTTAAGTATTGCTGTTTACTATATGGTTCATAGCATTGCAACAACAATGTTCAGAAATGAACCACACATCATCCTCAGATTCACACCTAAATAGTTGCACACAAGACGACACTTTATTAAAGTATGTGTACCTTTGGAGGGCTTCTCAGGCATGTCCATATCCATATCCATTTCATCATCACTGTCAGTTTCAGCAATCAGTGCATTTGGGGCATCTTGCTTACCATCCAGAAGTTCTTGCAAGTTCCAAAGCTATGTGAATTTAAAATAGGAGTTAGATCAGATGATAAACTTATTGGTAAATGACTTGAAATTATTAAAAAGAGTAAACAGAAAGAAAGTAGATTTGACGCCTCTTATAGCACCATAGTGACAGGAAACTCCTTAAAATCTTTCATATCATGCACAAGGCCTTCACGATTCATCAACACGCCTCTACAACTCTAGTAGTGTTTCGTAGACGAAATCTATTTGGAGAACGGGTCATTCTTTTTGTGTAGCGTAAAATCAATAAAAAGTGAGGAGAACCTATACACAATAAACTGGAGAAACTGAAACTGCCTATTTCTCTCCTTTCGTAAAATTCAAATGAATTTAATCCTACAAATGCAAATCTCTTAAAAGTTGTTTCTGATGTCCACTGTAGGTTGTCACATAAAACTGGTTCATTAGGTAACAAAGATTCATCAATCTCTTTTACAAGAAATGAACCATACATGTTTTGATTTTTACTTTTTCTTAAAATATAATTCGCTCTCATATGAGGAACCCCTATTCAGCACATAATTTTATCTGCTGTGTTGTGAAAAATTATTCATTGTGAGCTTAAAGGATCTTCAACTTCTGACCCCGTCCATAGTAATATTATAATTCAAAATGGGAAACAGACACACACACACACACACACACACACACACACACACACACACATATATATATTGTTGTTGTTGTTTGGGGGGGGGGGGGGGGGGGGGGGGGGGGGGGGTTTGCAATTTAACTAAATATCATACCTTCAACATTTGATCGTGTGAAACACTGCCCAGAAACCTCCTATCATGTGAAAAGGCTGCCAAGAAAACAAGGGGAAATAAGCCCATCTACATATATTTGCCATATTATACACAAACATAAAATGATAAAAACTATACCAAGGCCCTCAATTGGGTATTCTGAATGCTCAGCCAATGGCTGAATTATTTTGTTTGGCAAAATGCCCACCAATCTGTGCACAAAAAAGGATGTCAGTACACAAGGAACATTAAGGTGCTGAGAAGTTGTTGCTGTTTTAGGTTCAAGGAAAAGTGGAAAACTATTTTTTTGGGAAAAAAAATTTGAAACAAAACTGAGACAGAATCTACTCTCGTTCTTGAAAGTATATAATTGGCCCAACGGTAATTACGGATCAAAAATTTATCCATGCGCAATTTATGGAACAGGATTACACTGTTATAGCAATGCAAAGAAGAAAGTTTTATATCAAACCTGATTATCCCATCATTTGATCCAGAAATGACAGTATCTTCATCAACCTTCAAGTACAGAAATGTAAAAGAATCAGAGGTTGCATCCCCATACACTAGCAAAAAGAAAAGGAAATGGATGGGGGAGAGAGGAATGGAGTTTCACTTACCTTCAGTAGTGCTTCAATAGGCTGAGTGTGCCCTAGAAAACGGTCACTGGTAAAAAGACATAATAAGTTAACTGAGAATAAAATCCTGCTCAGCTTCTTATACAAAATATATAGAGGGAGCATGCATCTATCCATGAGATGGAAATAAGAAAAATACAACCAAACAGAAGTCTTTGTATTCATAGCCAAAAGCATCCTTCTTAATCCTAATTCAGCATAATTACAACTGTGAATAACAGTTTCAATCACACTGCTAACTCACACCCATAGATGTTCTCAAATCAGCAATTTACCATCATTTTGTTAATCCACATGCCAGTTTGAAATTAACAAGATAAACATGAGACCAGGAAAGCATCAGCACAATAATGACAAATAACAGCTCTTTAATATATAATTATATGTTATTCTACTTACTAGTGGATAAAATATTATAATATACGTAATATAAGTAACAATGTATCTGAACTAAGTAGAAACCAATATCTATATAATAAAACACAAAGAAAGCTATCAAGTGGCTCTCCTTCAATCTCCCAAAATCAAAGGCCCAGATCTAACCTCACAAAACACATTTCCCCCCAAAAAGTTTCCCCCCAAAACTCAAATTCAATTCCCCCCCCCCCCCCCCGCCCCCCGCAAAACAACTCATTTATTTATTTAATTATTTCTCTCTCTCTCTCTCTCTCTCTCTCTCTCTCTCTCTATATATATATATATATATACCTACCCAATTTATAATTATTTTTCATCATATACTAATGGAAACATAGACTTTTATTTACAACTAATTATTGTCATACTACTTCAGCTACATAATTGTTGATTTATATATATATATATATATATATATATATATATATATATATATATATATAAACATGGACTTTTATACCCCAATTTATAATTATTTTTCATCATATAGTAATGGAAACATGGACTTTTATTTACAACTAATTATTGTCATACTATTCAAACTTCAGATACATAATTGTTGATTTACTGTTTACAAGGCTTTTCATATGCTGTATCCACTGTTTTAAATTTCCTCCGATATGGCCGAAATTTCGTCCGAAATTTCGTTTCGGCTAGCTTGCCGATACGAAATCACATATTTTATACTCTACATCGTTTTAGACCGAAATGTGTAGATTTCAGCCGAAATTACCAAAATATCGGCCGAAATATTGCCGAAATTGGCGAAATATCAGCCGAAATAGACACAAATATTATTGCGAATATATTTAAAAATTCTGTTTTTCTTTTTACATATATGTCTTTCAATATAGGACCTTAAGTTAAAATAACGCGAGAATTTCGTATCGCTATTGTTTGTATATATGCAAAGTCAAGTAAGTTTATTAACTAATACATTTTTCTAATCAATGCAAATTCAATTTAGTTATATACTCATATTACATACTCTTCTATATTGTTGTTAAATTATGCGAAGATTTACCGTAATTGATTTATGTCATTAATTACATTATACAATATTTTATATGATAATGACATGTAGGACATATAATATCTTATTTAGTAACAAATTTTTTTTATTTAGTTGAGGAAATGAACATCCGATATAATCACAATTCCCCGATATCTCCTTGCCGAGACGAAACACCCCTTGCCGAGACGAGTCCGAAATCCGAGATTTAAAACCATGGCTGTATCGTTCTAAAGACGTGCCGTAGGGCACGTGGCCAGGGGCAAATCTAGTAACTAAACAAGTAAAGAAAATTAACAGAGCCAGAGTTCCTAGGTATGTTGCACTTACAAAATGCATTCCCTGTTCATGTTCAGACGGGTTTAAGACACCGCCACTGCCACTTGCACGACATGTAACCAAAACAAGAAACCATGTCCGTGTCAAAATGCAACCCAAAGTGGCAGTCTACGTGTCTTCGTTATCTAGAATATGATCACATTCATGTCAAATGTGAGACATGAGAGGTGAGTGTTGGTGTGTAAGAAAGCAGCATGATATGGGATTTGGAAATAAAATGAATCGTGAAAAAATGTAGATTGTAGTTTATGGTTACAGAGTGGGTGAAGACAATTGGATATTACTCCATATATGATGTAATAACATAGATGATCTAGCTATATGTAATTGTCTGTAAACCAAACACTGAAAACCTAGCATCAAATCTTCAACAGCATATCACAAATAGCTGCAACCAACCTTCGTATAAAAGATAAATGAATTTATATACCTGTGTCCCCATATCCTCTCCTTTTGGATATTGTTATGTTATTGCTATTGCAGCCATGCCCCATGTGTCATGACCGTGCAACATAACTGCCCAGGCTAACAAACTAAGAACAAAGAGGAAACTTGCAAAATATATAATAACTAAGCCATGTAAAGGAATCCTATGATAATAGCTGGATTGTTGTTACAATATGACAAGAATGAACTGTGAATCAAATCTTGACCTGAACGGACTATTTAGATTTGTTTTATAAGAGCAAAAACAATTTTATAAACTAATGACATAGAAGTGGAACATGTCCAGAAAATTGTCTATAGATGAAATAGGGCAAGAAAATCCCAGATATTATGCAAATCAGGTTTACAACATAGCTTCACTTGAATCGATAGTGAATCAATTTGATAATACTGCAGTCCTATGTAGGTTTAACTTCCATGCTCTACAGTAACAAAAAGAAATCGAGAGTAGTGAGATGAGATTGCATTTTGTAAACATTAAGGCTTCAGCAAGTATTAAATAAAGTAAAATGAGGCTATCCGATGGCTTGAAAATGGAAACCCATGTTTTTGGAATAAAATATATAATCAGATTTTTTAAAAAATCAATATAGGAGTGGAGAGTTGAGAGGTGCAGAGAACTAAATAATGTCTGTTTTAGCAACCCTCTCAATTTTTCATTTCAACAGAAGCTATTTACATAAAAAGTGGTCATCAGTTTATCTGAAGAAAAAGAAATATGCCTCGCAGTTTAAACATAGCAACTTAGAATGGTCGAAAAGTTGTGAATGTTCCATCATGATTGAATAATAAAATCTGATGGATTGCAGCAGCGATATCAGATTTGTAGGGTCCAAGCAAAAAAGCAGTATACATTCTGAATCGTAGAATCTGAATTTTGAATCATAAGATCATGAATGGACTCATTTTATTCAGCAAGATTACTAAATAGAGGAAGTGGACCCGAACCACTCTAGAAAAATGCCAACAGAATGTGATTTCCATCCACATGCTAGTTCCAAGTTCCAATACATGTATAGCATTGCTAATACAAATAAGATACCTGCAATCCTCGAGATGGCCCCAAGAATATAGCAACAATGCTCCTGACTCAGTTCCACATACAACTTTTCGACCATTCTAAGTTGCAATTTGTTTTGAGGCAAACCCAAAAAACAAACAAAAATTAGATAACCATGGAAAGGATAAACACAGAAACACTTAGAAAAGATAAACTATTCTGATTTGAATGTCATCGAATCAATTCAAAAGACGTTCACTTTAATAGGATTTGATTCGAAGAGGAAGAAAAAATCAACAGTATTTACTTATGAGAATCAAAATACAACGTGCTCAAAAATTCATTTTAGGATGCACATCGCTGGGTTTCCAAATGCTCAACTGGTGACATATAATGATGCCAAGGGTAAGTGTCAGAAAATCTACAAATATATTGAGGTGGATACCAAATAGACATTACCATATGCATTTTGAAGATTGCTATGATATTATTTTGACATAATTGTGGATAATCTAATGAAAAGTTCCACAAGCAGTAAATAAATATTACCTTCATCATTACTACAGACAATAGTGCATCCTCAGCAAATTCGGACCGCGTTTGTACCTGTGCTTACATAAAAATAAACCACATTCAAAAAATCAACTTAGTGAACGAGCATGGCTAGATAATCATACGCTATCACAAAATCCAAAACATGGAGAGGTAGCTTACCTTATTTTTCCGAAGACTGCATAAAGAAAGTGTCCCATCCCCACTGTATATTTTATACATAACGTTCATCAGGATGAACAACTCTAGGGCTTAAATAAAATAAAATAAAATCAGAAAATATAAACAAGAACCATTTTCTTATGACTGTCGAACATTCTAGTCAAGGCTATCTAGATTCTAACTTGTATATGTGAAAACAGATACAGGAAACTAGATTGATAGTCTTCAGCACAATGATGCAAATCATAACTCTCACACAATTTAAGTAATAAGTTTTCCATTTCCACAAGTAGTAAACTCTTCGAATTGTGTTCAGACAAGAATTAACAACCAATGAGTAATATAGAGCAAGAAAAGAAAAGGTGTTACTCAGAAAATATGTTGTACAATGTTTGGTCAAGAAGTTGCATTAAGTTTTCTAATACCATGGATATGTATTCTATGACAATTGTCTACAATAGACCCTAGTTTTCTCATCCATTAAGTGATCATATGCCCAGTTGCCCACTTTATCTTCTTTAGAGAAATTTGAAGAGGGATGTGAAATTTAGGTACAACACCCCTCCATAGAACTCCAACCAATCCCAACAGCACCCATGCTATAAAACACCTTTAAGAGAAACTGAAAAGCTCTTACTTCAGCCCATACCAATCTAGCACACTCCACCCAAATTTACTATTTACTATGGACCCACAATTATTGTTCACCAACATTATAAGGAGAGAGTAAGGAAATGAGACTACATATTAGTTAAATTGCAACTGTGAAAGCTACAACTTGCAAGAATCTCAACGCACATCACCATTTTTATCAAAAAAAAAATTAATTAAGAGGTTGAATCACTAAAGAAACCTACGGAATGACCCTCGCACATTTTGTTCTACCTTGATGCCAGAATTTGCGATGAATCAGGCACATATGTCATATCTGAGATGTAAGTCGCTTCTGAAACAAGCTCTTCATCAGCATCAAAGGAACTGCAACAAGTACTTTGCCGTGTATCCCAAACCTGAAAAAATGATAAACTGAATATACATGTGCAAAAACAAAGAGCCCTATATGATAAGTAAAATAAGAGAAACGAGGATGCCCACTGGAAATCCTTAAGGCAAATGATTTATGGTAGCAGTTCTCAACAAAAACAGAACAGTCGTGTAATATTTAGTACCGAACGAACTATGACCATAATCACTCATAATGAACCTTTCTAGAAGGGAAGTCAAAAACAGTGAGGCCTACACTTCCTTGGTGCTCCTCTCTAATCTTTAACTAGTGGTAATTTATGCGCAAAGAAATTGAACAAACAAAAACAAAGTCATTACCACAATCCTTTCAGGCTAAACTATACATATGATCTGTACTTAAGACCAAACCAGTCTTTCAGTTATATTCATCAAAGTATAGATAAATCGAGCCGGTCAGGTAGAGGTTCCTATGCATTTTTGTTAACTTGTTGAAAGTGAAACATCTCAGACATTAAATAAAGACTGATTTGCTAAAATGACCAAAGCAGGTAGGAATAACATTATAAATTATCCAAAGGGTTTTCATCATGAGTTCATACTTCATAAACTTACCGAAATATCTTTTGGTTAATGAAATCAGTCATCTCTATCTAATTTCTTCGTTCACCTCATTATGACATCCTTATCTACTATTTTGAGCAGTAATACAGCACCACCCTCTTTTAATTCAAAAATAATTACCCATTAATATTAAGAGGTGGACTTGATGTTTTAAGTGTCAATATTCCATAACCCCATGCAACAAGACAACTAATCCAGCTATGCCTACATGTTATCATAACCTGGAGACTGTCCACAGATGATGGCAAAGAGCTCACATCTGGGAGTCTGAACTCTGAAATGGTGCAGTTCCAGCAAACTGGGAAATGATTAACGATTACAAAAACAAACAAATATCTAAATTCCAATAGGAGTTGCTGCCTCCCACAACACAAACTGAAGTTCGGGCAAAAAAGAGAACAAATTTCTAATTATATATACAAAAACAAATGGATGAACATCTTTAGTCTCCCGACTTCATGGTCATTGACATAAATTATTTAAGGATGTAATAGACTAAAATCTTTGTTTGGCACTGATATGGCTAAAAATTGAATCAAAACGGGACCGTTCAAATCGGGCACGAATCTTAAAGCTCTCAGGGAAAAATTGTAATTTCACTTACAAACGGGTCCAAATTGGGAACTGAGTCTTTCTTCAAAGCCCAATAACCCAAAAACGGATCTGTCCTACTGGATCGGGGTGACAACCCATTACAAACCAGCCCAAGTCATTTAAAGAGTAACTCAAATTCAAGGTTATCCCTAAGAGACGGTTAAAACCAAATCTCTTATCATGAAACGATTTAAACTCTATATTTTATCCAGAAACACCGGGACATAGGGATAAATGATTATCTCTAAACTATCTCTAAAGGCGACTATAAATACCCCTCTCCCCCCACCATAGAAAAGTAATCGATCTTTTTTCACAAAAGCTCAATCATAATCTTCCTGATTACTGACTTGAGCGTCGGAGGGTTCGTCGCCGAAATCCATCCCGGTGTATCGAATTTTTTGCAAGTTAACGACAGCGGCAAGAAACAGTCAAACGCCGGTAAAGGTCAACAGGTTTGCCTTTATTGTTTCCAAAAGAATCCACAAATTCATCTGTTTACTCACACACCAAAATCAGCAGCAACAGATTGGCATCGTCTGTGGGAAACAGAAAAAGCAATCCAACCTTACTTCATCAGCGAAAGTCAGTTTCAAACCAAGCATCTGAAAGAGAAGAGGAAGGCAGCAGCCTCCAGCCGAAGAACCACTCCTCTTCCTCCTCCAATCCAAGATGTCCTTCCTCAACTCAATCAATACGTTCAGCAACCGCAGCCTAAACAGCCTTTTCCTCAACAGGCCCCTCCAGGGTCTCGGGGGCTCTCGTCGAAGTCGTCCAAAACAACACCCTCATCATGACCATATTTCGGTTCACAATCCCTCAACTGACTTTATGGCTTCTCAAAGTCCTCCAGGGACAGATCTCCGTCAAGTAATTCTTAACCGTCAGTAGGGAGACGACCTCCGAACTCACTTGAATAAATGGCGAGCCCCTGAGGAAGTCCCTCAGCCTGAGCACCTAGGGGCCTCGAGTGTCCGGACCCCCCATAGACCGAGGACCAGAAGATCCCTTCCCACGAGGAGGCGAAGAGAGTCCCCTCCACGTCGTCAGCGGAGAAGTCATACTCCAGTAAGCCGAGTCACACCTAGGGACCACCGAGCTGGAGGGGCACCAGTCACTCAGGCCGAGCTCTAGAACTTCAAACGAGATATCATGCGAGCTCTTAATATCGTCGTGAGTCGGGATCAGCGTGCGCCTAGCCCTCGTCATACCGCCACTCACGAAGAAAAGTCCTGAGGGTCGACTAGATCCGACCGGAGGGATCACTCGGTCCACCGCCGTCTCCACGAGATAGAGAAGCGCCTCAACAGGATCAATCATGAAGAACAACGGAGCAACAACTTCCGCCCAAGCAGGCCTCCCTTTTCCATAGCCATCATGGAAACTCCGGTCCCTGAAGCCTTTAGGCCGCCCCGCTTTGAATCCTACAATGGGGAGTTGGACCCGACCGTTCATATCGACAGTTTTTAAACTCTCATGATGATTCATCAAGCTTCGGATGCGCTCCTCTGCAAGACCTTCCCAGCAACGTTGAGGGGACCAGCGCGAGAGTGGTACTCCCGTCTATCCCCAGACTCCATCTTCTCATTCGAACAGTTTGAGGAGCTCTTCCTCACCCACTTCGTGAGCAGTCGCCGAGCCGAGAAAACGAATGCGTCATTGCTAGCCCTCAGCCAAACAAAGGGAGAACACCTAAGAGATTACGTCCGGCATTTTACTACCGAAGCCCGGTCTATTGCCTTCCTCAATCAATCAGTAGCCTCTGCGGCATTCAGGCACGTTACTAACTCCGACCTCAGGGCATCCCTTGCCAAGAAGCCTCCTCGGGGCTTCTCGAAACTCCTGCTTAAGAGTGAAAAGAACATCCGAGCGGAAGAGGCTCTCAATCCCCCCACTCTTGAGGAATCGTCTTCCGGAAACAAATGAAAAAATACGAGCGAAGAAGGGTCTCAAAAATTCAGAAGGACGACAATGGCCAATGCCACCCAACTTCTCGTTTTGAGAATTCACCCCACCTCAATGCTAGTATATCAGCAGTTCTTATGGAGGTGGACAAGAATGAGCTACTCCAAGGTCCCCCTAGAATGAATACCCCTAGTAAGAAAAGAAACAGGGATAAGTGGTGCCGCTTTCATAGGGACCACGACCACGATACGGATGATTGTCGGGCTCTCAAAGAGGAGATCGAAGAACTCATACAGCGGGAACACCGGGCCAAGTTCATTAGAAAAGACGGGGCCGATCCTCCACCCCGAGGAGCCAACAATCGAACCAAGAGGCCCAACGAGTTCCAAGACTCCGAACTTGGGGCCATCCTCTACCTTATCCATGGAGGTCCAATGGGGGGAGAACCAAACTCTTCGCAAGAAGCCTTTACCCTATCGTAGAAGTAGGTTTTCAGTTTTCAATAAGGTCGATGCTTGTAATACGGCCAAAAGTATGTAATAATGGCTCGCCCCATTGAAGCGGCCACTTAGTTTATCTCAATAAAACTTAGCTTTTTTTGAAAATTATTGCATTTGCCTCATTTCTATCTCTGAGTCACATTTACGACTCGTTAAACAGTAAGTTCAGAATCCAGCTTGTCCTATAGGGCTGCTCCCATAACTTGCTAAGCTCAAAAAATGAGTTCAGAGTCCAACACTTGGTTCGACGCCGCTTTAGCCGCCTGCAAACAAGCAAGTGCAGAGCAGCTCACCATTTGA
The DNA here is from genome assembly GCA_017893485.1 of Hemerocallis citrina. NCBI lineage: Eukaryota > Viridiplantae > Streptophyta > Magnoliopsida > Asparagales > Asphodelaceae > Hemerocallis > Hemerocallis citrina. Next base: position 227,849,657 of record CM030364.1, on the reverse strand, counting down.
AATTGCACCGACAACTCGTTAACCCTTCAAACAACAAGTTTGGAGTCCAACACTTGGTTCGACGCTGCTTTAGCCGCTTGCGAACGAGCAAGTGCAAAGTAGCTCACCATTCGGAATTACTCCTACAACTCGCTGAAGTTCTTAAAACAACAAGTTTGGAGTCCAACACTTGGTTCGACGCCGCTTTAACCGCTTGCAAACAAGCAAGTGCGGAGCAGCTCACCAATCAGAATTGCTCCTATATAATCCCGTAACAACTAGTTCGAAGTTCACAATCATAGTTCGAAATTGTCCTCATAGCTTGCAAGTATACAGTTTCAGGGCTCAAAACGAATATTCATACTACCCCCACTACTAGTTAAATTTTGCAACGAACAAGTTCGGAGCTCAACTCTCCCCTAGAGTTGCTCCTCAAACTTACCTCCCAAACAGCTCTCTCCTAGAGCCTGGTGATGCTCTTTGCTCTGCTTGCCCCCCGAGCGGCCTTCCAAACGAGTTCGGAGCTCAACTCTTCCCTAGAGTTCTCCTCAAATTCGTCCCCTAAACGGCTCTCTCCTAGAGTCTGACTATGCTCCTCCCGCTCACTTCCTGAGCGGCCCTCTTCCAAGAGAGTTCGGAGCCTAACTCGTCTAGAGACGCTCTCCAAACCCGCCTCTAAGAATAGATCTTCCCAAGAGTCATACAAAGCACTTCTCAACTTCATGAAGACAAAGATGTTGCGGGACTATTTTGACCATGAAGAAGGATAATTCTTCAACTGACTTCTAAAGAGAAATTGTAGATCTTCGGGTCAGCTTCGAAACGAGGGGTCACACGCCCCGATCTGACATCCGTAGCACCGAAAAAGTGGGTCACAACACAGTTGCGCCAAACATAAAATGAGGGGAAAACTTCGCCTCAAGATGCACTCTGATCCAGATCAATGGCTCAGATCTCGAACCCAAAATCTGAGCAAACGTGTCCCTAAACGTGAAAATAGGGAAAAACTTTGCCTCAAGATGTGCATCTGATCCAGATCAACGGCTCAGATCTTGCCGCGTCCCTCGGATCCAAAATCCGAGCAAACGTGTCCCCAAACGTGAAATAGGAAAAACTTTGCCTCAAGATGAGAGCCTGATCTAGATCGATGGCCTTAGATCTCGCCACATCCCTCGGATCCAAAATCCGATCAAATTTGCCTCCAGATGATTGCCTAATCCAGACGACGGCTCAGATCTTGCCACGTTGCTCGGATCTAAAATCCGAGCAAACGTGTCGCCGAACGTGAAAATGGAGAAAAACTCCTTCCCGATTCGCACTCGACCTCGATCAACAGCCACAAATTCTCAGAAGAAGAGAAGAAAAAAAAATTAATTACTAAAGGGTTAACGGGTGAAGCTCGGGCCCGTTAGAGACCTACAACCCTCCTATCTCCTCTCCTTCTTCTCCTTATGAGTTTGAGCGCCAAAAAAAACTCACCTCCAACTCTCCTCCGACCTCGACCCCAACTCGTCGACCCCACCTCGCCAAGCCCACAACGTCGAGCTCCCTCTTCAACCTCGAGCCTCGACCAAGTTCATCGTCACCCTCGGCATCATCAATCAATGCCGAACTCCACTGTCGAGCTCCGACCTCGACACCAACTCTTCGAGCTCCCTCGTAGAGCTCTGAACCCAGCAGGCCAGCACCTCCAACTCCGCAACTGAGCTTGAGCTCCTTCCTCGTCGACAAACCCTTCTCTTTGCTGAGAACCCACAACCAACTTGCCCTCCGTCTCCACCTCCTTCGCAAGCTCCGACGTCGAGTCCCCTCCGTCGAACTCCACGAGCACCTCCATCGTCGACCTTCACCCTCGCCAAGCCGTCGAAAAGCTCGAAGCTCCACGCTAATCTCTTTCCTCGTCAACCTCCATGTCACGAGCACTGACCCGCTGCCAAGCTCGAGCCCCCTCGTCGTCACCCTCGCCATATTTCAAGCTCTATCACCATGGCTCCGTCAAGCTCCGACCTCGACTCCAAGCCACCGAGCTTCGATGCTGAGCTCAAACTCCCCCTTCGTCGAGCACCACCCTCGCCGTTCTTCTCCATCGACGAGCTCAACCTCACTTCCGCTCTCGTCGAGCTCCAAGTCCTTCCCCTCCACTGTGACCCTCTCCTTCTCGCTAACCTCCACGACGACGAGCTCCACTCCGTCGTCGAACTCCCCTTCGCAAGCCCAACGTCGAGCTCCCTCACCGTCGTCTTCGCCGAACTCCACAAGCGACCGAAGCTTGGAGCTTCGTTGAAACCCAAACGACCTCCCTCAGCGAGCCCCGTCGAAGCTCCCCCTCTTCCTCATCGAAGCTTCGGCAAGCTCCGAACCCATCGCTGCTCCGAGCAGCACCTCCTCGACGATCTTCTCTAGCATCGAGCTCCCCTCCCCGCAAGCCTCGCATTCGACAAGCTTCCATCGCCGAGCTCCTCCCCTCGAGCTCCAACGACGCCTTCAACGAAGAAGCTTAGCGGAGAAAGAAAGGAAGAAGGCAGGAAAAAAAAGAAGGAAAAAAAAGGCCACATGGCGATCAACGATCAACGTTGACTGGCCACGTGGCATCATCTCGTGGGTCGGCGACGGGATCCGAGCAAACAGGGATCCGAACATGAAATTGGGGAAAACACCTCGCTTTGCGATGCGCTGCTCACTCGATCGTTCTCAATGCACAAGATTGTGCCACGAGTACAAGTAAATATTAATTTATTTATTTATTTAATTGTATTAATTATTTAAAAAATCCGAAAAAAATAATTAAAAATCTAAAAAATAATTAACAAATTCTAAAATAATTATTAATTCTGAAAATAATTTAAAACTCTGAAAATAATAATTATTAAATTAGATTAATTAATTAAAATTTTCAAAAATTAATTATTTAAATTAGGAAATTGAATAAAAAATTCGAAAAATAATTAAAATTGGAAAAAAATTAAAAAATCTGGAAAAATCACAAAAAATCCAGGAAATTCTAAAAATAATTTTGGGCATTTTACAAGCTCATAATAATACTATTACACCTCAAGCAAGATCCAAACTCCCCAAGAACTCCGATAAATTCTATAAGCCCTTAAAAACGGGCGAACTACTCCTCAAGGGTTATAATACTCAGTCTTTAGAAGTTGGGGGCTTGTGACATGGCTAAAAATAGAATCAAATCAGGACCGTTCCAATTGGACACGAATCTTAAAGCTCTCAGGGGTAAAACGATAATTTCACCTACAAACGGATCTGAATTGGAAACTAGATTTTTCTTCAAAGCCAAATAACCCAAAAACAGATTTGTCCTACTGGGTCGGGATGACAACCTATTACAAACTAGTCCAAGTCATTTAAAGAGTAATTCAAATTCATGGTTATCCCGAAGAGACGGTTAAAACCAAATCTCTTATCATGAAACGATTTAAACTCTACATCTTATCTAGAAACACCGGAACATAGGGATAAATGATAATCTCTAAACTGTCTCTAAAGGCGACTATAAAGACCTCTCTCCCCCACCATAAGAAAGGTAATCAATCTTTTTCCACAAAAGCTCAATCATAATCTTCTTGATTACTAATTTAAGCATCGGAGGTTTCGTCGCCCGGATCCATCCCGGTGTATCAAACTTTTTGCAAGTTAACAGCAACGGCAAGAAACAGTCAAACGTCGGTGAAGGTCAATAAGTTTGTCTTTATTGTTTCCAAAAGAATCCACAAATTCATCTGTTTGCTCCCAAACCAGCAGCAATAGGCACCAATTCGGTACATTGACAACAGGAAAATAACAGGGAACAAAACAAAAGACTAATCGGTTTCCTAACGATAAAGATGTAAATCTTGAAATATACCATACAAATATTACAAGCAACATCTACCCTACTTAAAAATTACACACCTTTATGCAACCTGCATCATCTCCCGATGCAATAGTAGTCTCTGTCAGATTGACAAGCTTATTCACTGCAGCTCTATATAAACAGAAAAGAATTTTTGCATTGAGTCGGATTATGCAATTTCAGCAGAATAAAGTAGATAACTGACAAGGAAGAAATCCCAACAACAAAGCGGTAAATCCGACTTACCCATGAGCTTTTTTCAAGCGTGCAACCTCCTTCCCCGATTCAACATCAGTAGCAACAATCGAGCAATCAGGAGAAGCTGTCAAAATAGCTGAAATACATACGTGCAAAGATGAGAAAATAACTTACTTGCATAAAACACTAACCACAAAATACTCTCAAGTTTACTATTTTCTATTGTCAACTAGCCTCATCCGCATTTTATTATCTGCAACTACCCTAAGGGGGCATTTGGTACATGGGAATGCGCAAGGGAATTCCGGATTCCCCCCTAGGTTACCTTGTTTGTTAAGTGACAAGCATAGTTTTGAAATGAATGATAAATTCCCATGGGAATCAAAATCCTTTATTGTGAAGGATTTCCATTGCCCCCTAAAATCATGAATTGAGGATCCAATGGGATTTCCTAACAAACAATAAAATAACCCAAAAAAATTAAAAAAAATTAAAAAATACAATAATAAATGATTCCCGGAAATGCAATGTATTATACCAAAAGCGGTAATGCAACATTCCCAGGAACCTGCATTCCCACCCTCACATGCCCAGGAATCCTCCAACCCGCGTACCAAACGCCTCCTAAAGCCTCTCCAATTTGAAATTCCAAATTGTTTGAGATGGAATAGGGATACAAAAAAGAAGGTTGTCATAGTTTTCCGCACCTTGTATTCCATTTAAAATAATGCTAACTATATTCGAAATAATGCTAACTATATTCACGTCTTGTAGAATCAAAATGGACTCCAAGACTCAAAAATGTGGATCCCACATGAAAGTACATCTTCATTATCTGTTTGTGGGCTCCACTCTCGTACATTTTGAGCTTACTAAGATTGAGCACAATTAGCATTGCTCTTACATGCTTTTGAATAGTTCCATATAACACAATGCATTTCAAGCCATTTACAATAAAAAATTGTAAATTTTCCAGCATTCACAAACAAATTAGCCTAAACAAATAAAATTTGCAAGCATTAGTAAATTATTACCCCTTCCAGAATTGACAAATCGGACAGCTCTGCATGACTTCTTATGCACCCGAACTTTCCACAGCCTAATTCGTACCAAATTCCAACAATGCCCCATCAAGATTCAAACTTTTTACCATTCCAAACAAGATCATAAGAAAAATTCAAGAATCAAACGATCCTATTTTTACCATTCTGAAAACTCTACATTTCAAACAAAATGATACCTTTCGGGTTGCGAATCTTCGGCATAGCGGTAGAGGTGGAGGCGGCCATTGATGAGACCGGTGGCGACGAGTTGAGACGAAGGATGGAAGTCGAGATCGAATGCGATGCTTTCGAGATTGATCTCCATCTCCATTTTTGGAAGAGGGGGACAGCTAGGGTTTTGGGAGGAGACAGGACGACGAACAGGGCTTTATACTTTTATGTTACGCGGGTCCGATATGGAACGGCGGCAAGGACCCGTAACTACTTTGCCCGAATGCGATAGGATCCGATAATAGACGTCACGTGAGTAGCTGCATGCGGTTTTTTGCGCAAAAGAATGGGCTGTGTCTAGGGCTGCAAACGAATCGAGTTATTCGCGAGCTATTCGGCTCGAGCTCGGTCAAAGCTCGGCTCGAACAGAGCTCGAGCAAAACCGAGCTCGTTTCGTAAACGAGCCAAGCTCGAGTTTGATTTTTTTTTTTTTAGGCTAAGCTCGCGAGCTATTCGGCTCGAATATGTTCTCATAAGTCGCAGTACCAAACTACGGCTTCTTTGACTTCAAAGCTGCAGTTGTGAACTGTGGCCTAAGTACATATCATAATAGACTTTAAAGACTTGCTTTAAAATTTCTCAAGTTCAAGATAGTTCTTTCAATGAAGTCGCAGTTCGGTACTACGGTCTTGATATTACTTAGACCGCAGGTCACAACTGCGGCCTCAGTTATATCATCAATGAGGTCCAGTTCTTAAAACTCTTATTCTCCCATTCACTTCACTTTCATCTTCTCCCCAATTGTGGCTATGACATCAATTGAGAAACCCAAATCCCTACAACCCTCATCACTCTCCTCTTACTCCCTAAAATCTCTCTCAAATCAAACTCTCAACTTCACTTCATCTTTCTCCCTCCATCCCCATTGAAATTGGGCACTCCCTGTAGCGCCCCAGATTCCACTACCGAAAATCTGTGACACAAACTAGAATTTTTTTCTTCAAATGCATTTCAACACAGTAATAACACGGAAATTTTAAAAAACTTTTTATTACCAAATAAGGTCATTACATCATTAATTACAAACGTATATTGTTCCTGAACAAGGAATACAAATTATATTAACTCATTACAACTTATTACAAAATATTTACAGACTCCACTTGTAAAGCTATCAGCTGTCTTCCAGAATGGTAATCAACTGATCACTGCCGAAACTTCGATGAGTGGTCAATCTGCTTCCCTGGGACGTGCCCCTCGGCTTGAGTCTTCCGCTGCGTGACTCTGATATTTCTGTACCTGCTCAAATGGTAGGTAAATACACTGCTCCTCCACTTGGATGCCTGCATTCCTGATCTAGTTTCCAGCACCTAATTGAGTGGGCACGTCAGTACTTATACTGACGCAATGCTGATAAAACCAGCGATCTCCAACTCGCACATCCACAAATCATCTTGAATAGAAAAGAAAACGTGCTTCCTAATTTTTTAGTGTTCATGTATGCCATGACTTAAAGTCTAATGCATAATATCAAGTACAGAAACGAATGCACTTAATCTAAAGTCAGCAAGACTCTGGATACGCATGCATCACATACTACATACGTCCCAGATCAAGCTGTCTTATCCAGTTTCAGGGTTTCGAACCCTCGCCATGCAATGCAATCTACTATTGTATACTTACTGTTCCCGATAAGTACACATAACTGAAAAGGTTTTAAAATTCGAGGTATTCCTGTTAGTCACTAATAACCGTCGCACCAGACCTCTCTCAAAAGCCGTGATGAACTTACAGATACACCGCAACATACCCATTGCGCCGAAGTTCCACGAAACTGCAGCCCCTATGGTTCGTTCGTGTCCACCAACATAGCATAAGGGAACATCCCGTTCTTATCAAGGTACCTCAGGAATTAACATAGCAAGATACGGCTCCCGTGTTTTTAACCATTGAAATGACACAGCCCGTATCTCTTTGACAGGAAAAGACAACCCCGGTTATCACCTCCTAGTGCTGGCCTCTTAGAGAAAATCGGATTATAAAGAATCACTCCTAATACCAACTTGGTCTTTAAGTGAAAGTAAGGAAACTTAATTAAATAACAATTTACTGAAAATACGTTTGTCACCCCAAATCATGCACGAAGTTTTTATCAAACAATTGATCCCTGACTGATCTGTCAAAATAATAACCCGACGAGTTGATACTCATCGGTTGCCATACTCCTATTGGTCCTTGACCAAATCCTCGGTCCGTGACCCTCAGCGAGTGGTACAACGGCGCCCACAGAATGCCTTTGACCAGCAATTACTTACAAACATGACACCCAACTATTGACAAACCAATGTTATCAAACACAAGTAAACATACTCGAAACGTGATAAAATAAATATCTTGAGTATAACAATGCTACAAGTTCACAAATCCATAACATGGAGTAAAGCAAAAATAAGCACTCCACTTAAAGGCCTAGATCTGCCCTGATATTAGAAAAATCATAACTTCTAATCCATGTATTGGAATTGCATGAATTGATACCTTTTGGGAAGCTAAGAATGCCTACTTCAATTCTCTAATTGATCATTTTCTCATATTCCAATCACACAGTTCCAGAAATTCATAAGTTTTACTGTTATGTCAAAACAAATTTTACTTAATTCTATATCGACTTTAAACGCAACTCTTGAACTTAGAAAACTCATAACTTCCAAAATACAATTCGGAATTGCATGATCTAACACATTCTGGAAAGCTAAGACTGTATACTACAAGTCTCTAGTTAACCATTTCTTCAAATTCAATCATTTAGATGCTATAAAATCCCTATATGTTCTCAGATGTACACTTCTCTAATGTAAATGCTGCATCTTGCTATTAACATAAAAACTTGCTCACTTATCGGAATTACTTGATCTTAGATTCTATAGAAAGTTGGGAGTGTCTACCACAACTTTCTAGTTGATCACATCCTCAAATTCATCCATTAAAGTACTCTAAAACTCAAATTTCTATCAGAGTACACAGAAATGAATTCCTCTACAAAACCCAAGTCCTTCTATTAAGACTGGTTTGGACCCAACTTAGAAAAATCATAACTTCTGCTATACAAACTGGAATTTCATGATTCAGGATATTTTGGAAAGCTAATACTCTTTAATACAAATCTCTAGTTAATCATTTTTTCAAATTTTCAACATATACTTCCAGAAAAGCTCAAGTACACAGACTAGCTAAATCTGCATTTAACTGAACATGGTCTATTCAAAATTCAATATCAATTCAACCATGAGTCCAATACTTATAAAATTTTAGATTCAGTAATTAGACATATACAAGTCTAACATATTCAAAAATTGCATTCGGACTCAAAATAGTCAGAGAGCTATAGCCCTTAGAATTTAGTGAAAAACATTCTCCTGCTCTCAGTAGGGTATAAAGCTTCTGGTTACAAAATAATTTTGAAACCCCATCAAATTTTATCTAACAATTCTGAAATTTTAGAAACATGATTTAGACTCATACCACATACTACAGTAAAAAAATTCATTGCAAGATCATTCACCAAAAGGTAGTTATGAATTAATGAACTTCAATTCCAAAATAGGGCAGAGCTAGCTTTTCGTTCTGGACCAGTCACCAACCTATAATTTTTTGAGGTATCAAACGAACTCAGAAAAATGTGAAATTTGAAAATATAGTTGTTAACACATTTAAGAACACCTAGTAAAAATTTGGGTTTAAAATACCTAACCAATTCCAAGATATGATTTTTGGAAGAGAACCCAAGTTTTCAAAAAAAAAGAAGTTCTCTACTGCTTACTGCCCAAAATTTAAATAGTTGTTTGGGCTACTAAATGAACCCCAAATATTATGAGAAAAAAAATTTTCAAGGATGCTCTAGACTCATAGTAGAACATACCCTAAAAATTTCGGTTCAAGATTCTAAGCTATTTGTGAGTTAGAAATTCCTAAGCTTATAATCATCACATACAAGTTCTTCATGGCATCTAAAATGATAAATTGTAATCAATTATCAAGTCAATTTGTGAAACTCAACCATTACTCATGCATGTCAATCAAACTACTAACTTTTACTCCTACTCACAAGAATTGTATATAAAAAAAAATTAAAAATAGAGTTTTTGAGAATCCCCACCCTTCCAAAAGAGAAGTTGATTCTTGTTTTCAAAATTGTCTCCTCCTCCAAGCTTGCTTCCTGAGTTCTTGTGTTCGTACAACAAAGAGGAAATTTTCTTTGTTGGCTAAACCTACTATTTCCTTTTCTTTTCTTTTCTATTTTCTCTTGTTTTTTTCTTCTTAAAACAACTAGATGAAGAAATGAATGAGAAGATGGAGTTTTATAGAAAATGGAGGGTGTGTATGAGTTGGCGAAGTGAGTGGAAAATGAAGGGTGTAGATCTAGTCAACTTAGTCCTAGGAAAATTTCCTAGCAATTTCCTAACCTTCTTTTCCACCACAAACTTGGCTCATCTTGAGCCCTTGGATCTCCTCAAGATCTCATCCAAGATCTCATCAATTCTCATTCTAGAAGTAGGGTTCCTAACCCTAGGTTAGGTCAAAGAACTTTAACCCTAGGTTAAACAAACTCTAACCCGAAAGAAAAACAATGTATGATTATTTACAATTCAAATTAGTATGTATATTCATAGAAAAATATATTTAAATATTTAAATTATAAAATATACACGTTCATATTCACACTCAAAACAATTATAGATCGTATATCATATACAATCCGATACGATCAAATCATATATATATATATATATATATAATAAAACACAAAGAAAGCTATCAAGTGGCTCTCCTTCAATCCCCTTAAAAATCAAAGGTCCAGATCTAACCCCACAAAACATATTTTCCCCCCCAAAAGTTTCCCCCAAAACTAAATATATTTTCTCCCCAAAAGTTTCCCCCAAAACTCAAATTCAAATCCCCCACTCAAAACAACTCATATATTTATTTAATTTTTTTCTCTCTCTCTTTCCCTCCCTTTTCTATTTAAAAAATTAAGAAAATAAAAATATAATTTTTTTAAAAAAAAATTAAAAAACTAAAAAAAATTAAAACTTTAAAACTTAAAAAAAAATTCAAAAAAAAAAAAATCATATAATATGTTTTTTGCCGGACCCAAAAAGTTTCTCATATAATATGTTTGCTACTTCAATTAATTTGCTGGACCTCCAAAACTATTTTATATGATCAAACAAGGTGCACCGTTCCGAAGACGTACCGTAGGCACGTTTCAACGGACAAACCTAGTGTGTGTGTGTATATATATATATATATATATATATATATATATGGGTAAAAGGGATATGAGCAACTTGCTCATTTAGTAAATGAACAATTGATTATGTGGCATGCATGTGATACATTGAAGAACTAACCCATTTAATGATTTTCCAATCACATGTATGCCACATCATCAATTGCTTATTTACTAAGGTAGCGTTTGGCCCAGCTTAAAATTAGCTTATCTTCTCCTTTAGAAGGAGAAGCTGGGCCAAACACATATTTCGAAAAGCCCAAAAAAAGTAGAAGTAGCTTTTTTTTATAAAGTAAAGGAGCTCCAAAAGAAGCCCTCTAGATCTACTTCTGGCTTCTCCTTTTCTCTTCTTTTCTACCATTCTCTTTTCTTATCCAAAGAAACCAAAAGAAAACCCCCAAAGTTAAATAATACAGGCACTGAATGATTCCTTCCTTCCTTCGAAATACCACCGCTCAACCATGGATCAGAATCAACCATGGATCAAATACCACCGCTCCATAGAACATGATTCCTTCCTTCGAAAAAGATGATATTTTTCGATTCGAAATTGTGATTTTTTTAGATGGATCAGATTCGAAATTGTGATTTTTTTTAGTTTGAGATGATTTTTTTTTAGTTTGAGATGATATTTTTTTACTTCAGAAGGGATCGATGAAGAGAAGATGATAGTTTGAGATGATTTTTTAGTTTGAGATGATGTCCTGTTGGCTATGGATCAGATTCGAAATAGAACATGGATCAGATTCGAAATTGTGATTTTTTTTAGTTTGAGATGATATTTTTTTACTTCAGAAGGGATCGAAGAAGAGAAGATGATAGTTTGAGATGATTTTTTTTAGTTTGAGATGATGTCCTTTTGGCTATTTGGTACGTAAAGTGCACGTATATAAGGATTTTTTTTATGGCTTCTCCTTCTGAAGATAAAAAAAAGCTGACTATCCAAACAGCTTCGGCTTTTAATTTCAAAGCTCTACTTTCTGGCTTCTTCTTCTGAAGTAGCTTTAAAGCCCAAAAAAAGCTTGGCCAAACGCTACCTAAATAAGCAAGTTGCTCATACCCCTTTTCCCCTATATATATATATATATATATATATATATATATATATATATATATATATATATATATATATATATATATATATTATCTACATACTTAAAATAGGATAAATTGAGATTATATAAAAAAATGTTTATAAAAATTATTATTAGGAAAATACATAATTGCGTGCAATTCTAAACTGTACACGGATTATAATGCAAAATAGTTATATGCTATTTTGCGGGGTGTTACACTCCCCAAACCCGAATGCTTCAATTTCCGAAAAATTTGCCGAATTCACACAACCTACCTTCAATTCGACAACAATCTCATAAGTGTAGCCTTTCCTTCATCAGCCTTCAACATCATCTTCGCCGCCACCCCAGGTTATTGATTTGAAGATATGTCTTGGAACGGTTAGCATGTTTTGTGTCTTGATAATTGCTATAATTTTTTTATGTTGCTTGCAGTGATTATTATGAATTATTAATGAGTAACATAGATATTGTATACTGAATGAAAGATTAGATGATTGAGAAGTTAATGATTAGAGCTATTCCAAAGTTGTTTGTAATATCTATATGCTAGTTAGTTAGCAGATATTAATAATGTATACTGGATTTGTCGATGAAGCAGACAATATATATGATATGAATTGTTAGTTGCTATAATTTGTTTGTGTTTGATGAAGCGTATAATATCTATGTGATTAGAGCTATTGAGACATGCTGTTTGCAATGTTGGTGACTCATGTCGATTGCAAATTAGGTTATATCCATCGTGTGTTTGATGAATTGCAAATTAAGTTATATTTCAATGAGCTTTGTTACTTAATTTGTTCATATTAAATTATGTATTCCTTATATATTATTCGTTTTCTAATATCTAGGTATACAACTGTGTATTGATTCAGCAAGTAGGTAATGGCATGAACGAGGGGTAATCTAGGACAGTCGACTCTTTCTAGGCAACCACCAGTAAGTACTTAGTGTTCAAGGATTGAAATTATTCATTATTTATAATGCATTTGACATCAGACTGATTCATGAATGCAGGAAGATACCCATGAACCAGCCAATACTAGTGAGGGAGGTCAGGGGACCAAGAACTCGCGGTGGAAGACCCCCGAGTACCATACACGAGTCAACTAGTAGTGGTGGCCGCGGACGTGGTATCGCACCTACAAAAGTAAGTTGTGTTTATATATTTGAAACCATTGAATTAACACATAATAATATTGTAGCTAAAACATCAATTCTTCGTGTGTGTTTGAAGGTTCCCTCATCTTCCGGCATTGGGGCATCTTCTTCCTCATCCGTTGCACATAGAGGTCCATGTCCGTTAGACCCTAACCTCTAGACTATGCATAGTGAACACCATTTACAGTCCATTTGGAACGGTGTATCGAAGGAGTGCACGTTCTGTAGGCACCCTCCACAGTTGTCGATGCACCCACGCACACAAGAACTGTTGGCCGCAGCTGTGTTGTATGGAATTAGCTTGATGGGGAGTATCAAGCTTGATCGTGGCCTGCTTACCGCTCTCCTCGAGAGATGGCGATCGGAGACCCATACCTTTTATCTACCCGTAGGAAAAATGATGGTCACGCTACAATTGTTGCGATGATTTCGAGTCTTCATATTAATGGGATACCCATGACCGGGAGTATGGGTTTTGATAAAGAACAATTAGTCCGAGAATATCTAGGTGTTGATCCGGGTGAGATAACATTTGTAGGCAAATCCATTAGGTTGTCGTGGTTGGAGGAAGTGTTCAAAGACTCCATAAACGATGATCTAACAAATTCGTAGTTGGGTGTTACACAAGAGCATATATAATGACAATATTTGGTGGTGTGATATTTCCAAACTCGTCGGGTGATACGGTGTCGCTAATGTACCTACCATTGATCACATATATTAGGAAAGCTGACGAATACAGCTGGGGTGGTGCGGCATTAGCCGTGTTGTATAGGAGCTTGTGTTTGTGTGCATTTAATGCGGTTCAGATGACTGAGCCAATGGTCATACTACAAGTCTGGAGCTGGGAGCCTCTACATCTTGGTCGACCCTGCATAACCCAACAATCACAATCGTGGATGTCTGTTCCAGAGAATTAGGCAATGTTGGCACCCATTGGGGTATATTGGAATGGGTCACACACATGGAAGGATAACCCCCGTAGTGTGTTGACCTATTATAGAGACAAACTCGATCAATTGCGAGACGACTTTGTCAATTAGGGGCCTTACAATGAAGATATAGTTCAAAGATTGTCACCTGCATGGAGGGCAACCCCGCATTTATGGTTGAATAGATCACCACTGATCAATTTCGGTATTATGGAGTTCTATTTTTGTCACGCCCTGCTTTCTAATATACGGAAACATAGGTACGTAATTAAGACCCAGCGAATGATATAAGTATACCATCTCATATCACCCATAAGCTGTACAATATCGGTAAGCCCAACAATACAATAATAATCACATGATCAGGAAAATAATACAATAACCAATATCTGGGATACAATAACTTACAATATACTCAAGAATATACACACAGTAAACAGTTCGTCAAGTTCCTTCTGTATCCCATCGTTGTACTTGTATAACATTTACTCAAAAGAAAGATGGATGGTACCTGTTAGAGCAAGCTCCGGGCCGCAAGTAGTACAAGCAAGATGAAAACAAGAACAATGAATCATGTACACAGAAGGACAAGTCATGTAACTGGAACATGCAAACATGTAAACGGGGATCAAGTGAACTAGACTTATAAGCAGGAATCATGTAACTGGTAAATTGAAACAATGTAACATATAACTGGGAATCATGAAACTTGTGAACAAGAATCATATAACTGGAATCATGTAGCTTGTAAACAGAAAGCATGCACGTGCTCAGTGTTAATCTTATGTCTAGCATACTTTTATAAATCATAACTAATGCATGCAATTATGTGCCCCATACCACAAGTTCGGGTGCATACAATCAAGTTAATGTATAGCCTATAGTGGTGAATTCTACAGGATTATGTACTCGGGTCTTCTCATGCCTATAAAACTTGATCGGTAACTTGATCGGTAAACTTGATCGGTAACTTGATCGGTAAACTTGATCGGTAACTTGATCGGTAAACTTAGTCGGTAACTTGACCAGCAAGTTTGATCGATAACTTGATCGGTAAACATGTAAATCAAAAAAAATGGGCCTCCTTCCGAGTACACTCTCCTATATTGTTCACTACTAAGTCTTACTCTTATTACTCCGGCTTGTTACGCTTTTACTATAAGTATACATGAATAGTAAACATGATCAATAAACACGAACGGTAACATGATCGGTAACTTGGAAATGAATAAATAGGAACAGTATCAGAACAAGATCAATGATGTATCAAGGTCCATGCAATACATGGTATATTTTTCAATTAATTAAATAAGAGAAATAAATATATTTATATTTAGATACATGAAGCTACAAATTCTGGACAACAATACGTTGTTGTACAAAAACTCACTATCCTGTTGCTATAGAAAAGCAAATTCAGTTCCGTTAGGAAATCCAAAAACTAAACCCCCTACCAGTTTCAACGCATATTCATACGATACATTATAGTTACAATAGCTAGGTCAAACAGATAGTTCTCTATTGATCTACTGTTCATGCAGTATGTCAGGGTCAAATTCTTATATATATAAAGTGGCAATAAAATTCGTTTGAAAACCTTTAGAAAATTACAAATTCACTCCTAATCATGTCTAGTACCATCCTGATAAATTTCAAGACTTTATTCAATTGTTAACATGATATTTTAATTAGTTAATCGATTAGATATGCTTCAAAAACGGCAATCTGGAATTAAAATATATCAGTACTAAAATCTTTATATCTTGAACTCTACATGTCGGATTCCAGATCCGTAAGAAGTTCCCGAAACTAGATTCAGGGGGCTAAAACTCTCATTTATAAAGTTCTTATTGATTTAAATTTTAACTGGACCATAAACTCGCTACGAGTTAGAACAAACAGCATGGCAGAAACACTCAAATTGATGTTTACGATCTCTTGATGTGTATCGAATCATAGAAACAACTGGATTGACTCAATGCAATATATAACGAATTATTTAATATGGAAGGGTTTCAAATACAATAGTTCAATCAATTGAAACTTATAAAGAATATTTCTTATGAATATGGATGGTAACGATTAACGATTTTCTAAATGCAATAATTAAATATGAATACTAATTATGGGAGGTCAAACAAAATGCTTGTACAGAACAATAAAATGTGTACAAGAGATACTTGACTTTTTGCGATAATTTTGAATGTGAGTGAACGAAGAAAAGAGTAGAATTTCAACAACAACGGCGGCAATGAGAACACAGCAACAATAGTGATACGACAACAACAACGACTCGACGACGATAATGCAGCAGGCGAGTCGCAGCAATAGCAATAATTGTAACAACAGTAACAAATGCAGTAAAAAATAGCAAGGACGACAATAACGCGTCAAGAGTGACAGCAATGCAGCGAGCGTGACTGCGACGACAAGCAAGAACACAGCGGACGTACACTGGCAGAAAGAGGAGATGGTGTGTCTGTTGGAGAGTTTGGGAGTTGTCGGATGTTGCGGGTGTGCCTTGGAGAATGAAGGTAGCGGTAAGGAGCGAGGTTCGACTGCGATGATGAGGCAGAAACACAGAGAGATGTCGGGTCGTCGCGTGGTGGTCGCAAGGGGGGAACAGTCGGGGCTTCGAGTTTTGAGGCAATGGAAGAAGGTGGAGATGTGGGGCTAGCAATGGGTTGCGGGATGAAGGAGCTGCGATGGTGGAGGAGATAGCTTGCTTTCGATGCTTGGGGGACTCGGTGACGGTGAAGGTTGGGTGTGGCTGCTCGGTAGGAGTGAAGCAGAGCAGGCGGTGAAGCGTCGGGGTGATGCGGAGGTGCTGTGACTTCGAGGATGCAGAGTTAAGGTAGCAAGGGGAGCCGGTGAGGAGCTCGCTATTGGGGTGAATGGTGGCGGTTGTAGTGAAACTCGGTGGTGGTGAAGGCAAGGCAGCGGAGGAGCTCGGATTGATGAGTTTGGGGCTGAGATGGTGAGGTGAGGAGGTGCAATTAGCGCTCAGGATGGTGATGGAGAGGTGGTGACGATGGCAGTTGTAGGAGGGTGGAGATGGCGGGCGGCGAGTGCAGTGGCAGCGACAGTGGAGTTGTGGGGTTGGTCGAGGCATTAGCAGCAATGAAGAAGGAGGGTGTCGAGCGGTGCTGGAGGAGCGGGATGTAGGCGAGGAGAAGAAGGAGAAGAAGGAGAGGGGTGGCTGTGGTGGAGGCGACGACGGGGACTTTGGTGCCGAGAGACAGTCGGGATGGTGGTGTGGAGGAGATGAGCAGTATTTAGCTGT
The DNA here is from genome assembly GCA_017893485.1 of Hemerocallis citrina. NCBI lineage: Eukaryota > Viridiplantae > Streptophyta > Magnoliopsida > Asparagales > Asphodelaceae > Hemerocallis > Hemerocallis citrina. Next base: position 227,832,671 of record CM030364.1, on the reverse strand, counting down.
AAGATCCGGCAAAATAGTATATAATTATTTTGTACATTAGTCCGTGCACAATTCAGAGTTGCACATATTAATGGATTTTTCATAATTATTTTAATTGACAATGGTACAATTGTTGAACCAAAGTTGAGATAATTTTTCCATTAAATTGTACATTTGTCTCAATTATAATGATACGGATCATATACTATTTCTATAGTGATAAAATTATTTTTTGTATACATACAAATATTTTTGAGGTGAGTATGCATTTATCTTGTATGCATGTATGGATACATATGTGTATGAAACGAATGTGTGTATGTATTTTTGTATAATTATCCATATAACAAAACCCTAATCCATTAATTAAAACCTTAAAACCACTAATCCAACCCTAAACTACCCTACCAAAACTATGTGCTAGTTTGGGTATGCTCAACACCAATTCCCCCCCCCCCCCCCCCCCCCCCTCCGCCCCCACACACACACACTTTTTTCTCTCAATGGCTGGCAACCCCCTCACCCCTCCCCATTTTTTCTATTTTCTTCTTCAAGAAACCCATTCATTTTCATTCTTCCAAAAACCATAAAAAAAACTACTTCAAAAATTCTTCTTTTCTCATTTCTAGCATTCTCCACCCTTCTAAATCTATTCTTGGAGCTTATGTGGAGGAGAAGAAAATCAAGGAGCTAGGAGGAGAATGCCAAAGAAAGTAAAGTTGAAGAGAAGCAAAGAAAAGATCATCAAAAGCTTCATGTGGGAGACTTTCTCAAACTCTTTGTTTGTGAATTTTTTATTATTGTTTGTATGGTTAGAAAGTTGCTGATTTGGAATGCAAAAGTGAGTGCATGAAGATTTTTGTATGTGTGTGGTTCTCTACCAGAGCTAGAAATAACAATTGATGGGAAAAGATTGCATCTTGGGAAGAATTGGGCATGTTTGATTAGAAAATTCATAACCTTTTGCTATGTTAGAATTCAGACTCCAAGTTTTTATTGTAGAATCTTGATTGTATCCCTAAAATTCATCCGAAATTTCGTGAATTTTGGAAGTGATTTGATATTTTAATAAATTCGTTGAAGTTGCTGTTTTGAGAAGAAAAATATGCTCTTTGCAGAATTTAACATGTCGACTTGTAAATTTTGTATCTCCATGATTATTATGAGTTTAGAGCTGAAATTTTTACCGTGACTTCATATGTATGTATACTATATCTCTACTTAATTTTAAAATTTTTGGAGGTGAATTGCTATCTTAACAAAAATCAAATTTGCTACTGGTTCGGGGATGAAAATTCTTTTCTGCGATTGTAAATGGCACAACTTAGAAAAATCATAACTTGGTATCCGTATAGAATTTTACTTTGAAATGTATACAGTAGATTCCTCAATCGGTATGGAGTATTCCCACCAAAATTTGTAATTTTTGGAAGGGAATTTCTTTCATTTTAAAATACAACCTGCTGACATGGCTGAGAGACAGCGCAGAGTGCAGTATGAAAATTTGTACTTCATTCAAAATATCATGACTTATTTTGTACTTGAATTTTTTTTGAGAATTTTGGATATGTGGTTACTTTATATGTATAGAACATTACTACCAAATTTTATGAACATCTGAGGTCATTTGTTATTGTAAAAGGGTTTTAGCGTTTGACTGGGTGACAGTTTTTGTTAATGCTGGAAGCTTTTACGCGTATTTATTTTTGGCCATTTTCCACCTTCAAAATGGAGTAATTTGAGAAAGCTTTCAATTGAGAAATTAGATTAGACTCAAAGATGTTTTCAAAGAATCCAAAAACATGAAATTCTGTTTAGTGAGTGCATTATAATGATTTTTTAAAAACATCACAGATGCATGTGGTACGGAATTTTTGTTGTTTGATCAAATTGTGCCTTCGTCATATTTAGACCTTAGATTGAGATTCAAATCGAGGTCAATCTAGCTCTTGAATCCGGTTGTATGTGTTTGTGTGTGCCTGCGTGCATCTTGTAATTAAATTAGAGCAGCTTGAATCTTAGTTGGCCATTGGCACACTCATTTTCTTCTTTCAAAAATTGATTTTTGAGGTTAAGTACTTAGGGTAGTGAGCCGCACCCTATGGTCCTTAATATTGCTTGCAGTTGCTTAGGGTAATGTATTTTACCCTAGAGGGCTATCATTACTACTCAATCTTTGGAGTAGTTGGTAACCGTGTCGCCTCGAACACGTTAGGAAAGACGGCTCGTGCGCCGACGTGCTCACCATACATGAAGGGATGTCCATTGTTATTGGTGCTACCACCTGCTCAGGAGACCGTGGAGCGTGATGATTACGGGGGCAGTATGTTTGGGTCGCGTCAAGGTCAAATTCAACTCCAAGCGTGGAAGGCGAGGTGGCGACCGACGATGATCGGTTCACCGCCTGAGTTGGCTAGATATTAGCTATTGATGGTAATCTTGGGCATGGTAGTGTCCTAGGGTTGAGTCGAGTTACTATGGAATGTTAATGCCATAATAGGAATTTGATTGCTGTTAATTAGCTTTTGTAGCATGAATTGATCGTGTTTGTTCGGACTTATGAATATCCACTGTTTTGAGTTGTGTTTGGCTATGTATTAACTTGTTGATGGTCCAAGGCAGTGGTTATCACCCTAAGACTATTAATTCATTTCTGACCCTGAATAATTAGTAACTTTCTTACCTCGAGTGCTATGGATGAAGATAGTCTTCGGGCACCGGTGGATCACTAACCAATGAGGATTTGATCACGGGTCGGAGATGATATCGAGATCCAAGCAAGAGGGTGTTTGGCAATTGACAGAGGTCAAATGTCGCTGGGTCAAGTTTGGGCCAAGTTGGGCCAACTCTTAAGCCTGGTCTGGGGGCCATGTTTGTTTCCCTAGGGCTTGTGGTTTGGGGTTGAGACTGTTTTTATTGGAAAGTAATTGACTGGTAGTGTTTAATCTCTGCAAGTAAGTTCAGTAGTTGCTTTTCGGTTCTATGTTAGGGTTGTTACCTAGTAGTAGTATCCTTGATCAGTCTTATGATTGTTAGGATAGGCACTAGTCGGGTGGTTGTACTCGTCTGTTAAAGGGACACGTGAGGTGCCTTCTTACGGGTTGGGAGCATGGGATGCGTGATCTCGTCTGTTAATTCCTGAAGTAATGTGATAAGAACGGAAGGTGCTCCAGTCGGATGTAGGGAATGGACCCTACGAGTCTGTCAAGTTTTATGTTGTTAGTACGGGCAGGGAGCTAGAGTAAGACTCTACAAGGAGGAGTAAGACATCTATGCATCTCGGTGAGCTTGCGGGTTACCTTTATGTTCGTAGCAGCTTTTGGGTGAGGTTCGAAGCAGTGGAACTGCCGGGAGTCGGGTGTAGTGAAAACAGGGGACACCACTAATGACTGCAATGGCAGAAGTAAACTGACCATATGCAACCTCATCAGTCACAAGTTAACTGTCAGGAACTGGAATGAGTACAAGAGTAGGATGCATCTCAACGGATCGAACCCTACAATCAAAAGAAAGCGAACTCCTTGGGAAATATATAGTATGGGATGCATACGTTTGCATTGAAGTTGTATTTTGGGGAAGTATGTAGTATATGATGCATACGTTTCCAAATAAATTGCATTAGAGTAAGTGCATCATGTGCATTTGAATTGTACATTTTGAATTGTGCATTAGGCTCTAGGGGCATGGCATACACTAACACTTGTGACTTGTCTACACATTTTCCTTTTTAGCATCAAATCCTAGTTGTTGAGTTTCGAGGAGCCGCTGGTTTTAGCAACATTGCGTCAGTTGTATTCAACAGACATGCCCATGGTCTGTTTAGTGCAGGAATGCTGATCTTAGAGCAGGAGACTCGAGCTGTGGGAAGCAATCAGTGGAAGCTGTTGTCCAGTGTGTTGCAGAGTTTCCTAATTATCGTACCTGTGTGATTATAAGTGTTGTACAGTAAAATTTTGGGATGTAATTCATGATGTAATTCGTTGTACAATTTGTACTTGTAATAATATTTTTGTGGCAATAAATGTTTTAAATTTTTTGTGATTTTACCGTGTTTGGACTCATTTTAAGGAAAGATTCTGTCTTGTGTCTCGAGTTTCCTGTGTTGGGAATTCGAGGCATTATTGTAATATCCCGGTCTGATATTATATTATTATTATTTTATTTTTAAAATTAAAATATTTCTTATGGAAATTACTTAATTTTAACTAATAAAGTTATCTCTATATATATACTAGTATGTATATATATGTATCGTATCGATTTTGTGCACTTGTATAAAATCATGTAATATGTGTTCTTTGCTGAGTTTTGTTTGGAATGTTAGAGGATTTTTCTACCTCTTGTTTACTGAATTTAAGAAAATTTTCAACTAGAGAGTTGTAGTGGAAGTTCCTGGCTTTCTAAAAAGTCTAATTTTTTTGGATTCCGATAAGTGTAGCAAGAGTTATGAATTTTACAAGTTTCGGTAGTAGCTTCATGTTGGCTGAGTTCACTATTTGAGAGTTTGGAGTTTTTCTAGTCTTTTGTTGGCTGAATCTTAAAAGGTTGTCAACTAGAAAGTTGTAGTAGATGTTCTCACCTTTCTAAAAAGTCTTATTTTGTTGGATTCTGATAAGAGTAGCAAGAGTTATGAATTTTACAAGTTCAATAGTCGTCTGCCTTTTTGGCTGAGTTCACTGTTGAGATGTTAGGGGCTTTTCTAACCTCTTGTTGACTGAATTTGAGGAAGTCATCAACTAAAGAATTATAGTAGAGGTTTCTACCTTCCCATAGAGTCTAATTTTGTCAGATTTCGGTTAGCATAGTATTTGTTGTGAATTTTACGAGATTTCAGCAGTGGCTTAACTTTAAGCTGATTCGCTGTTTGAAGTGTTCGAGTTATTTTTCCCTATTCAAGCAATCGTTTAGGATCTAGATGTATTCCTATGTGCTCACGATTCATGTTTCATGTTAGGTAATGTCTTATGCTAATTATTAGCATTGTTTTGTCTCGTACGTAGCTTGATTAGCTCGTATGCAATTGTTTGGTTCATACGTAGCTCGTTTGGCTAGTATGTGATTTATTGGGCTCGTATGTAGCTTGTTAGCTCGTACGAAGCTTGTTGAGCTCTTCTACGGTAATATCGTTACTCTAGGGGTCATCGACCATCAAGACGTGTATTTATTTTACTTATCGAGGACTGTGGACGAGTCACTCCTCGTACGCCATTAGATCTTAACCGGGGTAGGTAGATCGCGGGCTGGGAGCGTAGACGAAATCCAAGTTCAAGGTAGTAGAAAGCAAGTAAGTTCGCATTGTCGGGGTCTTGGAACGATAGGCTGTTTGCGGGTTCCATTGTGATCTCGGGAAGTCTAGGTTGAACGCCTAGCAAAGTTATCTTGCGAAGTCTAGATTGAAACCTAGCATGTTGTGCTAACAGTGTTGTCATCCCTCGGATTGTTTAGAGTTAGTGACATCGTTAAGGTAGTAACTTGTAAATATTGTTACTTAACCATTTTATCTATTATTTCGCCGAAGGGGAGAGTTGGTATTAGGGGTGATACCTTATGATCCGACTTATCCTATAGGCTGACACTAGATGGTGTTATTGGTTGTACCTTTTCTGTCAAAGGGATACGGTCTGTGCCTTCTCACGAGTTGGGAGCACGGGATCCATATCTCGGCTGTTAATTTCTGAAGTACCCATATGAATTTTGGGTTCGCTTGATGTTCGGTACACCGGGTGATGGTACAAATAAGGACACCGCCATATGACTGCAGTAGCGGGACTTGGCCGTTTAAACTGCAACCTCACATATTATTGTTTAGGAGTAGAGTAAAACCACATATCTCAGTAGAGCTGTGATTATCGACCTTATCGGGAGTAGAGAGAGACCACAAATCTTAGTGGAGGTGGAGAAAGACCACATATCTGAGCGAACAGGTTGATCACTGTCGTTTAGAGTGGAGAAAGACTACCAGACCGTCTGCATTGTAAAATTGTAATATTCAGGAACAGGTTGAGTGCAAGAGTAGAATTCATGGCACGGGTCCCTAAATATGAAGAAACGACTTGATATGGGTGTATGTAGTTATGGGATTCATACTATCCAGAGTTTCGCTTGCATTAGAATAAGTGCATCATTGCATTAATTGACCTTGCATTAGAGTCTAAGTCATAGCATACACTGACACATCAAATTATATATACACATTTCTCTTTTCATCAATCTATTGTTTTAAAATTGAGACTCTGCTGCTTGTAATCAGTATTTTGCGTCAGTATATATACTGACGTCCCCACTACATTAGGTATTGGATTGTGGTACCAGTGGTTCAGAATTCAAGAGGACTCCAGGCAAGTGAAGCGTGAAGCACAGTGTTGTTTATTATTTCAGTTGTAATTTATTAAATGTTGAGAAGCATCCAAGTGAAGTACCAATTGTTATTTGTTATTCATTGTACTCTGAGGTAAATTTATTGAAAGTTTGTAACATTTGGGTTTATAAGAAATTATTGTAACACTGATGTAATGTATTGCAGTTATATAACATTCGAACTTATAATACATTGGTGTTGAAATAAAAGTTTTAAATTTTTATATTTTTTCCTGTGTATTGTGGCTAATTGAAGGTGAAGATTCTAGCTTATGTCACGGTTTTCCAGTGTAAGGAAATCGGGGCATTACAGTTACAAAGTGGTATCAGAGCCGATTTCAAATTATAGTCTAACACGGTAGGAAAATTAGACTTGGATGCCCCAGTTATAGTAGGGTTTAGTTGGATAGCAGGATGATCATAAATCATACTGATGCATTTTTGCAACTTATGTTTATGATTTTTTCTATGTCTGAACTAACCCTATCTATATATATATTTTTTCATGATGGCAGTTGAGGATATCTTGGTCAAAGATGTTTTGGTAGAAGAAGGTGAGCCAATATCTACAGAGGAACCGATGACCATGGACGAGAAACCGAAGCCACCACAGGCCAAGCGAGGGGCGAACTCACCTCCACCACTACCAGAACTAATTGCAGAGCAGCGAGCAGCAACCAGCATTCATCTAGGAGTTAGGAAGCTAAAGAAGTACAAGGCCAAGGCGGTTCGCCAAATCAGGCGACTAGTAAGCACCTACAGAGCAGAAATAGCACGCCTAAAGGCGGAACAATAGCAACTTCAATCTCAAACGACGCGAATGCATGATCGTTGGGGGCAAACTCAGAAGACTACTATGGCAGGAGTGACTGGAAGGGCTACCGAACCAAGGGAGAGCTGCAACTGTGAAGAGCAAGGACACTTCAAAAGCAAATACCCAAAGAAGGTCGTTAAGCCAGTGGAATGTTTTAAGTGCGGAGAGCAAGGTCATTACAAGAATCAGTGCCTAAAAAGAAAGGCTCAGGGTATCACTTGTTTCATCTGTGGGGAGACAGGGCATATCAAGTCAAATTGCCCACAACGGCAGAAGGACGACAGTGGACAGGCTCAAAAGGTCAACAACGAGGGAGGCAGCTTAACTACGGGGATGTCGTCATGTGGATTAATATGATGTTAGTTCTGTCAGTAGTGATAAGGTGTTAGCATTGTGTGTCCCTTAATGGGATGTGTTTTGCTATATTATTTTGGTGGGGAGCGGAAGGGTGTAATCTTCCGTATATACTTGGATAATGAATATGTGATTAAGTATGATGTTATATTTTGAAATCAGTATGTTACATTATTTTTCTGAATGTTAAATTATGTTGATATATCATATGTTTAACATCCCATGGTTATGGCACAACCGGACGTAGATGGAGGCGAACGCACAACACATGAGTCAAGGAAGAAGGCAGTGGAGCCGACGACAGCGACCTCAATATCGAAACGAGAATTCTCCAAGATGTACCGGATGAAGGGAGCATTCGTGGATGTCAACAGGATCAGATTCCACAAGCTGAAGCCACGGGTAGAAATTCAGGAAGCAATGTTCTGGATCTTGTCCTGGTGGTCGAGTCTTTCAAGCACCGAGCAGATTGAAGAGCTACTACTGAAGAGACTCGTTAGGCTTAGTGCTTTGCCTTGAAAGCACCATTTTTCATGTAGGGAATGAAGAATGGATCAATGGGGTCTCACATTAAGCAACATGAGTGAATCAGGTTACAGCTCGAGGCAGATATTCATCGATGACTTGTTCGATTGGCTTCAAGAGCAACAGTGTTCTTTAAGGTCAACTTGCAGTCAGGCAAACACCAGGTCCACATCAAGGAGGAGAAGTACCGAAGATAGAGGAGGATCACACTAAGCATTAGCAGGAGCACCATAAAGAGCTGCAAGAAAACTGAAGCAACATTTTATGGGCTTTGTTTCTTTTCTAAGGAGGGAGTGGCCACCGACCCTTAGAAGATGTATCGGAGCATGAAGCCGCATCACTGGCGGGCATGAAGAAAGCAGGACAGCAGGAAAATACTAACTTGTAGAAATGTATTGCAGGTGCCAGAAAATTGAAACCAGAAGCTAGATGACCATTACAACTATTATCAGAATGGAAACAAAAGGGTCACCAAGGATCTCAAGAAGCTGGAGTAAATATGCGACGAGGAATTATGGAGCTTTAAGGAGGCTTAGCATCAATAGTCTTTAACGGAGGCAAGGTATACTTTGCACCTCTGGGAATTCTACAAGAAACCTTGGAAATGGGAGCCAACTTTAGCACAGCTTTTCACGCAGAGACGGATGAGGCAGCAGAAGGAGTCACACTGTGCACTGGGAGGCATGCTAACTGGTAAGAGTATCTGGAGGAAACAGCTCATCGAGGGAATCAGTTGGGAACCTGAAGACTGTTGACAAAAGTATGTCCTAAACTGGTTGATTAAATATGTATTATCTTCCTCTCCACTAGTGTAGTTTCGAGGACGAAACTATTCTAAAGAGGGAGTAATGTAAGATCCAGCAAAATAGTATATAACTATTTTGTACATTAGTCCGTGCACAATTCAGAGTTGCACGTATTAATGAATTTTTCAAAATTGTTTTAATTGAGTAAGTGTAACATCCTGAATTTTCCTATAATTAAAATTTTTCATTTAAATTCACGTGTCTTGCACGTGCAAATTAATGTGTGTATTTAGCTTTAAAAATTATTCTTATGTCATGAACAAATATTTTCTTCTCTTTTAAAAATCCTTTTATTAAATCCTAGGCCTAATGACTTAATTCTAACCCACCCAAAATTAATTAATTAATTAATTAATTAAAAGCCCATAGTTTTAGCCCACCTAATTAGCCTACTTGTTAATTCTATTAGTAATTGAGACAACTTGTAGAGTAGACTTGTCATGTAACAAATTAGTTAATTAATAAATGAACAAACTTAACTAGTGTGCATATACAGACACGTGCATTGCACATGCATGTGCAATGTGAATGAGAAGAGGAGGCCGACCACACTTGGAGAGAATGGAGAGAGTAGAGGAGTGGAGAAGTGGTTATGTGAAGGTGGGTGGTTCTTCCAACTCCCAAATGCATCTCAACCCTTCATCCAAACTCATCTCAACCCTTCATTTGGTTTTGAGTTGTGTATAAATAGGCCCATTGTTCTTTCATTTCTCTTTACACTTAGAAATTTCAAATAGAAAAAAAAATAGAGTTTTTGTAAGAGAAAAAATAGAGTTTGTGTAAGAGAAAAGATAAAGTTGTGTGAGAAAAAGATTGAGTGTTTGTGTGTGTGTGTGTGCTTGTCACGCCCTGCTTCCCAAAAATACTGAAATGTAAGCACGTGACGTTGGCCCAGCGAATGACTGACGTCATTCATAAGCTGTTATCGATTCAACTCAACAATATAAACATGAAGTAATACAACCACGCATGAAATAAAGGAGTAAACACATAATTGAATTTTAAGCATGAAATAACCAACAAAAATAACAATCCAACATCTGGAGTCAACAAAACAATATTCGGGTCAAAATCCCACAATACAAAGAAAACAACATTGTTCAATTTTTAAAGTTCTCAAAATGAAACAATAATTATTTAAGCGGCACAGTAAAATAATTCTTTCACCATTGTTGCTCTCCTAGTCCGTCAGGCAAATCTCCTTGATTTTCTGTAAGCTATTCATCTAAAAGAGAGGAAAATATGTCCTCAGAGCAAGTCGTGGACAACAAGTAGAGAAACAGAGAAACAATGACAATAACGGTATAACGATGAATTGAATGAACGATGAAATCAATAGTATTGAATAGTGACAGAACGATAATGGTACAATGTGCAATAACGATGATTTATAACAATAACAATAAACAATAACAATAACGGTAAGCAATAACGATGAGAAAATGCAATGACAATGCGATGAAAATCTTAAGTCTATTATTCATTTTAATCCTAACTAATGCACGTACTACTGCATCCCATACTACAGGTTCGATGCATACAATCAATTTCGTTTAGACTAAGGTGGTAGATTCTATAGGTCATGTACTCGACACAATATAACACTGGCCATTAGCAATTTTTTACACAATAACGATAACACTAGCCATTTGCAATTTCTTGCACAATGACGATAACACTGACCATTTGCAATTTCTTGTATAATGACGATAACACTGACCATTTGCAATTTCTTGTATAATGACGATAAGACTGGCCATTTGCAATTTCTTGCACAATGACGATAATGATATTTTGGGAACAAGGCCCACATTTTCGAGTACAGACACTATATTATCAACTACTCTAGTCAACCCTTAATCCCGACTTGATTAACATTCCTTATTTAATTAACATGCAATACTAATAGGGAACACTAGGGATAGAAATATCAACGGAGAAACGATAATGTGATTAATAAGGGATCCTAGAATGATGACAAAACAATCCTAAGATCATGCAATGTACTCCATACAATCAAATACACCAAAATCAACATTATAGATTCAAGTATATATTATTAAACATAGAAACCCAATTCTGGACAGCAGTAGGTTGCTGTACCAAAATCAGAATTTCCGTTGCTGCAGGATAGCAAATATGGATCTGTCAGAAGTTCTAGAAACTAGACTCCTGCCCGGTTCCAACACATATTTAAAGTTCAATTTCTGACAACAGTAGCTAGGTGAATTTCAGTGTTCTTTACAAGTTACTGTTTCTGGCTGGTTATCAGTGTCAACTAGTTTCAATTGTAACAGCAGTAAATATTCATTGTAAAAATCAGTAAAAATATTTTTTTATTACCCTAAGTATGTCAGCCATCAATTTGAAAATTATCATTGTAATCTTTGATCATTAGTTCGCCTAATTCATCAGCTTAACATGGTATGTGCATAAATTTGAAAATACAGCGCAGCGCAGTAAAATGGTCATAACTCATTCAACATAAGTCGGAATTCAAAAATTCTGGATGTTATGGAAACTAGAAACATGGGGCTACATTTCATATTCAGGAAGTTATTGATTTTGGTGACATTATCTAGGTCGAAACAACATGACAATGTTAAGGTTGGCAATAAGTTTCATGGTTTCAACATGTTCTTCATGAATAAGAAGATTAAAATGTTATGAACGATGAGTTAATTACGTCTATGTGAACATGGTATTAAGATGTATAATTTCCATAACCCTACTAATCACAATCGACTAGCACACCAACATCAATCATATAAACAATCAATACCAGTATACAATTTACAATTGCTATGTGATTTCATGACATAAAATACAATAATAATTCCTATTTCTATATTCAATAATTAACTACATGAATGCATACAAGATCTCTATACATTAGAGGCAAAATACAGCACGAAGTCAAGACTTCTACTTAGATTCACCCGTGTAAATCCGTAGTATCCCAACGATAGATAACAATAAATAATATACGATAATAATATGGATCTGCTTGCGGGATTTAATAAATAGTCTCGAACACGTTACAATACAATTCGAGAGTAAGATGACTTACCTTTAGGACGGCGTTAGATCCGATATAGGGAAATAACAGAATTAGGATCCCTGGCAACATGGCGACGAGCAAACGATCACGATGATCACGATCGGGCACAGATCTCAATAGGGATCAAGATCGGATAATCAGACAGCTGAGATCGAAGATCAAGATTAAGATGATGATCACGATCGCGATGATCAAGGGAGATCCGATGGTCGAGATCAAGATCTGATCGAATGGCTGGGGTCGAGTTGATCATAAACAGAGCAAGGGGTGCTCTGTGAGGCTGTTGCGATGGGTAGACGACGTTGGGGGCGAGTTGGCGGGGAGGTGCTGTTGAGTGTGGCTCGACGGTAGGGAGAAAGAGATACACAGATGACGATGCACAGGTGGGAGTCGACTGGAGATGATGGCGATGGCAACAATGGCGGGAAAATAGGGGAAGGAAGGCGAAGGGCAAGTGGAGACGAGAACAAAGGTGGTCGAGGGGCTTCGACAATGAGTTCGAGGACAGGGGCAGCGACAGGGAGGATGAGTGCGAGTTCTTGGCAATGGCAATAGGTTCGACAAAGGGGACTGAGGTTGAAGACGAGGTGGGGGGCACTGTGGTGGCTTGGGTTGTGGCAGACGAGAGCAGGGAGGCGAGCGGTAGGCTCGAGGCACTTCGAGCGGAGGAGGAAGACGGGGGGTGTTCGGAGCTCGACTGGCAGAGCTTAGAAGCTCAGCAATGGCATTGAGGAGGAGGAAGGTTGCAGGTGGATTGCCTGAGGGGGTGATGGCAATGGCGTCGCGGTGAAGCCGCGACGGGGAGAGGGCGACGACGGGGATGGGTTCGAGATGCAATGGAGGAGGGAGAGCTTGGGAGTCAACAGCTGTGATGGGGGAGATGTAGGGATTTCGGTGGGAGGTTAGGGTTCAACAGTGAGAGGGGGGGATTTGCACAGGACTGGGGGTAGGGGTGAACAGTAATGAGGTTTTGCTGTTTTGGCTTTTTGGGAGAAAGAAAGAGAAGAATGAGAATATTTGATGATAGAATAGTGGGATTGAATTGTGGGTAGTTAGCAGATACGGGGGATTGTGGGGGAGAAGATCTGGGTTTGGTTGTTAGGGAAAATTTGGGTTGTCTAGGATCCAATAAGGAGATGGGCTTGGGTTGGGCTCTGGTTATATGCATTAATAAATAATGAAAACCAAATGAATAGAAATTGGGCTTTAGAGGATGGGCTTCAATTTAAATAATCAAATAATATAATATAGATCAAAATCGATGGGCTTTAACAAAATAATAATAATAAAGATGTTAACAACATCAATAGTAATAACAATAATAATAATATTAGTAACAACACATATTAATAAAAATAATAATAACAATAAAATAATAATAATAATAATAATAATAATAATAATAATAATAATAATAATAATCTCTAATATTATAATGGGAGAGTTAGGGGTTGTCATTTGTCAACATACAAACCCGTGTATTACACGTGCAACTCCAGCTCTCCCATTTATTACAACAAAAACAAACAAATAAAAAAAATTCCACATATTTAAAGCATGCAACACACGTGCAAAACAATTTTATAGTATGTTTTTAACACTAAACATACACATATGTTACACGTACAACTCAAATTCTACTTATAAACACGTGTATTGCACGTACAAATTGAAGTTTTCCTTCAAAATATTTTTTCCAGTTACATGCAATGCACGTCCAACTCCAAACCTATTTCTTAACACGTATATTGCACATAGAAATCTTCCAACTCTTATCAAAATGTGCATCGCACGTGAAAAATACTAGTAATAATAATAATAATACTGATAATAATACTATTACATGACAGAATATAGTTTGGATTCAACACTTTCACGAAAATAATTCAATAATAGTAATAATAATAATAATAATAACGAAAATAATAATGATGAAGTTATGTAACAAAATAGGAATTGAGTTTCACAAATTTATTAAAGTAAATCAAAATATTTTTGATTTGGCTAAAATATAAATAGTTGATCAACTATAAAATGGAAAGTACAATTAAAACATACCACCATTCGTAATAAACAAAATTTTCAATCAGAAAAGATTTTAATAGAAATTCAAAAAATGAATTTAACATAAACTAAATTTATAAATAATCGAAATACAGAAATTTATTCAGAAAATATGTATTTACGGGAACGGGGGTTTCAGTGCTCGTGCAACTTGGGTGGTCGGCTAGCATCAAGGAGGAGAGGCTCGGATTTTTGGCGCAGGCTAGGAGGAGAAGGGAGACGATCGTGCATTTAAGGAGTTTCTTTAGGAATTTCTATTTGTCTTCAAAGAAGATGGGTGATTTCTCTACTTCTAATGTAGTTACCATGCTAGGAATTTAATTTCATGAACATGCTAGAGAAACTAACTAAAATGGTCATGTGTTTGCCTAAAGAGACTAGTAGAGAAAAGAGAAAATTTGATTGTGATTAGTAAATTAAAACTCATCATGGTGTTCTATTAATGAAATTCATGCTAGAATATCTATTTGTAAATGAACCATGCTAGTGTGATGATTTGTTGAATGAATGGCCTAGTTGTAAATGAATGGATATTACTATGTTTAGTTGTAGATTGAAATGAAGGGACATTATTATGTTTAGTTTTTAAATGAATAAATTATTGTTATAGAATGTGGAGATGATAAAAGAATAATTGCTAGTCTCTAGTAGAATTGGAAAAGAAGAAGAGAACAAGAACTTATATTTAATGGATTTTATATGGGTATTTTGAGAAGGAACTATGGTACATTTTAAAGTCGACAAGATATTCTTTAAATATAAGTTGTAAAGAAAACTTATTTAATGTTAAAAATTAAGAGTTTAATTACTGCTACACTGTTTTATTTTTAAGAAGATATTATGGACAAGTTTGTTTTGAAATATACCACTCTGTAACACTTCGAATTCAGGCTTATTTGGAATTCAGGGTGTTACAGAAAGTGTTGGGACATATTATTTAATATGTTTTGAACCCGACAATGGTACAATTGTTGAACCAGAGTTGGGATAATTTCTCCATTAAATTGTACGTTTGTCTCAATTAAAATTGAGACGGAATGTATAGTATTTCTATAGTGATAAAATTATTTTTTGTATACATACTGTAACTCCTGTATCCCCTTTTTCTATATTCTTATACTGTATTCTTTCTTCCAGTGTATTCTATCTATTTGTACCCTTTCTTTTACTGAACCATGTATTTGTTCTTCTTTCCAGTATTTATATATTCATCTATTCGTTTGGTTGTTTTGTGATTCTTTTGTCTGCCAATTATTCGGTCTCTAGATGATTTATTGTTCTAAATTGTTGCATTTCATGGCTTAATTGCCTATTTATTTGAACTCTGTCTTATTGGATCTAGTTTTTTATCCAATATACCCTATTGAACCCATCTACACATCCTATTTGGATCCTAACCCGCAACCCAATACCCACTTCTTTAACCCAGTCTTCCCCAGATCTTCTTCACGTTCCCTAACAAGCCGATCACAACTTTTCCCCATATTCTCTTGATTCTCCAAATCACAACTTACCAAAATATCTCGTTATAATCCCCAACAAATTTTGTTATTCATGCCTACAAATCATATCTCCAAACCTTAATCCTAATATCATCTCTCTTTCTCCCTCTTCCCGTGTTCCCTACCCCAACCCCCGGCCACCAGCCGCCTGTCATGATCCCCCGCAGCTGTGCGCAGCCACCTGTCGACCCCTTGTCGCCCTGCTCCACACCGCGATGCCACGCGACAGCCCCCTCTCTCCCCTTCTCCTCTCCCGAAGCCACGGCAGCAACAGCCAGCGCCAGCACCAGCGCCGACCCCTCGTCACCGTCCCTGTCCAGTGCCGCCATCGTTCCGCCACTGTTGTTCCCTTGGCCGCTGCCGATCTTCATCACAGTGCACACCCCCGGCTTTTTCCCCCTCTCTCCTTGTGTGCACGTGTTGGACCCGTGGCTGTGTGATCGTGTTGTTGTGTTCGTGGTAATCATGATTCTCTTGAGCATCTCGTTCGTGTTCCGTTCATGGTATTATGTTCGTGCTCGAGAACCTATTCTTGTTATTCTCTTTCATTCTCTTTTTCTCATCAGATCCGTCGTCAATTACAAGGAAAGTAACTTGTATTTTTATTGTTGTATGTACAAGTACTAAATACCGCCTGTAGTGTGGCCTTTGTTTCTAGATTCATCCTTATAAAAATCCTTATTAAATCTTGTCTCTATTTGTTGATCCATCCGTAGTCATCCGTTGTTACACACACAACATGAAATAATTTAGATCTAACTAGATTCTTGATGCATGTATGTATGTTGTTCGTGATCCATGATATGTTTATGAATCTTGCATGCCTGATGTGTTAGTCGTAGTATCTTGTGGTAGATTTGTTAAACATCCATACCATGTTGTTTTGGCTATTATACCATGTTTTATGTTTTGTTTTGATTTGGATTTATTGCCCATGAACTATTTTATTTAATGCATAAGAAGAGATTTCTATTAAGGTCAGTAAATCAATTTAATTTGTGAACATAAATCGTAGACCTCGCTGTCTATTTTCTCAGTTTCGATTTGTGAGTTGCGAGTTATTGCTGTTTTGCTACATATGTGTTAGAAATTCCAGATTATGTTTTATGTGATTTCTGCGTAGTTAATTATTTTAATACTGATGTTAAAGACAAGATTTGGATATAATATTTTTCTTCGTATGGCTAGAATTGACTGGGATTAATCCAAATTTTTCTAAATTTATTTGATGACATTTATAAACTATTCTATGCTTGTGAACAACTACTATATTTCCAGAATTTCATGCTGTTCAGTAAAGAATCATAATTTCAACCTGATTCTAGTTGCTTTTGGTAAAAACTTTGTAAAGATAAAATTTATCCTACTGTATCTATTTTACCACCCTTCCGATGGATTTGGATTCCGAGCTATATTTTGTAATCTATCGCTATTTTAGTACTGCTATGTCGAGAAATATCGGATTTACAAATTTGCTGTATCTTGCTGTTTCCTGAATTTATTTGACTATGTTATCTATGTTGGAATATTATGAAATTTTTGCTGATACTAGACATACTGGAAAATACTCCAGATTTTTCTTGGATTTAATCAGTAAGTTTTTATGCCATTTTCATGCTTGTAAATACAACCTTGTGATTTTTTGGCTGAACATGATTTCGGTATATAATTCTATTTTGAGCCATGTTTCTGTGATTATCATGTGACTTGTATATATGTTTTGGATTCGGCCGAGAGTCTATTTTCTAGATTTTCTGAGGAATCCAGATTTGCATGTTTGTGGCAACGGGAAACTCAGATTTTGTGCAGTACTGTCTTGCTGTCCAGAACTGAATATTTCGTTGTCCTAGCCCTTGATGAGTCGTTTGTCATCCGTTCATGTCCTTCTTTCAACTTGTACTTTTACCTTGTTATCTTACCATGTTTCTTGCCTTGTTTGTGCACGTCCATGCTTGCTTTAAATAATAATAACAAGAAATCAAGCTGGGGTTAAAGAGAAAGATTTAATAGTGGAAAATGCAGTAACGTGTACTTGGAAGAGGATTTATAGATCCTACATGATACATGATACTTGATACTTGATACTCGATACTTGACACGTGATTACTTGACACTTGCACACTTGACACGTGATACTCGATGCATGATACTTGGCACTCGATACATGATACTTGATACTCAATACATGATACTTGATACTTCTCCCTGAGTACACTACCCTCTATAATCTCCTATAAAATCTAAAACGCAACTTGCATGAATGTAGCAATCATGTAGTAAAAATTTGGGACGCATGAAGTGCTACCTAGATAGGACTAGATACAAGACTGAGAATACATGACCACTTGACACTTGTTACTTGTTACTTGTACATGATACATGATTACTTGACACTTGTTACTTGTTACTCGTTTGCATGCTACTTGACACTTTGTTACATGCCACTTGCACCCATTTATCTTGCCATGCTATCTGATTTTGTTCCTATCACATTCCTTTCATGTTACTCCTATACTTGCTTCCACTGTTACTCTATTCTTATCTATTTGTTTTTTTTGTACTTGTTGCCTGCAATACAAGCGGCCCGTAACTTGCATTGACGAGCATTTGTTTTCTCTTTCCTTTTTCTGCAAACTTGTCACTTGCAGATTTTGGTGACCAGCTGCCCGATGGAGTAGGTGATCAATGATTCTAGTTGGCTGGATTCTTGCTAAATTTATATTCTTGTTGCTTATCTTGAATATTTTGTAACTTGTTACATAGATTATTTTGTATTGGGAATTTTGTCCCAGACTTGATTATTTGAAATTTAGTATTTTTATTTCTTGTCTCAAGTAATATTGTTGACTATATTAATTCAGTTATGCATGCGTAGTTGACTATTCCTCTTGTATATCTTTTATTCATTCTTGTATATGTTGTAAAGATCCTGACAGCTTATGTATGGTGAAAGCCATTCGCTGGACTTGTGTCACGTACTCGTATTCCGTATTCCTTTTTGGAAAGCGGGGGTGATAGAGTTTTTAGTGGTATTAGAGCCCCAGGTTTAGCTAAAGTATTAGTTCGACTAATATATTAGACAAGTTTGGGCTCGATCAAGGATTGGCTCAAAAGTGTACAGACCATGCAAGAACATGAATGAATTATAATCAACATTGATCTAGATGCTAATTATTTTTGGATTTGTGCAGGCCATGGCTTGCAGAGGTTCCACTTCCCGTCCACAGGAGGAACAACCTGGATTAGATGTTGTTACGAATGTGTTGGAGTGATTGATCCAAATGCAGCAGAATCACAGTGATCTAGTGATGGCCGCACTAGAGGTTGCTCGGAATCCGACTCCCGTTGTGCCTACGCAAGCAGCTCTCCCTACTCGTCCGGGTACAGTTGCAGATTTCATGAGGCTGCACCCTGAGATTCCTTTGGAGGCCGAATAGTGGCTGATCGGGATGGAGCAGTTGTTTTTGGCAGCGAGAGTTGCTGATGCTGATCGTGTGGATGTGGTGACCATCCAGTTGGTGGACCTTGCCCACATTTGGTGGAGGGCTGAGTCCGAAAGGCTCATGCGGCCCATTGCTTGGACCACGTTCACCAGGAGCTTCTTGGAGAAGTTCTTCCCTAGCAGCACTCGGGTTGAGATGGAGCGGCTGTCACGCCCCACTTCCCAAAAGAGAATACGGAATACGGATACGTGACTAAGCCCAACGAATAATTTTCATCATCTATAAGCTGTTCAAGAATCTTTCCAACATTTTACAAGAATAATCAGAGTTGGAAGCAAAAGAATCAACCAACATGCACATATGAATCAAAATACCAACAAGAATACTTGAAACCAAATATATTAATCTCAAATAATTCAAATCTAAATAAATCAAATATCTTGGGTCACATTGCCCAAATACAAAATAAATCCAAGTACAAGATACAATTGTTCAAATAGCAACAAAAACTAATAATAAGAGCAGGAAAAATATGATAGCAAAACTTCAGCATCTATTATCTCATCTCGCCTATTCCATCTGGCAGCTGATCTCCAAAATCTACAATTTAATAATTGCAGGGATAGGAAAAAGAAAATAAGTACCCGTCAATTGAAAGTTACGGGCCGCTTGTAATGCAGGATACAAGTACATGGGAAACTAACTAATAACATGGAGTAAGCATGATATCAAAGTGGAATACTAGCAGGGTAAGTGAACAAGTGCAAGTGGCATGTATCAAGTGTCCAGTAAACAAGTATCATGTAAACAAGTGTCAAGTGTCATGTATCAAGTATCACGAAATCAAGTAACAAGTAACCAAGTGTCAAGTAGTCAAGTACAAGTATCAAGTAGCAAGAATCAAGTGATCATGTTCAAGTAATCAAGTATCAAGTAAGCATGTATCAAATATCTTGTATTATTACTATCTAAGTAACACTTCATGTGCCATCCTTTCATCACATGGTTGTTACAGTCAATGCAATTTCATTTTAGATTTCATAGTGGACCATATAGGACAGTGTACTCAGAAACAAGCCTCAAGAATCAAGTATCAAGTATCAAGCCCCAAGTATCAAGTAAACAAGCCTCAAGAGTGAATTATCAAGCCTCAAGTAAAATATCAAGCCTCAAGTGGTGAAATATCAAGCCTCAAGTGAAATATCAAGCCTCAAGTAGTGAAATATCAAACCTCAAGTGAAATATCAAACCTCAAGTAGTGAAATATCAAACCTCAAGTGAAATATCAAACCTCAAGTAGTGAAATATCAAGCCTCAAGTATAAAGCCAAGTATCACATAGAATCAATAGATTCTCTTCCGAGTAAACGTTTCTGAATTATCCACTATTAGATCTGTCCCTTTAAACCCCAGCTTGGTTATTTTATTATTAGGGTCAAACAAGCATGAATGTTTCACGAACAAGCCAAGTATATCATGATATGATCAATTAACAAGCTCAAGTTGTAAGATAAAAATGTACGGGTGCAAGATAATACACAAAAGAACGAAATAACCAAATTTCTAGTTCAGGACAGCAAGACCATATTGTAGTAAAATAGTGATTCCCGATGTTACAAAAATGCAAATCTAAATCCGTCGAAAGTTCTAGAAAATAGACTCTCAACTGAATCCAGCGAATACAAATAAGTCATATAGTATTTCACAAAACCAAGTTTCAAAACTGATTTGAATCTAGAAAATGCGTTCAGCCAGAAATCAGGAAATTGAATTCACGAGCAGGAAAACTGCATCAAACCATATCAAATAAATCCAAGAAAAATCTGGGATATTCCTCTGTATGTCAAGTATCAGAATATAAAGTTTCATAATTTTCTAGTAAGAGTCGTTTAGTCATCGAAAATCAGAAAATATCAAGAAACGATATTTTGGCAAATCTGGAATTCCCAACACTGCTGTACGAAAACTGTAATATCTCGCAAACCGCAAAACAAAATCCAAATCAGCCAAAGGGAGATGAAAATAGAAAAAATAAGCTAACTTTCATATTTAATAAATATTTTTCATACAGGAAAAAGAATTAGGGTGAAAATACAAATCTTTTCAGATCAGCGAGCAAAATCCAGCAAATATAGTTTTAATAAACAAGCATGTAATGACATATAAAACTCATCAATAAAATCCACCAAAATTCTAGGTAATCCCTAATGAAGTATAGAAATACTTTCCAAAGTTTAGATCAAAATAAAATGTTTAGCACTAGTATCAAAATATTTTAGTCATCGAAATCATCAAGAAACGAAATCTGGAAATGAAATACACCTCTATAGTAAAACATCCATATCTCACACATATGAAAACGAAATCGATCAAGATCACAGGGGTTTGAAAAAAGACAGATTTCTCTAAAAAATAATGTTTAATACTGAAATTAAGATACTGACCTTAATATGGTGTAAATTACTGATTAAGACAGATTATCGGCAAAATCCAGAATTTCCTTCAGGAACAAAACCAACATGAATCACACGAAACTTGATCGAAACATAACTAAACATGAATTAAAGTCTAATAAGTGTCCAAACAATATTAAATAGGGTATACGAGATTTTCACAGCAAGTATATCACATGGATCCCACAAGCACACGAGTTCTCATAATTATTTCACATATACATCACATCAAGAAACGGTCACTCCTAGGTTAAATCATGTCATGTGTGGCGTAAGGCAACTGTGGTCAATAGCACTATAGGGACAATACTCATCAAGATAACACACACGAGTTGTCTGTAGAACTCAAGTACACTACAAGCGATATTTATGACTTGTATCATACAAAAGAATTTGAGTACAAGTTACTTGCCTGAGAGACGACGACAGGAACGAAACAAAAGCAAGAATAATGGGAACGGATCTCGAGGCACGAACACAAACACAATGAACGGATCACGAACCAATCACGAACACAAACCAACGAACGGATCACGATGACGATCAAGATCAAGATGATCAAACAACGATCGGGCGGATCGGCACGGATGAGATCAAGATCAAGATCAATAAGATCGAACGGTCCAGATCAAGGTGATGATGAAGTTGATGATGAGCGCGATCGAACGGCCAAGATCACCCCGATGGTGACAATTAAGATGATGGTGATCAAAGTAGATCCGACGGTCGAGATCAAGGGATCAAGATCATGGGTGAACGATAGCTAGGAATCAATCTATCAAGATGAAGATCACAAGATCAGACGGCTCACAACACACTTGATCAAACCTAAAAAAACACCAACCATCAATGGTGCACTGGCTGCGGTAGTGGGCACAAGGTGGCGACGAGGTCTGCCGGGCTGTTGCGGTCCATCGGGGACAGAACAGGGACGCACATGGGGGTGTCGGTGCAGTGTGGCTATGCTCAGGAGGAGCAGGGGAGATGTCCTGTTGCAGTACTGTGTCGGAAGGACAGCATACAGGGAGGGTCGGCTGGGGCGCGCTGCAGTGGTTGCGAGTGCAGTTGTCGCTACAGTCGCCAAGGGGAGAAGAAGAGATGGTGCTGGCTGGCGGGTGCATCGAGGTTGTGTCGCGATGAGAGGGAGACGGGGAGGCAGGGGAGTGCAGCGGAGGACGGAGGCAGACGAGGATGACGACTGGCGCTGCAGCGCGACACAGGGGGGGGAGAGACGAACGAAGATGAAGAGGCGGCTGAGGAGTAGAAGATGAACAGGTGGGCTATGGGTTTAATATATATAGGGGAGTATTAGGTTAAGGGTGTGGGTATAATAACGGGTCTGGGGGTTTTAATAACGGGTTTGGGTATCAGATAGGGTAATGGGCTGATGGGTTTAAAACAGATGGGCTTAGATGGGTTTGGGCTATTATATAATGGTTAAGGAATTAAATGGGTATGGGTTTATTAAAAAAAGAAATCCAATAAAAATATAAATTGGATTTTTAATAATCAGTCAAATTAATAACAATAATAACAATAATACTAATAACAATAATAATAGTAAGAAAAATGATAATAATAATAGTAGTATTAATAAAAGTAACAATAACAATAATAAGAACTGTACTACAATACAAAAATTATAGAAAAATAGTTACAATAAAGTTATTGATAAAAAAAATTAGATTTTAATAGAAGAGTCCAGAATACATCTTGACAAAAGAATTTTAAAAACCGAAAGAAAAAAAATTTGCAAAAATTTTAAACACGAAAAACACAAAAATACGTTCTTGGAAAAAATAGGGATTACAAATCCTACCCACCTTACAACAAAATTTCGTTCTCGAAATTTGCTTAGGCGGTACATAGGACAAGGCAAAAGCAAACTTGGGGAAAGGTAACAAAGCAAAGGCTAATGGGGAAGGAACAAAGCAGTGGCAACACCAGAAAAAGAAAGAAAATGGATAATAATGTGGTCAAATGAAATGCAAGAAAAGAAGCAAATATTATCAAAAGGAGAGAAACAGCAAAAGATAACAAAACAAGATAGGAAGTAGGTAGAACTGAAATCAAAGAAAGAAAGGACAAGGAAGAATTGAATCAAACAATGAATGAGTGTATGATGGCAAAATGGAATGCAAGGAGGAAGTAACCGATATAAAAAATGAAGAAGAAACAACACAAGACTTGCAAGATAACAAAGCAAAGAGACGAAGAAATAGATAGAGCTGAAATCGAAGAAAAGGTGGACAAGGAAGAGGTGAACCAAGCAATGAGTCAACAGATGAGGATAAACACAAGGAATATAGAGAAGCAACCAATCCAGGGAATGAGAAACAACACGGGAATCTTGGGACCTATGGGTTATGGGCCCACACACGCTTTCGCTGCGCCACTCTGATCGGGGCAGACTCTGCCAACAGCATCCAGTGATGCCGACTGACGGACCAAGAAAAAAAAGAAAAAGAATGGATGGCACCAAAATCAAAAGGATATGGGTACGAGAAAAAAAGAATTCATACCCAAGAAGAAATCAATCAAAGAAGACGACTAAAAGAGATGGAAGAAAACAAGGAATCAAGGGGTTGAATAAGAAGGGATTAAAGAGAATGGAACAAGACTAGTATTCAGATCAATGTTGGTTATAATTCATTTATGCATGCATGGTAGGTGAAATGTTGAGCCGATCCCAGTTCGAGCCAAGCTTGTCTAATATATTAGGCAACTAATACATTAGCCAAACCTGAGCTCTGATACCACTAAAATCCTTGTCACGCCCCGCTTCACAAAAGAGAATACGGAATACGGATACGTGACTAAGCCCAGCAAATAATTTTCATCATCCATAAGCTGTTCAAGAATCTTTACAACATTTTACAAGAATAATCAGAGTCGGAAGCAAAAGAATCAACCACATATGAATCAAAATACCAACAAGAATACTTGAAACCAAATATATTAATCTTAAATAATCCAGATCTGAATAAGTCAAATATCCTGTGTCACATTGCCCAAATACAAAATAAATCCAAGTACAAAATACAATTGTTCAAATAGCAACAGGAACTAATAATAATAGCAGGAAAAATATGATAGCAAAACTCTAGCATCTAGTATCTCATCTCGCCTATTCCATCTGGTAGTTGATCTCCAAAATCTAAAAGTTAGTAATTGCAGGGATAGGAAAAAGAAAACTAGTACTCGTCAATTGCAAGTTACGGGCCGCTTGTAATGCAGGATACAAGTACATGGAAAACTAACTAATAACATGGAGTAAGTATGATATCAAAGTGGAATACTAGTATGGTAAGTGAACAAGTGCAAATGGCATTTATCAAGTGTCAAGTAAACAAGTATCATGTAAACAAGTGTCAAGTGTCATGTATCAAGTATCAGGAAATCAAGTAATAAGTAACCAAGTGCCAAGTAGTCAAGTACAAGTATCAAGTAGCAAGAATCAAGTGATCATGTTCAAGTAATCAAGTATCAAGTAAGCGTATATCAAATATCTTGTATTATTACTATCTAGGTAATACTTCATGTGCCATCCTTTTATCACATGGTTGTTACAGCCAATGTAATTTCGTTTAAGATTCATAGTGGACCGTATAGGACAGTGTACTTATGGACAAGCCTCAAGAATCAAGTATCAAGTATCAAGCCTCAAGGATCAAGTAAAAAAGCCTTAAGAGTGAAGTATCAAGCCTCAAGTAAAATATCAAGTCTCAAGTGGTGAAATATCAAGCCTCAAGTGAAATATCAAGCCTCAAATAGTGAAACATCAAGCCTCAAGTGAAATATCAAGTCTCAAGTAGTGAAATATCAAGCCTCAAGTGAAATATCAAGTCTCAAGCAGTGAAATATCAAGCCTCAAGTGAAATATCAAGCCTCAAGTAGTGAAATATCAAGCCTCAAGTATCAATACAAGTATCACATAGAATCAATAGACTCTCTTCCGAGTATACGTTTCTGAATTATCCACTATTAGATCTGTCCCTTTAAACCCCGACTTGGTTAATTTTATTATTAGGGTCAAACAAGAATGTATGTGTCACGAACAAGCCAAGTATATCATGGTATGATCAAGAACAAGTTCAAGTTGCAAGATAAAAATGTACGGGTATAAGATAACACACAAAAGAACGAAATAACCAAATTTCTAGTTCAGGACAGCAAGACCATACTGTAGTAAAAAAGTGATTCCCGGTGTTACAAAAATGCAAATCTGAATCGGTCAAAAGTTCTAGAAAATAGACTCTCAACTGAATCCAGCGAATACAAATAAGTCATATAGTATTTTACAAAATCAAGTCTCAAAACTGGTTTGAATCCAGAAAATACGTTCAGCCAGAAATCAGGAAATCGAATTCAATAGCAGGAAAATAGCATCAAAGCATATCAAATATATCTAGGAAAAATATGGGTTATTCCCCTATATGTCTAGTATCAGAATATAAAGTTTCATAATTTTCCATTAAGATTAGTTTAGTCATCAAAAATCAGAAAACATCACGAAACGATATTTTGGCAAATCTGGAATTCCCAACACTGCTGTACGAAAACTGTAATATCTCGCAAACCGAAAAATGAAATCCAAATTTGCCAAAAGGAGATGAAAATAGATAAAATAAGATAACTTTCATATTTTATAAAAAATTTTTCATACAGGAAAAGGAATTAGAGTGAAAATACAATTTTTTTCAGATCAGCGAGCAAAATCCAGCAAGTATAGTTTTAATAAATAAGCATGAAACGACATATAAAACTCATCAATAAAATCCACCAAAATTCTGGGTAATCCCTAATCAAGTATAGAAATACTATTCAAAATTTCAGATCAAAATAATATGCTTAGCACTAGTATCAAAATATTTTAGTCATCGAAATCATCAAGAAACGAAATCTGGAAATGAAATACACCTATGTAGTAAAACATCCATATCTCACATATACGAAAACGAAATCGATCAAGGTCAGAGGGGTTGGAAAGAAGACGGATTTCTCTAAAAATAATGTTGAATACTAAAATTAAGATACTGACCTTAATATGGTCTAAATTACTGATCAAGACAGATTATCGACAAAATCCAAAATTTCCTTTAGTAACAAAACCAACCTGAATCACAAGAACCTTGATCGAAACATAACTAAACATGAATTAGAGTCTACTAAAGTGTCCAAACAACATAAAATAGGGTATACTATATGTCCACAACAAGTATATCACATGGATCTGACAAGCACATGAGTTCTCATAATTGTTTTACATATATATCACATCAAGAAACAGTCACTCCTAGGTTAATTCATGTCATGTATGTCGTGAGATAACTATGGTCAATAGTACTATAGAGACATACTCATCAGGATAACACACACATGAGTTGTCTCTATAACCCAAATACACTACAAGCAGTATTTATGACTTGTATCATACAAAGGAATTTAAGTACAAGTTACTTGCCTGAGAGACGACGATAGGAACGAAGCAAAAGCAAGAATAACGGAAACAGATCCCGGGGCATGAACACAAACACAACGAACGGATCACGAACCAATCACAAACACAAACCAACGAATGGATCACGATGACGATCAAGATCAAGATGATCAAATAACGATCGGGCGGATCGGCACGGATGTGATCAAGATCAAGATCAACAAGATCGGACGGTCTAGATCAAGGTGATGATGAAGTATGATGATCACGATCGAATGGCCAAGATCACCCCAATGGTGATGATCAAGATGATGGTGATCAAAGTAGATTCGACGGTCGAGATCAAGGGATCAAGATCATGGGTGAACGACGGCCAGGAATCAATTATTCAAGATGAAGATCACAAGATCAGACAGTTCACAACACACTTGATCAAACCCAAACAAACACCAACCATCAGTGGTGCACTGGCTGCGGTAGTGGGCACAAGGTGGCGACGAGGTCTACCGGGCTGTTGCGGTCCATCGGGGACAGCACAGGGACGCATACGGGGGTGCCGGTGCAGTGTGGCTGCACTTGGGAGGAGAAAGGGAGACGGCCTGTTGCAGCTGCTGTAACGCCCCGCACTCAGTCCGTACGCACACAATTAATTAAATTCTAGCCACGCCCACCACAGGCTGCCTCAAAAGGGTGTCCGGACGTTGGGTACCTTTATCATGGGCTTTTCCTAATATATACTCATACTTCTCCTAATCCCATCCGATATGGGATATAATTCCCTGGGGTCAACCCGGTTCACTTCTACACCACACACACACACTTCCTTTTTTATTCCATCTTTCATTCATTCATTAATTCCTTCATGGTCAACTAGTCAACCGATCCATTCTTTTTCCAAATCCATCCATTCCTTAAGCCACGTCACCACTCCCATCCATTCAATGTGAGACCCCGTATTTCTAAAGAGAGTATACTAGTATATAGTATATATAGTGTATATATATATACTAAATAATAAAGAAAGAAAAGAATGGATGGGAGTGGTGACGTGGCTTAAGGAATGGATGGATTTGGAAAAAGAATGGATCGGTTGACTAGTTGACCATGAAGGAATTAATGAATGAATGAAAGATGGAATAAAAAAGGAAGTGTGTGTGTGTGGTGTAGAAGTGAACCGGGTTGACCCCAGGGAATTATATCCCATATCGGATGGGATTAGGAGAAGTATGAGTATATATTAGGAAAAGCCCATGATAAAGGTACCCAACGTCCGGACACCCTTTTGAGGCAGCCTGTGGTGGGCGTGGCTAGAATTTAATTAATTGTGTGCGTACGGACTGAGTGCGGGGCGTTACACCGCCCATAAGGCTTTAGGCAAATTCTTGTCATGTAGCCAGCTTCTACACGTTTCGCTTAGATGTCGGATCTTCCTTTCTGCTACTCCATTTTGTTGAGGTGTATATGGGCATGTAAATTCCCTCTTGATACTATGCTCTTGACAAAAAGAGAGGAAATCCTTTGACATAAACTCTCCTCCATTATCCGTCCTTAGGGTCTTGATCTTCCGACCTAACTCGCCTTCCACGGTAACCTTGAATTCTTGAAATCTTGAAAATACTTCTGATTTTTCCTTCACAAAGTATACCCAGGTGTACCGTGAGAAATCATCAACGAACAACAATATGTAACGAAACCCGGAATAGGAGGGTGTTCTTGTTGGACCCATCAAATCGCTATGGATCTTCTCCAACGGAGCGCTGCATCATGAAGTGGAGTTGTCAAATGGAAGCCTATGTGATTTTCCATATTGACAACCTTCACAAAGTTTTCCTTCATCTTGAATCTTCAACCTTGGGAGCCTATTAACTGAATCCTTATTTACCATAACTTTGAGCTTAGTCATATTTATATGACCAAGTCTAGCATGTCATATAAAGACATTATCATTGGTGCTCATCTTCTCAACATATGAGTTGGAGGCCGATAAAACATATAGATCTTTAACTCGTGCTCCGGTGTAAACCACATCCGCCTTTAACTCTTTAATATTCTTTAAGAATTTGACGTCACTTGGGCCAAATAAAACGTAGTTACCTGAGTCCACCGCATTTACCACAGAGAGAAGATTCTTCCTTACTCCAGGAACATGATATACATTCTTGAGAGTTATTAGGCTTCCATCATCTCCTTTAATGACAACAGTCCCTTCCTTCTCAACGCGGTGGATTGAATTATCCGCAGTAATGATGGCTTCTTTCCCGTCATGACACTGAAGACTAGAAAATAACTTCTCGTCTCCGGTAATATGATGGCTACAACCAGAATCCACAATCCAATCATTTCCAAGATTTTTAGTTGTGGATGTACCTAAAGATGCAGCCTCCACCGTGAAACATTTTCCCCATTCTTCGTCTTCAGTGTGACCCTTTGATTCTGCCATATTTGTTTCTTTCAACTTAACTCGGCAATCCTTTTTGAAGTGCCCAAGTTTCCAACACCGGTAGCACTTGAATCGCTTCTTGTCTCCCATAGAAGATCTTTCTCGTCCATCATTATTTTTTGTATCACTATCCTTGTACTTGGATCTAAAACTTTGTTGCCTCTGAGCTACAAATGCGCTCCCCGAGTCATCATTGACTTTAACTCCCGCCATTTGCATGGCTAGTGATTTTTGCGAAGCTAGTAGATTTTCGAACTCCTCCAAGGAAGGTTGTGTAGCCCATCCTTGAACTGAAGTAACAAACGGTGTATATTCGGGTTGTAAACCACGAATAATAGACCGCTTCATCCGATCTTCTGAAATCGACTCCTCCGGATTAAGAGTATTAATCTCTGAGCAAAGGTTTTTTACCTTGATAAAGAACTCTGAGATTGAAGACTCCCCCTGCTTCGCATTCGCCAACTCGTTCTCTAATAATTGTAGCCAAGCCTCGTTCTTCTTGTTGAACAATTTATCTAACGCTTTCCAAATCGAACTAGCGGATGTACACCTTGAGACATGCTCAAGTACTCCCGAGGATATTGACATCTTCAAAGCAAACTCCGCCTTGGCATTTTTCCGTGTCCACTCCTTTGTCGCTTCCGCTGTTGCAGCATCTCCCCCTGGTGGTGTTGCGCTACTACCGCCGACGACATCCCATAAGTCCTCACTAACCAAGTATGACTCCATACATGACTTCCATAACCGGTAGTTAGATTGGTTTAAGATCTCCATTCCCAATCCAACGACACGACCCATTGATTCCATACTTAGAATAAACCGAGCTCTCTTAAACCCCGATCTTGATGAGCACAAGATTAGAATGGCTCTGATATCATGTAGAGAAACTCTGATAGTCCTTAGCACTAGCCCAAGACTGTAATACCCAAGAAACCCGAGTGAAACCAAGAGAAGAAACCCTCTAAGTATGAAGAATGATATGGAAGAATACTTAGAAAATACTTGAAAATTTTTTAGAGAGAATTAGAGAACTTATGAAGAACACTCTTTCTTTAACTTGCTTTTTATTTATTTGTTCAACTTGTTCACAATTGGGAGAGGAAGGAGCTATTTATAGACTCTAAGATTACAAAATATCTTACAAGTCTTCTAGAACTTTCTACCATAATATCTAGATTTTATGTCTTACAATTCCTAGAATCTTCTACACAAATCTTTAGATAATTATTTTATAGAATTCTCTAGAACATATAGAGGAGGTGATAATATTTTATGATGTTTCTAGAGAATCTCTAGAACTTGGGCTTAATTTTGGGTTTGGATTATGAACCCATAATTAAGCTTAACTCAAAATCAAGTTTAATTTCAATAGATTTCTTCAATGCCTGAAAAAGTTGACAGTCAAAAATGATTATCTAAACAGAGAATTTCCTTAGTCATGGCACCTGTGGACATAAGTTATGAATTAGTACCTTTTGTGAGAAAATATCTAATGCAGGTTCTCCATGCTCATTCTAATGATTAGCAGCTTGACCTGACCCTGCACAAAGAAGCAATTGCATCAGCTTGAGATATTGATGATCTTGCATTGGAATTGTATTACGAGCGTAGAAACCTTTGTAACCATCATACAAATAGAAGTAATTCAATTAGTCGATGTGCATATAGCAGGGGTAAAAAAAGAAAGAGCCTATCTTATAGCAACCCAATAAACTCAAACTTTGATTAAGCGGACAACGTAGCTTCCCAGTGGATACCACAGTGTCTAATACTTATTCAAAGAAAATGTCGCAGTTTTAAAACTGACTTATAACATGTTAATATCATAGCCTCTTTACATTAAACTTGTGATGATTTGTCGATGGAGAATCAATGGTAGCACAAGGGAGAGTAGTTTGAATGAGAGAGAGAGAGTGAGAAAGAGAACTGACATGAGATGGCGATCGAGATCGATTGAGATTAAGAGGGTTTTGGTGAGGGAGAGAAGAAGCACACCAAACAAATGTTCATAAAACTGACAGAACTGTTATAAGACAACCAGAAGATTTTGATAATATGATTGAAATGCTTATCTAGTTAAAAACTGACAGAACTATTATAGGATTGAAATGCTTATCTAGTTAAACTTCTTTTCATGTTATAAACTAATAAAAATCTGTCCTATTATTTCTTACTAGAGAAACAAGGTGAGTTTCTCCACTTATGCTTTGCTAATTTATCGGCATAAATGTTGAATCAGAAAAATTGCGACAACAAATAGCACAGATATGAAGACTGTTTACCTGATACTGATCCCTAGGGTTATCTAGTGCAGAACAACATCACCATTCCCAATTGTGAGTGAGTAATCCTCAGCTGCTTTTGTGTAGACCCTCACTGTAGGATGACTGCCAGCACAAGGGGTTCTTGCCCTTCAAGATAATCGAATATACCAATTTGTAAGGAAAAACTATCAACTAGATGTTTTAGATAACTGCGAAAAATAAGATAGAGATTTTACTATAGGGAAGAATCTACCACCTCTGTTTCTTCCTCTTGAACCACTCATAAAGCACGACGCTAGTCCCATCATGTACCCCACCATGGTCTTCATCAGCATGAAGAGCATCAAAGTTCAGGCGAATATTGTCTGCCATCCTAATGCAACAAAATTCATCACCCAAATCCATGCTCCCACTTCAAAGAACCAATTGGTGAAGATGATCAGGATTGTAAGGCACCAACCTGACCTGAAATTGAGTTTAAAAAAGGGAAGAGAGACTTGTTCAAATTTCAATAATTTAATTGCTAACTGATCCTAAAGCTTAATTACTCAATGCCTAATGTTACAGAAGAGAATGACATGTAAACCTGGAGAAATCACATTTTGATAGGTCTTCTTCGGAAGTGCTACAATCGAAGTAGATATATATGAGTATCAACGACATATAAAATTATCAAACCTCAACAATCAAATAAACTAACTATTATTCAAAGAAATTATGAACATTGGAGGATTTCTCATTAACATTACCAATTTTTACAAGGTAAAACGCAATGATGATGCGACTCACGAGGTTAAACCAAACATCCTCACTTAATATGTAAAAAAAACTTAAAATATAAATTTGGCTACTATAGATTGACTTCTATGAAGTCTATTAGCAACTGCTCAGAACTCATCACTAATCTCCTCATGATTGAACATGTCAATTAGACCAGTAGAGAAGACAGGAAGGGGAACCAATTTATTTTTCAATAAACCAAACTACTGGTATGTAAACAACAAAAAAACTACATATTTGTGAAAACCCTAGGGTTAAATCAAAGATATACACAAGTTTGATGTGTCTCTCAACTGTTTTTTTGTTTTGTCATTTAGCTTTGCTTCAAACTTACAACTTTCCAGTAAATTGATAGACGAAATCCTAGATTTTGGGATAAAAAGTCACCCACAGTTAGGGTTTAGGTATCCAGAAGGAAGGGACGGCGATGACAGCGCTAAGAGAGGGACCGCAAGGAGAGGATGGCGACGGGAACGGCGATTGGGGGTGTGCGTCGGAGACGGCGAGGGAGGAGCGGCGGCTAGGATAGAGAGAGTAGGCGGCCAGGGCTCTCATGGTGACTAGGGAGGGGAGGCGGTGAAGGAGGAGCACGATGAGGGGGAGAGAGAGTCGGTGGTAGCGGCAGCGAGGGGTGAGAGTGGCAGTTAGGGATGGCAACTGGGCCGGGTCAACCGGCGACCCACCCGCGACCCGGCCCGCCAACCCGGCCCGTTTAGTTGCTAGGCGGGTTCGGGTCGAACCCGGTGAACAGTACTGGGTCGACCCGGGTCGCAATTTACGCGAATTCGGCTCGCGAAACCCGGCCCACGAACCCGGCCCAACTTGCGAATTGGACCCGCCAACCCGCGGGTCGACCCGCGGGTTTTGACCCGTTCGACCCGTGACGGGTCGACCGTTGACCCGCGGGTCGAACGGTCGAAATTCCGCTGTCTCCCTCCAGAGCCGTTCCGAACGGCTCTTTGAGCTGTTAGTTGATTTTTTTTTTTTGTTTTTTTTCCCCACATATTTACCCTATAAATATCCCCAAAAATCTCACAAAAAATCACACCTCACTCTCTTACTCTCTCTACTATTATACATCATTTGTAAAGAATTTTTGAAGAATTGTAGTATTCATCAAACAAAGAACAAGGAGGCATATACACGATCGAATTTCGGTCGTATCGGAATCAAAATTCAATGTCTTCAACATCTTCAACTCTCTTCAACCCTCGTCAAATCTACTTCAACCTCTTCTCAACTCTTCAATTGCGGAATCGGCAAAGCGCTCCTCCATCTTTTCTATTCTATTCTTATTTTAACGGTTTTTTTTACATACGCGTATTCCACGGTGAACGGTATCAAAATATCTCTATCTCTCTCGTTAATTTTTTTTTTGCGTTGTAGTTAAAATTATTGTTCGTTTTTTTGAACTTCTCTATCTCAACCCTCTTATTTTTTAGATTTTTTTGTATAATTCACCGCTCCTACATTGTATACTTTTTTTTACATACTTTACTTTAGCACATTACTACATTATGTCTAGATCACGCGGTAGCGGTCGTAGCGGACAAGATTCCTCCTCCTCTTCACGTAGGCCACCAATTGTCCCAACTAGTGAGCCCGCCCAAGATTACATTGATCCTACTATGGAATAATGGGGTACACACGACATCGATGTTGTAGGTGACATACAATTAGAAGAAGAAGAACAACAACAACAAACCGAAACCACACAACCCCGTAGTAGTAGGAAAAGTAGAGGAGAAACTAGCGATTGGCATAAGTTTTATGATTATATCCCGGACGAACATACTCCGAGTATAGGTTTGAAAGTGTGTAAAACATGTAGTAAAACATACAAATTCAAGAGGGGTGACGGCACCGGTACAATTAGTAGGCACATACAACATAATCATAAAGAACTTCTTGATCAAATACAAGGCCAACAAAAAATCAACCCTAGGACCGGTCAAGTAGATAGCCACCCTTATGATCCCGAACTTGTTCGTCGGGAAATGGTCCGATTAGTCATTAAGGAAGAGTTGCCATTTTCCTATCCGGAGAGTAGGAACTTGGAAAATTTTAATCAAACGGCCTTAAACCCTCATTTTAAAAGAATTCCGAGAAATACTTGCAAATCGGATTGTTTTAAAATATATGTTGAAATGAAGGACGCGTTGATTGTAATTTTATGGAGTTTAACTTGTAGGGTTAGTTTAACTTCGGATTGTTGGACGGGTGTCAACAATATTCCAACGATGGGAATAACCTGTCATTGGATCGACAATAATTAGATTCTTCAAAAAAGAATCATATCCCTTGCGGTGTTGCCGTATCCCCATAGTGGCGCTGAAATAGCAAACCGTATTATAGAAATTTGTGATGTTTTTCATATTCGCGATAAAATTATGGCTATTAGTTTTGATAATGCATCTAACAACAATGTAGCAATTACTACTTTAAAATCTGTATTAAACCCTCTATCTGACAATATTTTTCATGTTAGATGTGCATGTCATATTATAAATTTATGTGTTCAAGATGCATTAAAAATAGCTGATCCATATATACATAAAATTAAAAATTGTGTACATTTCATTGCATTAAGTCCAAGCATTTTACAAGAATGGAAAGCTTGGTGTAGGGTTAGAAATGTTCCTTTTAGAAAATTTCCAAAGGATGTTAGACACCGATGGAATTCTACTTTTGATTTACTAAATGTTGTCACCGATCATAAAGCAGTTGTAAATAATTTTTGTATCACAAAAAATATGCACAATTTTGAAATGACTCCCCCCGATTGGTTTTTTGCCGAATCTTTGTTGAAATTTTTAGAACCTTTTAAAACCGCAACTTTAAAATTTTCAAAAACATATGAATCTACTTCTAGTAGCATTTTTATTGAATTAGTTAGCATGATGCAAATATTTAACGAAATGTTAAATGATCCCTATATTAGTGACATTGTAATACCTGCGTTTCAAAAATTTTTGAAGTATTATTTTTCTCCTCCTATGTTGATTTGTGTTGCTACTGTTATGGATCCCCGTATCAAATTAGAAGGTACGAAGAATTTGATACAAATGTTTTATGGATATTTAGAGGACAATGTAGAATTAACAACTGATTGCGCTACTTTTTTAGTTCAGTTTGAATCTACATTAAATAACTTGTATGATTATTATGATAGACGTTTTGCTTCTAGTAGTACAACTTCTGCAGTTAGTTCTTCTTCTGGTAGTTCTAAAGGTAAGGGTAAAAGTAGAATTGGTGATAGAACATTTAGTTTCCTTGAACAAATTCAATCTAAAAAACCTAGGACTAATCAACCAAATAAATTAAATTGGTATAACCAACAGGATACTGAGCCTACTCTTTCTCCACTAGATATTTTACAATGGTGGAAAGAACATGAACACACTTTTAGTATTCTGTCAATTATGGCTAAAGATTTACTAACTCCTCCTGTCTCTACAGTTGCTTCTGAGAGTGCATTTTCTACAAGTGGCAGGGTTCTATCTGATTACAGAAATTGGTTGAAGCCTGAGGCATTAGAGATGCTCGTTTGCACAGAAGACTGGCTGAAGGCTGAAGATAGGACGCAAGGGAAAGCACTATCAAGTTCCACAAGTGGGAGCAACTCGCCCGAAGAACAACAACAACAACAACAACAACAACAACAACAATAGCTTTGCTTGTTATGTCAAATTATAAAACTTGTACTTAATTAAAATTGTATATAAGAAATAAGTTATTGTATAAAACTTATTTGTGAATTGAATTCTTCATTTTGTTATAAATTGTTCAAATTGTATAACTTAAATTCATATGAATAATATTTCAAAATTTGTTGTCAATTTCACTCTTTCAATCTTATTATTATTATTACGATTTTTATTGTTTATTAGTATTATTACTTACTTAGTATTATAATTAAACATCATTTGGGGATATTTGAAAAATTGTAGTATTATTACTTATTAGTATTATTACTTAGTATTATAATTTTTGAAGAATTGTAGTATTCATCAAACAAAGATATGGTTGTTTGTATACATCATTTGTAAAATTATTATTATTATTATTTTAATTTAAGCTACCAAAAAAAAAAAATAATAATATTAAACGGGCCAACCCGCGGGTCGATCCGACCCAACCCGGGTTGAACCGTAAAGGGTTCACGGGTTCGGCGGGCCACCTAAACGAAAACTTAGCCCGGCCTGGCCCGGCCCGTATAAGAGTGCAACCCGGCCCGGCCCGGCTAAGTATTCGTGCCAACCTGTACGGGTTGGGCCCGGCCCGGCCCACTCGACCCGTTCGCCATCCCTAGTGGCAGTGATATATATATATATATATATATATATATATATATATATATATATATATATATAGAGAGAGAGAGAGAGAGAGAGAGAGAGAGAGAGAGTGTGCGTGTGTGTGTGTGTTGGTGTATGCCCTGGAGGTCAATTGTGTATTGACATTACTAGTTTACATTGTATCTTATATTTATTTCATATATGAGGCATTTCATTTATTGTGTTATTTATTGCGATTAAATGAACATAATAAAGTCCTTCGAATAGTAGGTTCAAGACCATAGGATATCAAGTGCATGACTTGAATGTCAGATCCTATTAGTTGTAATGAGAACACTATTCTTAAATGTTCCTAGTCAAATATTATTGTGAATTAGGACAACAATAATATATAGAGACTAGTATGTGCGTAGACTGATGATCATATCTCATGGGTCATAAATATGAGATATCAAGTCTTCACTTGAGTACATATTAGATTAATAATGTACTAGACTGACCCACCATGAGAACGCTACATAGACGTTACGTGTCATAAGCGGTTGTCACAGTGACCATAGTGTATGTAGTCATTTGACTTGAAGTCACTACGGTTCGCTACATGAGAAGTTATATGTTTTAATATCGTCATATGTTGCCTATAATAAGATGATTACAAAGTCGACTATTAGATATACTACAAATCATGCGGAGAGATGTGGGTGAATTAGATAGGATTTTTCCCTCTTACATAACAGGAGCGATATCTATGAGCCCCTTGATTGAGTGTGACTACAAAATGCATGGCCATGCTCAAATGAGTCAATTTGAGATATTAAGTTCATTTGTTTTAGTAAGTCTACTCGGACATCAAGAAATCAAAGATTGAACTATATAAGGGTGATACGCTTTATACCTTGTGGTCAATTAAGATTTTTGGACAAAGAGACTAGACTACATGGTAACATTGGTCACGGATAGGTTATGTCTAATCAATGAAATTTCCGTTACCTGAGTAGCAGTGATGTATTTCTAGATACCGCTTAATGTTTGTAATACTAGAATATGATTTTAGTATTACTGTCAATGTAATGGAACCTACAGGGTCACACAATTTGAATGGAACAAAATTGGGATTTAAATTCATAAGAAGAATTTAATTCGGGATCCAAGTAAGACTTGGACTCCTGACATTGGTTGGACATTTAATTAGATTAAATGGATTGACTAAAGTTTAAAGGTATACACACGAATCTGAACCAGGTCAGATTGTGTGTCCAATAGCCTCATTACTTTCTTAGGGTTGATTTTCTGTACCAACATGTATGATATGTATTTGTGGAGAAGCGACACATGAGAAAACCCTAGCCATCACAGAAATTGTGAGAGAGAAAGATCGTGAGGAACATCCCCTTCCCGCAGCTAGCACCAGGGCGTGAGGGAAAGCTTAGAGTGCTTTTGCATACTAATATTTCAAGTTGTCGTTTGACGTAAAAGTAAACATGGGTGATGAATACCCCTAGTTACTAAGAAACTCAAAATATTGGAGTAGATAGAACTTTATTTATTCAATTATTTGATCATTATCACTCTATTTACTTAAACTCTGTTTAGGACTAAATCAAATGAGATAATCACAAGAAAAAGTATCACATTTCTTTTACATGACTCACAATTTTGTAAGAAATTTTGAATTTCAGTAACCAAAAGTAAATAAGTATGCTTAATCTTGCTTTATAAGATATTCTCTATCCTGAAAAAAAATTATTTCAAAGCTTTAGCACAATAAAGAACTCAAAAGTGTAATGGTAAGCCTAATTGAAATGCTTTGTTTATTTTTTTTTTCAAATATATATAAAATATTCAAAAAAAAATTGTACCCCTTCCCCCAAACTAATATCACATTGTCCTCAATAGGAAAGGAAAAAAAACAAAAAGAATGCAAAAAGTTCAGAATTTCTCTTCTGATTCGTATTAAAATTCTGGATGCGCGACGTTCATTGTTTTAGTGATATCTGGAGTTGTAGATGTCCAAATTGCATGTTTCTTTTTTGTTCTGGAAAGCTAAGACAATTTTCTTCAATCGGTATTTAATACACTTTTCCAAATTCGGACTGTATCCTACTCAAAAACAGCAATCAATGTCAGTCCAGAAAATAGCTCCGAACGATGACTTCCAAACTCATGCAATCCTAAAAAATTTAAATTAAAAATTAAAGTTAAAGTAAACTAAAAAAGAAAAAGCAAATCTAATGCAGTAAAAAGAAAACATGGTTTGCCTCCCAAGAATCGCTAAGTTTTAAGTCTTCAACCAGACTTGATAGAGGAGATGGTTATGTGACGCCAAGATCCAACAACATCAAAATATCTTTTCCAATAAGTTTCTTCATGTCTGGATCAGGTTTTTTTTTTAGCATCCCCCAAGCTAGATGGCAGTGGTTGAAGCTTGAGTTTAAGTCGTTTCCTTCTTAACGATGGCGTTCTTGATATCCCCACCTCCTTGAATGTCAGCTGAGAAGAAAATTAATAGATGGTGCAACTTGAACATATTCCAAAATCTTTTCTTTCTCACATTCAAGAGTTGCCGAATTTTATGGACACACTTTAATTAGCAATTTCTCAACTTCCACTCTTTGTGTCTCTCCCACAATTAGATTAGTTTCACAAACTGAAAACATGAGTGAGCTTCAGCAGCAACCTCCATGGATTTAAAAACATCGAACATAAATTGCTCATCCTCAACCCTCAAAATAGGTTTTCCTTGCTGGACATCAATTAAAGCTCTTCCTGTTGCTAGAAAAGATCACCCTAAAATTAATGGAATTTGTTCATCTTCCTCCATATCAAGCACTACAAAATCAGCTGAAAATATGAACTTGTCTACCTTTACCAAAACATCTTCAATTATTCATATTGGGTGCTTGATAGATCCGTCCACCAATTGCAAAGAAATTGTAGTGCGCTTTGCTTCTCTAATTATCTATTTTCCTGAAAACCGAAAAAGGCATAAGATTAATACTTGCTCCTAAATCACATAATATTTTATAAAAAGAAGAATTTTCAATAGTGCAAAAAATTGTAAAACTCTCTGGATCTTTCAGTATAGGAGGCAGCTTCTTTTGTAAAATTGCACTACTCCCTTCGGTTAGCATCACCGTCTCATGCTCCTCCAACTTCCGCTTGTTTGATAAAATTTTCTTCAAAAATTTAGCATATTTAGGTATTTGTTCCAAAGCTTCAATAAGAGGAATATTAATATGCAATTTCTTAAAAATATTTAAAATTTTAGAAAATTGATTTTCAAGATTATTCTTTTTAAGTCTTTTCGGAAAAGGAATAGGTGGATCATAAGGTGAATTAGGATAAGTTTCATAATTAAACTCCGTGAAATCTGTGGTGTTTGAAGCTTTGCTTTTCTTGAATTCTCAATTTGGTGGTTGGCCACTTGCTACGTTTGTTCCTCCACAATTTGCTCGATCTCACTTTGTAACACCCTAGAATTTTAAATAATGTTTTTGAGATTAATAAATAAATTAAAGTGATTTTTGGTGATTTAATAAACAATTTTTTCTAAAATTTGTCTTTTTGCACGTGCAAAGATTATCTTGGGAAACTCAAAGTCAGAAAATATTTTGGCAAAACCTAATATTTATTAGTAGGTATTATTTATGAATTTTCTGGATTTTTTAATATTTATTTGGTATGTTTGCAAATATTACAAAAAGATGAGTTTTTGTGCAAAATTACCACTTGGGGGGGGGGGGGTAAAAACTCCAAGTTTTGGGTTTTCTGGGCTGAGCATGATGGGCGGCCAACTCAGAGGTAAAAAGATTTGATTTTATTCAAATAGATTTGGTCTATTTTGCTAATTTATTAAAGGAGATCTATATATGTAAAAGGATAAACTATTAAAGGATATTTCCATAAAACTTGTAAAACCCTTATTACTCTAGATTTCAGCGTATATAGGGGCTGCTACAGCCGTCTCTCTTCTGCACAAAAATAAAAGTATATTTTTATTATTGATTTCTTGGAAGTTTCGAACTGAGGATCTTGGATTTTTTGCAAAGGATGAGCTTTTCTTTTTTCTTTATTATCTTCATTGAATCTTCATTAAGGTGAGTGATATGAATTTGACTTCTTGTTGCTCTATGCATGTTAAATATTCTGATTTTTCTAGTAGAATGCATGTTAGATGATTGTGTAATGATATAATGAATAAATTGATGAATGAGTAATTAAAAATAGAACTTTTATGAATAATATGCAATGGATGATTAAATCTACTGTATGGATAACTTAAGAATGTTAAGAACCTAGTAGGAATCATGGGTATGTTGTTTTCTTCCATATTCTTACTGATTTGAATGTGTATGATGAGGTTGTATGATGTATGATGTATAAAGTTGAATAAAAAAGGGTTATTTACTGATGGTATATATATATATATATATATATATATATATATATATATATATATATATATATATATATATATATACACATATATATATGATCTGTTGATGTTTTGATGAAGAAAAATTTGACCAATACATGTTGTAGATGCAAATAATCAAGGGCAAATTGATCTAATTAGTTGTATATGTGTTTAATAAATTGGAAGAGAAGTTTTAAGATCAAAAGATCATGTTTTGAAGGGTTGAATTGAGTTTGGGTTTCGGGTCTGATAAAACTCGGACCAAAAGTGGATTTTTTGTGTTTTAGCGAAGTTTTCAACTGGATCTTTGATTTATATTGATACTGAGATTGAATTGAACATCGTACTACTCATATACAATGATTTCTTGATGCTTTTTTTGATGCAGTACACAATCCTGATATGAAGAATTCATTTAGAAAGTTGCTATTTTGTGAAATTTTTGAGAGTTTGATTTGATTTATGAACTCCAGTATGTTAGACAAGTAGTATTTGATCATTTCAAGATTTTAATTTTATAAATTCATGCTTTTAAAGATTTAAAACCATGTATCAGTTGAAAAGTGCACGAAACTTAAAGCATTGTTTTTTTTGACATGCCAGTCGACCGCTCAAAATTTACACATGAAATGTCGGTCGACTGTCAGTTGTTTGGTTTTGAACTTTTAGCATGTCGGTCAGCTGCTAGATTTTGAATTGTGATGTCGGTTGACCGACAGCCGCTGTGCTGATTGTTTTGTTAAGTTTTTCGTTGTTTTCTTAAATGATTATTTATTCGAACTTATGGATTATTGAACTACTGTTTTAGATGAAGTTCTTGCTACAGATTACTGTATTTTATAGAGAGTTATATTTTGATTAATAATAGAATTTAATTGGTATTTCTACGATTTAAGGAAGCAAAATATATATGGATTTCAAGATATTGACGTTTTGTGACTTTTCTATGATTTCCAATTGTGAAACTTAGTTATTCGAGCAGATTAAACTCAGATCTTACTTCTGGAAATTTGTGAGTATTCAGATAAATTTGGATTTGTGCGATTTAAAGAAGTTTCCTTAATATAAACGATTTGATGATGGAATTAAGAATTTTATTGTGTGATTTGTGTTGATATATCGAGTTGTGAGTCTCTAGGGGTTGAGTGGCTGTAAACTGGCAGATGAGATTCTGTGGATCTTGACCAGTTGGGGCCTTGGTGTTGCTTTAGTGGAATTAAGTCCGGCAGGGTACACCAACTCTAGGGATGGGGAAATTGTGTTTTAATTAATAATAATCAACCAAAGGACATACACTAGTGGAGATATGATAGAACTTGGGAAGCGTAAGTATGGGCTCTATTATTAGTCCAACGGATGTATTCAAGGACTGTGTGTTGTTGTGTCTCTAGCATATTCGAGTGTCGAGGGTTGGCAGGCCTATTCACGGAATGTCTAGAGGATAGTTTGTATGTTCATGTGTCGATGGTCGGCAAACCTATTCACGAAACATACGGTGCATTCACGCGTCGAGGGTTGGCAAGCCAATTCGCGGGATGTACTGTGTATCTGCACGTCGAGGGTCGGCGGGCCTATACATGGGGTACATGCAGGGAGGTGATTATCCGGAGTTAGAGCTATGCTTATGTGATGCTTGCACGTCGAAGGTTGTTAGGCCTATTCGCGGAGTATTCTAGATCTTGTTTCTATCACCGTAGTAGGATAGGTTGCATAACAAGGGATTAAACCGTGTAAGTGGAGAACGATAAGGGCTTGCACCGACCTATGTAATATGGAATGCATAGAATCCGACAAGTTTGCATTAGAGAGTCATCATACTGCATTTGTGTTTTTCTTGATTTGTATTATGCATTCTTGTTTTCTGTTTTCCTATACTTGACACTTAGCTTAGTTTCACTTGATGTTTTATGCTTTATTTATCGTTGTTTCATATTTCGTTGTTACTACTGTGGGAATATGTTGATTACAAATTTATTATTTATGCTTCATTTAAATTATATTTCTTTTGATGTCACTCACACCGTTATGGCTGACCCCGTGTTTTGGAGGTTAGGGTTATCTCTAGCCTCATGTTTTACAGGTAGGTACCGTTAGCTTGGGATTTGATGCATGTGGTAGAATGATGATATAGTTTATGCAAAATTGTAAAAGAATGGGTTGTAGAAGAAAGAAAGTGTAATTCAAGGTGTTTAATTTTCTGATGTGCCATGTAAAGAATTGATGTAATAAAAGTTGAAAAATTTTCTGTGTTTGCTATGTTTACTATTACACTGAGGTAGATGCTGGGAATTGTGCCACGTATTTCTGAATTTATTTATTGAAAATTTGGGACGCTACAGAGTTTTGTATCAGAGCATGCTTGAATAGTAATGATAAATATGGTATAAGAATAAACCTAGGTGTGGACATTAGAGTGTGAGTATCACATGGAATTAAAACAAGATGAAATGGTTTGGGCATGATTGAAATTTTTCCGTAAGGTATTGATGTGAACATGAATTGTGGTCTGATGCTCTAAATTTTCCCCTCATTTTGCAGTATTCAGTATAATGGCATGACCCAGGACAAGAAATGGCAGTGGTGATGATGGGGCTGAGGGTTCCCAAAGGGGCCGACTTGATCAAGAAACGGAAATTACCAGGGTGTATTAGACCTTGAACACATTCATGGCAGCCAACATGACTCGGAATCAGAATCAAGGGGACTGGACCAGTGCTTGTTAATGCTGATCCAATTAAGCAGGTTGAGTCCTTCAAGCGGATGAAGCCGCCTGATTTTTGAGGGGCAGGTCTGATCCAAATGAGGCTGATGATTGGATTAGACAGATGGAGGTAGTCTTCGAGGTTTTGGAAACCCCAGCAGCCAAAAATGTAAAATTGGATACAATGCAGTTTGAGAAGGATGCTGGCATCTGGTGGCAGTCAGTGAAGATGACTTTTGGGGATGAATAGTTGACTTGGGAAGCTTTTCTTGAGGATTTCAGGGACCGCTTCTTTCCTCTTGACATTTAGGAGAAGAAGGCAACTGAAATCTTGAACCTACGATAAGGCAGCATGTTAGTGCGCGAATATGAGACTAAGTTCGTCCAGCTATCAAGGTATGCACCAGAGCTGATAGTTGATGAAGCGAAGAAGGCCAAGAAATTTGAGTAGGGCTTGAGGCCGAATTTGAGGTCTCGGATGATACCGTTGGGAATCAGAAGATTTAATAAGCTGGTCAGGAGAGCAGCAATGACAGAGGAAGATATGTATCAGTTCCAGAAGAAGCAGGAGACCTGGAACAGGATCAAGAGGTCAGCAGCTAATCAGACTGGGAAGAAGTTTCCAGCGAAGCAGGGCAGGTTCAGTAGGCCAGAGCAGAAGGCGCCCGCAATTCAAAGCGTGACTTGTTTCAATTATGAAGAGGCATGCCACTATCAGTCAGCATGCACCAAACCACCTAAGATGCAGTCTTGTTATCAGTGTGGTCGTGAAGAGAATATCAGACCAAACTGTCCGCAGTTGAAGAAGGAAGGTACAAGCGGAGGCAAATTCCAGAGGCAGGGGCGAGTGTTCGCATTAA
Source organism: Hemerocallis citrina (assembly GCA_017893485.1). Lineage (NCBI taxonomy): Eukaryota > Viridiplantae > Streptophyta > Magnoliopsida > Asparagales > Asphodelaceae > Hemerocallis > Hemerocallis citrina. Next base: position 227,788,114 of record CM030364.1, on the reverse strand, counting down.
CTGAGGAGGATGCGGGTAACTCAGAAGATGTGATCCAGGGTATGCAAGAATTTTAAATTTATTTATTTGATTTATTACGTAAAACTTTGTTTAGGAATAAATTTGAGATTTTAGTATCATTCTTCACGTAACATGATTTGTCTTTGTTAATGGAATAAAAGCAAAAGTTTTATTTGAAATTGGTTCTTCGCATACATTTGTGTCGTCCAATTTTTCTAAAGTTTTAGGTGTGGAACCTAAGGTATTTCTAGGCAGAGTCTTGTCAGTGGCAATGCCATCAGGGGAAGAACTGATTGCTGATCGGTATTACGAGGGCTATGATATCGAGATTGATGGAGATTATTCGGCATTAATCTCATCGAACTTCAAGTCTTGGGTGTGGATGTGATCGTGGGCATTGATTGGATGGCAATATATGATGCCACAATTGAATGCAAGAAGGAAGAGGTGTTAGTGAAGGCACCGGGAGGACCCGCAGTGACTTTTTAGGGGAAGAAGAAGAACTCGAAAGTGGCTGCAATGGTATCTAAGTTGATATTTTCGGATAAAGTTAGAAGCATTCCAATTGTCAGGGATTTTCCTATGGTACTCTTGGAAGATCTACCGGAGTTACCGCCGCAGCGAGATGTTGAGTTTTGCATCAATATTTAGCCGTGAAGTACTCTGATTTCTAAGGCTCCATACAGGATGGCACCGGTGGAGCAGGATGAAGTTAAGAAGCATATTAAGGAATTACTGAGTAAGGGATTCATCAGGCCGAGTACTTCACCATGGGATGCGCTAGTGTTGTTAGTGAAGAAGAAGGATGGGTCAATGAGGATGTGCATTGACTACCGAGAGTTAAACAATGTGACTATTCAGACACAAGTATCCACTTCCACGGATTGATGATCTGTTTGATAGGCTTCGGGGAGCTGCTGTATTTTCGAAGATCGATCTGCGATCAGGGTATCATCAGGTCCAAGTTAAGGAGGAAGATGTGAGCAAGACAACCTTCAGAACTCGTCATGGACTCTATGAGTTTTTGGTGATGCCATTCGGAGTGACGAATGCGCCGGCAGAATTTTTGGACATGATGAACCAAATCTTGCAGCCGTTTATTGATTCATTCGTGGTGGTATTCATTGATGATATTCTGGTACATTCGAAGTCAGAGGAAGAACACTTAAAATACTTGGCAGAGGTATTGAAGAAGTTATAGGAGCATAAATTCTATGCCAAGCTGTCGAAGTGTGACTTTTGGAAGTTCGAGGTAGCTTTCCTTGGTCATATTCTTTCTAAGGAAGGAGTGGCCACCGATCCTCAAAAGGTTGAAGCAGTGAAGAATTGCTCTAGGCCGACGACAGTGAAGGAAGTCAGGAGTTTCTTGGGATTGGCTGGATACTACAGGAGATTCATTCAGGGCTATGTACAGATCGCAGTTCCTTTAACAGGGTTAACTCGGAAGAATGTGTCCTTCACCTGGACTGTTAAGTGTGAGGCGAGTTTCCTAGAGCTAAAAGAGAGGTTGACGACTGCACCTATCTTAGCTTTGTCACAAGCTGGGAAGGACTATGATATCTTCAGTGATGCGTCACTCAGAGGTTTGGGGTGCATCTTGATACAAGAAGGTAAGGTTATTACATATGGTTCGAGGCAGTTGCATCTGCATGAGAAGAAATATCTGACGTACGATCTGAAATTGGCAGCTATTATCTTTGCCTTGAAGCAGTGGAGGCATTATGTGTATGGAGATAAGTTCAACATGTTCACCGACCACAAGAGCTTGAAGTACATTTACCAGCAGAGGGAATCTAAATTTTTGGCAAAGAAGGTGGTTGGAGGTGTTGGAAGAGATAAAGTATCATCCGGGCAAGGCAAATGTGGTGGCCGGTGGGCTTAGTCGGAAGAGCAGTCTGTTGAGTTTGATCACTACTCAGAGTGAGTTAGTAGCAGAGTTAGAACAGGTATGTATTAAGGTTGTACTACAGGGTTTGGGAGCATCTTTGGCTCAGTTGAAGTTGCAGCCTTCTTTGATAGAGCAGATTATGGAGGGTCAATCAGATGCAGAGATTCAGAGGATGTTGCAGCAGGTTTCCGAAGGCAAGTTATCAGAGTTCCATGTCTAAGATGGAGTTCTGTGGATGGGTGAGAGGTTGTGTGTACCAGAGAATGCAGATTTAGGGGAGAGTATCTTGCAGGAAGCACACAGTACATTGTTGTCAATGCATTCTGGAGGCACGAAGATGTATAAGGATATTAAACAGCACTTTCGTTGGCCGGGGATGAAGAGAGAAGTGGCAGACTTTGTGACAAGGTGTCTGACTTGCTAAGAGATCAAATCAGAGAATCAGAGGTTTGGAGGCTTCTTATAGCCATTGCTTATTCCGGAATGGAAGTAGGAGAATATCAGCATGAATTTCATCACTGAGTTGCCGAAGAGTTCGAAGGGCAATGACTCAATTTGGGTTGTTGTGGATCGTTCGACCAAGTCAGCTCACTTTCTGTCTATGAAGATTACTTGGTCGTTGGAGAAACTGGCAGAGCTGTACATTGATGAAATTGTGAGGCTTCATGGGGGTCCTGTGTCGATTATTTTCGACAGGGATGCGAGGTTCACAATGAGGTTTTGGAAGGGTTTGCAAGCAGCTTTGGATACCAGAACCGATTTTAGTACTTCTTTCCATCCATTGACCGATGGTCAGGCTGAAAGGGTGAATCGGGTATTGGAGGATATGCTGAGGTCTTGTGTTATGGATTTTGATGGCAGTTGGGAGAGGTACTTGGCATTGGTTGAGTTTCCTTATAAAAACAGTTACCATGCGAGTATCAGTATGGCTCCTTACGAAGCTTTTTACGGGAGGAAGTGCAGGACACCCGTCTGTTGGTACAAAGTTGGGGAGAGGCAGATGTTTGGGACTCAGATTGTGCAGTAGACATCGGGGAAGATTGAGCTGAATCGTAAGAGTTTGGTCGAGGCTCAGAGTCGGCCAAAGAGTTATGCAGATACTCGACGAAGGGACTTGGAGTTTGAGGTTGGGGATGCAGTTTTTCTCAAAGTGTCTTCGACTAAAGCAGTAATTAGGTTTGGGAAGGGGGTAAGTTAGCGCCAAGGTACATTGGGCCATACAAGATTTTGAGGCAGATTGGTAAGACAACATATAAGTTGGAACTACCAGAGGAATTGGCGCAAGTGCATGATGTGTTCTATGTGTCGATGTTGAGAAAGTATGTGCCAGATCAGGGTCATCAGATGGCGGAAGTGCCTGAGGGACTTCAGCTGAACTTGAGTTAGAAGAGCAGCTGGTAGAGATTGTTGACCAACGGGAGATGGTGTTGAGGAATAAGGTGATACCTATGGTCAAGGTATTGTGGAGAAACCAGCTGTTTGAGGAAGCTACTTGGGAGCCGGAGGATCGCATGCAGAAGGATTTTTCTGAGCTCTTTGAATGATTGTATTCTTTTGGTTAAATTGTATTCCCTTATATAATTGCATTCTTTAAACTGTAATTCCATTTATGTGATTGCATCCTTTTACTTAAATTGTTTGGTCCCTATTAGCAGTAGTTCTGATGACAGAACTATTCTAAAGAGGGAGTGATGTAACACCCTAGAATTATGAATAATGTTTTTTAGATTAATAAATGAATTAAAGTGATTTTTGGTGATTTAATAAACAATTTTTTCTGAAATTTGTCTTTTTGCACGTGCAAAACACGTGCAAATATTATCTTGGGAAACTCACATTCAGAAAATATTTTGGAGAAACCTAATATTTATTAGTAGGTATTATTTATGAATTTTCAGGATTTTTTTATATTTATTTGACATGTTTGCAAATATTACAAAAAGAGGGGCTTTTGTGCAAAATTACCACTTGGGGGTAAAAAACTCTAGATTTTCGATTTTCTGGGCTGAGCATGATGGCCGGCCAACTCAGAGGTAAAAAGATTTAATTTTATTCAAAAAGATTTGGTCTATTTTGCTAAATTATTAAAGGAGGTCTATATATGTAAATGGATAAATTATTGAAGGATATTTCCATAAAACTTGTAAAACCCTAATTACTCCAGATTTCGGCCTATATAGCGGCTGCTGCAGCCGTCTCTCTTCTGCACAGAAACAAAAGTATATTTTAATTATTGATTTATTGGAAGTTTCGAAGCGAGGATCTTGGATTTTTTGTAATGGAGGAGCTTTTCTTTTTTCATTATTATCTTCGTTGAATCTTCATTAAGGTGAGTGATATGAATTTGACTTCTTGTTGTTCAATGCATGTTAAATATGATGATTTGTCTATTAGAATGCATGTTAGATGATTGTGTAATGATATAATGAATAAATTGATGAATGAGTAATTAAAAATAGAACTTTCATGAATAATATGCAATGGATGATTAAATCTACTGTATGGATAACTTAAGAATGTTAAGAACCTAGTAGGAATCATGGGTATGTTGTTTTCTTCCATATTCTTACTGATTTGAATGTGTATGATGAGGTTGTATGGTGTATGATGTATAAAGTTGAATAAAGAAGGGTTATTTACTGATGGTATATATATATATGATCTGTTGATGTTTTGATGAAGAAAAATTTGACTAATACGTGTTGTAGATGCAAATAATCAAGGGCAAATTGATCTAATTAGTTGTATATGTGTTTAACAAATTGCAAGAAAAGTTTTAAGATCAAAAGATCAAGTTTTGAAGGGTAGAATTGAGTTTGGGTTTCGGGTCTGATGAAACTCAGACCGAAAGTGGATTTTTTGTGTTTTTGCAGAGTTTTCAAATGGATCTTTGATTGATATTGATACTGAGATTGAATTGAACATCATAGTACTCATATACAATGATTCCTCGATGCTTTTACTGATGCATACACATATATACACCTACACCTGTACAAAGTTCCTGATATGAAGAATTCATTTAGAAAATTGCTCTTTTACGAAATTAATGAGAGTTTGATTTGATTTATGAACTCCAGTATGTTAGAAAAGTAGTATTTGATCATCTCAGGATTTTAATTTTACAAATTCATGCTTTTAAAGATTTAAAACCATGTATCAGTTGAAAAGTGAACGAAACTTGAGCATTGTTTTTTTTTGACATGTCAGTCGACCGCTCGAAATTTACGCATGAAATATCGGTCGACTGTCAGTTGCTTGGTTTTGGATTTTTTAGCATGTCGGTTGACTGCTAGATTTTGAAATGTGATGTCAGTCGACTTACAGCCACTATGCTGATTGTTTTGTTGAGTTTTTCGTTGTTTTCTTAAACGATTATTTCTTCAAACTTATGAATTATTGAACTACTGTTTTAGATGATGTTTTTGCTACAGATTACTGTATTTTACAGAGAGTTATATTTTGATTGATAATAGAATTTAAATTGTATTTCTCCGACTTCAGGAAGCAAAATATATATGGATTTCAAAATATTGACGTTTTCTGACTTTTCTATGATTTCAAATTGTGAAACTTAGTTATTCGAGCTGATTAAACTCAGATCTTACTTCTGAAAATTTGTGAGTATTCAGATATTTGGATTTGTGCGATTTAAAGAATTTTCCTTAATAAAAACGATTTGATGTTGAAATTAAGAATTTTATTGTGAGATTTGTGTTGATATTTCGAGTTGTGAGTCTCAAGGGGTTGAGTGAGATTCCTGTAAACCGGCAGATGAGATTTTGTGGATCTTGGCCAGTTGGGGGCCTTGGTGTTGCTTTAGTGGAATTAAGTCCGGCAGGGTACACCAACTCTAGGAAGGGGAAAATTGTGTTCTAATTAATAAAAATCAACCTAAGGACAGACACTAGTGGAGATGTGATAGAACTTGGAAAACGTAAGTATGGGCTCTATTGTTAGTCCAATGGATGTATTCCAGGACTGTGTGTTGTTGTGTCCCTAGTATATTCGTGTGTTGAGGGTCGGCAGGCCTATTCACGGAACCTACGGTGCATTTGCGCGCCGAGGGTCGGCAGGCCTATTCACGGGATGTACTGTGTATCTGCACGTCGAGGGTCGGCAGGCCTATTCGTGGGTTTCACGGAAGGAAGGTATTTCTCCAGAATTAGAGCTATGCTTACATGATGCTTGCGCGTCGAAGGTTGTTAGGCCTATTCGCGAAGTATTCTAGATCTTGTTTCTATCACCGTAGTAGGATTGGTTGCATAACGACGGATTAAACCCTATAAAGTGGAGAACGATAAGGGCTTGCACCGGACCTATGTAGTATGGAATTCATAAAATCCGACAAGTATGCATTAGAGAGTCACCATACTGCATTTTTGTTTTTCTTGACTTATATTACGCATGCTTGTTTTCTGTTTTTTCCTACACTTGACACTTAGCTTAGTTTCACTTAATGTTTTATGCTTTATTTATCATTGTTTCATATTCCGTTGTTACTACTGTGGGAATGTGTTGATTACGAATTTATTCTTTATGCTTCATTTAAATTGTATTTCTTTTGATGCCACTCACACCGTTATGGCTGACCCCGTAGTTTGGGGGTTTAGGGTTATCTTTAGCCTCATATTTTATAGGTAGATGTCGTTAGCTTGGGATTTGATGCATGTGGTAGAATGATGATATAGTTTATGCAAAATTGTAAAAGAATGGGTTGTAGAAGAAAGAAAGTGTAATTCAATGTGTTTAATTTTCCGTTGTGTCATGTAAAGAATTGATGTAATAAAAGTTGAAAAAATTTCTGTGTTTGCTATGTTTACTATTACATTGAGGTAGTGCTGGGAATTGTGCCACGTATTTCTGAATTTATTTATTGGAAATTCGGGGAGCTATACACTTTGCTTTTCAACCACATTTTGGTCGGCAGTTTGGGTTTGTGGCTGCTCAATTGTTGTCCCACTTGTAAGGGTTATTGCTTTGACATGCTCATTTGGATTAACCACTGTGTTAATAGGTAATGTTCCTGTCATTCTTTCTGTAAGAATATTTGATATCTGATCCTCAGGGTTGTGAATTGAAGTCGTATTATTTTGTATCGCCAAACCTGTCTTCTACATGTATTGCATAAACATCTCTTCAAGTGTCGGCTTCTTTTCTTGATGCTGAAAATTCTGAGGTGGTCTAATTACTCCTTGGTTGTTGTTCCATGAAAAATTGGGCTGATTCCTCCATCCTGGATTATACGTATTTGAATAAGGATTATTTTGATGTTGAAAATTGGACACGTAATTTGCTTGATTGAAATGTGATTGAGCAAAAGGATTTCCCACTTGGCAATCTGTACTTGAGCGATTTCTTGGACAAAGATCACAAATCATATTAGTTTGAATAACATTAACATTCATATTACCTATTTGTTTAGATAAATTATCAATTTTTGCAGTTAAAGTAGTAATAGGATCAGATTCAAAAACTACAGCTGCTTTTCTATGCATTGTTCTCTCTGAAGACCATTGGTAATTGTTTGATGCCAACTCCTCTAAAAGTTCATAGGTTGCTTCGTGAGTTTTGCTGATTAGTGCACCTCCAGCTGCTGCATCTACCATAGACCGATTTGTAACTCCCAAACCAATATAGAATATTTGAATCTGCAGCCATTTCGATAGTTCATGATGAGGACTTTTTCTCAATAACTCTTTATACCTCTCCTATGCATCATACAAAGACTCAGTCTTAAATTGAGTGAATGTGGTAATGTCATTCCTTAGCTTCGCTGTCTTTGCCAGTGAAAAACACTTAGCCAAATTTTTTTATGCAAGTCCCTCCCAAGTAGATTACTACCGGGTGGTAGAAAATTTAGCCAAACCTTATCCTTATCATTATGTGAAAAAGGAAAGAGTCTCAATCAAATTGCATCATCTCATACTTTATTATGCTTGAAAGTGTCACAAATTTCTAAAAAATTTGCAATGTGAACATTAGGATCTCGTGCGATAGTCCTCCAAATTGAACAGTTTGTTGAATCATTTAAATGATCGCCGATTTAATTTTAAAATTGTTTGCTTCAGTAACCGTCCTCTTTATGCTTGATGTTACTCCATTAAGTGAGGGCATAGCATAATCTTTTAATGCCTTGCTTTCCTCATTATTTTCCATTGTGATACACTTCTATGTCCTGAAATATGACTATTTAAAAAAACAGAAAAATAAAAATAAAAAGTAAAAAGTACAAAATAAAAATAATAAGAAAAATATAAATTAGTAACAATCTAGCAATTATCAATATCAATAAAAGAATAATTAGTTCCCGGCAATGATGCCAAAAACATGATGTGATAATTTGCAAGTGTACAAAATCGCAACAAGTAGTATAGTAAGTGAAAAGAGTGTCGAACCCACAAGGACTAATTATTTTATCGAGTATTGAAATTACTAGATTAACTACTATATGGAAGATCGAAAAGATGATTAAAAAATAGTAACTAAATTAAATTAATCTAAATGAAAGAAGTAAACTAATTAAAAGGAATGAGATCTGAAATTTTTTTGTTTATTAATTGCAAAAACTAGTTCTAAAACTTTTGATTTCATATTTAATCCCACACAATTTAAAACTCCATGTGAATAAAAAGATTATTTTTCCGAGTTGTAGACCAAAATCCCCAAATTATTTAATATTCTCTCTCAAACAATATCAAATATATTCTCAACTAATTATTTGTCATAGTTCATGCACAAATTACTAATTGAAAATTCGTTAAGATCTATGGATTCTTAACAGTCACATTAACAGCAGTTCGCTCTTGTAACGGTATTTAATTTTATAAATTCGAAATAACAAATTATCAGTTCGGTCTCTCCATGATTTAATAAGACATACAAAAGTTGGTCAAACAATTGTAAGCATTAAGAACTGTAACACCCCGAATTTCAAATAAGTCTGAATTCGAAGTTCCACAGGATCTTTACACTTCACTTCGTACAATTTTACAAGGAATTTTAAAAACTTTTATACAACAATGTTTACATCAACGTAGCGGAAGCAAAATACAACATGATACACAATTAAAATAACAGTTGAAACATTTCTTTAAGCAGCATTCCTTCTTTAGTCCTTTCATTCATTTTATCCTGCATAGAAACTGTGGGCACGTCAGTTGCATACAACTGAAGCTAGGATATAATATATTAATTTCTCTTACTTGGAAAGCACAAACTTGATCACAAACAAAGCTAAGGAGGAACTATCCTATTGATGTCGTGTGTGCTAGTGCACTTAGCCTTAATGCAGTTAATTATATTTCATGACACTAATGCGCAGTTGTTCGAACCTATACATCCCATTCTACATAGATCCAAGGGCCAGCCCTTAACCGTACTTCATCTTGTAGGTTGAATCCCTCGTTATAAGTTTAACTACTACGGTAACTACTATAAGTTCTTAGATGTTTTATGAGTTACGAGCCCAATCCCACATCATGACATGATGCATCATGTAGACAGCCTATGGACAATTCACCTCTGTCATGGGTCGATGGCACTACGTAGTCACCAAGCACCCCCACAAGCGACGCCACGATCCTGATAATTCCGGAGATGGATTTACGTCATGACATGACGCATCATGTATGCAGCCTATGAAAACTCTCACACCATGAATTCAAGGCCCTCATACTTAGTGTTTTTTTCTTACTTTCATCACATCTTCACTATAGTGTTGTCCTTAAATAATTGAATCATGAATAAATTAACACCCTAGAGTTAGCATTCCTTTACACCGGTCTTAAACATCAATTGATAACAATAACCCATTCTTGGTCTTTTTCTGCAAAATTTATCTTCAAAGAATTCATTCACGCTGGTGTAAGGACTTAGCTATACTCTAGATTTTAACCTCTTTTCATGTTCACAAAAAATTGAGTGTTTATACTCACAAACTCCGTATTCCATCATGATCTTTTTATTTCATTTTCCAAGCACACTTGCATGTATTAAAACACCAAATTTCATTTATTGACTTACTCCAATCTTCCATGTCGAAAATCTCAATATTTGATCTCTACACAAAACTCTTTACATTCAAAATTTTCCCTTTCTTTAATTATACAAAAGTCATATTTTAAAAAAATTTATCAAGTTCTTCATCCCATTTTTTAAATATAAAAACACTTCTAATTCTCACAAAATATGTCAAAATATTGTGAAAATATTTTTTATAAAGTCCAAATAATTTTAGAAGAATATTAGAATGTTTTCCCCTTTTTTTTTGCTCATTAAAACTCTTAAATACCCAAAAAATCGAAATATTTTAAAAGGCTAGGCACCAGGTTCGAACCCACGACCCCTGCCCATGCTACAGCGACCAACTCAGAGCGCACCCGAAGACTAAGAAGTCCAAAGGCGGCTGGCGATATGATTTTGCTTAATTACTTTATGTATATACTGTACTATATTTTGAGAATAATCGAAATTTAACAAAAACAGAGCCTCTTCAAGACTCAAACCCTAGACCATGAACATTGTTCACAACGCTATAAACCCACACTGTAAACCAGTATGCCCAAACCCATTCTCTATTATAATTCTGAGTGTTCTTCTTTGCTGTTTGCGTAGCTGGGTGATGTTGGTTCTTTTTTCTGCGTGTATTTGCTCTTGTTGCATTTTGCTTGTTTCTTCTTGGCGATGCTCTTTATTCGGATTCTCAGGGTGTTTCCCTGGAGCTTTTGAGGCATCTTACTTGCCTGAGTGTACTGTGGCGCATCTGTGGGTCTGATTTGGGTTTCTGTCTGCCTGTGGCTTTGCGGAGCTCCAGTGGAGGTTCTTATGCTCCGAGGTGGTATGATTGCCTGCTTCTTAGCAGTCGGTTTGGACCTAGTCCGCGGTGCGCGTGTGTCGTCCGCTCGTGGCTTCAGCCTAGCCGGGTTCTGGCCCAATTTCGGAGACGCGATGCTCTTGCGGAGCTCATTCTTTGGTCCTCCCCTTGGAAGTTTCGTCTACCTGTTGTTTCTCTCCGTCTGTTGTTTGCTTTCTGTTTTCTGCTTATTTATTCTTTTTGGCTTGTAAATATCTATGTATATTCTTGTCTTACTGTCTTTATTGTTTTACCTCTGGTAAAACCCCCCTTGTAAACTATTACTTATTTATTTTATCGTTTGGCTGGAGTCTCTAGACTCTATCCGTTTCATCAAAAAAAATTCTGAGTGAAAATTCCCGTATTCTACTAATCAGTTTATAACCCTTTCTTTAACAATTTCGATTTCCAACTAAATTTGTACCATTCAAAATCTAATTCTTTTCCAGACTGTTTTCTTTCAAAATTACAGTATAGTACATGTATTTATATTCACAAAATTCTTATTTTTCACAATATAATGAAATTTTCCTTCCAACTTGTATTAAGGAAATTATGTTATCAATTTTTTTAAATAAAATGTTGTCTCTCATCAAACCATCTTTATAAAAAATCCTTATACTCATAAAACATATACTAGTGAGACTATTTCTTCTCTTATCACATCATCACCACATAATTGAAATAACAACTAAGCCATTTAGCAACTAACACATATCAATATTCATTCATCTCAATCAACAACTAAGCCATTCACTAAGCAAAATTATCAAATTAGCATGGTTCATTAAAATAGATATTCTATCATGAAATATTAATATGGCACAAATGATAATTTATAATTCACTAATCTCAAATCCATTCTACGAATTTTGGTATATTAATCATCAAGATTTTCTCTTTTTCCCTACAAGTCTCTTTAAGCAATCACATGACAAATTTTTACTATTTTCTCTAGCATATTCATAATTTTAGCTTACTAACATGATATCTAGATTAGTAGAGAAATTGCCCACCTCTGGAAGAACAAATGGAAATTCTTAAAGAAAAATTCCTTGAAAGCATGATTGCCTTCCTTTCTCCTTGATCCTAGCTGCAGGCCTTCTCCTCCAAGGTGTGCAAAATCCGAGACTCCTCCTCCTTGTACTATGCCGGCCTCCAAAATGCAAGAACACACACACGCTCAATCTTTTCTCACACAATCTCTTCTCTTTATCACACACTCAATCTTTTTTTCACACAATTTCTTCTCATTCTCTTTCAAAATTCTAAGGTGCAAAGAATAAAGAATGACAAAGGGGACTATTTATACACAACTCATGGTCAAATGAAGGGTTGAGATATGTTTGGATGAATGGCTAAGATGCATTTGGGAGTTACAAAAACCACCCATTAACACACAACCAACTCTCCACTCTCCCACTCATCCAAGCATGGCCGGCCTACTCCTCTTTCTCCATTGCACGTGCATGTGCAATGCACGTGCCCCCCTTATGCACACCTATAGTTGTTTGTTCATTAATTTGTTGCACTAATTTGTTACATGACTAAATCTACCATACAAGTTGTTTAATTAACAATTGAATTAATTAGTGGGTTAACTAGGTGGGTTAATTCTATGGACTTTTAATTAATTAATTTAATTTATTTTGCGTGGGCTAGGATTAAGTTATTAGGCCTAGAATTCTATAATAATTAATAAGAGGCTTTTAAAAGAGAAATAAAATGTTTGTTCATGACATTAAAATAATTTTAAGGACAATGCACATATAAATTTGTACGTGCGAAAACACGTGAAATCAAATGAAAAGATTTATATCTAACTATATGAAAATTCAGGATGTTACAAGAACAAATATCAAACACACAACCATGGAAAAATAGAAAATAATAGGGAATTAAAACTATGTTCTCAAAACTAGGCTACATCAAATTCCTAGAAAAATAAAGTTAGTTCATAATAAATTTGCAACTAACAAACATGTTATTTAATTGCATAATAAAAATTAGAGGAGAAGAAAAAGAAAAACTCTGTTTGTTGTCGAAAATCCAAGTTGGAATGCCTCGAATTTTCTGCCCCATTGTTACGCCTCTGTCTTTCTTCTTTGTCTTCGCCTCGATTTCCGCACTGGTAAAGAGCCCACGTCTGCGTTCTCTTTCTCATTTCTCCTCGTTGAACGTGTCACAATCCACCTTCTTCTCTCTCTTTTCTTTTTCCTTTTTTTTCCTTTGTTTTTCCTGGTGATTGTGCCACACACCAATGCACATACCCGACCCCCCCCCCCCTTCTCCCCGCACCACACACACACACTTATCAAACTGCAGCCACCTATATATAGAATAGGATTAGGGTTATGTTAGTTAATTAGGATAATTAATTAATTAAATAAGTAATATGATAAGTATATATTTTAAATAATTAATTAATTCAAATTCTAAAGATTAAGATTAATAGATTAGGTGATGTTGCTTTATTTAATTTTTTTTCTTTTTTATTCCAAAATTTCATCGCATCCCCTAGTTGACCATAATATTTTTTTATTAATTCTTCAAAGAGTCAATTTGTAAAAACATGTATTTAAGTGCTCAAATTTACTAGAAATCTTCACATAAAATAAATTTGAATTTAAAAATCTTTATCCTTGTTTCTTCTTTGATTTTTACCAAAATTTATACCCTTTTACACTTATAAATCTCATTCCTACATCATCAAATAAATAAATAAAATTAAGTAGAAATAAGATAAATTTCAAAGAAATAAACGATAACTTGCAATTTTGACACATAAAAGAGTACTAAAATTTATGTATAAATTTCACTCATCAACGGCCAAAATAAAGCCCATTGAAAACAAAATAGCATTAGGGTAGAAGCAGTGACTCAATAGACAAAAGATAACTCTGTCCACCAACAAGAACTATAGCCAAGATCAGAGAAATAATTGATCTAGCACAGGAGGAAAAGGAGAGATAAACTGGGAACAATAATAGGGTGAACAATACGGATTGTCGATCAAGCATATCATCATATCCGAGCCAAGATATGGGCAAACCCAACTAAACATGATAGATGCTTACAAAATCGAGCATCAAACACGAGTAATTAGAATAAAAGCTACACTAAAAGAAGACAATACCAGCGAGGAAAAGGAGGGTCGAACGTCGTCCAAAAACCACCACAAACCTCAAAGCAGAAGGGCGACCGAAAGGGGTTAGGGAGAAGAGGCACTTACAAGCGAGAAAGGAGCGAAAAGATGGCAAATTTGATACTGACGAGTCAGAAGGAAGGGAAGAGGTGCACACACGAAGGCGATTCCAAGATGGAATAGAAGTCACCACAAAATTCGATTATGAGAGGGGTGTGAAGTACTGGTAACAAGGGAGGAGACGACGATGGAAGGAAGGCTAGGGCACCGACTTAACTAGGGATCTCCAATAGGGAGAGAGCGAGATACTAGATCTAGTGCTTTTGATTTACCGGGCTAAATAAATATTATGATATGGAGTTTTTGATTTACTAGGCTAAACTAGGGGGTCTCCTAAAGCAATGAGTTTTTTAAATAAAAATTATCTATTGCTTAGTTAGCTCTACCATCACCACATTGCTGTATTTTTTTCATTAGCTAAGCGTGCATTTGGCATGCATTTTGATACCTAAATATATATTTGATTGAACTTTAACATATATAATACACGTATTTTTTAGAGCAATACTAGAAATTGATAGTAATTATTAATTAAGATATGCAAAAATTCAAAAGACAATAACACTAACCTCAATCGAACAATGGTGCCACGCACGGTAAGCCCGTGGACATAGAGGTCAACGGGTCTGACCCCAATTTTACACCCACATGGTAGCACCACATCAGCCTCCCAAACCTCTCAACTAACGGGCCCAGTACAAAAAACTGAGCCCGTATCCGGCCCAACAACTGGACATGGCTTAACTGAATCCCAGTCGAGTCAAATCTCTGCTGTCCGTTTCCTCCACGCTGGCACCTGCCCATAGGATCGATGCGTACCCCGCGGAGCACAGAAGCGCCACTGGAGCAACATAAGGTGGCTGCTAGGAGGCCGAGTTCTTGACTCGAGTAATGCTACACCCACAACCAATTTTACTACAATTTTTTTTACTATCTTAGGTGACACACTTCAATAAATGAGGGAAGCAAGAATATGTGGAAAACTCTCCAATAAGAGTGTGTCATACAAGGTAATGGTAATAAGATTGGTAATGGGTGAAATATTATCTTCTTGGACCCCGCTGAGGCTGACGTGGTCTGACAGCTGGCGGCCACCATGGATGATGAGTTTTTGGGGTCTTGTCGGGTCCGGTAAGGAGGAAGATGCGAGGGCAGTTAGGATCCAATAAGAGAGAGTCGCAGTAGCGGCCATTTTGAGAGGAATAGATATGGGATAATTGTATGAAGCTTTGGATTTTAAATGAAGGTTTATTTTTCAAATTCACCACCGGTGTATAACATGCAATTTAAAATTAGCAGTCAATTATAGCATGTGCAAAATATAAACATGTAAATGTAATGTTACATATTTTTAAAAATGAATTTTCTTTTCTATATGACCCACTCAAATCTAATAATTGAATTTGTTGTTTGTGGTGCTCAATCATGGTACATACTACGGACTCTTTAACACGTGTACGTGCATTTGCAATTTTTTTTACTAGTAAATACACGTGCGTCTGAACAATAATTTTTTATATTCTTGTTACCGCTGAATCTGGTGTGGGGGCAAACACATAGTATTTGTGAATTCTTGGAAAACTTTGAATAGCAAACCTGTTACCTATTCCGCCGGAGTTTGACCGTTGACTCCCGCCGTTCACCTGCAAAAAAGTGCGAGACACCGGGGTTGATCCCGGCGACGCACCCTCCGACGCTCAAGTCAGTAATCAGGGAAGATTATGAAAGAGCGTAAATTGGCAAAAGATTGATTATCTCTTAATGGAGATGGATGAGGGGGTATTTATAGCCGCCATTGGGGTCAGATTAGGAATGTAATCCCTGTGATTAGATAAGGAATGTAATCCCTAATCCCCTGGTGAAGGGATAGATATGAATCAAGGTCGTTGATTAGCATTAATCAGAAACCCTAATTCTATCCTGGTGGACCGGGTTTGCTGCGGGTTGAAACCCGCACCCAGTTGAGGTGGATCCGTTCGCAGGTTAATGGATCTTTGAGGAGGAGAACCAGTACCCGCTTCAGACCCATCGGTAGGTGAAATTACCATTTTACCCCTAGGCTTTAAGATTCGTTCCTAATTTGGACAGTTCCGATTTAACCCCATTTTTAGCCATATCACGAGCCTCCCACTTCCGAAGACTGAGCTTGATCAACCTTTGAAGAGTAGTTTTACTGTTTTAATGGCTGGCGGAGTTGTATCGGAGTCCAAATGAATGGCTTCGAATCTTCGCAGGAGGCAGTATGGTGATTTTCTAAGTTAGTTGCATGCTCTGAGTTGTTCTTGAACTCTTCTGGACATTTGGTGATTTTTATCTATTTTTTCGAAATATTTACTTAATTTTGCGAAGTGTCGATTCGTCGTTCGGGGGTCTTAATAAATGGTCCTAGGCGATAATTATTTACTCGGGGCCTCAAAAATATTTCCCCAACTTTATAATTATTTTTTAGGATTTTTAATTAATTTTCCAGAATTTTTAACCATTTTTTGCAATTTTTAAATAACTAAAACGATTTTAATAAATAAAATACCGAATTACGGCGTGGCGCGATCTGGACCGTCAATCCTGAGCGAGCGCGAAATTCTAAAAGATCGGATGGAACGAGTCGCTTGGCAGTAATTTCCTCGCTTTTGTGGGTCGGATGGGCACTTGCTCGGAATCCGAGCGAAGTGGCTCGGTTCTTCCCTCGCACAAGTGGCTCGGATCGCTAGTCGCTCGGCTAGGAATTCCGAGCGACGTGGAGCGATCTGAGCCGTTGGATCTTGGTGCGAATCTTGAGGCAGGCACGGTTTCCAAGAAAACACTATCTTTTCGTTTAGTGGACGTGGCGCAATCTGGGCCGTCCATCATCTCAGGCATGAATTTCATAATGATCCAATGGTCGGAGACGCTCGCCAGTGTTTTTCTTCACTTTCGAGGGTCGGATTGGCACATGCTCTGAATCCGAGCAATATGGCTCGGTTTTTCCCTCGCGCGAGTGGCTCGGATCGCTAGTCGCTTGGTTCGGAATACCGAGCAACGTGGAGCAATCTGGACCGTTGGATTGGGCGCGAATCTTGAGGCAGACACGGTTCCCAAGAAAACACTATCTTTTTGTTTAGTGGACGTGGCGCAATCTGAGCCGTCTGATCGAAATCTTACGCGAATCTTGAGGGAAAAGTCGTTTTTCTCCATTTCGTAGCTCAGATTGGCACTTGCTCGGAATCCGAGCGAAGTGGCTCGGATCGCCTGTCGCTCGGGTGTTGGATCCGAGGGACGTGGGGCGATCTCAGCCGTTGGATGATGGCACAGATCTCGATGCTGGCTCAGTTCCCAAGAAAATACTATCTTGTCGCGTAGTGGTGCTGGCAGGATCTGGGCCGTCTGATCGAAATCTTACGCGAATCTTGAGGGAAAAGTCGTTTTTCTCCATTTCGTAGCTCGGATTGGCACTTGCTCGGAATCCGAGCGAAGTGGCTCGGATCGCCTGTCGCTCGGGTGTTGGATCCGAGGGACGTGGGGCGATCTTAGCCGTTGATGATGGCACAGATCTCGATTCTGGCTCAGTTCCCAAGAAAACACTATCTTGTCGCGTAGTGGTGCTGGCAGGATCTGGGCCGTCTGATTGAAATCTTACGCGAATTTTGAGGGGAAAGTTGTTTTTCTCCATTTCGTAGCTCAGATTGGCACTTGCTCGGAATCCGAGCGAAGTGGCTCGGATTGCCTGTCGCTCGGGTGTTGGATCCGAGGGACATGGGGCGATCTCAGCCGTTGGATGTGGAGTGCTAAGCTGCTTTACTTGGGTTGAAACGTCGCTCCCTTTGCCAACAGTTGCGGTTCTTCGTTACTTAGTCATTTGGGCCTTTGTAACGCTTCAAAGGAGGCCCAAGAGTTGCGCCCTTACGTTACAAAGCCCAAGAGGCATCTTTTTTACTGTAAGTTTTCACCCCCTCAACACTTTACCTCATTTCTCACTTTCACTTTCTCACTCTTGATTTTTACTTCTTTAGCGGAGTTTTTAGCTCTCGAGTGGCGCTGCTAGCTGTCGCGGCGAGGCGTTTCAAACTCCGGCGATCTTTTTTGGCCATACTAGTCATTTCGAGGTCATTGCCTCTCTTCATCTTTAAAATGGTTAAGTTTTCTTCCACGGATGAGACCCCCTCCTCGGACCTAGGCGTCAGCTGAGCGGTCAGGCCGAGCAGGGATAAGGGGAAGGAGGTAGTGGAGCCGACCGAAGAGACTACGGTCCGGCTGAGTACAGATGTGGAGGTTGCCGATCCTCTCCAGGAGGTGGTGGTCCGATCGAGCAAGGGCAAGGGTGTGGAAACTATAATCGAGCACCCGAAGACTTCAGGGGAGTTGGGTCGGCATCCGAGCACTCTGTCGAGCGTTGGCGGTGTGCAGGAGCTACTCCGGAGACCTGTTGGAGAAAGTGACGCAGGGCACCGCCAAGTCGATCGAGGAGAACGAGCCGAGGGAAATTTCTGAGGTGGACCAGATCTCTTCGGTCCTGACCGAGACGGATTTGCATCGTATCCGGAGCGGGTTCCGAATCCCCGCGGAGTACGGGCTCCTTCTCCCCGGCCCTGGCTTCCGAGCGTGCACGTCGTCCTCGGCCGACATATGTGTTTTTCCCGCCGACTTGCTGAATGCCGGACTTCGGCTGCCGCTGCACCCTTTCGTGGTCGAGGTGCTGCAGTGGTACGGCTTGGGTCTGGAATGCATGTAGTATGGGATGCATGCGGATCCAGATTCCCAAGTCTTTCTTGCTTTAGAATAGGTTTGTGATTAGTGTATTTAGTTGTTAGATCATGGCATACACGAGCACTACATAATTTAGGAGGCACGTTTATCATTCCATTCAAGATGGTTTGTGATTGCCAGTTTGGAGGATCGCTGTTATTATCAATATTGCGTCAGTCGAAGTACTGACGTTCCCCACCTTTTAGGTACCGGTTCTACCTCTCGAGCAGGTGCAAGAGACATCAGAGTCGCGCAGCAAAAGACTCAAGCCGAGGAGCAAGTCCCAAGGAAGCAGATTGACCGTTCAGCAGAACTTCGGCAGGGAGCCATCGACTACCATTCAGAGAGAGAGAAGTTGTTAACTTTACAGAAGGAGTGACGTATGTTGTAATAAGATGTGCTAAGTTTATGTAATTTGTATTCTTGTCAAGAACAAGACATTGATTGTAATTGTTACCGCTAAATCTGGTGTGGGGGTAAACAGATAGAATTTGTGAGTTCTGGAAAACCTGAATAGCAAACCTAACCTGTTCCGCCGGAGCTTGACCGTTGACTCCCGTCGTTCACCTGCAAAAAGTGCGAGACACCGGGGTTGATCCCGGCGACGCACCCTCCGACGCTCAAGTCAGTAATCAGGGATGATTAAGAAAGCGCGTAAACTGGCAAAATACTGATTACCTCTTAATGGAGATGGATGGGGAGTATTTATAGGCATCTCAGGGATCAGATTAGGCATGTAATTCCTGTGTATAGATAAGGAATGTAATCCCTAATTCCCAGTGAAAAGATAGATGTGAATCAGGACCGTTGATTAAGACTTAATAAGGGACCTTGATTTTATCTCGCTGGACCGGGTATGCAGCGGGTTGGAACCCGTACCCAGTTGATGTGGATCCGTTTATGGGTTATTGGGCTTTGAATAAAGACCCAGTTCCCATTTCAGACCCGTCGGTAGGTGAAATTACCGTTTTACCCCTGAGCTTTAAGATTCGTCTCCGATGTGAACGGTCCCGATTTAATCCTATTTTTAGCCATATCACGAGCCCCCCACTCCTAGAGACTGAGTTTTTCAGTCTTTGAGGAGTAGTTTTACTGTTCTAATGGCGTACAGGATTTTATCGGTGTTCTTAACGGAGTTTTGGATCTTGCTTGGGGTGTAACGGTGTTATTCTGGGCTTGTAAAATGCCCAAAAATATTCTCAGAATTTTCTGGATTTTTGGTGGTTTTTTCAGATTTTTCTGAATTTTTTCTCATTTTTTTGAATTTTTTATTCATTTTCCGAATTAAATAATTAATTATTATAATTTAATAATTATTTTTCCAGAATTTTTAAAATAATTTTTCTGAATTACTAATTATTTTTAGAATTTTTAATTAATTTTTTTCGATTTTTTAAATATTTTTCGGATTTTTAAATAATTAAAACAAATAAATAAATAAATTAATTAATTAAATATTACTTGGACACGTGGCGCGATCTGTGCCGTCGGATCCTGGCACGAATCTCGAGGAGGCGCGTTTCCCAAAAAAATGTTGTCTTATCGTTTAGCGCACGTGGCACGATCTGGACCGTCCATCACCAGAAGCGCGAATTTCTGGAAGATCCAACGGTCGTAGTCGCTCGGCGGCCTTTTTCTCCTTCGCTCTGTTTCATATGAAGACGAGGAAAGAAACGAAACGAAGAACAGAGGAAAGAAGAAGAAGAACAACATATGAAACAGCGCGAAGGAAAAAAAAAAAAACAATGTGTGCCACGTGGCAATGCCACGTGGCGTCACCTTCCCCGGTCTGCTGCCGAGCAAGTGCCCATCCGAGCTCCAAAACGGAGAAAAAAGCCGCCGAGCGACTACGACCGTTGGATCTTCCAGAAATTCGCGTTTCTGGTGATGGACGGTCCAGATCGTGCCACGTGCACTAAACGACAAGATAACGTTTTTTTTGGGAAACGCGCCTCCTCGAGATTCGTGCCGGGATCCGACGGCACAGATCGCGCCACGTGTCCAGGTAATATTTAATTAATTAATTTATTTATTTATTTGTTTTAATTATTTAAAAAATCCGAAAATATTTAAAAAATAGAAAAAAATTAATTAAAAATTCTAAAAATAATTATTAATTCAGAAAAATTATTTTAAAAATTCTGGAAAAATAATTATTAAATTAGAATAATTAATTAATATTTTCGATAATTAATTATTTAATTCGGAAAATGAATAAAAAATTCAAAAAAAATGAGAAAAAATTCAGAAAAATCTGAAAAAATCACCAAAAATCCAGAAAATTCTGAGAATATTTTTGGGCATTTTACAAGCCCAGAATAACACCGTTACACCCTAAGCAAGATCCAAAACTCCCTTAAGACACCGATAAAATCCCATACGCCATTAGAACAGTAAAACTACTCCTCAAAGACTGAAAAACTCAGTCTCTAGGAGTGGGGGGCTCGTGATATGACTAAAAATAGGATTAAATCGGGACCGTTCACATCGGAGACGAATCTTAAAGCTCAGGGGTAAAACGGTAATTTCACCTACCGACGGGTCTGAAATGGGAACTGGGTCTTTATTCAATGCCCAATAACCCATAAACGGATCCACATCAACTGGGTATGGGTTCCAACCCGCTGCATACCCGGTCCAGCGAGATAAAATCAAGGTCCCTGATTAAGTCTTAATCAACGGCCCTGATTCACATCTATCTTTTCACTGGGAATTAGGGATTACATTCCTTATCTATACACAGGAATTACATGCCTAATCTGATCCCTGAGATGCCTATAAATACCCCCCCATCCATCTCCATTAAGAGGTAATCAGTATTTTGCCAATTTACGCTCTTTCTTAATCATCCCTGATTACTGACTTGAGCGTCGGAGGGTGCGTCGCCGGGATCAACTCCGGTGTCTCGCACTTTTTGCAGGTGAACGGTGGGAGTCAACGGTCAAGCTCTGGCGGAACAGGTTAGGTTTGCTATTCAGGTTTTCCAAGAATCCACAAATTCTATCTGTTTGCCCCCCACCAGATTTAGCGGTAACAGATTGGCGCCGTCTGTGGGAAACGAAAAAGCAACCTGACCTCTCTTCATCAACGATACTAGCTTCAAGCCATGCATCCAAAATAGAAGAGGAAGGCAGCGGTCTCCAACCGAAGAACCACTTCCCTTCCTCCTCTCCCTTCTCCGGTTCAAGGTGCTCCTACTCAACAGGCCCCTCAAGGGTCTCAGGGGGGCTGCCCAGGGGGGTTCCCGTCAGAGTCATCCGAAGCAACATCCTCCTCATGGCCGAGTCACGGGTCCCAATCCTTCAGTTGAATCCCTGGCTTCTCAAAGCCCTCCCGAGCGGGATCTTCGTCAAATCATTGCCGACCGCCAAAAGGGGGTCGACCTTAGAACCCGCCTGAATGGATGGCGGGCCCTTGGTCGAGTCCATCAACCCGAGAACTCAGGCGCTTCAAGAATCCGAACCCCCCGACGACCGAGGACTAGAAGATCCCCTCCCCCGAGGAGGCAAAGAGAGTCCCCTCAGCATCATCGGCGGAGAACTCATTCTCCAGTAAGCCGAGCCACACATAGGGACCGCCAAGCTGGAGAGGCACCAGTCACAATGGCAGATCTTCAAGACTTCCAAGTGGTAGTCTTAAGGGCCCTCAATATCGCTCCAAAGAACGACCAGAGGCTACCTACTCATGAGCCAACTAGGAGCCATTGCCTTCAAACTCTCAGTCCTCGTCCATCTCCAAGCTACCATCGCCGCAGCCCCAGTCCACCCTCGTACGAAGATGAGTCCTGGGGCTCGGTAAGGTATGATCAAAGAGAAGACTCGGTCTACCGCCGTCTCCACGAGATGGAGATGCGCCTCGACCGAATTGATAGGGAAGAAGAGCAACGAGCGATAAACCTCCGCCCGAGCAGACCTCCATTCTCCTGCACCATCATGGAGGCCCCCATCCCAGAGAACTTCAAGTCGCCTCACTTCAAATCGTATACCGGGGAGTCAGACCCTGCGGATCACATAGAGAGTTTTAAAACTCTCATGATGATCCACCATGCTTCAGACGCCCTCCTTTGCAAGATCTTCCCTGCCACGCTGAAGGGGTCTACACGAGAATGGTACTCTCAACTCGCCCCGGCCTTCATCTTCTCATTCGATCAGTTCGAAGGGCTCTTCCTTACTCATTTCGTGAGTAGCCGCCGGGCTGAGAAAACAAGTGTATCTCTGGTGACCCTCAACCAAGAAAAGGGTGAACGCCTAAGGAATTATGTTCGACGCTTTACCGCCGAAGCCCGGTCCATTTCCTCCCTCAACCAGTCAGTAGCCTCTGCCGCATTCGAGCGCAACGTCACTAATGCCAACCTTAGGGCATCCCTTTCCAAGAAACCTCCTCGGAACTTCTCAGACCTCCTACTTAGGGTGGAGAAGTACATATGGGCGGAAGAGGATCTCAAACCCCTTTCTCTTGAGGAGACATCTTCCGGGAACAAACGGAAGAGCACAAGCGAAGAGGGGTCCCAAAAATCTCAGAAGGACGGCAATGGCCAGCACCGCCCGACTCCTCGTTTTGAGAAGTTCACCCCCCTCATTGCTAATATATCAGAAGTTCTTATGGAGGTGGACAAAGAAGGGCTACTCCGTGCTCCCCCTAGAATGAACACACCTGGAAAGAAGAGGAACAAGGATAAGTGGTGTCGCTTTCACAGGGACCACGGCCACGACACGGATGATTGTCGGGCTCTCAAGGAGGAGATCGAAGAACTCATACAGCGGGAGTGTAGAACCCCGTATTTTCAAATATTAATTTAAAGATTTGAAAATGAATTAAAATGATTTACTGGAAATTTAATAAATATTTTCTAAAAGATTTATCTTTTTACACGTGCGAAACACGTGCAAATAATTTTGGTGTAAATATACAATTTGATATTTTAATAAGTTCTCATACTTATTATGGAGTCTATTCTAAATTTTGGGATTTTTCTGAACAAAGAAACTATTTTTACAAATATCTCGAAAGAGAGGGGCTTTTATGTAAAAAGTCGTTTGGATCTTAAATAAACTATGAAAATTCATTTTTACTGATATTTTGGTTTCCCATGGCCAGCATTTAAATTTAAATACATTTATATTTTTATTTAAAATCGATTTGGTGAAGATTTAAACCAACAGAGTGTTTTTGCAAATATAGAATTCATGTTGGATCTTTGTGCAAATATTTTTCTGGAAGGTAAAAGTCAAATATTTTGATCGGAAAATATAATATGTATTATTAGATATTATTTCAAATTTTTCTGGATTTTTATGAATATTTTATGAGGTATTTGCAAATATTACAAGAGGGAGGGCTTTTGTGCAAAATCGCCACCCTGAGTGTAAATCCGGAATTTTCTTATCTCTGGGCTGTGCTGGGTTGTTGGAAAACTTAGTGGTAAAAGGATTTTGTTTAGTTTTGATTTATTTAACTTATTTTAACTAAGGAAGGTTATATATGTGAAGTAATAAATTGAAAAGGACTATTTTGCAAAAGTACTTCAAAACCCTAGTTCCTTTCAATCTCAGCCTGTATAAAAGAGGACGTGCAGCCGTCATTCGCGGCACAACTCAAGATTTATTATATTATTATTTTCTTGGTGATCAAGAGGAGGATTTTTGGAACGCGCAAGAGGAGAGGCTTTCTTGTTGGATCTCTTCGTTCCTAAGGTGAGTGACATTGTTTTTGTTTTGTTTTGATTTTGTGAGTGATATAAAATTGTTTTGTTGTTTTGATCTATGTATGCGAGTGACAATGTTGTTTTGATTTGATGTTGTGAATGATATGGATCTTATATTGTGGTATGATTCATGTGAACAATTGTTGTTTGGACCATGTATGTAAAATCTATGAATGAATAGTAGATCTTGGTTTATAAAATTGTGTTGCTAAAAAGCATGTTAAGATTTGAGTATGGTTATGAACGGATGGTTGAACATCTAGGACATTGAGTTAATAAATCAAATTTTGATTAAGAGTCATGAAAGAAATTTAGTATTGAGAAACCCTAATGAAAGAATTAGTGATCTAGAACATTAGAACTTGAGTTTTGACATATTTGATGTTTTGAGTAATATATCCATAATGAGGATTTGTTGAGATTTGTCATTTATCTGAATACGAACTATTTTTCACCAACAACGAATCTTTAGAAAACTTCAGTTTTGATTTTGTATTCAGACCCAATTTATGAAAACTGTAGGCCAACAGTCGACTGGTCTACTATTCAGTCGACTGGTACGACCCTACTGTTGTATCTTCAGTTCTTTTGAAATCCCCTCTGGACAGTCGACTAGACTCTTATGCAGTCGACTGGTGTCCTGAGATCTTTATTTTGTAAAATTATTTCAGTCCTTTTGGGACAGTCGACCTATGACCTCTTTAAGTCGACTTATGTACTTAAAATATTTTTAGTGAAAATTGTTGGAATTTGTCTCGGGTAAGTCGACTGGTAGCTTTTCAAGTCGACTTATATGACTTAGTTTATTTTTTGTAAAATTTTGGATATTTGTCCCCTGGACAGTCGACTTACCACAGTATGAGTCGACTGGTACTGATGGATTTTTGTAACTTTAGTGTTCTTTCGAATGATTGGCTTTCAGATAATTCAGTCTATACTTTGTCTTCAGTTAAGCATTTGATTTGAGATATTCAGTTGAGCTAATTTTGTTTAGTGGAAAGTTGATTAAGACTTTTGAGTTTGAGTCTCTAGAGGTGTGTGACCCTAGTATACCGGTGTTGAATTATTTTGTTGAGGCCCATGAGGCAATTCAGTTAGTCAGTTTTGAATTTAGGCTGGTAGGGTACACCAACTCTAAGAGATTCGTTAAGTAATTAAATAACCCAAAAATGATAAGGACAGGCACTAGTGGTGATATGATGAACGGGAACATGGGTTATGCACCTCAGTATGGCTTTGGTGTGAGATTTAATCTCCGGAATTATCCAAGTATCTTACTTAGGGTGTGGGATTCATCTCTGGAATTATCTCAGGTAAATTACCTGCGGTGTGGGATGTATCTCCGGAATTATCCAAGTGGTTACTTTGGGTGTGGGATTGATCTCCAGAATTATCAGAGTCGAGGCGACGCACATGGGGTATTCATGTGATGAGGGTCATTGTTTTGGTGTGGGATTTAATCTCCGGAATTATCGAAGTAACTTACCTTGGGTGTGGGACTCATCTCCGAAATTATCTCAGGTAAATTACCTGCGGTGTGGGATGTATCTCCGGAATTATCCAAGTAATTACTTACGGTGTGGGATTGATCTCCGGAATTATCGGGGCAAGGGCTAGTACTCACAGCTTATCTTTATCTTGTAGTAGTCATCGTGTTAGGAATAGTTGCATAGCGGGGATTGAACCCTATAATGTGAAGACGTTAAGGGCTTGCACCGAACCTATGTAGAATGGGATGCATAGACTTCGACAAGTATGCATTAGAGAGTCCGCATATAGAATTCGTGTTGTCTTGACTTGGTTTTATGCATGTGTTTTCCAGTTTTCCTACACTTGACACTTAGACTAGATGCACTTGTTGTTTTCATTCTATGATGTTTTCATGCTTTACATCTTTGTTATTCCCCAGTCAATTATCATTGTGGTTAATACATGTTGTTGATGACCTTATGTTTTACGATTAAATTATGTTGTTGTTTTTTTTTATGTCACTCACACCATTTATGGCTGACCACTTTAGTTTTGGGGGTTAGGGATCATCTCTAGTCTCATGTGTTACAGGTTGTTGCTTAGAGTCTGGAGGCTTGGATGCTTGAGTTAGTTTTGAGATAAACTGATGTAATAGAGCTTTGTGTAAATTTGTGTAAAAAGAAGTATTGTGAAAAGAAAGATATAATTCAAGGTGTTTGTAATTCCGCTGTGTTTGAAAAAGATTGTTGTAATAAAAGTTTGGAATAAAATTATTTGTGTTTTGAGCTATGTGTACTATTATATTGAAGTTGATGCTGGGATTGTGCCACGTATTTTCTAAGATATCATATTAGAAATTTGAGGCGCTACAGGGGGCACCTTACAAAGTTCGTCCAAAAAGATGGGTCCGAGCTTCCCCACTAAGGAGCCAGCAAACGAACAGAAAGGCCCACCGAGCTTCAAGACTCAGAACCTCCCAGCTCTTCCCAAGAGGTCTTCACCTTATCATAGAAGTAGGATCTTGATTTTCAATAAGGCCGATGCTTGTAATCCGGCCAATAGCATGTAATAATGGCTCGCCCTATTGAAGCAGCCACTTAGTTTATCTCAATAAAACTTTACATTTTTTTATTGAAAATTATTGCTCTTACTTCTCTATCTTTCCGAGTCATAACTCGCTAAATGGTGAGTTCGGAGTCCAGCTTCTTCTACATGGCTGCTCCCGCAACTTACTAAGCTCTTCACAACGAGTTCGGAGTCCAACACTTGGCTCGATTCTGCTTCAAATAACTTGCTCGTAAGCGAGTTGGAAGTGGTTCGCCATTCGGAATTGCTCCCACAACCGTTGAATCTCTCTAACGACGAGTTCGGAGTCCAACACTTGGCTCGATTCTGCTTCAAATAACTTGCTCGTAAGCGAGTTAGAAGTGGTTCGCCATTCGGAATTGCTCCCGCAACCGTTGAATCCTTCTAACGACGAGTTCGGAGTCCAACACTTGGCTCGATTCCGCTTCAAATAACTTGCTCTTCAGCGAGTTAGAAGTGGTTCGCCATTCGGAATTGCTCCCACAACCGTTGATAACCTCACTTAAACAACAAGTTCGGAGCTCACAACTCCCTCCTAGAGTTGCTCCTCAAACTCTTCTCACAAACAGCTCTCTTCCAGAGCCGAGCTCTTCACTCCGCTCACCTCCGAAGCGGACCTCTTCTCAACGAATTCGGAGCACAACTCTCTCCTAGAGTTGCTCCTCAAACTCTTCTCACAAACGGCTCTCTTCCAGAGCCGAGCTCTTCACTCCGCTCACCTCCGAAGCGGACCTCTTCTCAACGAGTTCGGAGCACAACTCTCTCCTAGAGTTCCTCCTCACACTCGTCTCACAAACGACTCTCTTCTAGAGCCGAGCTCTTCACTCTGCTCACCTCCGGAGCGGACCTCTTCTCAACGAGTTCGGAGCACAACTCTCTCTTAGAGTCCCTCCTCACACTCGTCTCACAAACGGCTCTCTTCCAGAGCCGAGATCCTCACTCCGCTCACCTCCGAAGCGGACCTCTTCTCAACAAGTTCGGAGCACAACCCTCTCCTAGAGTTCCTCCTCACACTCGTCTCACAAACGGCTCTCTTCCAGAGCCGAGCTCTTCACTCCGCTCACCTCCGAAGCGGACCTCTTCTCAACAAATTCGGAGCACAACTCTCTCCTAGAGTTCCTCCTCACACTCTTCTCACAAATGGCTCTCTCCCAGAACCGAGCTCTTCGCTCCGCTCACCTTCAAGGCGGACCTCCTCTCAACGAGTTCGGAGCTCACAACTCTCTCCTAGAGTTGCTCCTCAAATTCGTCTCCCGCATGACTCTCCACGTCCCTCAGAATCAAACCCGAGCGACCAGCAATCTGAGCCTGACCACACAAGCAAGCCCCTCGGAATCCGAGCAAGTGCCAATCCGAGCTGCGAATTGGAGAAAAACGACTTTCTCCCCAAAATTCTTGTAAGATCTCGATCAAACGGCTTAGATCGCTCAAGCAGCACTAAACGACAAGATAGTATTTTCTTGGAAACTGTGCCCGCCTTGAGATCCGCGCTGAGATCCGACGGTTCAGATCGCTCCACGTCGCTTGGTATTCCAAGCCGGGCGACTAACGATCCGAGCCACTCGCGCCCCTTCTCCGCCCCTAGGGTCTTCCTAGCACATCTTCCTAGCACAAGGGTCTTCCTAGCACATCTTCTCCGCCCCTAGGAGTGGAGCTCCTCTTCAAAAAACCCCAAGACCAAAACACTCCTCAACTTCATGAAGACAAGGATGTTGCGGGGCTATTTTGACCATGAAGGAGGGTGAATTTTCATCCCACTCCTAAAGAGAAGTTGTAGATCTTCGAGTTAGCTTCAAAACAAGGGGTTGCACGCCTCGATCAGACCTCTGTAGCACCGGGAAAATGGATCGCAATCCAGCTGCGCTGAATAGCTCGGAAATCCGAGCCGAGCCACTCGCGCGAGGGAAAAATCCGAGCCGAGCCGCGCCACGCTCGCCCAACCCACGGCAGTCGAACTTCTCCAGCTTCGCCGAAGCCCCTCCTCCGGGCTCGCCAAACTCCTCGCAGAGTTGAGTCAAGAAGACGAGGAAAGAAACGAAGCAAACGAAGAACAACATATGAAACAGCGCGAAGGAAAAAAAAATGTGTGCCACGTGGCGTCACCTCCCCGGTCGGCTGCCGAGCAAGTGCCCATCCGAGCTCCAAAACGGAGAAAAAAGCCGCCGAGCGAC
The DNA here is from genome assembly GCA_017893485.1 of Hemerocallis citrina. Taxonomy (NCBI): domain Eukaryota; kingdom Viridiplantae; phylum Streptophyta; class Magnoliopsida; order Asparagales; family Asphodelaceae; genus Hemerocallis; species Hemerocallis citrina. The sequence continues at coordinate 227,759,014 of CM030364.1, read as the reverse complement.
TACGACCGTTGGATCTTCCAGAAATTCGCGCTTCTGGTGATGGACGGTCCAAATCGTGCCACGTGCGCTAAACGACAAGATAACGTTTTTTGGGAAACACGCCTCCTCGAGATTTGTGCCGGGATCCGACGGCACAGATCGTGCCACGTGTCCAGGTAATATTTAATTAATTAATTTATTCATTTATTTGTTTTAATTATTTAAAAAATCCGAAAAATATTTTAAAAATCGAAAAAAATTAATTAAAAATTCTAAAAATAATTATTAATTCTCAAAAATTATTTTAAAAATTCTGAAAAAATAATTATTAAATTAGAATAATTAATTAATATTTTCGATAATTAATTATTTAATTCGGAAAATGAATAAAAAATTCAAAAAAATGAGTAAAAATTCAGAAAAATTTGGAAAAATCACCAAAAATCCAGAAAATTTTGAGGACATTTTTAGGTATTTTACAAGCCTAGAATAACACTGTTACACCCCGAGCAAGATTCCAAACTCCCTTAAGAATGCCGATAAAATCCTGTACGCCATTAGAACAACAAAACTACTCCTCGAAGACTGTAAAACTCAAGTCTCCAGGAGTGGGGGGCTCGTGATATGGCTAAAAATAGGATTAAATCGGGACTGTTCACATCGGACACGAATCTTAAAGCTCAGGAGTAAAACGGTAATTTCACCCACTAAAGGGTTTGAAATGGGAACTGGGTTTTTATTCAAAACCCAATAACCCCTAAACGGATCCACCTCAACTGGGTACGGGTCCTAACCCGAAATGAATCCGGTCCAGCAGGATAGAATTAGGGTTTCTGATTAGTCCTAATCAACAGCCCTGATTCATATCTATCCTTTCACTGGGGATTAGGGATTACATTCCTTATTTATACACAGGAATTACATGCCTAATCTGATCCCTGAGGCGCCTATAAATATCCCCCATCCATCTCTATTAAGATGTAATCAATCTTTTTTCAATTTACGCTCTTTCATAATCACTTCTGGTTACTGACTTGAGCGTCGGAGGGTGCGTCACCGGGATCCATCCCGGTGTCTCGCACTTTTTGCAGGTTCGGAGTAGCGGCAAGAGACCAAGTCAACAAGTCGGTGAAGGTCAACAGGTCAACAGGTTTGCCTTGTTCGTTTTCTCAAGAATCCACAAATTCTATCTGTTTGCCCTCACACCAGATTTAGCGGTAACAGTAATCAATGATGTAATGACTTTATTTGGCAATAAAAAGTTTTTAAATTTTCGTGTTATTACTGTGTTGAGATGCATCTGAAGGCAAAGATTCTGGTGAGTGTCACGTATGTTCGGTAACGGGGATTCAGGGCGCTACAAGATCAGGGTTTATATTGCAAAATTCTCAACCTAATAACTCCACTTTTTAATTCTTCATTTATTCACTTTCTCAACTCCTCCCTCAAACTCTCCACATACTCTAACTCCCAAACTCCCAACTCTTCCTCTCCCCATTCCTCAAAACCTTAACTCCTCTCCTCTCTCTTTTCAATAACCGGCCACTTACTCAACCCCAAAAGCACAACATGTTTCTCTGATCCGGGTGGGCACATGGATGATGACATCGTCCTCATAAGAAACCAACGCACATTTAAATCCTGTGGGCCTCATCACATACTATTCATTTATTTACACTTTACACTATATATGCTAATATATCAGCCCATTATACTTATCAACAGCTAACTTCCTTTATCAAGCTGTGGGCCCCCAACACTTCTGAACACATATTTCATACTTCACCTTTCATTATTTTATACCAACCTGAACACATAATATACTATATATACTATACTATATATATTATACCCCATATATTATTAAATTACGGGATGTAAAAATTAGTTTAATTAAAAGTTTATAATGTTAAATGCGTACACAATTTATGAAATTCATTTCGAGAAAGGATACGCCCAAATGCGCGCATCGAAACAAACACGTTCGTCGCACGTAAAATATAAAAATATGAAATTCGGTTTTATCGACTGAAAAATATTAAAGATAATGAAAACACAATATAAGAAAATATATTTTTTAATTTTATATGTTCCATGACGTAATTGCTACGTACTTAGAAAACACAAAATCGATACGTGCATCAAAACACGTAAAAAGCACGTAAAAATACGAAAATTGAAATATTGCATTTGAGTTGACACAAATAAGATAAAATCAATACGAGAATGCATAAAGAGTCGGAAATCAAGATACTTGGTGAAAACACGCTACAAAAATACACGTACGTAACACACATGGACAAAATTGTCATTTTCAATTTTGTGGGGTGTAATTACAATGCGATCCGATAATATTACAAAAATAAAATTTGATAAAAGTCATCATCCGGCTTGCTACGATGATGATGATGAAATATTCTGTCATCATGTTCCTTGATGCGGTGATGATCATGTAAATAGGATAGGAAAATTTATGGTAATTTGAAGTAGATTGTGCATATGCAACAGTATGTAAGGAACATTATAAACTAGAAATTATTTGACCTATATCCGTTCCTCGGCAACAATGTTTGTTGTGACCTTTTAAATCACATTTTGAACAAGTTATAGCTGAACTGCTCATATCATCTCTCATATCCATATCGTTGTGAATACGTTTAGTTAGGGGATGCCCTTTTCTGCATCTTCTAAGACCTGCATCAACGATAAGATTCGGACAAGTTTGGATTGACCAATATGCTTCGTCAGACATAGGGTAGAAGACGGGTGCCCAAGTCAGAATTAATTTTTTAACTAAAAAGAATTAATCTACATAAGGGCGATAATCAATAGACCTAAATGCACACGCTGCCAAAACATGGGAACATGGAAGATGGTATAGCTGAATTTTTTGACACGTACAAAAGTGAGATTCCAAATCCATCGTATGCAATTTACCACCATTTTGATGACCACATACCTGTAGTACCCCATATTTTTAAATAATATTTTTAAGATTTATAAATGAATTAAAATAATTTTTGGAGATTTAATAAATATTTTTCTGAAAATTTATCTTTTTACACGTACAAAACACGTGCAAATATTTTCTTGGGAACTGCAAAATCGAAAATTATTTTAAGGAAAATCATTATTTATTATTAGATATTATTTTTGAATTTTCTGGTTTTTTCTGATAATTATTGGACCTATTTGCAAATATTACAAGAAGATGGACTTTTGTGCAAAATTTCCACTTGAAGTGAAAACCCCAAATTTTCAGATTTTTGGGCTGGGTATGAGGCCTAGTCAACTCAGAGGTGAAGGGTTTACTTTTTGTTTTAACAAATCTGGTTTATTTTACAAGTTTTGATGAAAAATGATCTTTTTGCAAATTCGTTTTTCTGGGTTTTCAAACAATGCCGGCTGGTTGTAGGCTAGTTGTTTTTATTTTTAAAACTCAATTAAGTTAGTTTTATTTGGTTTCTAAGTATAAAGATTTATATATAGATGGATATATTTAAAAGAGGTATTTTGCAAATCTATTTACAAAACCCTAAACCTATTATTTCTGGCCTATAAAAGAGTGGGTGCAGTCGTCTCTTGCTGTGCTACACAAGGAATTTATTATTTCTATTTTCTTGGAGTTTTCAAGCGAGGATTCTTGGTTTTCTTGCGAAGGAGGATTTTTCTTATTCTTTATTTCTTTCCTGTTGATTCTTCATAGAGGTGAGTGACATATTTTGTTTTGTTTTGTTTTATGTATGTTATACGTGATGATCTATCGATTAGAAAGCATGCTAGGAGTTTGTATGATGATATGTGAAGTTTTGATGAGTAGATGAATTAAAAGTGAATCTTTTTATGAAACTATATTATTGATGATTGGAACCCTAATTTGTTGACTTGAGATTGTTAGAGAACTGAATAGAAATCATGAGTAGGATGCTTTCCCTCATATACTTGCTGTTTTAACTTATCATGATGTGTTGTTTGATGATATTACATAAAAGTGGATAAAAAGATTACTTTTACTTGTGTATAAATGCATAAACTCTATTTAGGAGCTTTTCGTTGAGTAGAAACTTGATTAGTGATTGTTATAATTGCTCAAATGCATGGACAAATTATAGTGAATGATTGTGGATGAGTTTAATGGCTATTGGATTTAAGAATCAAGTCTTGGAGTTTGAGAAAGGGGTTTAGATTTGGATCTATGCATTATGATCAATTCGGGAATTTCGTGATTTTGTGAAGTTTTTACTTGAAATTGAATTTGCTCAAATACTAAGTTTTAATCTGAATATTTTGTTATTTTTAATTGATGGATTTGCGAAGTATTCTTGGTGCACAAACATGCACAAACATATTTATATGAATATCCTAGTTTGTGGTTTTGAAGAAATTGAATCCTTATGTCTTTTATGGATTTTTATTATATCTTAACTTATTTTGGCACATTGATATGTTTTGGAACATAATACGGAGTTATTTCGATGTATAATTGATTTTTAGAAACTCTATTTTTGAAGATGTATATGTTCATATCTTATTTTTGAAGAAATTCAACAAATGGATACTTTTATTAATTTGAAGCGGTTTTAATTTGTTTTTGTGGATTCTTATATACCCTACAAGTCATATTTGACCCTATCAGAAATGTACCTTTTACATATTTCGTTTTTATAAAGTAAAACTTCGTATCGGTTGAAATGTGCACAAACTAAAACTGCAGTCTGTAGGTACGATAGTCAACTGGTAAGTTTTGACAGTCGACCGTCGCGATCCTGGCTACAATGTTTTCTCGAGGTTTTGGAATTTTAGGCGGGACAGTCGACTGACCACCTTATACAGTCGACTGTCATGCGGGACAGTCAACTGACCACTTTACACATTCAACTGTCACTACTCTGATTTATGTTTTCTTAAAGCTTTGGATTTTGCATAGGACAGTCGACTGGCTACAGTATGCAGCCGACTGCCATTGCACTGCTTGATATTTTCTTGAGTTTGGATTTCACGCGGGACAGTCGACCGACCACCCCATGAGTCGACTGCTACTGCTCTAACTGATGCTTTCTTGAGTTTTCTGATGCTTCTTTTGAACGATTGTTCCTTTAATATTATATGGTTTTAAAAGATATTTTGCTAGAGATTAAAAATATTTTACAGAGATTTATTTTGGAGCTTTAAATGTATTCTTTTGGACCTTATTTGAGTTATACGTGTTTTCAAAGGAATTAATGTTTTGTGATATTCTACAACTTTAAAATATGATTTTTAGTTATTTAATCGATTTAATATTTATTTGGATTCTGGAATTTTGTATAAGATTTGGATTTTTTGTTGATAAGAAGTTTCTTCATATAATCGTTTTGAAGATGGATTTGTGAGTTTTATTGAAAGTTTTGGTCTTGATTGATGAGTTGTGATTTCTCTAGGAGTTGAGTGGGAGTCCTGTGAACCAGCAGATGAGATTTGTGGATTTAGACCTGCGAGGTCTTGGATTTATTTTGTGGAATTAAGTCCGGTAGGATACACTAACTCTAGAGATGAGGCTTTTTGTGTTTTAATAATAGTAACTTAAGGGCAGGCACTAGTGGAGATGTGATGAAACTTAGGAAACGTAAGTATATGCTCTTGGTCTGTTAGTCCAACAGATGCATTCCAGAACTGTTTGTTGTCCTGTCTCGAGAGGACATTTGTATGTTCGCGTGTCGAGGGTCTGCAGGCCTATTCACAGAGCATGCAGGGTGCATTCGCGTGTCGAGGGTCGGCAAGCCTATTCACGGGATGTACTCGGTGAATCTACACGTCGAGGGCTTTGCAAGCTATTCGTGGGGTACACAGTTGGGAGGTGATTCTCCAGTTTTAGAGCTATTCTTATATGATGCTTGTGCGTCAAGGGCTGTGGTGCCTATTCGCAGAGTATTCTGGATCTTGTTTCCATCACCGTAGTAGGATTAGTTGCATGACAAGAGATCTAACCATATAAGGTGGAGAACGATAAGGGCTTGCACCGGACCTATATAGTATGGAATGCATAGAATCCGAAAAGTATGCATTAAAGAGTCAGCATATCGCATTGATATTTCTTGACTTGGTTTTATGCATGTTGTTTTCTGTTTTTCCTACACTTGACACTTAGTCTAGTTTCACTTGTTGTTTTCATGCTCTACTATTTGCTATCTTATATTCCTTGATGTTTTCATGCTTTAATTATTGTTATTTCTTATTTCATTTATTCTTGCTGTTAATACATGGTGTTGATGACTCTATACCTTGTGTTTTATTTGTGTTGATTTCTTTTTATGTCACTTACACCGTTATGGCTGACCCCTGTAGTTTTGGGGATTAGGGTTATCTCTAGACTCATATTTTACAGGTAGGTGCTTGTAGCTTGGGATTTGGATGCTTGTGCTAAATTGATGTTATGGCTTATGTAAAATTGTAAAAGATGTGTTGTAAAGAAAGTTTGTAATTCAAGGTGTTTTGGATTCCGCTGTGTTTTGTAAACAAGTGATGTAATAAAAGTTTAAAATAAAAATTATCTGTGTGTTTTTGGCTATGTTTACTATTGCAATTGAAGTTGATGCGGAAAATTGTGCCACGTATTTCTGAGATATCATATTAGAAATTCAGGGCGCTACAATACCTTTCTAAGTCCCGTTCTAATTTGAAACCCACCGGCTCTATGATTGAACATTATAACCTCATGCATATTCGCTCTCTCACACCGCACATCTAGAACTCTTGAACTACGGAAGTGAATTCTTTGCCATCACTTAGAAGTTTTGAAGCCAATTGATGACATTGAGTGAAGTATAGATTGACGTGATAGAATACCATCTCGACAATTGCGGTCACCGGCAAGCTACGAACACCTTTCAGAACTAAATTAAATAATTCGGATATGTTTGTAGTCATCATTCCATAATGACGTCCTCCATCTGCGCATATTAGCCACTTTTCAAATGGTTTTCTTCTTTAGCCAAATGACAGCTTCGGCTTTGACTTTCTCAATTTCGGCCAATTTCTTCTCAGACTTCTTTGGTTGATTTTGACATGTGACCACCTTTAGTTTTTTTTCTCAAAGCTTTATTTTGAAATTTGGTAAAAAAAAATGCAGCAAAGTGTCGCATACAAAATCTATGATATGCTTGAGACTCATTCCATGCACCATTTTGTGTCTCCATCACAGACAAAATACCCGGATGACGATAGGAGATGACACACAATCCTTGTCGATCCGTTACAAATTCTCTAATACAAGACATAAACCACGACCAAGTAGCTATACTTTCTCCAACGACTAGTGCAAAAGCTAAAGGAAATAACTGATCTTGAGTCAGGATGAATGGCTATTAATAGCCATCCTTTGTACTTTCCAAATAAAAAGTGCCATCACTGCTTATAACTGGCCTACATGACTTGAACCCATCAATCGAGGGCCCAAATGCCCAAAATGCCGACTTGAATGTTTACTCACTATCCCCAGTGCTGACTTTATCCTAATGGACAACAATCCTTGGATTTGACACTTGTAGCGCTGATAAAAGAGCAGGCAACTTCTCATATGCTTCTGCAAACCCTCCGTATCACCGCTTAATAGCTTTATGTTTTGCACGCCATGCCTTGCTATATAAAATTTGATAATTGAATCGAAGTTTAACAATCTCACACATTACCTTCGGGGTTATTCCAGTTTGTGCCTTCACAACTTGCAAGATCAAACCCAAAACTAGCTTATAATTTTGAGTGGTCTTGATTCATTGGTGGATTAACACATGTATGTGGCCCGTCTATCATCTTGACAATAAAGTATGTTTCCCCTTTCGGAACAACTACACGAAATCTCCATCCACAACCTGCACTGCTAAATCTCCCAAGTTCTGGAATTAGTGCCCTCTCTGCTTTTGTGTACAGCTTTGGTGCCATTTTACATTTCATATTATACACGGTGGTCGACAATTTCACTATTACGAATTCGGCGGTGTTGATTTATTGAAAATATTTTCACCGCATATTAGACATCTTCTTTTGTTTCAAACATTTTCCCAATGTATAAAGCATTTTTTTCTGGCATCGGGAATTGAAGGGCCTTCAGGTTGATGGACAACCGCATTATTAACACAGTGAACCGTTTCAGGCTCCACTGAATGTGCAATAAACCATTGTTCAGAAAAGGAGCCCCTTCGACCATGATTGGACTGGACATCTTCACAATTGCCTTGTGAAGCACCACAAACATTAGCTACATTAGCTTCTTCATCTTCTTCATCTTCTTCACCCATATCATCTACATCACCTTCTTCTTCCTCATCGACATCTAATAAATCATTGTTCATACATGCATGATTGAATTCATCACTCATATTTTCATTATTTACTAAATCACGTATGAATTGAGAAGGACAAGACAACTCGTCTGCCGTGTTATTTGGTACAGTTGGGATTGAGGATATATCTTCGATGTTCCTCAAATCTTCACGGGTATTCGTCAACCCAACGACGATGTTCCTCGATTCTTGAGTCGGGACTTCACCTAATGTGCTTGGAGTACGAAGAACATTGTACTGACGAATTAGCATTGGAATTTTCTCAAGGTAAAGTTCTTCAGCCGTCTAATTAGAGTTTGGATCTAGCAACCGTCCAATCACTGCAGCAAGAGCATCATCATTGATTATGGGAATCACGATGAAATATTGCCCTTCACCTTTTGATGCAGAGTCGACATTAGATTTTAATCATCCATTCAACTCGATCCAGCTAATAATTTCATATATCTTATTCACTAGTTCATATTTTCTAATGTTACGATCAACCCAAATTACTTTTGGTTCATCATGTATATAACTGTAACCCACTTTCGGGTCACGAAAACTTTCTTCCCCGTAATAACACCAAACAAGAATTTTGTATTCCATATCTACACGTAAATAAATAAAATAATTTTTATGATGATCATCAATACACACCCAATTGAACATTTTGTACGACACTATGTTGGCATCCGAAATATCACCAAAACCAACACAGTTAACACATAATTTTTAACGATAAGTAATTAATTTCATATTTCTCAATCCTAACCATTCAATTTGAAGCAATAGAAACATAAATTATGTTTCATATTTTACAATTACAAACAGTAGAAATAAGTTTTGAACAATATAAACATTACCTTTATGGAGATGATATTCTTTATTCCGAGAAGGAGTGAAGAATGAATGTGCTTGGGAATCTATGAAAACATTCACCACATCTCTATGAATGCTAGGAAGAAGGAAGATAGGGTTTTGGGTTTGTGTGGAGAATGGGTAGAGAGATTGAGATAGAGAGAAATGAGAGAAGAGTTGAGTTGAGTCGGGTAAGTGAAGTAGGGACCCAGTATACTCGCTATTCCTAACAGCGAGTGTAGTATATTTGTCCTCGCTGTTGGAAATAGCAAGCTATTCTATGGAGTTCATTTGGAAATTTCACCAAGTCTAACAGAGAGTTTTCGCTCTCTCGGAAATGTGAAAAAACTTCGCAGTCGCCGTTCTCAACAGCGAGTTTAGTATAAAGATTATCGCTATTTGGAACGGTGAGTTAATTTGGATTTTTTAAAACTAAACTCTCCGTTGAGAACAACGAGTAGCTAATAAAATTAGAACTATGAAGTTTTTTCCCTGAAAATTCACCAAGTCCAAGTGTTTCACTCTCTGTGAAATATTCTACATCCTCACTGTTCCCAATGGCGAGTTTAGTATAAATATCCTTGCCGTTGGGAATAGCAAGTTTTTATTGAAAAATTTGAACCGAACTCGCCGTTGGGAACGACGAGTTTCTCAAAAAATTAGCAGTAAACTCGCCGTGTCCCATTGGCGAGAATCAAACAACTAAACTCGTATCGGAACGGCGAGTTTAGTTGTCGAGTCCACGAGCGCAAATAGATTGACAACTGTAATATTTTTGCAAATATTTTAAAAAATTGGCAAATTTTTTTTTGCAAGCTAGGTCTGTGCCCACTGTTGAAAAAAAAGAAAAAGAAAAAAAAAAAAAAATAGGCAAAAGACAAAGTTATTTCTGTAAAGTTTTTCAAAGACCAATTTCATCATTCTCTCTTGGCCTGCACTTTCTCAAAGATTCAAATCCTGCCCCAAAAGCAAAGCAAAGAACCCTCTGTACCTCCCTTGTCATCTTGTACCACACCTTCTCCCTTTTCCTCCTCCTATTTACATACATCAACAACAACACCCATGGCTGCTCCATCTCTCTCTCTCTCTCACAATTCACAACATGAACGAGGAAATTTCAGTATTGCTCCATGGCGATCTCCACCTCTCCATCCTAGATGCCCACAACCTTCCCAACATGGATGTCTTCACCGATCGCCTCCGCCGCTGCTTCGCCCCCTGCTTCAACATCCCCATCACCACCACCTCCAGAACCACCCCCAGTCCTGACTCCGTCTCCCACCACCACCACCCCTCCCTCCACCCATCCAACGTCATCACAAGCGACCCTTACGTCACCCTCACAATCGCTAACGACACTGTCGCCCGCACCGTCGTCATCCCAAACAGCCAATCCCCTAACTGGAACCAGCACTTCACCATCCCCCTCGCCCACTTCGCTTCCCACCTATACTTCCACGTCAAAGACAACGACGTCCTTGGATCCCAAGTCATCGGCACAGTAGCCATAATCGCATCCTCTATTGCTGATGGGGAAATCATCGATGGTTGGTTTCCTATCCGTGACAGCTCGGGAAATCCACCAAAACCCGGGTGTGCATTGCACCTGAAAATGCAGCTGACAACTGTGGATAGAATGCACAAGAAGTTGGGAGTTGAGAGGGCATATTTTAAAGAATGCACGAGGGGGATGGTGACATTGTATCAGGATGCACATGTGAGGGATGGGGAGCTTCCTGAGATTGAGTTGGAGGAAGGGAGGGTTTTCAAACAGGGTAAGTGTTGGCAGGAGATATGCCAAGCCATTCTTGATGCGCATAAGCTTATTTATATTGCTGGGTGGTCGATTTACGATAAGGTCAGATTGGTGAGGAAGGAGGATCAGGAGGAGTTAGGGAGGAGGATGAGACATTTTGAGGGGGAGACATTGGGGGAGTTACTCAAATACAAGTCGCAGGAGGGTGTGCGAATTTTGTTGCTTGTTTGGGACGATAAGACTTCACATGATAATCTTCTATTTAAATCAGTAAGTAATTAATTAAGCCTCTTTCTTCTTCTTCTTCTTCTTCTTCTTTAGTAAAACTTTTTTTTTATTTAAATTTTTTTATTTAATAAATTTTGGCATGCCGTTAATCTCTACTGTTTTAATGGAAGAATTTGTCACCAAATAAATTCCATTTGTAACTAAACAAATACGTGCATTATAATCAAACGAACACGTACAATGCATATGTATAACTAATATAAAAAATTTCTTAGGTTCGATGCCAGATAACATCGGAAATTTTTTTTAAAATATATATATTTATAAAGACATGCACCGCACGTGTAAATTACTAGTATGGTTAAGGGCATGCTTTGTTAATTTGTCTATGTTCATAGTAAAGCACTAATAACAGTCAGTCCAACACACTTTCTTAGCTCCTTTAATTGAAATTTCTAGCTATAATGTGTGTGATACATACCATTGCATGTACAGGAAAAAAAATTCTTGATACTTGGAAGTGAAAAAAAAAGGGTACTTTAAGCTATTCAAATTTTTTAACTCCCGAAGAAACTTCATTGAATCTAGCAAATAGGATGTTCTCACATTCACAAAGACACTATCATTTTAAGTGTTTGTGAATGATTAAGTGTCCAAAATAGATAATTTTAAAACAATATCACAATATCACATGGTCATGACAGCACTAAGATGTACTGCCATATGAGAAATTTACTCCGACAAGTGATCTTAATAAATCAAAGGATGAGCTCAAATTAGTCTCCATGCTAAACACGTACAGATATATATAGAATAATCATATTGTTCAGCAATTTCTCAATTATGCATCAAGTGTGGTAGTGAAATGGACAATTTTACAACAATAGGAGTTATTGTCTTTGGTAAGTGTGAATTTTGTAGCTGCTGTATTTGACCACTCATTTGTCTTTGATATAAAAAGTTTCTAGGTCTATTATTCTCAGTTTATTTTATAGCTGTTAAAGCAAAATTTCTATGTACCTATAAGTGTCGATTTTTTTTAATATTGCTTTTTTTTAGAGAGGTATGATGCAAACTCATGATGAAGACACTCGCAAGTTCTTCAAAAATTCGTCTGTCGTATGCGTGTTATCTCCTCGTTATGCAAGCAAAGACCTCAGCATTGTGAAGCAACAGGCAAGCTTTACACATTATACATTCACATATACACATACATGCACATGTGCCCCCACATATTTATTGAAATGCATAACTATTTAGCTTAAACAACTAAAAATTATGTTTAACATTTTGGGTTTTTGAACAGCTATATGTGTAAAAAAACCATTGCAAAGAAAAATCCGTGTCTTTGTCAGTTATACATACATCTATTGTAATTTAAAGAAAATAAATTAAAATGAAAATTCAAGCAAATTTTTATTTTACACAATCACAAGAAGTTTTTTGAAAGATAATCACAACAGCAGCTCAGCAGCTACGACCATGCTATTTAAGTATTTATATTAAAAATGTTGTTGACACTGATATCATTAAATACAATTACATAACAACACCACATAAATTTATTTTCCTGTGGAAAGATTGAACAGTGAGCTTCTATATTAACTATCCGATTTAATTAGTTAGCACTACGACTTAATTTTGAAAAATGTTATTGGATTATTTTATTGATTATAATTGAGTACAATATCTCTTATATATAAGAGAAAACCAAATACTAAACTAATACATAATCCGATATAAGACTAAACATAATATCTAATGCCCCCTATCAAACTCACGGTGGGTCGAGTAGTGTGAGTTTGTCACTAAGTATCGAAATCTCTGAACAGTGTGGGATTTGGTGAAAAAGTCTGCTATCTGCTGTGAAGAGGTAACATAATGAAGTGCAATGGTCACTGCTTCAAAACGCTCACGAATATAGTGTCAATCAATCTCTATGTGCTTCGTTCGCTCATGAAAGACCAGATTGCTTGCAATGTGCAATGTACTCCGGTTACAATGAAGATGAGTAACTCCTGTAAGAGTGTTACCCATATCTGACAACAGCCAACAAATATGAACAAACTCTCTAGTAGTAGTTGTCATCGCTCTGTACTCAGCTTATGCGGAAGAACATGGAACAACTGCTTGTTTCTTGCTTCGCCATGAAATCAGTGAGTCACCAAGAAATAGATAAAAATCTGTGGTAGACTGTCTAGTAGTAGGATTACCCGTCCAATCTGAATCAGAATATGCACTAAACTCAAGTTTAGATGTAGAAGGTATGAATAATGAGCGAGTGATAGTGTCTCGAAGATATCTGATGATCCGAAGAAGAGCACTGTAGTGAACTGATGTATGCGCGGAAATAAATTGACTGTATGAGCAATATCTGGTCCGGTCCTGCTTAAGTAGACAAGCTGCCTAATAATATATCTGTATCTAGTGGGATCGAGAAGGAGCTCACAATCTATGGGACGAAGCTTCATGTGAAGCTCTAAGAAAGTATCGGCTGATCAACTGTCAGAGAGACATGCAGCGAAGATAATGTCTGATGTGTACTTCTATTGAGAAATGAGTATCCTCCGAGATCCATGGACAATCTCTAGACCCAGAAAGTAGTATAGTCTGCCAAGGTGTTTCATATGAAACTACTGGCGAAGGTATTTCTGGGTGGATGCAATGCATGCAGAGTCATCCCCAGTAATAATCATATCATCAACATATAGTACGAGAAGTACCCTCCCCTGCGGTGTTGACCGCATAAGCATAAAATGATCCTGGGAACTCTGACTCAAATCGGCCTGTATGATGACACGGCGAAAATACTCATACCAGGCTCGACCATATATAGCTCGACGTAGACGACAAACATGGCGAGGAGGTGTGGTAAGGCCATGAGAGGGATGCATGTAAACAACTTCAGATAAGGTGCCATGAGAAAATGCATTCTTCACGTCCATCTGGTATAACGGTTACTGACGGATGGCGGCAATAGCATGGAGAGTGCAAACTGTAGTCATCTGTGCAACTAGAGCAAAAGTCTCATCATAATCAATGCTATATTACTAAGTAAATCCTTGGACAACTAGACGAGCCTTGTGCCTCTCAATGGAGCCATCCGCGATAGGAGGGAGAGGTAGGGTTAGGGTTAGGGTAGGGTAAGGTTGGGGTTAGGAGTTCGGGTTTGAATTTTGTAATGGGTTAGGATTTTGGGTGCGGGTTTGGGTTGAAGTTATTATTATTATTATTATTATTATTATTATTATTATTATTATTATTATTATTATTATTATTATTATTATTATTATTTTGTATTTATTATTTTTTAAAAATAAATTTTAAATGACGTAAAATGGGTTTGGCTGGCCGGGTTAGGTTTTGGGTTTGGTTTTGATTTTGGGTGTGGTATGGGATAGGAATATATATGGTTAGGATTTGGGTTTGGGAGAGGGGTATGGGTGTGGCGGTGGGTAGGGAGGCGAGGGTGAGGGGATTTGGAGGTTAACGGGGTTCGGGAAGATGAAGTTCGACAGGATGGGTTTTCAGGGATGCGTGTTCGAGGATGTGTTTTCGAGATGGCAGAGGTCGACGAGGAGAGGGGAGTTCACGCTGCTGTTGACAGGGATAGGTGTTGTTCTTGTTGTCGATTGAGATGTTGCCACAATGGCTGGTCGGAGATGTTGTTGATGTTTCGATTGATGTTGCTGCCGAGTTGGTGGCTAGAGTTGAAGTTGCTGTCGATGAAGAAGACATCGAAGTTGGAGTTGGATTTGAGATAGAGTAATTAGGGTTAGGGATTAGGGATTGGAAGAAAGACCAGGGTTAGGGATTACTGCTTTGATACCATGTTAAGGTTAACAGAGAGATTGAAAAATGTTATTGGATTGATTATAATTGAGTACAATATCTCCTATATATAGGAGGAAACCAAATACTAAACTAATACATAATCTGATATGGGACTAAACATAATATCTAACAATCATAGATTCAAGTAACAATGATAGCTTAGCTCATATACAATGACATGCACAATATTGGGTTCTAGAGGTAGCAATGAGGTGAATTTTTTGCCGTACTGACCCACCTTTTGAAAATATTGAGAGATCTGACCACTTTCGAAAATATTTACCCAAATGACCCAGTTTTGGACACGTCAGCATTAATCGTCATTGGAAATAACGGTATAAATTATTTGTATGCCGTTGTTTCCAATAGCGGCATCTGTTAAAAGAAAATTTGCATAGCGCTATTTGGAGTAACGACATCGGTTAACTTATTTCCAATCGTGTACTCTCTCTGACTTGGAAAAAAATACCAGTGTGAAAAAATCTTATAGCTGATGTCGTTGTTTGGAACAACGACAGCAACATTATAGATATCGTTATTAGAAATAACGACATCAGTTATAATATTCATTGCTAGGGATAACTAATGCCGTTGTTTGGAACAACGACAACAGTTCATTTTATTACTTATACTTGGCTAATCTATTTCTGTGTACTGTTGTCGCTATTTCTAAGAACGACAACAATTATCTCATGTCGTTATTTAGAAGAACGATTGTGGAAGAAGAGAGTTTAATGAGTATTATAACTGATGTCGTTATCTCCAACAACGGCTTCAGTAGTGCTAATGCTGTTCTTGGGGATAAGGACATTATTTATAAGTTGTTTCAGCACTTGGAATATTTTCCAAGTCAGAAGATTCACACTCGTATAAGAAATGTACTGATGCCCTTTTTTTAAATAACGACATGCTAAAAAAAATTAAACTGATGCCGCTTTTTGAAAGAACGACATGGTATTAACCTATGCTGTTATTTCCAATAACGGTTCATGCTGACGTGTCCAAAATTGGATCGGTTGGGTAAATATTTTTGAAAGTGGGTCAGATCGCTCAATATTTTCAAAAAGTGGGTCAGTACAGAAAAAATTCCAATGAGGTCCTCGTTTAGGTTACTTTGAGTTTGAAGGGATATTAATTTGAGAAAAAAGTATAAATTTTGAAGAAAATATTATAGTATGCTGGGGGCAAATTAAGAACTTTCGGCATGGACAGATCAAAGACGTAGGTTGCATTTGGCTTGTTGTTTTGAAAACAGTTTTTTTAAAACAGTTTTTTGAAAAAAGTTTTCTGAAAACAGTTTTCTGAAAATGGGAGTGTAAAAGCTATTTGGTAATAATTTTTTATGAAAACAGTTTTTTGAAAATGAGAGTATAAGGTATGTATAGGTTTGGTTGTATGTATATACTGTATACAGTATATATACTCTGATACATACATGTTGTATACATATACATGCATACTGATATATAATAATATAAAATATGTTATTATAATAAACATATTTAATAATATATAATAATTATAATAATATATATGTAATAATAATATATTCAAATTATATATTAAACAATTTATTATAATAATATATATAATAATATATAATAGTAATATATAATAATAATAATATACATTATAATAATAATAGATTATTATAATAGTATATATAAAATAGTATATATGAAATAATAATATATATAAAATAATAATATAATATAATATATATAATAATAATATAATATAATAATAGTATATATAATAATAATATAATATAATAATAGTATATATAAAATAATATATATAAAATAGTATATATAAAGTAGTATATATAAAATAATAATATATTATAATAATTGTATATTATATAATAATATGAAATAGTTTATTATAATAAACATATTTAATTATATACATATATATAATAATATATAATAATTATAATAATATATGTAATAATAATCTATTATAATTATATATTAAAAAATTTATTACAATAATAATAAATTATATAATAATATATATAATAATAATTAATAGTAATATATAATAATAATATATATATTTTATAATAATAATAATAGATTATTATAATAGTATATATAAAATAGTATATATGAAATAATAATATATAACAATAATATATTATAAATATATATATATAACAATATATTATAATAATAGTATATTATATAATAATATATAATAGTAATATATTATATATATGTATATATATATATATATATATATATAATAATATATAATTGTAATATATAATAATAATAATATATATAATAATAACATATATATAATATAATATAATAAAAATATATATAAAAAAGTAAATATAAAATAATAATATATATAATAATATAATATAAAATAATAATAGTATATATAAAATAGTATAAATATAATTATAATATATATAATAATAATAATAATATATATAAAATAGTATATATAAAAAATAATATATTATAATAATTGTATATTATATAATAATATAAAATAATTTATTATAATAAACATATTTAATTATACACACATATATAATAACATATAATAATTATAATAATATATGTGTAATAATAATTTATTATAATAATAATAAATTATATAATAATATATATAATAATATATAATAGTAATATATAATAATAATATATAGGGTAAAAGGGATATGAGCAACTTGCTCATTTAGTAGATGAGCAATTGATTATGTGGCATGCATGTGATACATTGGATAACTAACCCTTTTAATGATTTTCCAATCACATGTATGCTACATCATCAATTGCTTATTTATTAAATGAGCAAGTTGCTCATACCCCTTTTCCCCTAATATATATTATAATAATAATATAATATTATAATAGTATATATAAAATAGTATATATGAAATAATAATATATATTATAATAATAATATATATATATATATATATTAAATAATAATAATAATAATATATAAGTATATTTAGAAAGAGGATGTGAAAAAACAGAAAATATTTGAAGTGAAGTTTTGTAAAAACTGTTTTCACAACACAACCTAACCAAACGGGCTTTGGGGTTTTGGAAAACAAAAAAAAGAAAAAAACAACAAACCAAACAGACCCGTAGTATTCGGCTATTCATCCTAATATTTCAAAAAATATTTTCCACTAGGGAAAATGAAAGTACGTCGCATTATTGTTTAAGGTTTTTTAGTTTGGGAAGTCTTCCGTTGTGCACCATCTATGGTGCACACGACGTGTGCACTCGGCCTTCCCGCCTTTGTATCGACAATCCGAACCGTTCATATTGATCTATACTTCTAAATTAGTCTAAATATGTAAAATCAAATCATTTGAAATTTATTTGCCCATCTATTGAAGTGTTACAAAATTGTATGGTTGAAAATCATTATTTTTTATAGTCACATCATGAATGGGTAAATGAATTTTAACTGATTTGATTTTACATATTTAGACTAATTTAGATGTGTAGATCAATGTGAACGGTTCGGATCATCGATATGGAGCCAGGAAGGCCGAATGCACATGAGTGCACACGGAGAGGTAGTGCACAATGGAAGATTTTTCTTTTTAGTTTTTAGCAATATCTTTAATTATGTAATTTCTTTCGTTCTTTCTTTTTTTTAGAAAATTTTATTTAGTTTCTTTACTGCAAGTTAGCTAGCCTAGTAAGGGTTATTAGGGTGTTTCCTTTCTATTAGCTTTTGATTGTTATTTTGAAATAAGAGTTTTTCTTCTCTTCTATCTGTTCTTGTGGATTCAAGGATCCATAAGCTTGAATGAGATCAAGCTTCCATTCTCTTCCGTCTTGCGTCATATAGCTCTAATAACTTCTGAAATTTACCCCCCTCACCCTAAAAGTATTAAACTACACTTTCTTCCTCTCGGAATTCTTGCTTAGCTTAGCAAAGGAGGAAAGAGAGGGTTTTGAAGCACTAGATAAATTTCGAAGAAAGAAACTAGGGTTTAAAACCGACTTAATTTAGGCGATTTGTTTCACCATTTTCCTATTTTAGGTATTTATAGAAAAAGGATTTAGAGAAAGGTTTGTGTTGGTGCTTCTTAGTGTTAAGGGGATGGTGCTACCGCTGTAGACTCATATATAGCTAAAATGACATTGATTTGCATTACCCCCCTACAGAAGAATGCATTGGTGAATATCAAACAATGAGGCTAATGTAAGGATTGAACTGCAATTTTACTGTAACCTCCTTTTCATATATATTAATTTCTAGTAAGCACCCATGGACAATCCCGAGAAATCACCATGCTAGAAATGTTGTAATGGTTGTGTGATAGGCCATTTTAGACTCGTCTTACCCATCCATCATCAAATTTCTTCTCTAATAGAAACGCCTTCGCTGCTCCTGTGAGTTCTATACGTTGTAAAATTCAACTATTTTTCCTCGCTGTTCAGATAGAAATATGGCTAGTTTCTGTGAGATTGTGGTCTTGTCACTGTCTGGATCGGGATTACGATCTGCTCGAGATCTTGCCATTAATGAAGTTAAAAGAATTGAGGAAGATGAGAATAGGAAGATTGGGGAAGAAGAAGATCAGATATTAGGGAAGAATTCAACCATTTCATTATCTTCTGGAAAATCAATTACAGCTCCTTATATAGGGAGAGGAAAGAGTTTGTTACGCTAGGCGACAAACCCAATTTACGTGCGAAGCACACCCTTTCTTCCCGCACTATTACAATTTGAAAAATACGTGCATACTATGTAAACTACTGATACTCTGATACACACTGTTAACTAAGCCCTGCTTCCAACAGCGATGGTCTCTGGCCCTCCGATGACTTCAGGGTTCACTCCGGTGAAGGTTGGGACGCCGGCGACCCTAACAACTCCTTCCCCCATAACAGCGAGCTTGTCCCAAGCTCGAAAGAAGGGTATTTCTCACGAATTTCATCTATATCCACCCAGGAAGCTTCTTCAACTCCTGCATCCTTCCATTTAATCAACAATTGTACCCCCACTCTATTGTTTTTCTTGAACATCCTTTTATCCAGCACAGCTTCAGGGACTTCAGCGAAGTCTGTTGGAACCCACCAGTGCGGCAATTCCGCTGTTGTTTCAACTACTTGAGACCCATAGAACTTCTTCAGCTTGGAAACATGGAATACGGGATGAACGGATGTGTTGGTTGGGAGGTCTAACCGATATGCTACAGCTCCAATCTTCTCCAAGACCCTATATGGTCCAAAGAACTTCGTGGCTAACTTCTGAGTATAGGATTGCGCAAAGTGAGCTGTTTATAAGGTTGCAATCTGAGAAGGACCAAATCTCCTACCTCGAAACTCCTTTCTCTTCTTCTCTTATCTGCAAATCGTTTCATTCTCTCTTGTGCTGTGCGGATATTATCTTTCAGTAGCTGTAGGATTGCATCTCTGGACATCAAGGCCTCTTCAACTGAGGGAAGTGCAGCCGTTCCCCTTACATAGTGTAGTAGAGTTGGCGGTGGTCTTCCATACACTCCTTCGAAGGGGGTGATCCCCGTAGTCACATGCCAACTGGTATTATACCAGAATTCAGCCCAAGGTAGCCACTTAACCCATTCCGATGGCTTTTGTCCACAAAAACATCGCAATTACATTTTCAAAGTTTTATTGACAATCTCCGTTTGTCCATCGCTTTGGGGATGATAGGCGGTAGAGTGGTGTAACTTGCACCCCTGCATAAAGAAGAATTCTTTCCAGAATCAACTGATAAAAATTGGGTCTCGATCACTTACAATCGACTTGGGCATTCCGTGCAGTCTGTAGATATTCTCCACAAATGCTTGTGCTACTGTGTGAGCTGTATAAGGGTGTGATAGCGCTACAAAATGAGCATACTTTGTAAGCCGATCGACTATCACCATGATTACATTCTTACTACCACTTTTTGGAAGCCCTTCTATAAAGTCCATGGAAATTTCTTCCCATACTAACTCAGGAATAGGTAGAGGTTGTAAGAGACCTGCGGGCAACAATGTTTCTTGTTTGTTTCGTTGGCAGACAATGCACTCCTTGATGAAATCCTTCATATCTTTGGAGATTCCTTCCCAGATGAATACCCTCTTCACTCTTTGAAGGGTTTTATGAAACCCTGAGTGGCCACCGATACTGGAAGAATGATGATCAAGAAAAATTGTTCTTCTCAAATTAGCAGTAGGGCTTATAAGGATCTTGCCTTCATAATACCAAATTCCTCCTCTGAATTTGTACTTATCGACATCCAGCTGATTGTTGAGCAACTTCTCTTGTAGCTTAGCATAATACTCATCTTGTTGTACCAATTGTTTAATTTCCTCTACCCACTGTGGGATGACAAAAGTTATCTCACAATAGCTTCCTTGTTCTCCTTTCCTTCGAGAAAGAGCATCAACCACCTTATTATCAATCCCCTTTTTATATTCTACCTTGAAGTTGAATCCCAACAACTTCCAAAGCCATTTCTCTTGAAACTCAGTATTGATTCTCTGATCGAGAATGTATTTAATGCTTTGCTGATCCGTTCTCATGGTGAAAGGATTTCCCAATAAGTACTGCCTCCAATGCTTGATAGACTGCAGAATGGCTAGCACTTCCTTTTCATAGGTTGATAGAACTAAATTTCTCTCCTTAAGTCCTTTGCTCATATAGGCTATAGGGTGTTTATCTTGGAGAAGAACAACACCAATTCCTTGCTGTGAGGCATCGGTCTCAATGACAAAGGGTTGGTTGAAGTCTGGAGGCTTGAGCACTGGAGTTGTGGTCATTGCCTTCTTAAGAGCTGCGAAGGCTAGGGAAGCAGCAGCTGACCACTGAAAAGAATTTTTCTTCAATAGCTGAGTTAAGGGAAGTGCAATACTGCCATAATTCTCTACAAACTTCCGATAGTAACCTGTCAAGCCCAGGAACCCTCTTAGTTCCTTCACGGCCAATCTTCAACTGCCTGGATCTTCTTAGCATCCACAGCTATTCCTTCCGCACTAATCACATGACCCAAGTAGTCGACTGATGTTTGGCCAAAACTACATTTACTTAGCTTAGCAATCAGCTTATTCGCCTTTAATAGATTCAATGTCAGCGCCAGATGAGCCAAGTGATCTTCCCAAGTAGAGCTGTAAACTAATATATCATCAAAGAACACTAATATAAACTTGCGCAAGTATTCCTTGAACACACTATTCATGAGGCTCTGAAATGTCGAAGGGGCATTTGTGAGGCCAAAAGGCATGACCAAAAACTCAAAGTGACCATGATGAGTGCGAAACGCAGTTTTTGGAATGTCTTCCTCCCTAACTCTTATCTGATAATAGCCAGAGCGCAGATCCACCTTGGAAAAGTACTTGGCACCATTTAATTCATCCAACAGGTCATCTATTAAGTGTATGGGAAATTTGGCCTTAATAGTTTGGTGGTTTAATGCTCTATAATCAACACATAATCTCCAACCTCCGTCTGCCTTTTTAACTAGGATTACGGGGGAAGCATAGGGACTACTGCTTGGTCGAATTAACCCAGAGGTTAGCATTTCTTTCACCTGTTTCTCAATCTCACCCTTATAAAAATGTGGCTGTTTGTATGGTTTGAGGCACACGAGCTTAGCTCCTTCGACCTCAGTAATGTGGTGATCGATTGTTCTTTGTGGAGGGAGACTCACTTGATCAGCAAACACCTCAGGATAGGCCTTCAAGATGGCCTCTATTTCATCATTTGTATCTCTTAATTGCAGTGAAGGAGTGAGTGAGGGGTCTTCAGCTATAACTTCTTCTATCTGTATTACAAATGCTTGGCATCTAGAGCTCCCAAACCTTATAACCTCATCGACTTCCATACATTGAAGTTGAGGATCAAGAATTCCCTGCAATCTTCTCTTCACACCTTCAGACTCAAAATCCATGGTCATGTGGTTAAAATCCATGGTAACTGGTCCCAAGGTCCTCAACCAATGTGCACCTAGCACCATCTGTGCAGGGCCTAAGGGAAGGAGTAGTAACTCAGCAGTGAGAGTTACTCCTTGCACAACAAAGCTCACATCAGAAGCTTTCCCTTCACTGTACATGCACTCCCCATTAGCAACGGTGACTTTATATCTAGGCTCTTTTGCAATTAACAAGTTGGCTCTCTCAGTTGTTTGTGGATCTAAGTAATTATGGGTAGACCCGGTGTCAATCAAGATGCTCACATCTCTCCCATTGATCCTACCTTTGACTCTCATCGTGTGTGGGTATACTTGGGAACCAATGAGAGCATGTAGAGATATTTCGGGGTGTTCTGATGTTGGGGATGGTGGTTGAAGTGCTTGCAGCTGTGGGGTAAGAGAGGTGGGAGTGAACTGTGGAGTTGGAACTTCGTGAGCATAGGTGAGTTCATAACTGGCGCCCTCTTCATCTTCTTCAATCCCTTCTAGGAAGTAGAATTTCTGCCCTTTGCAAATGTGCCCTTGCACATATTTTTCATCGCAGTTGAAACACAATCCCTTAGCCCTTCTATCCTTCAATTCCTGAACACTCAATCTCCTGGGAAACACACTGGGAGCTGGCGTTGGGGAATTATAGTGACTTGGAGGTTTGGAAGGATTTGGTGTAGAGAGATTGGGAACAGATACTGGTTTGGACACAAAAGGAGGTCTATAGTTCTTCTTTATACTGGCTAGTTTCTCTTCATATCCTCTAGCTAATCCCACAGCTTCATTCACATTTCTTGGCCTCTGAGATTTTACATCCCATCTTATCTCGCTTCTCAGTCCACTCACAAAAGCACTGAGATAGTGTGACTCCGTCCAATCCTTCACAAAGTTGGATAGCCGATCGAACTCTTGGATATAGGACTCTAGTTCTCCCTTCTGTTCTAACTTGGTTAGAACCTCCTCATAATCATGAAACACAGTTGGGCCAAAACGATTAATGAGTTCTTCAAGGAATTTTGCCCAGGTAACTTCGGATAATTTGGGTTTTATATGTCGACGGAACCACTGAGCTGCTCTACCGCGAAGGTTAAGCGCTGCATATTTCAATTTCTTGTTCTCCGACACTTCATAAAACTCAAGAAATTGCTCGATTCCACAGATCCACTCAGTTGGATCTCCTTCTTCAAATACCGGAAACTCAACCTTGAAAGGTGTTTTGTACAGATGCTCACTATGACCCAACACTGAAGAACCAAAGGAGTTGGAGTGGGGAAATATTACCTCTCTGTGTAGATCTTGATGGATTGGGTTTGGGGGATGCGGAGGATTGGGAAGTAATGGTGGATTTGGTAGGCGAGCTTGGGTTTGACGCATCATCGTCACCAGAGTTCCAATTTGATTTTCCATGGCCGTGAACCTCTCTCCGATGTTGGCGGCGATGGAATCCATCCGCTCATTCAAGTAGCCACTCTGTAATTGGACCTCCGCCATCTGGCTCTTCAAGGTCGTCACATCGCCTTCCATGGTGGTGCTGCCCTCATCTCTACCCTCGCCATCGGAGCCAACTGGTGGCTCTGATACCACATTGTCAGGATCGGGATTACGACCTGCTCGAGATCTTGCCATTAATGAAGTTAGAAGAATTGAGGAAGATGAGAATAGGAAGATTGGGGAAGAAGAAGATCAGATATTAGGGAAGAATTCAACCATTTCATTATCTTCTGGAAAATCAATTACAGCTCCTTATATAGGGAGAGGGAAGAGTTTGTTACGCTAGGCGACAAACCCAATTTACGTGCGAAGCACACCCTTTCTTCCCGCACTATTACAATTTGAAAAATACATGCATACTATGTAAACTACTGATACTCTGATACACACTGTTAACTAAGCCCTGCTTCCAACAGCGATGGTCTCTGGCCCTCCGATGACTTCAGGGTTCACTCCGGTGAAGGTTGGGACGCCGGCGACCCTAACAGTCACAGAGGCTAATGCTCACCTTAATGACATCTTATTGACATGAAAATAAATTATATACATTCACTCATCTTTAATGACCTTTTTGTCTCGTGTGTTCACAAGAATCGTTGTTTATTCACACTTGTTTATAATTATGTAGCACCATAATCATGGCCAGAAGCATCACCGAGAAATAAAATTAAATCGTAGTAGGATAACTAGCTTTGTCTTTCTTAACCCGACATGGTGTAATCTACATTGTGATTTCAGTCTTTATGATATACATATGAAAGTCATATATATTGATATATATATCTAATTATATGTATTTCCAGATCGATGGGACCCTATATACACATCACCAAAAATGTTTGCTAGTTGATACACCAGCTTCGGGAAATTATCGGAAGATCACAGCTTTTATAGGAGGTCTTGATCTTTGTGATGGACGTTATGATACACCAGAACATAGAATGTTCGCTGATCTTGATACAGTATTCGCTAATGATTTTCACAATCCCACATTTTCTGTGAGTATAGTTCGCTCTCATTATTGCTCACTTTATTCCTATTTGTTTGTTATTAATTTGGCGTGCAAGTGTAGCTGAGACATACTCTTGAGGTCTAAATTAGCTAGCTTGCTTCAAAGATCTTCAATAAATATTTAGTATTCTTATTTTAAAAGATCAAAATTACCAAAGCAGATAATTATCATATGCAGTTGCTGGAAACTGATAAAATACCTAATATTAGGTAACAGTGTTTATTTGATTGTAATCTTTTATAGGCAATGGGATTAATTAGGCATCGGGTATCAAGAGAATGCTTTTCATATTCTTCAGTTTTTTCCCCTTTTTTTCATCACTGGCTCAGATACTGTGCTGTTCAGATTGTGCTGGATTTATGTCTCACATTTGAAAGCAATTAATTGGTGATCTCAAAAGCCTAGAAGATATTAGTGGTCAAACAAGGGGGCTTAAGACAACTAAATCTGTTGACTTGAGCAAGGGTTCACGTTAGATCCCTGGCATCCTTGGAGATCACCATGTGTACATTAAAGTTAGTTTCTAATTTGATGCTTAGCACTGTTAGAGACCAGTTACAGACAAATTAAAGTAAAAAAAACAAAGCAGAACTAATATTAATGTCAGCTATACATGCCTTGGTTGGAATTCAATCGGACCAATTATGCCCTCTAAATTCAGGCTAAGCCCTATTGAGTTTTGCCAAGGGAAATTCCAAAAGGAATAAACATCTATACTGAAAAGTCAAGACTTTAAGAAGCTTTCTGGGTGTGGCCAGGGACAAGATGTTACATATTCATTCATGGTCATTCATTGAAATCTTCTAAATGATTTTCTGTAAACCACCGTAGAACGTGCAAACTAGAGGAAGTTTGTGAAATAACAAACCTTAACAATACATTCAACTAGCATTTATTGTTGATAATTAGGAGATAATAAGAAAAGATAAATTAGGATTATTGTTTAATATCCCTAGTGCTTGAGATATTATAGCATGATTATCAAAATTGTAATGATGTCACGTACTATCTCAAGACCAGTATATATGAGATAAAACTAGGTTTTGGGTATTGGGCTCTTGGCCCACTCAACACAGTCCAATAACTTACAGATAACATGTGCAACTCACGTGTTACCTCATACAATATTATACACAATAATATTTTATATATATTGAGAATATACCTATATATATCCAATATTTATCAACTCATCGTTGAAAGAACTTAAGAATATGCAGTGTCAAGACGTGAAACATACGGTTCTATGGAGTTAAAAATACTAGGATTTAGCATGTGCGATGCACATTGTAATCAATATATAGTTTTTAAAGTAATATAATATAACATGTGTGAGACACGTGTGATACACGTATGGTGATAGATTTACAAATAATAGCTCATTTCTCTCCCCCATTATAATATTATTAGAGATTAGAGATTTCTCTAAGCTGTTCATCACTAAATTTTTTGAACAAATTATATCACTGAATTGCTAAAGTGGATAGGGGGAGATACCCAAATGAGGTTGGTTTGGATCTAGATTGGATAATTGGTTCGATTTAGTTCCAACCAAGGAATGTATACCCAACATACTTAATTTTGATTTCTAAATCATTCTTACTTTAATTGGTATTTTTAACTGGTCTTTAATGGTGTTAATTAGGGTGTAAAACGGTCCGTCGTCCGTCCGAGTCCGACTCGAGAAATGGTCCGACCGTGGACCGTCCGAACTGTTATACGAGCCGATCCTGAACAAATTATTCGATCCGATTCTTTACCGAGCTCGAGCCGGACATAAGTCCGTCCAAATATTATTGCGGTCTGATGCTTTACTGAACTGAGTCCGGACTATAAAAATTTTGTCCGACCTAGACCGAATCGGACATAAGCCCGTCCAAGTAGAATTTTGGTCCGAGCTTGAACATATAACTGTACGATCCCGTCTGGTCCGATTTACAATCCTAGTGTTAATAATCAAATTAGAAAAGTAAACTTAATGTACTCTTGGCGATCTCTAAGGGTGCCAAGTGATAAATATACATATTCATAGTAGATGAAAAATAAAATCAAGAGAACAGAGAGAAGAAGTTCAAGGTTCTCTCATATTTTGGGGCTACATTGTGTACAAGAGTTGAATACAAGAGAGAGATTAAGAGAGTTTTAAAGGCTCAAATAGCCAAAAACTAAACTACCCCTACATAAGAGCATCCACTATCGTTTTCTATGTCCATTGCTAAATATAACATTTAGAAATAGCAATAGAAGGAGCACGCTGCAGTCGTCCAAGTCTAAAAATAGAAGCGACGGAAGATGAAGATCATCTTCATCTTCCGTCTTTGTAGTTTTTTCTTTTTTTTGGTATTCGGTAAAAAAAAATTTTAAAAATCAAAATAAGTCAAAAACACACCAAACGGATCATAAAAAAATAATTTAAAAAAACAAAAAAAAAACACACCAAACGGATGAACACCATCCGTCTTGGTGTTTTTCGATTTTTTTTTAAAAAAAAAATTTAAAAATAAAAAAAACACACCATACGGAACACCTTCATCCGTTTGGCGTGTTTTCAGTATTTAAAAAAAAAATTGTTTTCACCGAGAGACGGAAGATCTTCAACCGTCTCTCATTTTTTTTAAAATTTCAACCAGGCGACATATCTTCATCTGTCTCTTTCGTCAAACGGATGAACATCGTCTGTCTCCTATATTTAACAATTGTCTAAAGGCGTTGCTAAGTTTAGCAACCTATTGTTCATTTCTATCCTAAATTTTGAGTTTTTAGCAAACGACTGCGAGGCATTTTTCTAAATCTATTTCTAATTTTTGAGTTTTGAGCCAACGACAGTGGATGATGCTCTAATACATATAATTACTTTAACATCCCCCTCAAACTCACAATGCGACTGCAATAAACATCGAGAGTTTGCCAACAAGAAAACAAAAATAAAAAAAACTTTTACATTTCAAATCATCTTATGGGACTGTGGATCATCTGCCAAATTGCTGAATGCAAATAGACTTTCAAATTGCCAATGCAAACAAACTTCCATCCTACAAATTCTAACACACCTCCAAATTATTACTTCCAGATTGTGACTCTCCTGTAAATTGTTTTTTTTTTAAGGAAAAGGTGGAATAAGGCCACCCTGTTTCATTAAAAAGAGTTTAACGAAACAAACCCAGAGTACTGGGCTCAAGTACAACCTACTAACAGAAAATAAAATATACATGAAGCAACATGACGCGTACAAACAATAACTCCCTCTAACAACCCTGGAGGATAGGCCGACAAACCATCTGGACCAGCTAGATGTAAGTACGTCAGTTAGCTTCGTACAGTGTCTCCACGGCACATGCACACCTACCTGAAACACGTCTGGCAGGATTTTTCACCCGTTGATCTCTGCCTTCACCTCGCCGATGGGACCCCATCTTTGGGCTCAAGCCCCGCAGGTCGAAAACTGACCCCACGACACCTGTACTGCGATCGCACCCACCCACCATCTCCACCACTCATCCTACAAACGTGTCAGTCGCTCCCACAGCCACCACCAGAGAGAAAGCCGTGAAGAGGATACCTTTACCTCTCACACGATTGTGCTTTCTCAGGCGATTTCTCACCAAACAACTATCTCGCTCACCCCACCAAACACCACGCTTCAGGAAAGAGCCGTGGAGAGGATACCTTCACCTCTCTCACGTACAAGCTCTCTCCGGCGATTTCTCACCACACAGACTTATCTCGACTCAAACTCCCAAACGGAGGGAAGAAGCGACGCTGTCTCGAGCCAGTGGCCTAAGCTGGAGGAAGCTCAATAGTCTGACAGTAGGCACTGTGAAGATTGCACCGGCGACATTGTAGTACACTCCAAACCAACCATACTCCAATCCCACACCCCCTCACTCCCAACACAAACCCACTACCGGCCTGGCCCAACGGGCCCCGAACCAAAACACCGACCTCACACACTTGAATTGAGGCAAGTGGCCACACATCACGGAGGGACCCCGTCTTTGGGCCCAAGCTCCATAAACGTGCAGGCCAGCGTAATTCCCGACATCTTCACACGCGCTACCAACCCTCGCAGATCGCCATGATTGGCCCAGAGAGTGTGGATATGGTGGTAAGCGCGCATAACATGCAGGCAAATGTAGCAAATGGAGGGACCACATCAACTCTAACCCCACAATCGCACAATCGCACAATACTACATGCTTCACACCCCCAACCACAACAAAAGCAAGCACAGCCCCATGCCGAATCACCGGCCTCTGGGCAAAACAGATCTGGGTCGCGGGGGGGGGGGGTGTATCCGGGCAAATTGCTGTTCCCAAATTACTTCCAAATGACTTCAGCTTGTTTTCAACTTATCAAATCACTTCTCAAATGCAAATAAACTTCATGCAATTTGCTTCAGGCAAATAAACTTAAAACTCATCAAAAGAATGGGTTCACTGCCACTTCAATTCAAATCTTCGAATTTCCCCTTTCTTCTTGTTCCTCTTCTCATCACTAATTCCACTCAACCTAAATCAAACCATCCAAAACAGCAATCCACTCAACTATTTCTTCTTATTCACTAATTCTTCTCCTTCTTCTTCAGCACAAATATAACAGAACCCTACGAATTCCATTAACAGTGCCTTTCAAAGCAAACCCAACATACTAAAGCAGCAACAAAAATCATAACCTAAATCAGCAGAATCAAACCCCCCTCACTTAGCTCCAGACTTCTTCTTCTTCTTCTACTTCTTCTCACTAAATCCACTCCCAAATCAGATCATAACCCATAAACTCAACAAATCACAACCGTCCAATTACCAAGGAACCTTAAACCAACAACAAAGATCCAAGATCTGAGAGAGCGCATACCCTTCGATGCAGATGACGACGGCTTGGGCAGCGTCGGCCATGGTTGGAGCTCCGATATGGAGGCGGTGGCAGCGTCGTACGGCGACGAGGAGCAGTAGCAATCAAAATCCGACAGCAACAAACTCAGGTTACCCACTATGATACCATGTAGAAACTAAGGGTCTGTTTGGAAACATTGAAGTTGGGGAATGGAAAGGAATGGAATGAAAATGAATGGAGAGGAATGGAAAGAAAGGGAAAGGAATGAATTAATTTTATAAGTTGTGTATGTTTGGCAACTGGTGGAATGGAATAGAAATTGGGGGTGGAGCTTCAAATCTTATTTCCATTCCTTTACGCAGCTTTCCGAGGGGGGTGGAGCTGGAATAGAAATTGGCTGAAATCTTTCTCTAGGGAATAAAATTTAGTTGTTTCCTTTATTTTCTTTTTCAAAACAAACAAACTGTGGAATAGGATAAGATGGGTTTATCCACAGTATTCCATTCCTTTCCCTAGTTTTTTGGGTTCCCAAACGCACCCAAAAAGAAAGATAGCTGTGATACCATGTTAAATAAAACATCCAAAACAAAGGGCCAAAGTGTAAAGCCACAACAACAACAACAAGAACCCAAATTATATAACATTCCAAATTCAGAGGCAAAAAACCCAAACTTGACCAACAAAAGACAAAATTTACGGGTGCCATTCGGGCCTAGCGGGCTAGCCGGGTCGAAACTCGGCGGGTTTTGACCCGGGCCGGGCTTTCGCAAGCCGAGCTGGGAGGAGTGGTGGGCCTGGTCGGGCCGAGGCTCGGCGGGGAAATGTTGGCCAGGACCTGGCCCTGTTGAAGAATCTACCACTATTCGTAGTGCTAATAGCAGAAACACACCACAAGCAATAGAAACTCCCAAGACTAGATGAACCAAGAACAAACCGCCACAATATATGCAAGATCTCACAAGAACACAATCAATATGCAGAGATAACCAATAGTTCTTATTCCCCAAGAAATACAAAGATTACAACTCTCAATCTCTCTCTCTCTCACACCTTTGAAATACTCGACACAATTCCCTCTTGAAGTTGAACAATGATGACGGCTCACCTCTTGATTACACAAAATTGATTCTAACCCTAGAGTCTATAGCCATATATATAGCCTCCAAGTAAATCCTAAAAGATAAACACAAATCCAGCAATTGGGCCTTAAACTCATCAGCCCAAAAAACAATCAGTGCCGAAGTCAGTCGACCGCACCCCAAGGTCGGTCGATCGCATCGTGTAAAGCCAAACCTGAGACACGACCGGTTAACTGCACGGTCGACCATCACCCCCTCTGTTGGACCCTGTACACTCGAAGAACTTTCAGTAGTTTGAGTCGGTCGACCGCACCCCCTGTAACACCCCGAATTCCAAATAAGTCTGAATTCGAAGTTCCACAGGATCTTTACACTTCACTTCGTACAATTTTACAAGGAATTTTAAAACTTTTATGCAACAATGTTTACATTAACGTAGCGGAAGCAAAATACAACATAATACACAATTAAAATAACAGTTGAAACATTTCTTTAAGCAGCATTCCTTCTTTAGTCTTTTCATTCATTTTATCCTGCATAGAAACTGTGGGCACATTAGTTGCATACAACTGACACTAGGATATCATACATCAATTTCTCTTACTTGGAAAGCACAAACTTGATCACAAACGAAGTTAAGGAGGGACTATCTTATTGATGTCGTGTGTGCTTATGCACTTAGCCTTAATGCAGTTATTTATATTTCATGACACTAATGCACACTTGTTTGAACCTATGTATCCCATTCCACATAGATTCGAGGGCAAGCTCTTAACCGTACTTCATTTTGTAGGGTTGAATCCCTCGTTATGAGTTTAACTACTACGGTAACTACGGTAAGTTCTTAGATGTCTTATGAGTTACGAGCCCATGTCCAGACAGCCTGGAGGGGAACCTCACGTCATGACATGATGCATCATGTAGACAGCCTATGGACAATTCGCCTCCGTCATAGGACGATGACACTACGTAGACACCAAGCACCCCACAAGCGTCGCCACGATCCCGATAATTTCGGAGATGAATTCACGTTATGACATGATGCATCATGTAAACAGTCTATGAAAACTCTCACACCGTGAATCCGAGACCCTCATACTTGTGTTTTTCTCTTACTTTCATCACATCTTCACTAAAGTGTTGTCCTTAGGTATTCGAATCATGAGTAAATTAACACCCTAGAGTTAGCATTTTCTCTACACCGGTCTTAAACATCAATTGATAACAATGACCCATTCTTGGTCTTTTTCTACAACATTTATCTTCAAAAATTTATTCACGCTGGTGTAAGGAACTAGCTATACTCTAGATTTTAATCTCTTTTTATGTTCACCAAGAATTGAGTGTTTATACTCACAAATTCTATAATCCATCATGATCTTTTTATTTTATTTTCCATGCACACTTGCATATATTAAAACACCAAATTTCATTGATTAACTTACTCAAATCTTCCGCGTCGAAGTCTCATAATTTGATCTCTACACAAACTCTTTACGTTCAAAATTTCTTCTTTCTTTAATTATACAAAAGTCATATTTTAAGAAGAATTATCAAGTTCTTGATCCCATTGTTTTTAATATATAAAAATCACTTCCAATTCTCACAAAATATGTCAAAATATTGTGGAAATATTTTTTATAAAGTCTAAATAATTTTAGAGAATAATAGATTTTTTTTCAATTTTTATTGCTCTTTAAAACTCAAGAATATGCCCAAAAAATCGAAATATATTAAAAAGTCAGGCGCCAGGTTCGAATCCACGACCCCCGCCCATGCTACAATGACCAACTCAGAGCGCACCCGAAGACCAGAAAGCCCAACAGCAGCTAGCGATAGAAGCTCTCTTAAATGTTTTAAGTATATACTGTATTGTATTTTGAGAAAATCGAAATTTAACAAAAACAGAGCATCTTCAAGAGTCGAACCCAAGACCATAAACACTGTTCACAGCGCTCTAACCTCACACCGAAAGCCAATACTCCCAAACCCATTCTCTGTTGTAATTATAAGTTAGAATTTCTTTATTCTACTGGTCTGTTTATAACTCTTTCTTTACAATTTCGATTTCTCAATAAATTTGTATCTGTCAAATCAAAACTTCTTCCAGAATATTTTCTTTAAAAATACAGTATAGCAGCAAATAGTAAATTTTATAAAACTTTTTATCTTTTTGACAATGTAATAAACTTTCTTTCCAATTTGCATTTAAAGAATTCCTTATCGACTTTGAAATAAAACTATGGTTCCTCCTAAAAAACACCAATATAAATTTCCTTATGTCAATAAAATACACGTTTGTGGAACTATTTCCTTATCTCTCTTCTATACTAACATCTTAAAACTTTTTCATACACATTGCATTAATTTGACTATTATGTGAACATCCTAACATGCATCAATTAAAAGATTGCTTTTCCCACAACCCACTAAATATATGTTCTTGTTCTCTTTCAATTCCACATGAGTTCTAGCATTCATTCTCTTTTTTTTTCTATCACATCATCACTACATAATTGAAATAACAACTAAGCCATTTAGCAACTAACATATATCTATATTAATTCATCTCAATCAACAACTAAGCCATTCACTAAGCAAAATTATCAAATTAGCATGGTTCATTAAAATAGATATTCTATCATGAAATATATTGATATGACACAATAATAAGTTTTAATTCACTAATCTCAATTTCATTCTACGAATCTTCTTATATTGACGAACAAGATTTTTTCTTTTTCCCTACTAGTCTCTTTAAGCAATCACATGACAAATTTTATTATTTACTCTAGCATATTCATAAACTTATTCTACTAACATGATATCTAAATTAGAAGTAGAGAAATTGCCCACCTCTTGAAGAATGAATTGAGAGTTCTTAAAGAAAAACTCCTCAAAAGCACGATTGCCTTCTCTTCTCCTTGATCCTAGCCGCGAGCCTTCTCATCCAAGGTGTGCAAAATCCGAGACTTACCTCATCTAAGCTTGGCCGGCCTCCACTAAGAAAAAACACACTCTCAATCTTTTCTAACACAATTTCTTGTGTCTCTCTAAAATTCTTTGGTGCAAAGGATAAAGAATGGCAAAGGGACCTATTTATACACAATTCATGCTCAAATGAAGGGTTGAGATGTGTTTAGATGAATGGCTAAGATGCATTTGGGAGTTAGAAAAACCACCCATTAGCACATAACCACCTCCCACTTTTCCACTCTTCCAAGTTGGCCGGCCCCCTTCTTCTCCATTTGCACATGCATGTGCAATGCACGTGCCCCCACATGCACACCTATAATTATTTGTTCACTAATTTGTTATACTAATTTATTACATGACAAAGTCTACCATACAGGTTGTTTAATTAGTGGGCTAGCTAGGTGGGCTAATTCCATGGGCTTTTAATTAATTAATTTAATTTATTTTGGGTGGGCTAGAATTAAGTTATTAGGCCTAGGACTCTATAATAATTAATAATTGGCTTTTAAAAGAGAAATGAAATATTTGTTCATGACATTAAAAAATAGTTTTAAGGCCAATGCACACATTAATTTGCACGTGCGAAACACGTGAAATCAAACGAAAAAGTTTATTTTTAATTATATAAAAATTCAGGATGTTACACCCCCAGTTCGGTCGCCCGCAACTCTCCAGACTACACTTCTTCTACTTGCTGTTGTCTTCTCTTGCTGTCTTTGTCTCTTCATCTCTTCCAATTTCAAGTACTAAGTGCCTACATGTATTTGAGGCCAAAACCCTAACAGGCCCCTGGCTTGGGGACCAGGCCGGTGTGGGCCGTGGCCAGGGTAATTTTTTTAAAAATTTTTAAAATTTTTTTTTTCAAAGACAAAGGAGAATGAAAATTGTTCATAATTGTCAAGAACATATAAATAAAAGCGATATTAATAAATTAAATTATTTTTATGAATTACAAAGTTTAATATATAATCAAATAGATTAGTAACATTTCATACAAATTTTATCAAATTACAATATGAGGGAAATATTTTTATTTAGAGATCGAGATGACCTCTATTTGGATTGAAGAGAAGGCAGTGGACTATTGTCGTGCACTTCTACTTAACCTAAATATAGAATCTCATCCCCCCTAAATTTCTCAATTATTTACAATACATTATCCAAACTTAATTGTACTAGATGTTCATTCGTCGCGACTTGTTGAGCCATTGTGTGCTTCATGTAAATCTTGGGTCCTCTCTGTCGCTTTCATAGAATCTTTGGCGCATTCTAACATTTTCAAATTCTTTAATGTCAAGCGATTCCTATTCGGGCTCATAATCCTGCCACCAAGAAAAAAAATACTTTCCAATGCAACGGTTGACACCGGTATAGTTAGCAAATCAATAGCCATACGAGAAAAAATTATAAAAATATTTTTATTGTTTTTCTAAAAATAAAACACATCTACTACATCAATGGGAGGTTGTGCATTATACCAATTCAACTCATTTGGTGAATTGGTTCTTGGTTTTTTTGATTTTATAGGATTTAAACCACTACTAGTTGTAAGAGCATCCACAGTCGTTTTTCTCATTTGCTATAATATGGCAGCTACAGTAATAGCAAATACGATCGTTCACTTCAGTCGTCGTTTGCTATATTTTTTCTATTTTTTAGAGAGACGGTATATGATATACCGTCCGATCGTTTCAAATAAATTAAAAAAAGTTAATTACTTATTAACTATTAAACTAATAAAAATTAACTAAATTAAATAATATTAAAATAACTAAACCTAATTAATATACTAACTAAACCTAATTAAGGATACTTAACTACTCCTAAGTATTCCCTGCAAAGCATTAATGATAGCATGAATCATGGACGGGGTATCATACCCCGGACGGGGTATGTGTCCCCGTCCCACCCTATTTTTTTTTTCCTATCAGTAAATCGCGGCCATTCGTTTTATTAAAAAAAAATAATAAATAAAACAAATTAAAAAAAAGGGAGAGACGGGGTTTGATACCCCGTCCGGGGTATCATTCCCCGTCCGACCTTTTAAAAAAAAATTAATAAAATAGGAGAGACGGTATATAATCGTCCGTCTGATACGATTAAAAAATTATTATATCCAAGAGACGGGGTATCATACCCCGTCCTTTATAATTTGAGAAAGCTCAGTTCGTTTCTCATATTTGAGAAATGGAAATAGCAAGTTTGCCAAAAAATGGGAATTTGAGAAACGACTGCAGACCTACTTTTGTATTCGTTTGCTATAATTTGGAAAAATGGGAATTTTAGAAAACGACTGTGGATGCTCTAAGACCCTTTCCCTTTGATAATATAGAAGAAAAAGAAGAATTAACATTTTGAGTTTGTGTAGTGTTAGATGAATAAAGTCTATCGTAACTATCATATAAACTAGTCAAAACATGCACAAAATTTATAGTAAATACAACATCATCAAAATTTTGTATTCATCGTGTGGAGCATAAGTCACATTATCATTCTACCAAATCTTGTCATTGTTAAACACCTTGAATTACAATTTCTTTCTTTTACAACACATTTTTTTATAATTTACATAAGCCACATTATCATTCTACCACATGCATCTAAATTTCAAGCTATAGGTACCAACCTGTAAAACATGAGGATAGAGATAACCATAACTCCCAAAACTACGGGGTCAGCCATAATGGTGTGAGTGACATAGAAAGAAATACAACATGAGTAAAACATAAAGAATAACGTCATAAACAACATATATCAACAGTAATAACAATGGAAAATGAAATAACAAATAAATCATGAAAACATCGAGTGAAACTAGACTAAGTGTCAAGTGTAGGAAAACAGAAAAACATCATGCATAAAACCAAGTCAAGAAAACACAAATACAATATGATGACTCTCTAATGCATACTTATCGGATTCTATGCATTTCATACTATATAGGTCCGGTGCAAGCCCTTATCGTTCTCCACTTTATAGGGTTAAATCCCTCGTTATGCAACTAATCTTACTACGATGACTACTACGAGATTTAGATAAACTGTAAGTTTCCAGTCCATGCCCCGATAATTCCGGAGGTCAATCTCTATCCACAGATAATTTCGGAGACCATTTTACTCACACTTGAGAATTTTCGAGAATACCCCACACCGCAATCTATGGCGCCTCATCACGCGAATATCCCACGAGCGTCGCCTCGATCCCGATAATTCCGGAGATCAATCCCACACCGCAAGTAATTCAGGTGACTATTTTACTCACACCTCGATAATTTCAGGGATTATCTTACACCGCTGATCATACTGAGGTCCATAACCTATGTTTGCACTTATTTCATTATATCACCATCTAGTGCATGTCCTTATCTTGTTAAGTTAATTAATAGATTACGAATCTCCTAAAGTTGGTGTACCCTGCCGGACTTAGCTTAACTGATCAACAACAAAGTCACAATTGTCCAAACCACAAAAATCTCAACTGCCAGTGTACTAGGGTCTCACTCACCCTCTAGAGACTCACAACTCAACCAACAACACAAAATCTTTCATTAAAGCTCTTAATTCCATTATCAATACTCTCATATTAAGAAAAATTCTTAAAAATCAACGAATCCAAATTCATTTAAAATACTCACAAATTCCAGAATTGAAATAAAGTATTAAATTTATTAAGTAACTGAAAATCATATTTTGAAGTCGTAGAATATCAAAACACCAATTCCTTCGAAAACCATATATCTTTCATTTAATAAAGTCAAAGAAATTCAATTTAAATTCGATTATAATCAAAACATAACTCTCTGTAAAATACTGTAATCTGTAGTAAAAACATCATCTAAAACAGTTGTTCAATAATCCATAATATCAAAGAAATAATCGTTCAAAAAAAACGAAGAAAACTCAACAAAACCAATCAACCAAGACACTGACAGTCGACTGTCAAACTAGTTCAAAAGCGAACGGTCAACTGTCAAGACAAAATCAAAAAAATTAGGAATTGACAGTCGACTGTCATTTTTAGTTCAAAAACGAAGCGTTCGACTGTCTTATTCGAAAATTGACAGCTTTGAAATTCATGCACCTTTTTACTAATACTTCGTTAAATCTTTATAAAATCATAAATTTGGAAAATAAAATTCCTGAGATGGTCAAATACAACTTTTTTAACATAATGGAGTTTACAAAACGAATCAAAACTTCATCAAATTTACAAAAGAGTAATTTTTCATCAAATTCTTCAAAACAGTGAAAAATATATATATATATATATATAAGGGTATATATGTTGTGTGTGTGCAACAGTAAAACATCAAAATTTCATCAATTAGAAGTAGTACAATTTTCAAATCAAACTCAGTATAAAAAAACTCAGATCTCAATCGAAATTTTCACAAGAAGCAACAAAAATAATTTTCGGCCTGCACAGACCCGAAGACAAAGCCCCCCTTCCACTTCAAGAATTGAACTTTTGATCCAATAACCCCTCTACAACTTGTTATACACACACCCCAACTGATTACAATGGTTTACCCATGAATATATGCAATTATAACAAGTCAATAATCAAGTTTCATTCATCAAAACATCAAGAACAGATCATGTGTATACATATACAGTAAAGACTAGGTTTTTATTCACTTTTTGCAATAATCATCATACAACTCAATATGAACAATCAAAACAGCAAGAATATGAAAGAAAGCAACCTACTCATGATTTCTATTAGGTTCTTTAACAATCTCAAGTCATCTTTATGTAATTTTAATTATCAATAGCATAGTTTCATGATTGATTCAATCTTTATTCATACATATCTTAATAAACTCATTATATCATCATACAATCATCCATCATGCATTCTAATAGACAATTCATCACATACAACATGCATAGAACAACTGGAAATTAAACACATGTCACTCACCTTATTGAAGAATTAACCGAAATAATAAAGAGAATAATAAAAGTCCTTCCTTTCGCAAGAAAACCAAGATTCTCGCTTCGAAACTTCAAGAAATCAATAATAAAGAAAACCCTTTGTGTAGTGCAGCAAAGAGATGGCTGCACTCTCTTTATATTAGGCCGGAAATCAGGTTATTAGGGTTTTGAGTAGATTTTGCAAAATATTCCTTTTGAATATATCTTTACATATATAAATCTTTATACTAGGAAATTAGATGAACCAATTCAATTTAGATTTAAAATCAAAATAACTGATCAAATCTTGGCCGACATTGTTTGTAAACCCAGAAAACGATATTTGTAATTTTGGCCTCTAAGTGGCAATTTTGCAAAAAGATCATTCTTTAAGAAATTTACGAAATAAACCATATCTATTAAAACAAAAAGTAAATTTTTTACCTTTGAGTTGGCTAGGCATCATGCTCAACCCAAAAATCCGAAAATCTGGAGTTTTTACTACAAGTGGTAATTTTGCGCAAAAACCCATCTTTTTGTAATATTTGCAAATAAGCCAAATAAATATCAAAAAATCCAGAAAATTCATAAATAATCCCTACAAATAAATAGTAGGTTTTCCCAAAATAATTTCTGACTTTGAACTTCCCAAGAAAATATTTGCATGTGTTTTGCACGTGTAAAAAGATAAGTTTCAGAAAATGTTTATTAAATCACCAAAAATCATTTTAATTCATTTATAAATCTCAAAAACATTATTTAAAAATTTAGGGTGTTACAGGTCTTGACCGACTCCATAAAAATTTCTTCATTTAGTACGTTCTCTTTCAAGAAATCATGATGTACTTCTATATGCTTTGTTCTTGCGTGAAATATTGGATTTTCTGCCAATTTGATAGCTGATAAATTATGACAGTATAGGCTCACCGAGTAATCTATCGAATGTTGTAGACTTTTTATCAATTGCATCAGCCATGAGCTTTCTTGAGCTACCATTTTCACTGATCGATACTCTGCTTCTGTGGTTGACAGCGACACTGTAGATTTTCTCTTGCTATACCATGAAACAACAGTCGACCCTAGACTAAAGGTGTAGCTGGTTGTAAATCTTTGGGTGTCGTGATCTCCAGCATAGTCAGCATCGCAATAACTGACTACTTCACATTCATTGTCTTTCCTGTACATGAGACCAAAGTCAATTGTTTCTTTCACATACCTTAAGATATGCGGAACTGCTTCCAAGTGAGGCTTCTTTGGGTGTTACCTGTATCGACTCACTGCAACCGCGAAGGCGATAACCAGTTTTGTCATTGTTAAATATATAAGACTTCTAACAAGTTGTCGATACATTGTATGGTCTTCTAAATCTTTTCCTTCGTGTGTACATAGATTGACGTTGGTCTCCATAGGTGTAGAGATTGGCATGTAGTTGAACATCCCGTACCTGGACAATAGATCCTTTGCATATTTATGCTGGCAGAGAAGTATTCCCTCTCTTGTACGGTCAACCTGAGCCCAAGAAAATGCTTAAGTTCTCTGAGCCCCTTCACCTGAAACCGAATAGAGAGATTCTCCCTGTTCCTTTGAATTTTTGCCTCATCATCTCTGGTGATGATCAAGTCATCAACGTAGACTAGCACTATTGCTATCTTACCACCTTGATTCTTCACGAACATGCTCGAGTCTGATGGATCTAGGGAGTAACCACATTGGACAAGGAACTCTGCTATCTTACTGTGCCATGCCCTAGGTGCCTGCTTGAGCCCATATATAGCCTTCCTTAACTTGCAAACGTACTCCGACTTTTCTTTACTCACGAATCCCGTGACCTGCTCCATATATATATCTCGATCAACTTCTCCATGTAAAAAGGCATTCTTCACATCCATTTGCCATAACATCCATGCTTTACTTGCTGCTAGAGCGATCAACACTCGGCCCTTCGTGATCTTTGCCACTGGACTGAATGTCTCATCATAATCCAGTCCAAACTGTTAAGAGAATCCTCGAGCTAACAATCTTGCCTTGAGTCTTTCAATCGAACCATTCGGCTTAGTCTTCACTTTGTAAACCCACCTACAAGAAATGAGCTTTAATCCTTAGGCAGTGGAACTAGCTCCCAAATATGATTTTTTTTTCCAGGGCTTTAATCTCATCCT
Source organism: Hemerocallis citrina (assembly GCA_017893485.1). Lineage (NCBI taxonomy): Eukaryota > Viridiplantae > Streptophyta > Magnoliopsida > Asparagales > Asphodelaceae > Hemerocallis > Hemerocallis citrina. The sequence goes on along the minus strand of CM030364.1, from coordinate 227,717,700 downwards.
CCATAGCCTTGATCCACTCATCTCTTTGACACGCCTCTTCGTAGGTGGATGACTCCTTCACTTCTTCAAGCACTGCAGCATTAAGCATACTACGGATTTGGTTTTTCTTTGTTTAATCGACCTCTGAAACTGTGGACTTGGTTATTCTCCGATTGCTTCTATTTGGCTTGGACGCTCCTCCTCGGTTACTTGTTAGTGAACACCACTTTGCCACGGGCTATGCTCTTTTGCTCATCCCGATACTCTTTCTACTTTAGTTTGTCGCTAGGCTCCTCCAGCTTCTCATGTATCTTCTCTTCTAAATCTGTAGTATCTGGAAAAAGCACCTCTTGAGGAGCCCACCATATTGATGCTTCGTCAAACATGACATTTCGTGATGTATGACACTTCCTGGTTGTCAGATTGCAACATCTCCATCTTTTTCTTTCGTTGTCGTATCCCACAAAGATGCAGCGGACAGCCTTCTTATCGAACTTGCTGCATAGAAGATCTGGTACAAATACATAACATACACAACCAAAAACTTGAAAATGACCCACAGTTGGCTTGATCCTCCATAGTTTCTGGAAGGGTGATACAAACCCCAACTTTGGTGTTGGTAGTCTATTGATCACGTGCGCAACTGTCTTCATACATTTTCCCCAGAAGAGTCTTGGGACATTCTTTGCATGCAACATGCTTCTACAAATCTCCGCCAGGTGTCGATTTTTCCTTTCAACGACACCGTTTTGTTGTGGAATATGCGGACATGTCAATTGCCTCCGTATCTTATGGGTTTAAATGTAGTCACATAACTTCTTCGAGGGACATGTCAATTGCCTCTATATCTTATGGGTCTGCATGTAGTCACAGAACTTTCCCCCGTTGTCGGTACGCAGACATCGAATCTTATTCCGACTTCTGGCTCGACCCTTTGCCGGAACTCCTTGAACTTGAATAGTACTTCAGATTTTTCTTTTAAAAAGTAAACTTATATGTACCTCAAGCAGTCATCGATGAAAGTAAGCATATATCTCATCCCACTGATGGAAGGTTGCTTAACTGGGCCGAACATATCCGAATGAACCACCTCTAATTGTTCCTTCGCTCTGAACTTGGACTATAGATAGGGAAGTTGATGTGCCTTGCCATATTGACAACCTGTGCATACAGTGTCACCTCGGATCTCCAACTGCTGTAGGCCCTTGACCATAGATCGCTCCACCATCACCTTGAGCTTGTGGTAGCAGTCCGTCATCTCATTTCTTTAAGTTTTTTCTATGTATCCCGATTGAGTCGACATTACATAGATAGAATCTAACTTGTGCCCTTCTTGGATCGGCTTTCCATCGATCTTGAAATTTTTTTAGACTCTGACGTCCTCCCCTCCGAACACTACATAATTTCCTCCTGATGTTAGTTGAGAGATGGACAAGAGATTTTTCTTCATCCCTGGCACATGATAAACATTTTGTAATTGCACACTCTGTGGATTGAAGCGTGGAACGATCATTATCTCCCCAATGTGCGTAATAGGTAGTCTGGAGTTGTTAGCAATGACTACCTCGTGCTCTCCTTTGTACTCAGACATACTGACCAGCTTTTCCTTATCTCCAGTCATGTGGTTGGTGCACCCTGAGTCAATAACCCAATCCTCATCGTAGTTGACTGCTAATGGCTTCAATACTGCTGCAAGTGCCGATTCTTCTTCTACCATCGTTGAGGTCAAAGTCATATCAATGACCTCTTCTTGGACAGCTGGTTTCTCCTTCACGATGGCTACGGATGCTTGTGGGTTCCATTCATCTCCACTATCATCTTTGTGATTGCTGGAGGTTGCTGCATTACTCTCTACTGATGTCTTCTTTTACTGACAGTCCCATGCGAAGTGTCCCTTCCTTCCGCAATTGTAGCATCCTCTTTCAAGCCGTCTAAATTGTCGATGACCGCCTTGAACACCCTGTCATATCTCAACAGTGCGTGCACTCTTTTCCTGACGCCTCCATGCATCGCCCTTTCTTGATCGTCCGATGGTTTGGCCCTGTACTCTGTGACTTCCTTTGCTGCTGAAGAGAGCCTCATCTTCGCTTCTCTTAGATACTCCGCCTGTTTGTTGCAACAGAGTTTCTTGTGTCGCCAACAATCCTTCCAACTTTAAAAGAGAAGGTTGGGTTGGCCAACCACGAATAGCAACAACATACCCATTATATTCGGGTCTTAGGCCATGGATGATAATTCTCCTAATGCGTTCCTCCGAAATCTTTGAATCATCCTCTAATTGGACCATTTCCTGACATAATGATTTGACTGTAGTAAAATACTGGGCGATAGACAACTCACCTTATGTGATAGCTAACAATTGATTCTCTAGAAATTGGAGGTGTGCATCGTTAGATTGTGAGAAGAGTGCATTGAAGGCATCCCATGCCTGCTTCGGGATAGTGATGTCTTTAATGTGTTGTAACAAGTCTTCTATTGTTGTCTTCAAGACAAACATGGCTTTTCCAGCCATAATCTTCCATTTTCTTAGTGCCTCTCATGCATCTTATGGATCAGTCGTCTCACCTCCACCAACGATCTCCAATAGATCATGTCCTTGTAGGTAGGACTCCATGTAGGATTTCCAGTTGCTATAGTTGTGCCTATTCAGTTTCTTGATGACAACGATAGCATTCGCCAAATCCGCCATAGTGACGTGGTACGCTTCCTTGAACTATCCACACAATTCTGATATTTAAACAACTGACTTCACAGTCCCGGACTGTGTACTAACTCTGGCCTCCACGAACAATGTTGACAAGAATACTCCTACGAATAAAGTCGGTCCCGGACCATCGGCTCTGATACCACTTTTGGATTTGAAAAGCTCAAAATATAAACTTCGAGTGGAAGAAAACACTACAGAATACACTTATATTTTTTGATCACTCAATATTGTATTTTACAACAATAGGACCCTTTGTATTTCTCACTCAGAGCACATGTACTTACTACCCCACTAACTCAGGTAACTCTCACTCCACTACTTTCTCACTATACTAACTGATGTAAAACTAATCCTAAATAAAGAATTTCCAAGAATCTTAAAGGATTAATTTTACCAACACGTAGTGGGGATCAAAGTTAGAATTTTTAAACAATTAATTGGTGTGATGGATTTTCAAGAATTGAATCACGTTTAACAATCCTAATTAATAATTCAACTCTACAATCAATAATTAAATTCCTAAGCATTCTTAGCAAGTAAAAGATTCAATACTAAGTCGTACTCTAATCTAGCAAGTGGAACGCTCAATCTCAATATTTGTGGACGACAGAATATCAAATAATATAGTAGAGAGAATAAGGCAGTATAACAAAAATATTTAAAAAGTGGAAAGAGTATACCGAGGGTTCGAAAAACTCAGCGTAGATCTCAGATTTGAACAGCAATGAAGAGCACAACACTCAAAGAACAGTAATTGCAGCAACACGTCAAGAGTAATGGCAGTAATCAGCTTCAAGTTGAATGGTAGCAATCGGCAGTGGTGGGGGACCACGAGATCTGGCCGACGTGGCTCGACGGCGGGAGGGCATCGATCGGCGAAGGCGGCAGCGTGAGTCGACGCGCTGCGGCGTCGGGTGCAACCGGTCGACTGGAGGGGATGAAGACGGGGTTTCGAACTGGTATGAGATGTTGGGTCGACAGGAGGGGAGTGGTCGACTGGTGGGTTGACGGGGAATGAAGAAGCGACAGGGTCTGGGGCGAAGGGGCGACGGGGATCTGGATCGTAGGGGCAATGGGAATATGGATCGAAGGGGCGATGAGGGAGGAGGAAGAGGATCGGGTATGGGTTCTGAAGGAGGGCTAGGTTTTGGTCGGGATTGGGGTAGGAGGAAGAAGACGGCTGAGCAGGGTTAGTGTTGATTTTGTGATTTGGGAAATTAGGGTTAGGGATTTGTATTTGGGGTAGATTTTAGAGTTTATCACAAACCCTAAAATTTGATTAGGATTTTTCACAAACCCTAATTACTTGATCTCAATTGTATCATACAAGAGAGGGAGGAAGAGCAAAATTCAACACAATAATTTTTAATCAAGAGTGACATTCTTTCTCATTAATCTCAAGGCCTTTATATAGGTTCAAAACAAATCAAGATACAAATCTCAGAATATTCTCAAAATCTCAAAAATATTCTAATGCATAAAAAAAAGATTACATATGGCTATAATTGCCAAAAACAAATATGGTACTGAAATAAAATATTAAACTAATCAGAGTAGATGTCCTCATCACTAACTCTAGCACATGGAGACTTGGGCTTTATTTTTGCTTGATCATACAAATGTGAAGGGTGTTATTTTTACAGAGACTAGGTAGGTAGGGTGGGTGAGCTCTCCAGATCAGTTCATTAAAAAAAGTCCAATAACCTTGACAAACCACTGACCTTGACTTATAGTGCGGCTTCTATATTTTGGTGGATATTTCTGGACTTATGTTTGGTGAGGACATTCATTAACATCCATCCTATACAACTACGAATAATCATAGTAGAAATATCCCAAAAGATACAAACAGGGGTGGATCCAGGATTGAAAAGGGTGGGCGGCTGGGGAAAAAAAATCCACATAAGATAACATTCAAAATATATGTAAAGTTGTTATAGATACTAGAGAGGTATATTAAATTCTCCACCTTTCTCAAAATATACATTCTTGAGTCATTTTAGTTGCACCCGGCGATGTTCGATAGAGTAAAATTCATCAACAACTACATCAAAATCAATGTCTTCAACAAAATCTCTCTTAATAAAGATTGTCAAACAATTTGTAAGAAAATCATCTTCCATCTTGCTCCGAATTGGCTGAAATCAAAACTAATCTAAGAAACCCTACATTTACTAAAATCAAAACTATTATAAGACATTCATTTGATATAATATAATGGTCAAAATCAACATACATATATGTAGACTGAAGAAACCCTACATATACATCTATAATCTATTGAAGTTAAGCAAACAAAAATAAGTCATTTTCTTTGTAGCAATTTATTACACACCTTATGTTCCACTTCAATAACGGTTAAATTCAGTGAAAGCTTACATTTGTTTATCCGTTCAAGGAGATGATAATGGTGCTGTCGGGAGGGATGGGTTGGGGGTCGGAACTCGGGAGGAATTATAACATAAAACTCAACATTTTCAAAAGGCTATGAATATAACAAAATTTGTTCAGGTTGGATATTTTGTATATAAATCAATATATGTGAAAGCTAATAAGAAATTGAATCTAAAACATATCAAGAGACAAAAGAGTTGACTTACTTGAGTTTCTTGAGATGGGTTTAAATTGAATCAAATCAATAGGTCACAAAGTGAGAGCCGGGAGAGAGAAGTCAGAGCTGATGGAGAAAGGAGAAGAAGGGAAAATGGAGAGTTTGGTTGGAAATAGATCTTAGAATGAAGGGATAAATTTGGGATTCGGCTACAAAAAAAATAAATAGAAAGCCCATTGTATTTGGGGTGGGCTTAAAAAGTTTTTTAGGGGGGCTGAAATCCATCACCCATTAATATTCCCGAAATAATTTTTTTTTGATGTGTTGCCAAAAGCTTGGGGGGATGTAGCATACCCCCCCACCCCTGGATACAACGACACCCCAAAGCTCACGAAGGGTCTCCTCGGCAAACAGCCCCAAAAGAAAGTCCTCTACTAACCAGAAAGATCAATAGATTGTTGATGAGAGAGTTATTGAACCTCTTGTATCATCATCTTCTCTTGCTAAATAAAATGTAACACCCTAAATTCCATTTACATGTAATTCGTAGCTCAACATGATCTTTTACATCAAATTCGTACAATTTTACAAGGAAATATTTATTATACAACACGAGTCTTTACATCAACATAGCGGAAATTACAACAAAGAAATATACAACTTAAACATCAACAACTTAAATTTGAAGATAATCTTTAGCATCAATTCATCTTTAAGTCCTTGCCAATCCAAGCCCTGCACTAAAAAATCTGTGGGCACGTCAGTTGCTTACAACCAATGCAATGTTATAAAACAACGATCTTCACTATGTCGTAATATAATGATTCTCTTACTTTAACAAACACAAACTTCAATGTAAAACATAGTGTGAAAAGTGACTATCCTAAACATGTATGTGTATGCAATGACTTAATACCTAATGCAGATGTTATACTACAATGACACTAATGTATACTTGTTCGGATTCTATGCATCTCATTCTACATAGGTCCGAGGGCAAGCACCTACGTACTCCACTTTAAAGGGTTTAATCCCTCGTCATGCATCCTACTACTATGACTACTACAAGATTTAGACACTGCGAATATTGGTTCTCGCCCCGGAATACTGGAGATCAATTCCGCTCCGTGGATCATTCTGTGGCCCTTTCGTCCATCGTCCCAGAATACTGGGGATTGTCTCTCTTCGCGAGTCATTCTAGAACCCTCATCGAACAAATGCCCCATGAGCGTCGCTCTCGTCCTAGAATATTGGAGATAATTTCCGCTCCGTGGATCATTCTGTGGCCCTTACGTCTATCGTCCCGGAATACTGAGGACTGTCTCTCTCCAAGGATCATTCTGGAGTTCATAACTCACGTTTACTCTTGTTTCATCATGTCACCAACTAGTGTCTGTCCTTAAATTTGAAACATGAATAAAAATACCACCTAGAGCTAGCTTACTCTCCTACCGGTCTTACACAAAAATATACCGAGAACGTCGGCCAATATTGGCTACTGCTCAAAATCAATAAACATTATCATTACTTTTGCCGGTACCTGGGTCTCACTAATCCTCTAGAATCAACATCTCTATATGTTCAACATCATGTGTCATTCATACCCTTATTATTCATATTCTCAATTTCATGTATTTGTATTTCATTCAATTCCTTCATTTATTCTTAGTTATCAATCATGAAGTAACAATTCTTGGTTGGACTCACACACAACCAACAATTCACTTTAATAAGCTGCAAAGTTTCTTCGATTAAATAAACCCTTTTCATATTCATCTATATTTCAATTATAAATCTCAATTCTATTCAAAAGATAGATTTATTAGTTTCATAAAAGAGTTTACTATATCTTTGTAGTTAAGATCACCTAAAATCATTCTCAATTACTTCGTTTAAATTCATTTGCAAAACAGTAAGTTCAAAATCAGAAAATTGCAGCTCATGCTATTTATAAAAATCATAGAAAATTATATACTTCATGAAAATTTGTGTTCTTTAGATCAAAATAAAGGTATACAAGTCTATTACAATTTCTTAGTTATAAGTTTCTCCAAAATACTGTATCTGTAACCCTGAATTCTTCGAAATCTACAGTAGGATCGAAATATTGAAATATTGCAACTTGTTCAGTCTTGTAAAATTCATTATAAATTCAGTTCTCTGTGAAAATTTGATTTCTTAGACTTTACAGAAAGGTTAACGAGTCTACTTCAAGTTCTTAGTTTTGACTTTGCCCAAATTACTTCATCTAAGATATTGAAATGATCAAAATCCGAAATGTGTCAAATTTCCAGCAACTAGTCAACTGCCAACCAGTCCTAAGTTTGGATTTTATTAAAACAGTAAAAGACATCCAAAAAATAAGAAATTTTAAAGAGATGTTCCTATAAAAGTTTTAGCTCTAGATTCCATCTAGTTTATTAGACATGATTTTCCGAAGTGCAACTAAAACTTAAAAGAACAACTTTCTTTGCATAAATTAACAACTTTGTGTACAAATTTAAACCAAATTCATTTAATCTAAACATGATATACTAGTATGCACCCAATACTACTATAACAACCCAATCTAAAATTTCAATTTGTTAATCATGACAATTTTATAATAAATCTTTCAACTAGCATGCATTTATTTTCGTATCTCATTTTTAATTATCAATACAACATGCAACATATTAAATTAAAAATTTAAAAAACACATGTCACATTTTCAATCATAAAACAATTAGACATACATACTACAATATCTAGAAAGCAAAAGAAATCACGCACCTTGTTTTTGATGGAATGAAATAGACTCCTATAGGGATTGTTCTAATGCTCAAACCAAGCAAGCCTTCATCTCTTAGCAATTTGCCAACATCAAAAGCTTATCTCTTTCTTTCTATTCTCTCTTTCTTTTGTTTCTTTTAGTGTACATTGTTCATGAATGAGAGAGACTTTTGTATGGCTAAATGGGTGAATGAAGGGATATCCACTACCCAAAATAAATACCCATTATCCAAAATAAATACCCACTCACCATTTACTACCACAAACCCCCCATCTCTTCAAATTCTTGGCCGGCCAAAACCCCTTGGTGTGCACACACGTGCACGTGCACTCTACGGGCACACACTTCTCATTCTTTTAGTTATTTGTTATTAGTCCATTTGTGTGTGTTTGCTACATGAAAAGTGTATAGGATTAAAAAGTGTTCATTTGAAGAGTAGAATTAGTTATGGGCTTTTCTTTTAAATAAATCTTCTAGTGGGCTTTAAGATCGACTTTAAGCCTATGAGTTTTAATAAAAAAATAAATAATACATTTGTAACAAATAAAATGAGAATAAAAATGTACATCACTTTGGAAAATTTTAGAGACTAAAATACATAAAATTTTACGTGCAATGCACGCATAAAAACAAATATTCAAATACGAAATAGATTTGAGTAACGTGGAAATGTTTATAAATAATCGGAATATAACATACGAAAAATATTTATTTTGATAATGTTACGGATATTTCACGTAACGGAAAATATACGTAATCGACACGTGTATTGAAAGCACGTGCAATGTACATAAAAACATAAAGATTGAAAATTAATATTTGAGTTGGCACAAACAGGATAAGAACGAATTTTGAGAAATGAAAAATGTATAGATAGATGAAATACAGAAATACGTAGGAAAATACGTTACGACTATTACTCGTAACAATACGAAATACACGTGCGTAACACACGTGAAACAAAATTGTCATAACTCAATTTTGCAGAGTGTTACATAAAATCTCATCATTTCTTCTCCATATTAGGTTCCTCGAACCTGCAAAAATTCATGTGTTTCAACTTGGTCGGTTGTTCCTGTTTTCTTCTGCTGCGTTGCATCATCGAATTTCCTGACAGATTCTAGTTTTATTTTTCTCTTCCCATTTCCTTTCCAGATGCAGAATATTATACTAATATTTGTTGCCAAATGTTATTAGAATTGCGATAACTACATATTGTGAATGAATTCATGGGACTTCCCTTACGAAGAAGTGTCCCTTTGTATAGGGTACAACTTACTAGATCCATTATTAGTTAGTGTAGCTTAGATCCATTATTTGTGGCCACTAACCTTAGTGGAAAGTGTTATGCTTTCGAGGGTCTGGACTAATTTAACAAACCATCCATCTCTCCCCTTTTTTCTTTAATCTATAATGTGTGGTCTATCATTTGAATCACAACTATAACAATCTCCACTTTGTCTTGAATTTGGGAGTTGCAACAGAAGACCTTAACCTTAGAGATTAATATCAGTCTCCACGTTAAAATGTATTCTTTAACCCTCAACAAATGTTTTTGACCTGACCTTTTTACTGATTAGTCACAACTATGTCTCTACCGGCCCTTTTGACTTGACAATACTTCTGATCCATGTCGACTTAGCACAATTATGCTTCTGTCGAGCCATTCTCTTGACAATGATTTCACCTTTTGTCGACTCCTCAAAACCATGCCAATGCTAACTGTTTGACAATGATATTCTAATCCCGTTGTCGTATCCTCGTTATCTAAAGGATAATCAATGCATCACTGACTCCACATCCCATGATCATATACTTTGTTGGCATACATTCCCCCGAAAATTACCTCTTAAAAGTTATGCTGGTGGTGCCCTATAGGTTCTTGATTTTTGGGAAGGCATTTGCTTATCTTGTTTATTCACAGGAAGTAACAAGTGGCCCTAGACAACCATGGCATGACCTGCACTGCAAAATTGATGGGCCTGCTGCATACGATGTTCTTACAAATTTTGAGCAGCGCTGGAGAAAGGCAACAAAATTTTGGGACTTTAAACATATAAAAAAGGCATCTAGTTGGAGAAGCAATGAACTATTAAAACTGGAACGTATATCATGGATTCTCAGCCGTTCATCTGTCCTCAACCATGATCTACCTCAGGAAAATGATTCCGAAAACTGGCATATACAGGTTAAGATTTCAGTTAGTCACACTAGTAACTTTTGCATAATATGCAGATTTTGATGTTTTCAGAATTTCAGATTCTTAGGTCTATTGACTCTGGTTCAGTTAAAGGATTTCCAGATAAAGTGCAAGAAGCTCAGGAGCAGGTTCGCTTATGCATTTACTATCTTCAACAGTTCACCCAATAGGCAGAGATTTTTACTCTGGTTTTGGTGTTTAAATGACTCGTGAATATTTGTATTATATATTTCATGATGAACATTTGATTCATTTTTTTTCACTTTCTAACTTTTTAATGAACCACTGCAGAATCTTGTATTTATAAAGAATCTAGTGGTTGACAAGAGCATCCACACTGCATATGTAAATGCTATTAGATCCGCAGAGCACTTCATATATATTGAAAACCAATATTTCATTGGTTCATCTTATGGTTGGCCGTCATACAGAAGTGCAGGTCAGAACTAGATTTTTATCAAAAATATTTTTCATGAGTCAAATTCATTTATTTTTTCTTATTCAGTTGTGAATACTATATGATGAACATCTTCCTTGCTGCCACTTGTGTCTGGATGCTTTTTATATGCTTAGAGGCGGATTCAGGGCCCAAGCAGCACAAGCAACTGCTTTGGGCCCCCAATTTTATAGGACCCCGTATTTTTTAAGTATTTACAATGTTAAAAAGTAAAAAGTAATATTTTATGATATAATTACACTGTATTAACAGTTGCTTATTAGCTCAGTTAGTTAGTGTGTTGTGCTAATAATGTAAAGGTTGCAGGTTTGAAACTTGTATGGGCCAATTAATTTTTCAATCATTTTTATTTTTAAAACTAATTATTTTTCCCATAGCCATACATGCCATTTTACAATTTTATGAATTTAATCTTATTTTTCACTTAGCCCATACATGTTACATTGTTATTCTATTATATTTTTTCAATATTCTATGGTATATCATATTTACCGGTTTATGATAAATTTCTAACTAAATCTTCAAGTGCATATGGTTGTTCTACATTTTAAGCTTCCAACTAGTATTCTCATATACATATATTCATCATCATTTCATTCTGATCGTGTAGTCTAATATATCATATTTACCTCTTTGAGATGACATATTTTGTTTTTGTTGTTAGAGTTTGTCCGAATTTCTTTTTGCCACGAGACGTTTCATATAAAAAGTGTACGTTATCAAAAAAATTTTTTTTGAAAGTATATATCTAAATTTGTTTTCATTTAAATAGTTTGTTCTCCAATGCTCCAAGTTTGTTTGCATTTAAATAATTGTCATTTTTATTTTGTCAACTTGCAAAATGCCCAATTTGATAACTTGCTTAGGGCCCTGCAGATACGCCCCTGTATATGCTTTATAAATTGACATAGTTATTCAAATTTATCTAGTTTTAGCAGAGTTTTACTTTTTCCAAAATACTTCAGAGTTGTTATATTATTTGGAATATGTTTAAAGGTGCTTAGAGTTGTTCAAAATTAGCTCTAGAACAAAAAGAATAGAAAATAAAATAAAATAAAAAGATAAGTGTAAATAGTGAGACGGAATGTGGTTGTCTCTGATGTCTCTAAGATTTATGTTGCAACTTTGTCAAAGCAAGCAACCTTGATAGGGAGAACAATAAATGACCCAAGGTTTTTACTTGTGATTTAACTTTTTATGTTTGTGTCATTTTACTTGGTACTTCTGGAAAAGTTGCAGGACTATTCAGTTAAGAAATTATGCATGTTGAATGAAAATTTCGATACAACTTCTTGTTTCTAGCAATGAATGCTTTTTTGTCTCATGCCATTTGCAAGTGAAACAAGTTATAATTTAGGGGGAAAAAAGAGGAAAAAAAAGAAAGATTTGGAGCTTGAACCATTTCCTTTTTAGTCTGTTTCCCTTTGATTTTCTTATTTTGTAAACTTTCAGTAGATATCAAAACTTAATTCAACAAGACTGAAATTGCTGTTCTATACAATGTTACCTTATGAGAGTCTAACTCTGAACTCCTAAGCTGACATCAGAACCAGGTTAAACTTTTCCTTGACACAGTTTCCATTAACAATTGATTCTTTATTAATTGATTATGATCATGTGTATTTCCGGAAACCTTAGTCAGGCAGCTGTCCTCTCCTCATCAACTAAGATAATATTGAACAGTAATTTAGATTGCTTTAATTTGAGAAGCAGTATGTAATGTTTCTTTTAAAAAAAAGATCTTGTATCTTCTCAGCATATTAAGTACTAATTCCATCTCCACTGCTTGTTTGATTGATGTTTGCTGGACTTTGTCCGGTGCTTACTAAATATTCAATGTTGTAATGCTTGGTCTCTTTCAAGGTTTGTGTGTCACAAGTAGCTGAAAAAATGTTGATTCTGCCCGGTTTCAGTCCGGGTCAGTGCATAACTAGTCGGAAAGCGATTTATTCTAATGTGAATAATTCTTCTGCATATTCTGAACTTTATGTCCCTTTGTTAATTTTTCTTGCTTTTATCACTTCAACTCTAGGCATACTTACAAAATGTTGAATCTTTTACTGTAATGTTTTACATAATTGTTGTTTGTACAGTCCTATGTTTTTCTTACCCTCTGCATAATTGGAGAGCATAAATATATTTGCATCAGAAATCGAAGTCTGAGTATGTTATGTTGAAGAATCTACCACAACTCGTAGTGCTAATAGCGAAAGTACACCACAAGCAATAGAAACTATCAAGACTTACATGAACCAAAAACAAGCCACCACGATATATGTAAGATCTCACAAGAACACAATCAATATGCAGATAACCAATACTTCTTATTTCCCAAGAAATACAAAGATTACAAAGAGATTACAACTTTCAATCTCTCTCCCTCACCTTTAAAACACTCGGCACAATTCCCTCTTGAAGTTGAACAATGATAATGGCTCACCTCTTGATCTCAAAGATACAAACCCTAAAGTCTACAGCCATATATATAACCCCCAAGTAAACTCTAAAAGATAAACACAAATTCAGCTTATTGGACCTTAAATTTGTCAGCCCAAAACACGTAGCGCCACTGTCGGTAGACCGTACCCCGAGGTCGGTCGACCGCAACGTGTAAAGTCTACACCCGAGGCATGACCGGTCGACTGCACGGTCGACCATCTCCTTCTCTGTTGAACCTTGTACACTCGAAGATACCTAGCAGTCTAGTTGCGGTCGGGTGGTCGGTCGACCGCACCACAGGACAGTCGACTGCAACTCTCCAAAATGCACATCTTCTACTTGCTGTTGTCTTCTCTTGCTGTATTCATCTCTTCTTCTTCTCCTCCAACTTCAAGTACTCCGTGCCTAAGTGTATTTGAGGCCACAGTCCTAGCATGTTACACCTAAGATTGCTTAATATTTCTTTTCGTAAGATCGATCCATTTCAACTCCTATTTTTGAACTTTGTCTTCATTGCTTTTCCTCACAACTTTGCATTAGCCAAAATAAATTTTGTTCATATCTTCTCCTCTGTTCCATAATTATCCAATAACTCGTTCATACCAAGCATGCTTTTTTGACATACATATGATAACAATATTCATTCTCCCATTCCCCATTTCAAAATTTTCCAGTTGGAGGGGTTCGTGAATTTTAGGGATGCTGTGTACTTCACAAACCATGCGCCATTTATTCAAGCTTCATTTTACTTTGGGAAGCTTCAGGTGGCACTCAGATTTTGGATTGAGCTAGTTAAGGCATTTTCACGTTTGACCTTTTATGATTAGACAAGACTTGCCAAAGCTTTAACTTGTCTTGTTTTAAGTTTCTTGGTTAAAGCAGATGAGTTTTCTTTAGCTTCAGGTGCCGGGTCACAATACAGGAACTCATTTTTATTTTATTTGGTCACCCGCGTTTTTTTTGTGGACTCTAGGCATATGTTAGTATGAATTTATGGGAGAAAGTGATCTAGCCCTTTTTATTTTATTTTATTTTTTATTTTTTATTTTTTTAATTTAATTTTTTAGAGGTCTAGCTTTAGTAGTAATGTTTTTCAAGTAGATGTTATAGGTTTGAGTCAGGGAAATAGCTCCCCCTCTGCACCATGGAAAAAAAAGAGGGGGGGGGGGGGGGGGGGGGGGGGGGGGGGGGGGGGGGGGGGATACAAAATGTCTGCCCCCTTCCAATCTAACATTCAAAACCGTAATTGCAGGAGAGACTCATGAGTCAGCTGCCCCTTTCCGTTTTAGCAGAATATAGTGTTAGCTCAGTGCTAGATATCTCAAGCTCAGCTTGTTAAAGCATGATGGCTTAAAGTAAAGCTTCAGCTGGCATGCACTGAATGAGCTGAATAAGTTATTAAGCTCAATTCTCGGCCAACAGCTTTCTAGATACTAAGATACAGTCCTCATTATGTGGCATTCTTATTTACTGCTGGCAGATTGCATGTTCTCTTTCCTCATATAAATACTGCATATATAAGATTTTTTATTTTTTATTTTTTTATTTTTTATTTTTTATATTTTGTTCTTCTCTTTTTAAGACTGTTCCAAGTGTATGAGAGTGCATCTGGAAGAACCATCTTACTTGACATTGCATATAAACCAAACTTCTTCATTGCAGAATTGTATTCCTCCTTTCATATTAGAAGTGTTTTCTCAGTTGATGTAGCTGATGACGGAAACTGTCTTTAAACCAAATAATGAACTATGATGTGTAAGACTTATTAGTGTCATCTGCAAAGTGGGAATAAGTAAAGTATTTAAATTTTTACAGTATGGTGTGCAATTAATTCGTTCTTTCAAAATTCCACTCTTTGTCTACTTGTATGTATGACCATTCTCGACAGAAATATTTATTAGCCCTTCTACAATAATTTATTGTAATATAAGTTTATATTTGATCTGAATTTATAATTTTGTAACAGAAGCAGATAATCTGATTCCAATGGAATTGGCACTGAAAATTGCAAGCAAAATTAGAGCTGGAAAGCAATTTGCTGTATATATAATCATACCAATGTGGCCAGAGGGGTTACCAGATTCTGCCCCTGTCCTAGAAATTCTTTTTTGGCAGGTACTGAGTGATATGATCTTTATTACTTTATTTATGATCAAAATGAATCATCAAACAACTTTGCAGCATCTAGCAGTAAATAAGAGTAATTTTCGATTACACTAGATCTATTTCTTATACTTCCTAATTTGCTGTCGATCTCTACTATATTGGTATTCTTAATTTCTTATGGCTTTTAACGTAAGGGCATTGCAATTTTATTTTTCCAGAGTCAAACCATGGAGATGATGTATAAAATAATTGCGCAGGAGCTTAAATCCAACAACTTGGCTGATAGACATCCACAAGATTATCTAAATTTCTACTGTCTGGGAAATCGGGAATTACTTACCAAGCAAACTTCACAGCCGATTGTTCAACCTTCAGATAAAAGTCCTGCAGTTAGTTCTCTCACCTTTCTAAGCATTTGTCACTGTTCTCTACTTTCTACTTCATGTAAACTTCATACAACAGAAAATTACAGAGCTACAAAACTCAGCTGAGTTGTTTCATGAATATGATTACAATGATCAGTTGATTCAGTTTATTGGAAAGATGAGTACTAAAGTATAGGTGCTAACTCTTTTATTCTCATATGTTCTATATATACATGCACAAGTGTTTAACAGTTTCATCTCATAAACTTATGTTACAGTTTTTGTGCCAAAAGTTTCGGCGCTTCATGGTGTATGTTCATTCCAAAGGGTTGATAGTAGATGATGAATATGTGATACTAGGCTCTGCTAATATTAACCAAAGATCCTTGGATGGTTCAAGAGATACCGAATTAGCTATGGGTGCATACCAACCCCATTATACTTGGGACAAGAAAGGATCGCATCCTCAGGGTCAGGTAAGTGGCTGAGCTCTCGTCTTTGCTTAATTGAAAATAAATGTTATATAGGTCACACTTGGTAAGGGAGCTGTGTCACAAAGGCTAAAGAAAAGAAAAAAAGAAAAAAAGAAAGAAAAAAAAAGTACCACATACTTTCAATGTTTTTTTTTTTCTTTCTTTCAAAGTATCACAAACTTTCTGCTTTTTGGAAAAATTACTACAAATAATCTTCCATTATCGCAAATAAACATACTACCAGTCCTCTAGAACTACATTTACGATTTACATATTTGACTCATTTTCTTCTTTCCTCTTTCTAGTTCCTAATAACCCATGCACATATGTGGTTCTAAAATTTTTTCCTCCATTATGAAAAATCAATCTAGGATTTGTTCTATTAATTAGTCTATCTCTCATATTGAGTATCTCATCTTCGAGCTCATCACTTTCTCCATCCAATTAATCTAGGTTTCCTCATCTTTGATTCTTTTTCTATATCTTCATGGCCAAAATGATGGGTTTTGGTGTTTAATATGTGGGCTTCTCCGCTCATCCGCTCAATATCCCTTGTTATAAGCACTTGGTATATTTTAATTTTTTGCATGCTGAAAAAAAACAGACAAAAAAATTCACCCATAAATAGCAAAAACCTACAGTCCATTTAATTTTACTAGTAATCTGCACGCAGGTCTTTTTTTCTTTTTAAAATAAATACCAAGACATAATCTGCTTTCGAACCTGAGACCTCCCTTAACTTATCACATACTTTATAAATTATCCCCTAGTGGCATCAACTTTTATTTTATATGAGTGACACTTTTTTAAATAATTATGTCGTAAATAAATTTAAACATTGAGGGTATTATGATAATTAACAATAGTTGAGGAAATGAATGGTTAATATAATTAGTTGTCTACAAATTACAGGTTGCCTATAAATGACAACTCCAACTCTCTCATTATAATATTGACTAGTAATTTACACGTGCGATGCACGTTTTAATAATTTCAAAAAAAAAAAAAAACTCTGACGTAGGGAGGATTTGAATCGGAAACCAGCTTTATATTAGTTATGTACGTGCGTTGTACATGTTGGTAGAATGACAAAATGACAAATGACACTAAGACCTTCTCCTATTATAAGATTAGAGATGATTAGAGATAATTTCAAAAAACTTTAAGATATAATCCATTAATAGACATTAAAATTTAAAATATTAAATAAGTATGAAAAATTAATATTTGGTTTTAAAAATATTCAAGGGTAGTACTGGGTTTACATATCTTAAAACATTCTTGGGTTTAAAAATAAACCATGTTTAAACTTTTGGGTCATTTCCCCTAACTTCACTGAACTTTTCTTTTTTTTTTTTGAGAAAAATTCACTGAACTTTTCTTTCTCCAATTAATTTTGGTATCATAAATTGCGGTAAGGATGTTAGTTAAATGGATCTTAAATTCGTATTCTAATCACTCATTTCACCGTGTGATTCTCAAATCAGGATAAAATGACAAATTTAGTAATTTTCATGTTTCTATAACAATAAAATAATAAAAATAAATTACTGGGTATTAGTGGGAGAGAATTTGAAATGCACACTTTGAGAGTCACTATGTTTTCTAAAGTTTGGTGTTAGTGGGAAATGATTTACATATGAGATTTCAAAGTTGGATGTTAGTCAAATATAATTTCATAAACACTGATTTTGATGAGATTCGATTTCTGTAAAATTATAAAACTACTAGTATAATGTACGTGCGATGTACGTCTAAAAAAGTAAAGTCATCAAATTAAATGAATATATATTGAATAAGAAAAAAATAGTTTATATTTGAATGTTTGATTTATGCTACTCGTGCAGTGCACATTTATATTTGTTGGATATAATTTAGACGTGTATTATACGAGTTTATATAGTTATAAAGTTATGATTTATTTGTTACAAATCCCAACTCTCTAGGTTAAAATAGTAGAGATATGATTTTGGTGTTGGTGGAAGCTTGTGATATTTTTCTTTTAAAAAAAAAAATTGTAGTATCTTCTTCTCAAAAAAATATAAAACTGTACGCTGTTCTTTTTTCAATCTAGCACGTCCTTGTAAAGTACAAGTTAAACACCATATCTACCAGCTGTTTAGTATTTTACTTCCAGATTGAGTTATTACTATCTTTCAAAAGTAGACATTCTTTTTGATATGATATATCGGATAGAGCCAAGAGGCTCCGGCCATCAAAAAATATATTAATCAATAAAAACAGTAACGTTACAAATAAAATTACAATAGTTTTACAAGCTGTAAAACGGAAAGAAGAAAACAACAAAGAAATCGATAAACGACAGACTAGCATGTAAATAAGAGAAACTGCGATACAAAAGTAAAAACAACTCCTAAAAGGGGGACAGTGCCTAAAGCGAGGATAACTGAGCATGAAAAGGAGCGCCCTGCCGCACCCAAGAGGAGTGCAAACTCACACTACGGACCTGTTGCCGCAAGAAACAAAGAACTGTCACGAGCAAGAAGAGAAGTCTCGGAGCATCGACAACTCGAAACATAAGCGAATAAGGTGGTATCAGAACCGAAAGATAGCTCCATGAAAAAGAAGACTAAACATCCCCACACAGAAACACCAATCTTCACCTGGCACACCACCTAAATAGGGGAAGGCTGGACTAACAGAGCAGAAAACGAGACAGTAGCTCAAGGAAACTCTAGCAGCACAAAAATGAAAAGCCTGACTGCCTACACCGCAGATGGCATAGAGGAGCCGAAACTCAACTGTGCACAAGCTGAAGAGCCGACACAGAAGCTGCTTTCCTAGCCAGAATACGAGTGCTCACCCGATTCTGCAAATTATTAAAGACTTTCTTATTGTATTTCCGCTTAACGGTGGGAGGGATGACCTTTGCCAATGGGAGCAAATCTGCAGCAAGGGTCAGACATGCTAGCTACGGCTTTGATGATGCAATAAGAGGTAAGGAGCAGACTGGAATCAGCTGACGAGGATATTGGGATGGAGTTAGTAAGATAGGAAAAACGGGAGAAAGAGGAGTTAACAAGAGTCGGAGAAAGCTTGAGGGGATAAGAGTGCAGGTTGTGCAAGACCTCCATAAGGAGGTGATTGAGCCAAGATTGAACCCCTAAATCTTGATACAACGAGAAGATACATCCCGGAAAATGAAAAGAGAATGTAGAAAGTTTGGGAGAAGAAATCATCATAGAACAAGAAAAATTATAAAATAAAGAAGGTGCCTTAGAATAAATATTAGCCTTGACAGAATGCATCTGAGGGCCTGATATGCGGCGAAGCAGATCGTGCCTAATCGCACTTCGTGACCAAGAACGACAAGAGACTAAGGATTTAAACAAACCTTCATTATAATCCAGACTCAAACTCAATGAAGGCGCCACCGAAGAAAAATGGGGACGAGCCTTGTAATAACCCAACCGAGGGAAGGAGATCAGTTTCGAATACACCTTACGATCCTTAAAAAGGTTAGCAATATTAGGAGGCTGAAGATTAGCAATAGAATCACAATAGGCAGAGGAAGAAGTAGTGGAGTTCATAGCTGGTAAAGGCACAACTGCCAAGGAGTCGAGATCCTTTCCAGATTCAAGACTAATCTTCCTTGCCAATCTAGCATTGAGCTTGCGCTTTAAAAGGGGGTAGTTAAGAAAGGAGAGAAGTTTGGCCGGTAAGAGATGTCCCCTTGTCAAACTTGGTCAACCGTCCAAGTTTGTGGTCGACCGAGGTGCTTTTTGATCTGTGGCTGAAATTTAATCTGATGTATATCAATATATGTTGTATTTAGTACGATTTTAGGGTTTAGAAAAAGAGATCTATCAGCCATTAGAGAGGGAGAGGAAAATAGAGAAACACTACACCTTGGGGTGAGTTCTTGAGAGATTTGTAAATTTATTCTTCATATTTCTAGTGGAAACATCGGGAGTGCCTCTGCGCAGGGAAGTATGCATTGCATTAGGTGAACCTCGAAAAAATCTTGTGTGTTACTTTTGATTGCTTTTGTTCTCTTGCTTTTGATTTTATTGTTTTGCATCTCATTTGTGAGTTATTTCATAGTTAGAACTCAACAGAGTGGTATCAGAGCACCAGGTTGGTACAGTTGATTAAGATGGGGGACAAGAGTAGAGTCAAGGAGTTCGATGGAACAAATTTCACAGTGTGGAAGATCCAGATGATAGCATATATTCGACAAAAGGATCTAGATGATCCATTATTAAGCATGAAGCCAGAAGGGGCGGAGGAAGGTCCGGCTGTATTGGCGGTTTGGAATAGATTGGATCAAAAAGCACTTAGATATATTCAGTTGTCGCTGAGTAGGAAGTCACTATTTATATTGAGAAGGCAAAGACCACGAAGGAGGCAATGGAGATCCTAACAGATATGTTTGAGAAACCGAATGTAGCGAACCAAATATTTCATATGTAGAAGTTGGTCAACATGAAGTTGTCGAAAAAGAGTTTGATTGCGGAACACATCAACAATTTATGTATGGTTTACAATCAGATGGAATCGTCGGGTTTAAAATTTGAGGAAAGGGGACAATCATTGTTATTGCTATCTAGTCTTACCGATAGCTACGATACAGTAGAACAAATTATTACAAGCATTATGAATAATGCGACAACCCTAAATGATGTCATAATCGGCATCATGAATGAGGATGCAAATGGTAGTAACAACAACAAAAGTAAGTCTCAAAGCAGAAATCACAGGTCCAAGTCAAGAGTAGGATATCGCAAAAGTGAGTGTTGGCACTGTAAGAAGCAGGGATACAAGAGAAACCAATGCGAAGAGTATAAGAAAGTGCAAGCAGGGTCACAGGTATCCAATGTGGTAAGTATCGAACCCCATATAGATGAATTGTGTGTATCTGCGGGATTTGATATTACGCAAGATGATGGGTGCATAGACTCAGGTGCTTCATATCCTTGTACACTCATGAGGGACGCTTTTGAGGATTACAGGACATGGGTGCATAGACTCAGGTGCTTCTTATCCTTGTACACTCATGAGGGACGCTTTTGGTACAGTTACAGATGACAATGGACAAATATGTCCAGTTGTAGGTAGAGGCACAGTGAAAGTGAAGGCTCATAATGGCGGCCAATTGGTTTTGAATGACACAAAGCACATTTCGGGCTTGAGGAAAAATTTAATCTCGATTAGTAAACTAGACAAAGAAGGATTCGGGACAACCTTTGGATCTGGATTATGGAAGGTTACTATAGGTGCCAGGTTGGTGGCTAGAAGAAAAGCATGGTGACACGTACTTACTCAGATGAGGTGATTTAGGTGATATCATTGCTATAGCATCGGCAGGTAGTTCCTCTTCAATTCTATGGTGTGTCAGGCTGGGGCACCTTGGCAAGAAGGGTGTCAAGGAGCTTTGTTATAAGGATATTTTGTCGGGGCTTTAAAACGTTGAAATGAAATTTTGTGTGAACTGTGTGATGGGTAAATAAAAGAAAAAGTTGGCTTTCAGTTGAATAGGCATGAGAAATGACTTAGGAAGCTAGAGTTGGTACATATAGATGTGTGGGGTCCAGCTCAAGAATTCTCTTATGGTGGTAAAGGATACTTTGTCACATTCATCGACGATGCTACAAGGAAAGTTTGGGTTCATGCAATTCGCAAAAAATCAGAGATGGTTGAGGCATTCAAAGCTTGGATGGCCAGGGTTGGGAAGGAGACAGGTTGTAAGGTGAAAGCATTCAAATCAGATAATGGTGGTGAGTATACAGGTAAAGAGTTTGTTGACTATCTGGCAAACGAAGGTATCCAAGAAATCAGGACAGTTCTCAGGACTTTGCAGAAGAATGGAGTAGCAGAAACAATGAACCGCACGATACTCGAAATGGCGAGATTCATGAGACTTTAAGTGGCTCTTCCTGTCCATCTTTGGGCCGGTACAGTGGATAAACAGTGTACTTGATTAACTAGTGTCCGTCTAGTGCCCTTGATGGGGCCAATCCACAAGAACTATGGTCAGGCAAACCTATCAATTATTCGCTTTTGAATGTTTTTTGTTGTATTGCATATTCACTAATTGATAGGGAAGAAAGAAAGAAACTGGATTATAAATCCATAAAGTGTGTATTCATTGTCTACGACGGAAATCAGTATGGTTACAGACTTTGAGATTTTATGGATAACAAGGTCATTCGCAGCAGGAATGTAATGTTCAATGAAGAGGTCGTGTACAACAACATACACACAGGTCAAGGGAATACAACTAGCACAGATTTAGATTCAGGATCAGACTCAGATTCAGATTCAAATTCTGAAGGCTGGCCCTAGTGGTGGGGGCCCTACAGTGCAGCAGCAGGTATAAGTATTATAGGCAGCATGGGAGGTTCATGATGAGCCTATTGGGAATGAGCAGATTATCCAAGATGAAAAGGTACAACCAGAGCAGTTCGGGGAACATGAACCGGTCAGTGAACTGATACCCACATTGAGGAGATTGACATGAGAGAGAAGGTCAACTAAGATATTTGATCCATCAGCTAGTGTTGTTCAGTAGCATGTTTTGTACACTGATTCAGGAGAGCTAGAGACTCATGAGAAGGCTTTGAAAGATAAGACTCGAATTCAGTGATAGTTAGCCATGAGGGACGAGATGAACTCCTTGGAACAGAGCCAAACTTGGGAGTTAACCAAGTTACCTGTAGGGAAACACACTCTTATGAACAAGTGGATTTTCAAAGTCAAGAATGAGGCAGACGACAGTAAGGTATAAGGCAAGGCTTGTGAAAGGGTTCTCCCAAAGAGAAGGTGTTAACTACAGTGAAATCTTTGCACCGGTAGTGAAGATGGTTTCAATCAGGCTTTTACTTAGTATTGTAGTAGTTGAAGATTTGCACTTAGAGCAGTTGGATGTGAAAGCAACAATTCTCCATGGTGATTGGGAAGCTGTACATGAGGCAACTCACAGGTTTTGAAGCAAAAAGGAAAGAAGACATGATGTCTCAACTGAAGAAGAGTCTTTACGGGCTTAAACAAGCACCACGACAATGGTACTTGAAGTTTTATTGCTCTATGAGAGTAATGGGTTTCGAGAGATGCGAAATGACTCATTGTGTATATGTTTGTGGATATGAAGACAATGATATAGTTATCTTGGCATTGCATGTGAACGACATGTTGTTAGCTGGTTCATTTATGGAGAAGATCAAGGATGTGAAAAAGGCGCTAGCTTCAGAGTTTTCAATGAAGGAATTGGGTGAAGCAAAGTAAATTCTCGGCATGAAGATCACTATAGATAGGTAAAACAAGAAGCTTTGGTTATCACAAGCGGACTATGTGAAGAAGGTGTTGAAAAGATTCAATATGGATGGTGTGATGCCAGTCACTTGTCACTTGGTCCCTCACTTCAAGTTATCTAAGGACTTGTGTCCAACAACGGAGGCAAAGATGAAGGAAATGGTTGCTATTCCTTATGCCTCGGTTGTTGGTGAGTTATTCCGCAGTAAGAACTAAACAGTTTACTCCTGGCATCTCGGACTCAAATGTTCCCTCACCTACTACTTCACAAATCTCCCGTGTTTCCGTTCTCACACAACGCATTATAGTAAACTTATAAGTAGAAAACAACTCCATCTTGGAGCAAATATGAGTAGAACTGCCTGAGTCAAGAAACCAACCAGAATCCACTTCTAAAGAATTTGAAACAAGAAGACACAAATTACCTGATTCAGAAGAGTAAACCACATTTGCGGCAGAATTGCTATCGTTGGTGCTCTTCTGCTTTTGCAATTTCCAAAAGTTTTTCTTGATATGCCCTGACCTCTTACAATATCGGCAACGGATCGAATCATTTTGCAATGAGCTTTGACTTCCAATTGAAGAACTTTCCATTGGTAGACAACTTATGGGAGTAGACGATGATTTCTGAGTCTCCTTCCTATGTTGATTTTCCTTTAAGGCTTTGATTACACCATCTACCATAATACTTTCCTTGGCAGATTTACCGTGTAGCATGGTAGTGATCAAATGCTTGTATGAATCCAACAGTGAATATATCAAGTTGAAAGCTTTATCTTGTTCACTCACATCCGCGTTTATCACCTTGAGTTCAGATAACACCATGTTGAACTCTGTGATTTGATCTTGGAGATCGGTACCTTCATTGATAAATAGAATAACTTCCTCTTCTAATGCATCCGATCTCGTAATGACGAACTAAAGTAGTCAGCTATGAGTTTTTCTCCACAAACTCGCTGCTCTAGTTTCTTCAACAAATTTGCATTTGACCTCGTCTGCCAATGATAGTCGGATTAGACTTACGACTATTTCACAAATATCAACCCAAACATCCTCCTTCATATAAGATGACTTTTTCTTCTTCTTGACAGCTAACTGTAGACGTTCTTGAACTAGGATATCATATATGTCTACCTTCCAAAGATTGAAGTTGATCTTTTCATCGAACTGCTTGATCTTCAAAAGATTTTGACCTGTCATCTTCACCAAGGGACTCGGCAGCCTGAAGCTCTGATACCACTTTGTTGGGGTGTTGTGATAGGGAGAGGAATCTCACCACAACTCTTGTTTTGGAATTTTGTTGAACACTGGTGGCGCAACGGAACTAATTAGAGTAATGAGGAAGGCGAAATAGATGAGATGAATCAATCGAACAACCCAATAAATAGATCTAACAATCCAACACAAACACACGAAGATTTATCCCGGTTAGCTTTCACTTAATCCGGAGAAAAATATAGAGAGATATAATATTAAACTAGAGAAGATTACAAGGAGTTACAGATTCACTCAATAAAAGGAATTAAACCCATTCACCAACAACTATCTCTCAAGCCTTACTTGCAATGGAGAAATATCATTGAAGTACTTAACCTCTCATATTGGAGACCGTTACAATAAATAGAAGAAGAATAGAGAGAACCCTAGGTTATTTTGGATATCTCAGTCGTCTGATATATCATGTAAAAGAAGGCACTGAATAGGAGTCGTACGATCTGACTTAGAGTTGAAGACTGAGCCCAAAATTGTTACCAAGATAAAAGCCCAAAATACCGTTGCAGCTGCGGGCGGTTGA
This sequence comes from Hemerocallis citrina, assembly GCA_017893485.1. NCBI lineage: Eukaryota > Viridiplantae > Streptophyta > Magnoliopsida > Asparagales > Asphodelaceae > Hemerocallis > Hemerocallis citrina. Next base: position 227,692,583 of record CM030364.1, on the reverse strand, counting down.
TTGCACCCAAGTGCGGTCGACCGCAACTCTTCCCTCCCGAATCCGAGTCGATTGCACAGTCTCTGTTGTTGGTGCTCTGTTTCGAACTTCTCTCTTCGACGCTTCGATCTTCGTGCTTTGTCGTTTCTTCTTCTAAATAAACAACAAATATACAAGACATAATCCTAACACATTTGTACGTGAACATTTTACCAGTATATAAAATTAGGAGGCTTGGAGATCATATTTATTATGATCTAGATAATTGATCGTGATTCAGATTGTTTATGGTGTGGGCTGCTGGATAATTATAACTACTCAATTTGAGAAATGTCGCTGATACAGATTCCATATTCCAATTTCTCTTCTACTTATATAGGCATATATCAAACATGTACATTCACCACGAAATGAATTATAACGACTGGAGATCACATTATCAGGATCTGCATGATTCACCACGATGTAGATTGTTTATGAAGTATGATATAGATTGTCTATGGAGTGGCCTGCTGAGTGATCATATGTAACCACACTGAGAAAATTTGCTAACCACTGATCAATTTGAGAAATTTTGCTGATACAGATTTGAAAGTCCCTTTCTCTTTACTTGTATAAACGACATATGGGAACATTTATATTTGCTATGAATAAATGGTCGTTTTTCTTTTAGGTCTATGGATACAGGATGTCTCTGTGGCGTGAACATCTCGGGGCCCTCCATGAAAGTTTTAAGGAGCCTAACAGTCCGGATTGCGTTAAGATTGTGAATGAGATTGCTGTTAAGAACTGGACAACATACACAGGGGAGGAAATAAAACCATTGAAAGGGCATCTTCTCAAGTACCCTATTGTGGTAGATGGTGATGGTCACGTTGCGCCATTGCCTGGTTATCAGTCCTTTCCAGATGTAGGGGGCAAGGTTTTAGGTGAGGCTGCTAAAGGCATTCCAGACAACTTGACCATGTAAAGAAGCTTGAATAGTTGAATATATTCAATTCGTTTGATTCCTTTATTTAAGTTTATTGATGTATACATTACAAACAATATACAGTAAAAAAATTGTTATAATGTAAGATGTGTCGTATCATTGACTTGATTACTTGTGTTTATAATGCCTGGAGTTATAATGGAGTGGCAAGTGTTCTTTGAGGGTATACTTGGCAATAAAATTTGGAGAAAGCAGAAAACTCGATATAATCTCAAATCAAACTCTCATGGCTTCACTGTTAAGGATTCTAAAAGTTTTCCACTATTGCTTGCCAAAGATACCTTTAAGAAGGCAACCTAAACAAATAAGACCTTTAACAACTTGCAATGGTAAGTCATTTTCGGCCAAGTGCCCAGCTTTAGGGATGACAGCGGGTTAGGATTTGCCCTAGCTGCCTTGAACGTGGCTCTAGAAAAAGCTCGATATGATCTTGATTCTAATGGGTAGGGTACAACCTTCAAATGAGGCTCATTTGTAGGGATGGCAAACAGGCCGTTCGGAAAACTAGACCGGACCGGCCTGTTTTGTAGCTCAGACTGGATCGCTAATGTAGCGGTCTGGTCCTTCATTTTTGGGACCGCGGTCCGTAACCCGCAGGGTAGTGAACCGGACCAGCCCGGATTGTATCTGTAATCGGGCGATCCAGCCCGGCTGGCCGACCGTTTCTACTTTAGTTTTAGTTTTAGTTTTAGTTTTAGTTTTGTGTGTGTGTGTATTTAGGGTTAATAAATGTTGTTTTTACCCTTCCCAATGACTACAAACAACTAGTTTCGAGGGGGGGGGGGGAGTAAAATAGGAAACACAAAAGATATGAAATTATATAAATATAGAAGCCTTCCAAACCATTTTCTTCACACCAAAAATTTCAAACAATTCTCTCAACTCTCTCAATTTATGCAATTTGTGGAATCTCAAAGTTTGAAGAAGTGAAGAATGCAATCTTGAAGTTATTTTGGAATCAATCAACATTCAAGAAGCATTCACAATACAACTTTGAGAATTATTGTAGTGCGGTATCTTTATTATAATTCAATACTTGTTACTTGTTTAATATTATTTTTATACTTTTCATACAATTATGGCATCATCATGTAGTCAAAGTGGAGAAGAGTTTACCAATACATCTCGCCATGTTTATTTTATAAATTTAGATACCCATAAGGTTGAGAGTTTAATACCACAAACATTCCCGATTTTGATCATTTCGGCCTTCCCCCACAATGATGATGAAATTCATGTAAACACAATGAAACACAATAAGATCTTACCCAACAAAAAATAAACTCCAAGACCAGTCAAGTAGATAGTTATAATTATGATCATGAAATTAGACGTAGGAAAATGATTAAACTCGTTATTAAGGATGTGTTACTATTTACTTATTCAGAAAGTAAGAACCTAGAAATGGTTAACCAACTCACTATAAACATCCATTTCAAAAGAATTCATAGAAACACAGTTAAATCCAATTGTATCAAAATATGTAATGAGCTTATCGATACTTTAGTTGCTACTTTATCTTCTTTACCTTGTAAAGTTGCATTAATTAGTGATTACCGGAAATGTTGTAATGTTATTTTCGTTGTGTGCACTACTTGTCATTAGATTGATAGTGATTGGATCCTTTTAAAAATGATCATACAATTTGGTTATTTGATGTATCATCATAATGGTGCGACTATTGCATCACAAGTTAGAGAAGCATGTAATAATTTTGGTACTGAAAAAAAAAAATATTTCTATTAGCCATGATAATGCCGCCAATAATAAAAAAAATGGTTCCTTCATTGGAGGAAGCGTTTATACCTCCATTGCTTAAAGTATTTTATATTATATGTCACATATCCTCAACTTGTGTGTGCAAGACGTTTTGAAGCTAACCGAACCTTATGTTAATGCAATAAGATATCGTGTGCATTTTATTGATTTGAGTGATCCTAATCTTCAAGAATTCGAACAATGGTGTCATCTTAAAGGAATAAAATTTAAAAAATTCCTTAAAGATATTAAAACAATATGGAATTCTGCTTATAAATTTATTATAATTTTCAGTAAATATAAATCAGTTAAAAATAATTTTTGTATTGCAAAACACATAGAAAACTTTTGCATGAATCAAGAGTGTTGGGAATATGCCGAAAGTTTGTTAAAACTTTTAAAACATTTTAAAGATGCAACTCTTCAATTTTCAAGTTCTTATGAGTCAACTTCTAGTTATGTTTTATTTACTGTAAAATTTTCAAAGAAATGAAATTTGACCATTTGATTAGCACAGTTGTTATTCCCGCTTAAGCAAAATTCATGAAATATTTTCATCATCTGCCTATGTTATATTGTGTTGCCAGTGTAATTGATCCTCGTATCAAATTAGATGGTGCAAAGGGTTTTATTGTTTTGTTTTATAGTATGTTTGAAGATTTAATTTATGATTATGATAAATATGTAGTGCAATTTGGGTCAACATTATATACTTTAAATGATACTTATGTTGGGTTTATGTCTTGTATACTATGGTTCGATGCGAAGACACTACAAAAGAAACTCGATTTCCCGGCATTTTTTTACATCTTTACCGGCGTTTTTTTTACGCCGGTGAAACTTTCACCGGCGTTTATAATAGCGCCGGTCCAAATGCCGCCGAAGCGAGCGTCGCGGAAACGAAGGGGTCTACACCGGCGGTTTTAATGGACGCCGGTAAATGTCACAACTACACCGGCAGTCATAAAACGCCGGTGTATGTGGGTCTCTGAGTGCCGTTCTTTTACCCCTATATACATTCACCAGCGGTCGTAAACCGCCGGTGCTTGTACATTCACCGGCGTTTCTATAAACGCCGGTGTAAGACGAAAGTATACCGGCGGTCATAGAGCGCCGGTGTATGTGCGTTTATGAGTGCCCGGGTTTCCCTACTTACAATCACCGGCGCGACCAAAAAACGCCGGTGTATATAACTACACCGGCATTTTATAAAACGCCGGTGTTCGTCGGTGCCGTTACAGCTGACGATATTCACCGGCGTGTATGGGAACGCCGGTAAATTGCATACTCCAACAAATTGATGAGATAGACCGGCGTTTTAAAAACGCCGGTCTAGCTATGCCCGTTTATTTTCGATACTCCGGTTTTCCGTTCGATTTCAATTCATAGTTTTATTTACAAAACCTGTAAACTAATTCACAACTGATTCAACCAATTTCGCTGCATATTACTGCGCAAATCACAACCAAACACAAGAATAATTAAAGATAATCAAGTTTCACACGTGTCATATCAACGTCCAAATTCATTGATTAATTAACAGTGTCATTATTAACAAATTAATATAGGGACTAACATCCCAAATATCCAAACAAACCAGTCTGACAAATATCCAAAATATCCCAAATTAAAAGTCTGACATAACTCTCATAAAAAAAAAAGCAGTCTGACATAACAACAGCAAGGAGGAGGACATAAGAACAACAACCATACAGCAAGGAGGACATAAGAACAGCAAGGAGGACCGCAGATTCATACCCCTCGAGTAGCTTCAGCTCTGATCATCAGAATTTCCTTCATCTGGGCGACCGCCCTGTGAAAAAAAAACAATAGTTTAATTCAACAGTAGACCACAATACAGAATATACATATTTTTTGAACTTGCAAAAAGAACTACCTGTATCTTAAATTATAAGATCAAAGTGCCAATTGCAAATGGAATTGTTAATGATATATACAGAGGTAAAATAATTACATTGCAATGCTAAAAATCTAGTACTTAATTTTGTTTTTAAATATATCTAAAATAACAAAACAAATAAAAATTCAGTATCTAACTTGAAACCTTTATATTCTCCTCTGATTGGGAATATCCACTATCTAAAACAGTAAAACAAATAAAAATTCAGTATCTAAGCATGTCTTTTATGGATTGTTCAGACAATCCATGAAACTATCATCGTGGATGGAAACCAAATATAAGAAAAATAAGAAAAATAAGATAGGGCTCATATCAAGTGTATTTTTAGGGAACTGTCATCGTGGAAGGAAACCAAATATAGAAGCCAGAAATGGAAACAGAAAGAAGAATGGTAGAGACTTTGGATACACCAGGCTAACATAGCGGCATTTTCCTCGTCTCTCTCTCATCCCTTGTTTCCCTTCAGCACACGAACACAAAGAGACATCAGCAACAACAACAAGAGCGACAAGAACAACAATAATAATAAATTATTATGAACAAGATGTCTCTATATGGGTTTCCAGATCTCCACTCGAGCCCTCTCTTTCTAATCACAGCCCAATTAAGAACATAGACAACAGCCACTAAACAATCCAATCACAGCCGAATCAAAATTTGCCATCCTGGATCTTAATGAAATAAGCTTCATTAACAGTGAAAGAAAATGAGGATGCTAGCAGCATACTTAGTTTGGAACCCATTTTTTGTTAAAAAATCATGCCAAAGATGGCAATCAGCTTCATTAACAGTATCTGAAAATGAAAATTTCCATTATCTGAGCTTATATGTTGCTCTACTAATTCACTGTGCCCAACTAAATCTAAAACCCAATTGTTGTGCATATCCGGCCGGAGGATTTTGGCATACGTACCTATAGCATCCTCAGTTCACAGTGAACCCATTTTGGTCAAAAAAATATGCATGCCAAGATGACAATCAGATGCATGAAAATAAGCTTCACTAACAGTAAAAGAAGATGAGGATGCTAGCAGCATACTTAGTTTGGAAGTGTACCCATTTTTGGTTAAAAAATCATGCCTAAGATGGCAATCAGGTTACTTTAACAGTATCTGAAAATGAAAATTTCCAGTATCTGAGCTTATATGTTGCTCTACTACTTCTTTAGCCTAACTAAATCTAAAATCCAATTGTTGTGCATATCCGGCCGGAGGATTTTGGCATACGTACCTATAGCATCCTCAGTTCACAGTGAACCCATTTTGGTCAAAAAAACATGCATGCCATTTGAAAATCAGATGCATGAAATCAGCTTCATTAACAGTGAAAGAAAATGGACATGCTAGCAGCATACTTAGTTTGGAAGTGAACCCATTTTTGGTTAAAATATCATGCCACAGATGGCAATAAGGTTACTTTAACAGTATCTTAAAATGAAAATTTCCAGTATCTGAGCTTATATGTTGCTCTACTACTTCTTTAGCCCAACTAAATCTAAAATCCAATTGTTGTGCATATCCGGCCGGAGGATTTTGGCATACGTACCTATAGCATCCTCAGTTCACAGTGAACCCATTTTGGTCAAAAAAACATGCATGCCAAGAAGACAATCAGATGCATGAAATCAGCTTCATTAACAGTGAAAGAAAATGGACATGCTAGCAGCATACTGAGTTTGGAAGTGAACCCATTTTTGGTTAAAAAATCATGCCACAGATGGCAATCAGGTTACTTTAACAGTATCTTAAAATGAAAATTTCCAGTATCTGAGCTTATATGTTGCTCTACTACTTCTTTAGCCCAACTAAATCTAAAATCCAATTGTTGTGCATATCCGGCCGGAGGATTTTGGCATACGTACCTATAGCATCCTCAGTTCACAGTGAACCCATTTTGGTCAAAAAAACATGCATGCCAAGAAGACAATCAGATGCATGAAATGAGCTTCATTAACAGTGAAAGAAAATGGACATGCTAGCAGCATACTTAGTTTGGAAGTGAACCCATTTTTGGTTAAAAAATCATGCCACAGATGGCAATCGGGTTACTTTAACAGTATCTTAAAATGAAAATTTCCAGTATCTGAGCTTATATGTTGCTCTACTACTTCTTTAGCCTAACTAAATCTAAAATCCAATTGTTGTGCATATCCGGCCAGAGGATTTTGGCATACGTACCTATAACATCCTCAGTTCACAGTGAACCCATTTTGGTCAAAAAAACATGCATGCCAAGAAGACAATCAGATGCATGAAATCAGCTTCATTAACAGTGAAAGAAAATGGACATGCTAGCAGCATACTTAGTTTGGAAGTGAACCCATTTTTGGTTAAAAAATCATGCCACAGATGGCAATCGGGTTACTTTAACAGTATCTTAAAATAAAAATTTCCAGTATCTGAGCTTATATGTTGCTCTACTACTTCTTTAGCCCAACTAAATCTAAAATCCAATTGTTGTGCATATCCGGCCGGAGGATTTTGGCATACGTACCTATAGCATCCTCAGTTCACAGTGAACCCATTTTGGTCAAAAAAACATGCATGCCAAGAAGACAATCAGATGCATGAAATGAGCTTCATTAACAGTGAAAGAAAATGGACATGCTAGCAGCATACTTAGTTTGGAAGTGAACCCATTTTTGGTTAAAAAATCATGCCACAGATGGCAATCAGGTTACTTTAACAGTATCTTAAAATGAAAATTTCCAGTATCTGAGCTTATATGTTGCTCTACTACTTCTTTAGCCCAACTAAATCTAAAATCCAATTGTTGTGCATATCCGGCCGGAGGATTTTGGGTTTCCAGATCTCCACTCCAACTCATCTCTTTCTAATCACAGCCCAATTAAGAACAATTGTTCACAGTCACTGTTAAAGAAACATATATGCTCAGATTATGGAAATTTTCATTTTCAGATACTGTTAAAGAAGCTGATTTCATGCATCTGATTGCTATCTTTGGCATGATTTTTTAACCAAAATGGGTTCACTTCCAAACTAAGTATGCTGCTAGCATACCAAAATCCTCCAAATCAGAACAACAACACGGCTGAACAAACCTTGTTTGCAGGTCATACAATGTCATCTACACCATGTTATGTGCCAAAGTGGGGTTGGTCATTCAATGCATGAACGACACGTATTAGTTGTTTGTGAATATGCAATAGGGTGCAGCTATGAACATGGCTCATATCAAGTTTAGTATTTCGGACTGTCATCGTGGAAGGAAACCAATTTAATATAGAAGCCATATATGGAGCCAGAAAAAGGGATGGTAGAGAATGAGGATACACCAAGCTAACATAGCGGCATTTTCCTCAACTCTCTCTCATCCCTTCATTCTCTTCAACACACGCACACAAAGAGACATCAGCAACAACAGCAAGAGGGGGTTGGTCCAACAATAAGTGTAGATTATAACAAACGAGATGTCTCTATTTGGGTTTCCAGATCTCCACTCCAGCCCTTTCTTTCTAATCACAGCCCACTTAAGAAATATAGACGAAATGCTTATAGAAGACAGCCACAATGCAGACTCACAAACACTAGTACGTGTCTTTCATGCATTCAAGACCATAATCTTTTTAAAAATACCAATTTAAAGACTTACCGATGTTTTTTGACAGTGGGCGGCGTGCTACCCTCACTCTCATATGTTTGACTGCCACTATTATTTAGTGGCTGCTCATCCCCTTGGCTCTTGTTGCCATCATTTATATTTACCCTCTTTCCACGCCTCGGCATGTTGTACCTGTCAAGGATTCGATAACTTCCTTAGAGATGCAAATTTAATTAATAACATGTTTATAATAACTATCATAAAATTTGTACTTTAGTAGGATTAACAAACCAACATAATTGTAAAAAAATTTAAAAAATGAGATTTGTAACAGATTAAATTACAACGATAGTTTGGTTCAAATGACACTAAGCATAGTTTAATGTAAATAATACGAAGCAGTAGAAAATAGAAAGATAATTAAACCGGTGTATTATATTCACAATGAACATATTCGAAATTACAGACATAATATTACAACAAGATTTAAGACATAAAATTACAGACATATAATAAACCCAATTGAAAATCATGTAAACTACAATTATTACAATACGACATCTTCCAGCCCTCTTCTCCATCCTTGCGGAGCCAAGTCCCGCAAATTCCAACATCGGTTGTGTTTACATCAAACACAGGAAACTCAGAAGCAATGTAACTGTTCATGACTTCACCGTCTTCATCTTCTGAAGTATCGCCCAGTTGGAATACATCTCTTGGTTGCATAGGAAGAGCCACACACGATTTTGGCAGGGTTGGATCTTCATTGTAGAACACTTGTTGCACTTGGGATGGAAACACAAATGGCTCATGGCTAATGTGTGTACCGATGTGAATCAATTTTGAAAAGTTTACAACTGTGAAGCCAAGCTTATCCTTGTTGTTAGCAAAATTCCTATCAAACTCAGCCCAATCCCCACGAAATAAGACAACACGGAAATGGCCAAAATAATTCAACTCAATATATCCGTGAGCACTCCATAGTAGTCGAGATCTCCATCTACAGGCCTCGTATCCGATTTGGAAGCATAACTTCTAGTCTTAGACGTCACTACCATTCCACTATTTTGAGACTTCAAATTACATTCACGATCCTTAGTACGAAATCTAAAACCATTGAATATGTATCCTCCGTATCTTTTGACCATCTGATAGGGACCTTTGGCAAGTACTTGTATTTCAGATGACGCACCTTCAGGACCCAAAGAATGTACCTATTAATTTTGCGCAAATCGTATCAGCACCATAGAAAATGTAGATATAATAAAGATTAACTTGTATAACTGTAATTCACCTACATGAGATTCAAACCACTTATGAAATTTTTCATTCATCAACTTGTTTTGTTCACGTGGTGGTAGTCTTCTTGGTCTAGCCCTTCGTTTGATGTCCCTGACAAATTTGCTAAAAAACAAGCAATTGAAATTAGGAATAACAAAAGTATCAAAAATATCGAACTCCGCGGTTTTCACTGTATTCGATTTAAATTCAAAAGCAACTTACTTTCGAAATGGTTCCACTGATGCATGGTGGTCTAGCACATATCGATGTGCCTGTTCCCACGCTAAGCTGTCGAGCTCAAATGCATCAACTTTACCAACAGTAGTGCCAGCGGTATCAAAAAGATATTGAGCACCATTAAGGTTGGAAATGTCTGGATTTCTACGTGGTCTACTAGAAGATGTCTCCACACCCGGCAAATACCTGAAAAAAAAATGTGAGCACTCCTCTGATAGATATCCCTGGGCTATTGACCCTTCAGGATATGCTCTATTTTTCACATAACTCTCTAGCCGGTATAGGTACCTGAACATGTACAATTAATAAATTAGAGCGGATTAGGGGATTAAAAGAAATGAGCTTTTGAAAATTCAATTTCGTAAGATGAATGAATTCTTTTACCTCTCAATGGGGTACATCCATCGATAGTGAACAGGACCGCCGATTCTGGCTTCACCAGCAAGGTGGATTATCAAGTGAATCATTATAGTGAAGAACGATGGAGGAAATATCATCTCCATTTTACTAAGTGTCAATGCCGCCTGCTGCTCCAATTGGTCCAGATCTTCACCACGAAGCATTCTTGAGCAAATACCTTTATATATGCTACAAAGATATTTCAGGACAGTAGTGACTTGCTCACACATTGAAGACCTTAGGGCCACAGGAAGGAGATCCTGCATTAGGATGTGGTAGTCGTGCGACTTTAGACCCTGAAGCCTCTTCTCTTTAAAGTTGACACATCTTGCCATGTTAGAAGAATAGCCATAAGGGACTTTAAGTTCCAGTAGTACTTTGCAAAACAATTCCAACTCCGATTTTGACATTGAATAGATTGCAGGAGGTAGGAGTACTTTCCCGTTCGGTAATTCTTCTGGGTGCAACTCATGTCGGATGCCCATTGACTTCAAATCAAGTCGGCTTTTGAGATTGTCCTTTGTCTTCCGATCATCTCCCATAACTGTTCCTATACAATTTTCACCAATATTTTTTCCGATATGCATCACATCTAAATTATGTCGCAATAAGTTGAATTCCCAATACGGAAACTTGAAGAAAATACTCTTCTTCTTCCATGCACCTAAACTCGTCATGTTTTGATCCTCATCTTCGCCATATAGATCGGTCTCCTCACCTTGCTCCGGCCTTGCCCTTTTCTTGCCCTTTGTCCTGACTTCTGGTTCTTTTCCATATTTGAATTGCTGACCATCTACCCGCCTCAAAATATCTGAACCAGAAGAAGACCCAGGAGCATGTTCCCACTCGTCGGTACCATCAAATGTTGCTGCCTCTGCCCGAAATATATGTGTGTCAGGCAACCATCTCCTATGACCCATATAGCAAAATTTTCTGCCATTGTACAACCACCTTGAACTAGTTTGGTCAGCACAACATGGACATGCATAACGTCCTTTAGTACTATATCCAGATAAATTTGCATATGCTGGAAAATTATTGATTGTCCAAGACAACACGGCCCGAAGAGAAAATGTTTCTTTAGCCACAGCATCATAGGTTGGAACACCCACCTACAACTTCTGAAGTTCATCTATTAACGGTTGTAGGTACACATCTATATCATTTCCAGGACCTTTCGGTCCAGGAACTATCATGGAAAAAATAAATGAGGACTGCTTCATGCATTTCCAAGGCGGCAAATTGTATGGTATCAACACAACCGGCCATATGCTGTATGTACTACTCATTTGCCTGAAAGGGTTAAAACCATCACTAGCTAGTCCAAGTCTCACATTTCGAGGATTTTCCGCAAAATCAGGATATCTTTCATCAAATTTTTTCCAAGATTGAGAATCAGCAGGATGTCTAAGAATCCCATCATTAGTGCGACCTTCAGCATGCCATTTCATATCAGAAGAAGTTTTCGTAGACATAAACAACCTTTGTAGCCTAGGAATCAGAGGAAAGTAACGCAGTATTTTGGCAGACTTCTTTTTCCTACTTCGCTTAGTAGATCCACTGGCTCCCTCGTCTTGATTTGGTCTTTCTTTCCATTTCGAAGAACCACACACTTCGCAATTCTCCAGACTTTCCTTACCACTCGTGAAAAGCATACAGTCATTTGGACATGCTGCTATCTTCTCATATCCTAGATCGAAAGAACTTAGGAATTTTTTGATTTTATAGGCTGAGTTTGGAATACAGATTTCAGGAAATGCTTCATTCAACAATTCAAGTAGCATAGTGAAGGACTTAGCAGACCACCCATTTAAACATTTAATCTGAAATAGTCTGACAATGAATGAGAATTTAGAAAATTTGGTGCAATCGCGGTACAACGGAGTACTAGCATCTTCAAGTAACTTAGCGAAGGATTCTTGCTGCTTATTATTTTCAGGGGTGGGGCCAGACATTTCCTCGTCCACCCCACCACCAATCTGGTTTGTTTCTGTTGACTCATTGTGAACTTGGGTTGTTGGGTTATTGGTGTGGAAAGGAACATTATGAATCCCCATGGCATTTTGCAACGAAGCATGCATCTCATCGGAAACGCTTAAGTCTTCGTTCACTAAGGGCTCAGCTTCATTTTCTAATACAACCGGACGAACAGGAGCTGACGTATGATCCTCTCCATGACAAAACCACCTTGTGTACCCTTGAAGAAAATCGTTGACAACCAAGTGTGTATGTACTACGTCACATGTCCTCAGCATACAATTTGTACACCGGAGGCAGGGACAAAGGATTAGGTTGGGATCACGGGAATGTCGTTTGGCAAAGATAATAAAATCTTTAATACCATCACTGTACTCCTTGGATAATCGTGGTTTACTAATCCAACTTCTATCCATTATAACAATAGCACACAATCTGAAATTAAAATTTGATATATTAAATAGTAATAACAGTAAAGGCATTTTGTATATTAAATTTTACCTATTTGAAAACCAACCCTAGCTGCAAATAAATAAACGATATAATCTTTAACTGTAAAATAAAGAAATTGTGGTTCCAAAAAATGTATATAAAAAAAACTACATCTTAACACAATCTACTCTATTCACATAACCCTAAACTACCTTTTGTGGAAATTATCACAACCACCTTAGTGGTATTTTATCGCACACTCTGTGTTCGAGTGTAAAAAAAATCGACTATAGTCTCCCCTGTATTTGGCTTTCCGTTCAAGGAGATGATGATGGTAAAGGGTATTTTGCTGATGAAGAGGAATCGGCCGAATAATGAGCGCGTCGTGCTGTAACTAAAGGGTATTCTGTTCATGGCTACTAATAATCACTTACTTATCTCATAATAATAATAATAATAATAATAATAATAATAATAATAATACTAAACAAAAGAAACTAATATGGCTACTAATAAGTTTTTCTAAAATAATTCTTCATCCCAACTAAATCATTGATGTTTGTAGCGCCAAAAGAAACCTGCACGAGGTTTGTTCAGCCCAAATCTTGTACAGATTTGGAGGATTTTGGTAAAAAACATGCCAAGATGCCAATCAGATGCATGAAATCAGCTTCATTAACAGTAAAAGAAAAATGATAATGTCCAGTATGTAAGCATATATTTTTCAGAGTGAACCAATTGTTGTACATATCCGGAGGATTTTGGCATACACCTATAGCATCCTCAGTACACAGTGAACCCATTTTGGTCAAAAAAACATGCCAAGATGACAATCAGATGCATGGGATAAGCTTCATTAACAGTAAAAGAAAATGAGGATGCTAGCAGCATACTTAGTTTGGAAGTGAACCCATTTTGTTAAAAAATCATGCCTAAGATGGCAATCAGCTTCATTAACAGTATCTGAAAATGAAAATTTCCATTATCTGAGCTTATATGTTGCTCTACTAATTCACTGTGCCCAACTAAATCTAAAACCCAATTGTTGTGCATATCCGGCCGGAGGATTTTGGCATACGTACCTATAGCATCCTCAGTTCACCGTGAACCCATTTTGGTCAAAAAAACATGCATGCCAAGATGACAATCAGATGCATGAAAATAAGCTTCACTAACAGTAAAAGAAGATGAGGATGCTAGCAGCATACTTAGTTTGGAAGTGTACCCATTTTTGGTTAAAAAATCATACCTAAGATGGCAATCAGGTTATCTAACAGTATCTGAAAATGAAAATACCCATTATCTGAGCGTATATGTTGCTCTACTAATTCTTTAGCCCAACTAAATCTAAAACCCAATTGTTGCGCATATCCGGCCGGAGGATTTTGGCATACGTACCTATAGCATCCTCAGTTCACAGTGAACCCATTTTGGTCAAAAAAACATGCCAAGATGACAATCAGATGCATGAAAATAAGCTTCACTAACAATAAAAGAAGATGAGGATGCTAGCAGCATACTTAGTTTGGAAGTGAACCCATTTTTGGATAAAAAATCATGCCAAAGATGGCAAACAGGTTACTCTAACAGTATCTGAAAATGAAAATTCCCATTATCTGAGCTTATATGTTGCTCAACTACTTCTTTAGCCCAACTAAATCAAAATCCCAATTGTTGTGCATATCCGGCCGGAGGATTTTGGCATACGTACCTATAGCATCCTCAGTTCACAGTGAACACATTTTGGTCAAAAAAACATGCCAAGAAGACAATCAGATGCACGAAATCAGCTTCATTAACAGTGAAAGAAAATGGGGATGCTAGCAGCATATTTAGTTTGGAAGTGAACCCATTTTTGGTTAAAAAATCATGCTAAAGATGGCAATCAGGTTACTTTAACAGTATCGTAAAATGAAAATTTTCATTATCTGAGCTTATATGTTGCTCTACTACTTCTTTAGCCCAACTAAATCTAAAACCCAATTGTTGTGCATATCCGGAGGATTTTGGCATACGTACCTATAGCATCCTCAGTTCACAGTGAACCCATTTTGGTCAAAAAAACATGCATGCCAAGAAGACAATCAGATGCATGAAATCAGCTTCATTAACAGTGAAAGAAAATGGGTATGCTAGCAGCATACTTAGTTTGGAAGTGAACCCATTTTTTGTTAAAAAATCATGCCAACGAGGACAAACAGGTAACTTTAACAGTATCTTAAAATGAAAATTTCCATTATCTGAGCTTATATGTTGCTCTACTAATTCACTGTGCCCAACTAATCTAAAACCCAATTGTTGTGCATATCCGGCCGGAGGATTTTGGCATACGTACCTATAGCATCCTCAGTTCACAGTGAACCCATTTTGGTCAAAAAAACATGCCAATATGACAATCAAATGCATGAAATAAGCTTCATTAACAGTAAAAGAAGATGAAAATTTCCAGTATCTAAGCATATATTTTTCTATTCATTCTTCATCCCAACTAAACCATTCATGTTAAGGAAATCAAGAAGCATAATCTGAAAAAACATGCTTTTTTTGAAAAATAAGGGAAATCAAGAGATGATACCGAAGAGAGAGAGAGAGAGCGGGGCGACGAGCGCAGGGGCGTAGGAGAGAGAGAGAGCAGGGCGATCGCTGATTCACCTCCAAATAGAGAGAGGGAAGAGGGAAATCGAAAATGACGAAGGGAAGAAGGGACGATTTCGAAAGGTCGAAGGCCGTCGAAGAGGACGAAGCGGCGGAGGCAAACGCTCGGGAAGTAGAACGAGGAAGGAGGGAAACGAAGCGCCCCCCTTTTTTTTGGGGGGGTTTGGGAAAATGGCGAGCGAAAGATTAGGGTTCGCGGGTTTTATCGCAGCTTATTCACCGGCGTTTCAATTAGACACGCCGGTGAATGTGTCCGTATATTCACCGGCGTTTATTATCAAAACGTCGGTGAATAATACACTTCACCGGCGTTTCTAAATAAAATGCCGGTGAATACGAAGATTGACCGGCGTTTTAAATCGACCGCCAGTGTATAACCATCCCATCTGGCGCCCCATTCCTATTCGCTCCCTACCCCGGCGCTACTAGTAAAACACCGGGGAATATTCGCCGGTAAAACAAGTATCTTTTGTAGTGAGAGAAGACGATGAAGAAAAAGTGGTTCGAACTGTCATTGGAAGAAGAAGAAGAACTAATTGTGCATGCTGGAAATGAATTGACAATCGACTGCGATATTGCGCAATCGATTGTCTCGGCTCCTCGGGAGTGGAATCGACTTATTGCAGTCGAACGACAACGACAGTTTTGGGCTTGGGTCTGGGTGATCTGTTGAAGCATATCTTCTTCTCTAGGTATGTCTAGACTTAGGAGGCTGGGTGGGAATAGGATTAAGGAAAGGCGAATTTGCCCATCCATTTTGGCATTGGGGGTATCGTCCTTAGCTTTAAATTTGATATCTTACTTGCGTAAATGAATTCATTGGGGAATTATTACTATCTTTCTGAATCAAACTCTGAATAGATGACTAGATCCAAACGATTACAGTAGTTATGGCCCTAACATATCTTCCTCCATAGCAACATTTTGGATAGAACTCCAATCAATCCAAACACAATGGCAGATCCTTGGGTTGTAGGGGGTGAGGACTTTAATGTTACAAGATTCGCAATTGAGCATCGTTGTAGAGGGTTTAGCGATGTAGACAGAGAATAATTCAATTGGGTTATCACGGAGTTGGAACTGGTTGGCATCTCAGTCCCGTATAAGTTCTTCACCTGGTCGAATATACAAGCGATCCCTATAATGGCAGAATTGGATAAAGTCCTAGTCTCACTGAATTGGTAGACTAATTTTCCCCCGGCTTGTGCCAAATCCCTCCACAAACCTACATCTAATCATGTACTCATAGTGCTCTCGTCCGGTGAATTGAATTCTAGGAAACCATCTAAATTCAGGTTCGAAAAGGCTTGGTTGGATATCCAAGGATTCCACTACATGATTATGGAAAGTTGGACCCTCCCAACACGCAGAACAAAAGCGCAGCAGTTTGGTGCAAAAAAAACATGCATACTTCGTTCCAAGCTAAGGAAATGGAACCAGACTAGATTTTCGATGATTTGGAGAGCTAAAGAGTCGATCCTACAGGGTGTAGATGTTCTAGAAAGATTGGAGGAGACTGAAGACCCCTCTCAAGATGAGAGAAATAGTTTGTTAAAGCTAAGAGATGATATCGCCCATTTGTACAAACTAAAGGAAGTCGCATGACAACAAAGATCCAGGTTTTCCTGGCTCAAAGAGGGAGACACGAATATTGTCTTCTTTCACTAAGCGGCCAGTGCACACCGTAGGTCAAACCTTATCCTCTTGGTCCAGATAAAATGAGACGATACAAGAAGATGAGGAGATAAAACACATTTTCTATACTTACTATAAAAGAGAATTTAGGTCCTCGCTCAAAACAAATTTCTGGCATGAGAACTGTGAAGATCTCACACAGGCACTACGATCCATTGAAGCCCCATTCTTGGAGGAGGTCAAGGAGGTTATCTCACAGATGGGAAGGGAGAAGGCGCCAGGTCCAGACGGGTTCCCGATTATAATTTCAACACATTCTGGGATGAAATCAAAGACGATCTCTTGGCAGCACTGGCAGAATACTTTCGCCCTATCAGGCTCCTTATCTGTTTTGTCAAGATAATTACTAAGATACTCGCTAACAGATTAGGAAGGGTGATGAAAAAAAATTTCAATCAGGAGCAGACTGGTTTCATCAAAGGTAGGTGCATCCTGGACTGTGTGGCGACAGCGGAAGAACCAATCATCAGTATCATATCTCGAATGACAGGAGGTAGTCGATTGGGAATGTCTAATGGAAGCTGTCGAAGGAAGAGGCTTTGGAGACAAGTAGATTTGACACTACCTCACCATTAGCAGGATAGCCATCCTGGTGAATGGTGCAGCGGGCCAATCGTCCTCGTGCAGGAGAGAGCTAAGACAAGGGGACCCATTGTCCCCGCTTTTATTTAATATTGTTGCGGATGTCCTTAAGACCACGATGGATTGTCCAAGTAGCCAGTGGAAGGAACTGCCCCAAATGCACTATCCGATAATACGCGGATGATACTTTATTGTTTGGAAATAGAGACCCTGGGAAAACTATCACATTCAAAGAAGCAATATACAGTTTCGAAGCCTGGTCTAGATTACGAGTCAACTTCCATAAAAGTGCTCTAGTACCTATCACTGTGTATATGGAGGAGGCGAAGGAACATGTGCTCATCCTAAATTACAAAACTGAGAGTTTCCCTATCAAGTATCTTAGGTTACCAGTTAGACCATGCAAGATAATGAAATTATACTGGTTCCCTATCAATGATCATGTAGAAACTATGTTAGCAGGGTAGAAATGTAAGTCTTTATCCCTGGGCGTGAGAGTGACCCTTATTAACTCGATATTTTCTAATCTACCAAACTATTCATGTCCTTCTTTGAACTTTCAAGATGGGTTATCCATTGGATTGACTGAATCCGAAAGTGAATCTGAAGAGTCTCCATTACTCTGCTGTTATAGAGTAATGGCCTATGAAAAGTCTCCAGTCTCCATTTATCTTTTATAAAAGACTACTGAATCCAGACAGAGTCTTTGAAAACAGTCAGAGTTTCATTCTTCTTCTTCTTCTTCTCCTCTATGTCAACTGAGAGTGCATCACACAGACAGCAGTTTGCTGAATCTCTGAAGCAAGGGTGTTGCTCTTCAGAGAAGGTACAGTTGTATCCTAGGAAGCAATTCGCCAGCCACCGTCACACTACGGGCGAATTCTGCTTTAAGGAGAGAGAATCTCAATCTCGACTCTGTGCAAAGTCTTTCGTTTCCTGTTTTTAGTTTCTGTATTTCAGTTCTTCGCAATCGATGTTGAGATTTTTCATATTTATAAAATCGGGTTCTAACAATCTTAAAGCAGAATTTTTTCTTCACTGATTTTAACAGTTTTTGTGAAGTCTATTTACAGGTGCTGTTATCGATTCAGAAAAAACAACTAACAAGTTCTGTTTCAAACTATTTCAGATAAGAACATGGAAAACACACCAAGTGATATGGCCAGTGGGTTTATCAGTACTGAAACACCGGTGACCCAAAATGTGACTGCACAATCGGTTGCGGCACATTCAGTCGTTCTGCCTATGCACATAACCGTGGAAGAAAAACCGAAGAAGTTCAATGGAACTGGATTCAAGAAGTGGTAAGGGAAGATGCAGTTCTACCTGACCACATTGAAGCTGGACAGATTCCTCACTGAATCTGCCCCGATGCTGGCGCCAATGGCTGCACACTCCGTTGCTGCAGTTGATGCGTGGACTGAGGGCGACTACCTCTGCAGGAACTACATCCTGAATGGCTTGGTAGACCCCCTGTACAACATTATATGTGTCTTCAAGACGTCCAAACTCCTGTGGGGGTCCTTGGAAAAGAAGTACAAAGACGCCGGGTCCAAGAAATTTGTAGTCGGGAAATTTCGGGACTATAAGATGATTGACTCCAAAACTATTGCGAGTCAAGTCCAAGAACTATAGGTTATAATGCACGACATTACTGCAGAGAACATGACGCTGTGCGAACCATTCCAGGTTGCAGTGTTCATTGAAAAACTTCCACCTGGATGGAAAGACTTCAAGAACTACCTCAAACACAAGCGAAAGGAGATGTCTCTCGAAGACCTAATTGTCAGGTTGCGGATCGAAGAGGAGAATCGCAAGACTGACAGGTCCTATGGAAATCAGTCCATAGAAAAGGCCAACGTGGTGGAGCACGAACAGAACGACAAGAAGAGAAAGTTTTTGCTACAGGCCTCAAACAAAAAACCTCTTGCAAAGAGGTTTGCTGGGAAATGCCGCAAGTGTAGGTAAGCTGGGGCACAAAATTTCTGAGTGCCGCAGCAAGGACAGTAATCGTTCAGGAACAGGACATGTAAAAGGGAATGAAAAATTCCACACACACATAGCTGAGAACTTGTCCACTGGTCTCTCTGACCTGGACCTTTGTGCTGTAGTATCAGAGGTAAATCTTGTGGGGAGCAATCCTTGTGAATGGTGGTACGATACTGGGGCCACCAAGCATATCTGCTCGGACAAGGAAATGTTCACTTCATACCAGAAGTGTAACAAAGATGAACAACTGTTTATGGAAAACTCTTCCACTTCCAAAATTGAAGGAACAAGCAAGATAGTGCTGAAAATGACTTCAGGCAAAGAACTAACACTCACAAATGTGCTGCATATTCTAGATATTAGAAAGAACTTGATATCAGGTTCTTTGCTAAGCAAGAATGGGTTTAAGGTTGTTCTTGTTTCTGATAATTTTGTATTGTCTAAGAATGGAGTATACTTGGGTAAAGGATATGTAAAGGATGAACTGTTCAAGTTTAATGTAATGACAGTTATCTCTAAAACTATTATTCCTGCTGTTCCCAATGTTTATGAAATAACTCCTATTGCCTATGTTGTTGAGTCTTCCTCTGTTTGGCATGAAAAGACTAGGCCATGTTAATATCAATTCTATGCGTAGATTAATTAACATGAATTTGCTACCAAAATTTAAGGTAGATAACTCCGAAAAATGTGAAGTTTGCACGGAGGCCAAACTCACTAAAACTCCATCACGTTCTGTAGAAAGAAACACAGAAACTCTAGGTCTAATTCACACGGATCTGTGTGATTTAAAATATATGCAGACCAGAGGTGGCAAAAAGTACTTTATGATATTCATAGACGATTGCACAAAATTCTGTTATATATATTTGTTACATAGAAAAAATGAGGCTTTAGATAAATTCAAAGAATATAAACTTAAGGTTGAGAATCAACTTGGCAAAACGATTAAAATTGTTAGAAGTGATAGAGGTGGAGAATATGATGCACCATTTAACATGTTCTGCTTAGAATATGGAATAGTTCATCAGACAACTGCTCCTTACTCACCCGAATCAAACGGTATTGCCGAGCGTAAGAACCGAACTCTAAAGGAGATGATGAATGCCTTGTTGTTGAATTCTGGCTTACCCCAAAACATGTGGGGGGAAGCATTGCTGACTGCCAACTACATTCTCAATAAAATACCTCACAAGAAAACCGGCAAGACACCATATGAACTGTGAAAAGGTAACTTACCTTCGTATAAATACCTCAAAGTGTGGGGGTGTCTAGAAAAAGTGGCAGTACCTAACCCGAAATAGGTCACCATCGGACCTAAGACGATTGATTGCATATTCATAGGCTATGCACACAACAGTAGTGCATATCGGTTCTTGGTATACAAATCAGATATACCGGATATCCATGTGAATACAATAATGGAATCAAGGAATGCTTCCTTCTTTGAACACGTGTTTCCGTGCAAGGATACTACGTACCCCAAACGTACAGTGAACAAGGAAATGCAAGCACTTCAGTTGATGAACCAGAACATGATACTGATGAGCCTAGACGAAGTAAACGGGCTAGAACATCAAAATCATTTGGTCCTGACTTTGTGACGGCCTTTCTGTTAGAGAATGAGCCCAGAACTTTCAAGAAAGCCATGTCTATGCCTGATGCTCCTATATGGAAGGAAGCAGTCAAAAGTAAAATAGACTCCATTATGCAAAATCATACATGGGAGTTAGTCGACTTGCCTTCTGGATGTAAAGCTCTAGGATGCATATGGATTTTCAAACAAAAATTGAAACCAGATGGTTCAATAGAGAAGCATAAGGCAAGACTTGTGGTACAAGGATTTAGGCAAAAGGAATGCCTAGATTTCTTTGATACATATTCCCCAGTTATAAGAATAACATCCATAAGAATGTTGATAGCCATTGCAGCTCTACGTAACCTGGAAATACATCAAATGGAGACTTAGAAGAAGAAATATACATGAAACAACCTGAGGGTTACGTAGTTCCTGGACAGAAAAATAAGGTGTGCAGGCTTGTAAAATCTTTGTATGGCCTGAAACAAAGCTCCAAAGCAGTGGCATGCAAAATTTGACAATGTTATGATGTCAAATAGTTTCAAAATAAATGAATGTGATAAGTATTTCTACATCAAAGATACTCCAAATGGATACATTCTGGTCTGTCTGTATGTAGACGACATGCTCATTATTGGAAGCAATAACGACATTATCAAACAAACTAAGAGCATGCTTAGTGGCAAGTTTGACATGAAAGATTTGGGAGTTGCAGATGTCATACTAGGAATCAAAGTTTCCAGGATGTTGATTCTTGATTTTGATGATTACAACACAATGCAAAATGTGTCTGTGCTATGCTGTATATAATTGCAGGTTGTATCCAAAGTCATCATATATGATACACAAAGGCCTCAAAGCTAATTGATCAAGCAAGTCACAATATTCTAAAGCTGAACAAATGATCAAGCACAGCTCCAGATAAAGACAAAGGCTAAAAGCTTCACTCAAGATTCAAGACTTAAGTCAAGACCAAAGCTTCTATGATTTTTGTGTGTCTTGTAAACAATGTAATTCCTTCTTTAATTGAGTCTTAGAATGATGTACAGCCTTGTCACACACACATACACTCACATATAACTTTTTATAATTGTGTGTTTACAAATCCAAAGGTCGAAACAGCTTGAACTAGATCAACTGTTGAGTACCAGTCGACTGCTCTTTAGAACCAGTCGACTGAGTCTGTACAAAACTGCCTGATCTTATTCAAACTCTGATCAGTCGACTCATAGAGGCAACCCAGTCGATTGTTCAAGTGATTTCGACAGTTTTCTGATTTCAAAAGCTGTTTTTCTAATTTAAAACTTTTATCCGTTATTTATCCATTGATTAAACGGTTATGAGTAACTGCTTTTAACGGCCAGGGATTCTAGTCTATAAATATAGCCTAAGAATCACCTTTAAAAAGTCCAAGCATGTTTTTGAGAAAAATCTAAGTATTGTGCATTCAAGAGAAAAGCTTTCAA
This sequence comes from Hemerocallis citrina, assembly GCA_017893485.1. Taxonomy (NCBI): domain Eukaryota; kingdom Viridiplantae; phylum Streptophyta; class Magnoliopsida; order Asparagales; family Asphodelaceae; genus Hemerocallis; species Hemerocallis citrina. Next base: position 227,670,081 of record CM030364.1, on the reverse strand, counting down.
AACTCACTTAAGTCTTAGTTCTCTGTCTTCAGTCCAGCATAACATTGAATTCATTTTGGACTGAATTTAGAAGTCAACCATTTAGCCACGTACAATATCACAATCACAACAAGGCTATAGGTTGATTGTAAACAATTTTATTGTTTTTTCTTTTTCCTCTCGGTTGGAGAGTAGGACTCTAGGGTATAGAGTCAGGTTTGTCACTCTTAGTGAAAGAGTGAGTTGCTTTCTCTGGTTGAGAGAAAGGACTACGGGTTGGACAAGGTTGTTGTCTAAATGCCGTAGGGTATTCTTGTAATCTTTTTCAAGAATAGTGGAAAATCTCAAGTGGGTTGCTTGGGGACTAGATGTAGGTCGGGAGGACCGAACCAGGATACATCGTGTGCACTCTGTGGTTGTATCTCTCTACTTGCATTTCAACTCTCTCAGTTTATATTTTTACTGTGAAACTTGTCTAAACAGTCGACTGTGTACTCCTATAAGTCGATTGGTCAGACTCGTACTACTCTGAGTTATTTGTGTGACAAGTCGACTCTCTCATCTCTAAGTCGACTTCTCAGACTTCTTTAAAATACTTTTCTTTTGTCGCTTCAGTCGACTGGTTTATTCCTTCAAGTCGACTGAACAGAAGAAATTCTCAATTCCGCTTTTTAAATTTTTATAAAACACTATTCACCCCCCTCTAATATTTCTTGCCTTGCCTATAGGATCCAACACTTGGTGTCAGAGCCTGGTTGAGTGCAATGGCAACTACTTCAAATGCAAACTAGTACCATGAAGGCCAATCTACACAAAGGCCACCTCTCTTCGATGGAACAAATTACAATTATTGGAAGTGTAGAATGAAGATCTACCTACAATCTATCAACTATGAAATATGGAACATGACGGAAACAGAGTACACCGCTCCTACTATTCCATATGCACAATGGAACGACGACATGAAGAATCAAACAATGAACAATGCAAAAGCAATGAATGCATTATTCTGTGCTCTCACAAAGGAGGAGTTCAACCGTGTGTCGAACGCAACAACCGCACATCAAATCTGGCACACACTCGAGGTAACTCATGAAGGAACGAACAAAGTAAAAGAATCTAAAATATCTGTTCTTGTTCACAGGTTTGAAATGTTCCGCATGAAGGAGAATGAGAGTGTGTCCGAGATGATTACTAGATTTACAGATATTACAAACTCTCTTGTGGCACTTGGAAAGATATACACTCAAGCAGAGATGGTGAGAAAAGTACTCCGTGCACTTACCCCCGAATGGGAAAAGAAGACCACTGCCATAGAAGAGACCAATAATTTATCACAACTTTCTCTTGAGAATCTTATGGAAAATCTAATGGCTTATGAGGTACAAATTGAAGAACGCAAGAAGGATGCCGAACCACAACAGTCAAAGAAGAAAACATTAGCATTCAAAGCCATGTCAGACTCCGAAGATGAAGAAGAAGATGATGAGGAGATTGCCATGTTCACAAGGAGATTCAAAAAATTCCTAAGGAAAGGTAAGTTTAATTCAAAATTTAAAGATTCTAATGATCCTCCAACTTGTTTCAGGTGTAACAAAGCAGGTCATATGAAGAAGGATTGTCCACTAGAGAACACAAAGTCTAAGGAAAAGACATCCAACTTCAAGAAGGATAAGTACACAAAGAACAAGTTCGCCAAAAACAAAAAGGTATATCAAGCAACTTGGGATGACAGCGATTCCTCTTCAGAAGAAGAAATTGATGAGACCAATGAGGTTGCAAACGTGTGCTTCATGGCATCACAGAATCAAGTAAGTAATGAGTATGATTCAAATGATTTACTTGATGCATTCAATGAAATTTTTCAAGAACTAAAAAAGGAAAAGATTAGAGTTAAGAACTTAGAGAAAGTTAATCAAACACTTTCTCAAGAGAATCTTAACCTTGATAGAGAAGTAAAATCTTTAAATTCTCGTATTTCAAGTTTAGATATGGATCTTGAATCTCTGAAAAAGAATTATGAAGAGATATCCAAGAACGTATCTAAGTTTAATAAAGGAAAAGAAAATTTAAATGATGTTCTTCAAAATCAAGTAAAATCTAGTCAAAAGTTTGGACTTGGTTTTAAAAAATCTCTTGAAAAAGAAAATTCTTCTAAGAATACTAGTATAAATAAACCTATATCTATTTCTAGTGTTAGACATAAATTATATGAGTTCTTTGAAAAACCTAAGTTGTAAGTTCTATTGATAAAAGCAAATCTAAAGTTCAGTCCAGTCGACTGTATCCATCCACCAGTCGCTTGTCCAGAGGTACTGAGTCTTATTCAACAAGACCAAAACCTCATATAAGTCGACCTATATTACCGTCCAGTCGACTGACATATAGTAAAAGTCGACTGAAAGGTGTTATAAAGTCGACTGGACAGAGCAAACATGTATGGGTTCCAGTCAACTTGAGTTCGAAAGATAGAATTGTTTATATAAACTCATATATGCTGAATGTATGTAATTCTGCTAATTTCATTCCTGCTTATGGTGGAAAATCAAACTCATCATGGGTTTGGTTTCCACAAACTAATATCTTTTGGACCCAATGAAAAGGGTACCATATTCATATTGAATATTTTATAGGTACCAAAGAAAGATCGTTGGATACTTGACAGCGGATGTTCTAAGCATATGACTGGTCATGCCAACCTCCTATCTACCATACAAAGCATTGATGGAGGAACAGTTACTTTTGGTGATAACAATAAAGGAAAAGTCATAGGAATCGGCATGGTCGGTAAGGACACTAACCCTTCTATAGAAAATGTTTTATTAGTTAGTGGACTTAAACATAATCTGTTAAGTATTAGTCAACTGTGCGATAAAGGTTATAAAATTGTGTTTGAAAAAGATGCTTGCTTAATTTATGATTCCACTATGCAAAACATTATTTTTCAAGGTTTTAGGAAAAACAACATTTATGAGTTATGTTTGAATGCAAATGAGTTTTCAAATGATTTTTGTTTAGTAGTTTCTAATAACAATTCTTGGCTTTGGCATAGACGTTTTGGTCATGTAAATATGAAAAATCTCTCTAAATTGTCTAAGTACAACCTAGTTAAAGGGCTGCCAAGACTATCATTTAAAAAGGATAAGTTATGTGATGCATGTCAACTAGGTAAACAAATTAAATCTACTTTTAAGACAAAAGAAGTAATTTCTACTAGTAGACCGCTCAAATTAATTCATATGGATTTATTTGGCCCTACTAGAATTGCTTCTTTAAATAAAAGTAGATATGTATTTGTTTTAGTAGATGATTTTTCACGATTCACGTGGACTTTCTTTTTAAAACATAAAAATAATGTTTTTGATGAATTTGCAAATTTTTGTAAACGAATTCAAAATCAAAAGTCTCTAACCATAGTCACTATTAGAAGTGATCATGGTGGAGAATTTGAAAATGAAGCGTTTGCAGAATATTGCAACAAGAATGGTATAACTCATTCATTTGCATTTCCTAGAGCTTCACCACAAAATAGAGTGGTTGAAAGGAAGAATAGGACTTTGCAAGAATGTGCACGTACTATGCTTGTTGAAAGCAATTTACCTAAGTATTTTTGGGCTGAAGCTGTTACTACAGCTTGTTATGTTTTAAACAGAATTTTGATAAGGCCTAAGCTAAAGAAGACTTGTTATGAGTTATTTTTAAATAAAATTCCTAAGGTCTCTTACTTTAAGACATTTGGTTGTAAGTGTTTTATTCTGAACACTAAAAATAATTTAGATAAATTTGATCCTAGATCTAATGAGGGTATCTTTGTTGGATACTCAAATAGGAGTAAAGCATATAGAATCTTCAACAAGTCAACAATGACTATTGAAGAATCCATGCATGTTACATTTGATGAATCTCTGCCTTCATCGAATTTAATTGAAGATAATGAAACTAATTCATCACCTTTAAATAAAGTAATTACATCTTTAGAACAAACTAGTCTTGCGGATAAGTCGACTGATAAGGAAGTCAAGTCGACTGATGTAAAACAGTCGACTGAGGAACCTGTCAAATCGACTGATCCTGTTGTGATATCTCAAACTTTACTAAAATCTTTTGTTGAAGTTAGAGATCATCCTCATGACTTAATAATTGGTGACATCTCACATGGTATTCAGACAAGATCACATATCAATATGATATCCCACACAGCTTTCTTGTCGGATTTTGAACCGAAGAATATACAAGAAGCATGTGAGAATGAATTTTGGATGAATGCCATGCAAGATGAGTTAAACCAATTTATAAGGAATGATGTATGGGATTTAGTTCCACGACCTCCTGATCATACTATTATTGGTATTAAGTGGGTATTCAAAAATAAATTAGATGAATCAGGACAAGTTGTTAGGAACAAAGCTAGACTTGTTGCTCAAGGATATAATCAAGAAGAAGGCATAGATTTTGATGAAACATATACTCCTGTTGCTAGATTAGAATCAATTCGTATTTTATTATCTTTTGCTTGTTTTATGAATTTCACACTTTATCAAATGGATGTTAAAAGTGCATTCCTTAATGGGTTTATTAAGGAGGATGTTTATGTTAAACAACCACCAGATTTTGAACATGAACAATTCCCAAACCATGTTTTTAAATTGAAAAAGGCTTTATACGGTCTTAAACAAGCACCTCGTGCCTGGTATGATCGACTGAAGACTTTTTTTTTAGAAACAGGTTTTGAAATAGGTAAAGTAGATACTATTTTATTTATTAGGAGAATTAAGAATGATATTTTAATCATACAAATATATGTTGACGATATAATTTTTGGCTCTACTAATAGCAATCTATGTCAAGAGTTTGCTAACACCATGAAAAACGAGTTTGAGATGAGTCACATGGGTGAACTCAATTATTTTCTTGGACTACAAATTAAGCAGTCACAAAATGGCATATTCATTAATCAAGGAAAATATGCAAAGGAATTACTCAAACGTTTTAACATGGATAGCACAAGTAGTAAGGCCACACCTATGGCTACTACCACTACCCTTGACAAAGATATATTAGGTAAGAGTGTCGATCAGAAACTCTATCGAGGTATGATAGGATCACTCTTATATATAACTGCTAGTAGACCAAACATTATGTTCAGTGTATGTTTGTGTGCTAGATATCAGTCAAGTCCTAAAGAATCTCATTTGAAAGCTGTGAAACGAATTTTAAGATATATTAAAGGCACATCTGATTATGGTTTATTCTATCCACGCACTGATAATTTTCAACTTTTGTCGTATAGTGATGCTGATTTTGCCGGCAGTAAAACTGACCGCAAGAGCACTAGTGGGACATGTCACTTTTTGGGACATTCACTAGTCTCTTGGTGCAGTAAGAAGCAAAATTCGGTATCCCTATCTACTACAGAAGCTGAATATATTGCTGCAAGTTTGGCTTGCGCCCAAATTTTGTGGATGAAACAAACCCTATTAGATTATGGTATTTCTTTTGAAAGACCTTCAATAATGTGTGATAATACCAGTGCCATTAACTTATCTAAAAATTCGGTTCAACATTCACGTACGAAACATATTGATATTCGACATCATTTTCTACGTGATAATGTTTTAAAAGGAGACATCTCTTTAGACTTTATTTCTACTGATAAACAAGTAGCTGATATCTTTACCAAACCCCTTAAAGAAGACACCTTTATAACTTTAAGATGAGAACTAGGGATTTGTGATTTTCTTGATATTTGTTGAATTTTCTTTTTGTAAGTCGACTTACACATATTGTTCAGTCGACTTCCACATATTGTCTTCTCTAATTTTTTTTCTCTGAACAGTCGACTGAGATGTTCAACCAGTCGACTGACCAGTTGTGATAATTATATATGGATTTCTTTTTCTCTCGACTAAGTCGACTGCATACTAAGAACAGTCGACTGTCGCGACTAATTCTGTCTTCCTTATCGAATCGTCGCACAGGTTTTGAGATGTCTATTCATCTTTTGACTCGCCCTTGACCATTCTTCGCTGTTGATTTGATTCTATCTTTGATCTCAGCCGTTACCCTCTAGTTAAAACCCTAAAACCCTACCTTCCTTCTTTTCACTTTTACCCCAAAATTTTTCACCCAGATCTGGAGAACAAGAAGAGAAGAGCAGAAAAGAGAAGAAGTCGACTCCTGTGTTGCTGCTGTCTTGAGAAGATCTCATCCAGTGCTTTCTAGTCGATTTCTTGTTCCCTTGCTGATTGATTCTTTGCATTTTCTGTTGGTATACTTTCATTCACCTCCACTTTTATATTATGGCACCCAAAAGATCAAAAACCTCTCATGTTGATGAGGGTTCTAAGGACTACACTCAATATCTTAGAAGCCCCGATCTCATAGAAAAATGGTTTATCATTTGTACCATGGTTATTTTTCCGGGTAGATTTGTTAATTTTAATGATCTTGATAGATTTAACCTTGTGTCTCTATTCCAACATTGTAGTCTTTATGATTTCTTGTCCTTAGAAAATCAACCCCATTATTACCCTCAACTTATTTATCTATTTTATACAAATATGAGGGTGGTTCAATCGGATGATGGTGAAGTAATAATCTACTCTTCTGTCAAACATAAGAAGATGAAACTCACATCCGAGAGAATTAATCTGATTATGGGTATAGATGATGAAGGACTTGATTTAGGAGAAATCATGATGGATGATGCCTCCATCTTATCTAAAATCTATTTGCCCAACCATGGATCCCCTATGACTAATAAATCAATTACCCCTATTGCAAAACTTGTTGCACGGATACTGTCATATAATATTATCCCTAAAACAGGGAGTTATGATCAGTATTCCATTGAATTACAACAAGCTGTCTATGCAATTTTTGGTAAAATAAATCTCAATTGGGGTCGTATCATCTTTCCTAGACTTCATAAGTCTCATTCCACTTTTCTTCCTTTTGGTGCGTTACTTACCCGTGTTTTCTGTGCTTACGATGTCGATCTCGACTCAGAGACAAATATTGTCAAGCACTATGAATGCTTTGATCGTGCAAGTTTAGCACGCATGAAGCTTCTTGGTTCTCCACCTAGGTCAACCACTAGGACTTCCCCCCAAACCCAAGTTCCTTTAGCTACTTCGGCTCGACCATCTTCAGCTTCTAGCTCTTCTCGCCCCCGAGCTGATTTTGATGATCCACGCAGTATTTATAATGCTGTTAACTATCTCATGGATCGTCAAGATGCTCTTGAATCCCAAATTTCCCATCTGACTCATCTGTTCACTTCTCAATTTCCTTCTCCCTCTCAAGCTGACGAAGATGACGACGATGAAGACTGATGAGTTTTTACTTTTATTTACTATTTTTTATTATTTCTTGTTGCACTTTAGTATTTTGGTATTTTGTACTAGTTCTAAAGACTCAGTTGTTATGAATTAATTTTGGTTGTGTGTTATTTTGTTTAAGTGAAATATTCTTTTTCCCATTTTTTGTCTTTTTTGTTGATGACAAAGGGGGAGAGAACTCTAGTATTAATCTTTATTGTTAATTTTATTAATCTCTATTGTTAATTTTTGTGATAATTTATGCATTCCTCTAGTTTTGTGAAAATATATGCATGATGTATTTTTGATAGGGGAGCATATGAATGCTTGTATTTTTCTATCTTCTTTTATTTCAGCTATTGTGTTGTCATCATCAAAAAGGGGGAGAATGTTGATTCTTGATTTTGATGATTACAACACAATACAAAATGTGTCTGTGCTATGCTATATATAATTGCAGGTTGTATCCAAAGTCATCATATATGATACACAAAGGCCTCAAAGCTAATTGATCAAGCAAGTCACAATATTCTAAAGCTGAACAAATGATCAAGCACAGCTCCAGATAAAGACAAAGGCTAAAAGCTTCACTCAAGATTCAAGACTCAAGTCAAGACCAAAGCTTCTATGATTTTTGTGTGTCTTGTAAACAATGTAATTCCTTCTTTAATTGAGTCTTAGAATGATGTACAGCCTTGTCACACACACATACACTCACATATAACTTTTTATAACTGTGTGTTTACAAATCCAAAGGTCGAAACAGCTTGAACTAGATCAACTGTTGAGTACCAGTCGACTGCTCTTTAGAACCAGTCGACTGAGTCTGTACAAAACTGCCTGATCTTATTCAAACTCTGATCAGTCGACTCATAGAGGCAACCCAGTCGACTGTTCAAGTGATTTCGACAGTTTTCTGATTTCAAAAAGCTATTTTTCTAATTTAAAACTTTTATCCGTTATTTATCCGTTGATTAAACGGTTATGAGTAACTGCTTTTAACGGCCAGGGATTCTAGTCTATAAATATAGCCTAAGAATCACCTTTAAAAAGTCCAAGCATTTTTTGAGAAAAATCTAAGTATTGTGCATTCAAGAGAAAAGCTTTCAAAACTCACTTACGTCTTGGTTCTCTGTCTTCAGTCCAGCATAACATTGAATTCATTTTGGACTGAATTTAGATGTCAACCATTTAGCCACGTACAATATCACAATCACAATAAGGCTATAGGTTGATTGTAAACAATTTTATTGTTTTTTCTTTTTCCTCTCGGTTGGAGAGTAGGACTCTAGGGTGTAGAGTCAGGTTTGTCACTCTTGGTGGAAGAGTGGGTTGTTTTCTCTAGTTGAGAGAAAGGACTATGGGTTGGACAAGGTTGTTGTCTAAACGCCGTAGGGTATTCTTGTAATCTTTTTCAAGAATAGTGAAAAATCTCAAGTGGGTTGCTTGGGGACTGGATGTAGGTCGGGAGGACCGAACCAGGATACATCGTGTGCACTCTGTGGTTGTATCTCTCTACTTGTATTTCAACTCTCTCAGTTTATATTTTTAATGTGAAACTTGTCTGAACAGTCGACTGTGTACTCCTATAAGTCGACTGGTCAGACTCGTACTACTCTGAGTTATTTGTGTGACAAGTCGACTCTCTTATCTCTAAGTCGACTTCTCAGACTTCTTTAAAATACTTTTCTTTTGTCGCTTCAGTCGACTGGTTTATTCCTTCAAGTCGACTGAACAGAAGAAATTCTCAATTCCGCTTTTTAAATTTTTATAAAACACTATTCACCCCCCTCTAGTGTTTCTTGCCTTGCCTACAAGATCCAACATAGGACACCTGAGGAAATTACTTTGTCTCAAGCCCATTATGCTGAGAAAGTACTTGAAAGATTCAAGAATTACTCCAATGGGACAGCAAAAAGTCCAGTCGATCCCAGTCTTCACTTGTTCAAAAATACAGGCGAAAGCATATCACAACTGGAATATGCACGTGTAATCGGTAGTCTGATGTACCTAACAAATTGTACAAGACCGGACCTAGCACATTCGGTAAATGTACTGAGCCGATACACGAGTAATCCAGGACGAAGTCACTGGAAAGGAATAACTAGAATATTGAACTACTTGCGACATACTCAGAGTTATGCGCTGCATTACACCAGATATCCAGCAGTATTAGAAGGCTACAGTGATGCCAACTGGATATCGGACTCCAAGAACTCAAAATCCACAAGTGGATATGTCTTCACACTTGGTGGTGCAGCTGTGTCATGGAAATCCTCTAAACAAATGCTATTGGCCAGATCCACCATGGAATCTGAGTTTATTGCTTTAGACAAAGCGGCAGAGGAAGCAGAATGGCTTCGAAACTTTTTAGAGGATATTCCTATGTGGGAAAAAACCAGTGCCTGCTTTATGTATACACTGTGACAGCCAATCGGCTATAGCACGGACACTGAGTTGTATGTATAATTGTAAGTCTCGTCATATCAGAAGGCGACACAAAATCGTTAGACAACTGCTCTCAAATGGAGTAATCTCTATAGAATATATAAAATCGGCCGACAACCTAGCGGATCCATTTACTAAAAGTCTGTCGCGAGAGCAGGTTGTGAGATCATCAAGAGGAATGGGTTTAAAGCCTATGACGAAAGAGGATACTTGATGGAAACCCTACCTAGGAATTGGAGATCCCAAGATCTAGGTTCAAAGGGACAACTAAATCTTGTTGAATCGACGAGAGCATTGAGAGATTAAAATCTCATACCCACTCTTAGGATGATAAAACAGTGCTGCCTGCAAAGAGTTAGGATAAGCTTGGCTTTTAATGATTCCCATAGCTTTGAAATAAAAGTGGGGTATAGCAGGATACTCTTTATGGACAATCACCTTGTGAGTGTGAAATGGGGCCGTTTCTAGGAGAATGAAGAGAGGATACATTCTCCAAGTTCACTCACGATTAACCAGGGATGTTCAAGGCCAAAATGAACACAACAAGAGAACTTAGTTCTGTGAGGAGATGAAACTGTGTGATAGTTATTGTCTAGATTCATATCAAAGCCCGGGTAGTTCATGACATCATGATCACTACCTGGTCAAGTGAATCCGATAGCTAATTACTAAGGGTGGTTCAAAGTTGAAAAATTACTACCATTCCTGATGCAGTGATTTTTCGATTGTACTCTCAAAAGTTTTCTGTCATGTTTTTTTGTTTTTTCTGTCATGTCTGGATTACATGGTCTGTAATTTCCATTCATGTGGAGGATTGTTGGAATTAATTTTTGCAGTTTTTCGGGCCGGATTCCGGCAGGCTTCGGCCACCGGCGGCGCCGGAAAATGAGTGAATTGCGATCCTCTCGACGAGTACTATTCCGTAGTGTACTCACTTGCCAAAAACGAATACCGTATGAATGAGAAATGTTGGTCCGGAGTTGGGTACTTGAAATGTACTAACTTGGCAACTTGGAGAAAATAGATAGTCCCATATCGGAAATTGGAAAAAGATTTTTACTAGCATATATACTAGAAAACTGGACTAAAGGGCGTGGCCCGGGGGTTACCACTAACGTGTAGTGGAGAGAGGACTTAGCCAAAATGACAAACACACGCGCCTGGCCTGGCCCGGCCCGGCTCCGGCTCCGGCCCCGGCTTCGACTTCGGCTCGGCTCGGCTCGGCTCGGTTTGGTCTGGTCTGGTCTGGCTTAAATTTTTTTTTTGCCCAGACAAAAACTTTTACCCTACTGAACTGATAAGGCTTTTCAGATTCGGTAACTGGTACCCATTACTCTGTAACAGCAGAGTAATGGCTCACCAGTTATGAATCTGAAGAGTCTCCATTACTCTGCTGTTACAGTGTAATGGCCTATGAAAAGTCTCCAGTCTCCATTTGTCTTTTATAAAAGACTACTGAATCCAGACAGAGTCTTTGAAAACAGTCAGAGTTTCATTCTTCTTCTTCTTCTTCTTCTCTGTGTCAACTGAGAGTGCATCACACAGACAGCAGTGCGCTGAATCTCTGAAGCAAGGGTGCTGCTCTTCAGAGAAGGTACAGTTGTATCCTGGGAAACAATTCGCCAGCCACCGTCACACTACGGGGCGAATTCTTCTTTAAGGAGAGAGATTCTCAATCTCGACTCTGTGCAAAGTCTTTCGTTTCCTGTTTTTAGTTTCTGTATTTCAGTTCTTCGCAATCGCTGTTGAGATTTTTCATATTTATAAAATCGGGTTCTAACAATAACTTCCTTAATCTGATTAGGCATAGGCAATGGGTGTAAATGTCTTGCAGGGGCTTTATTATCAATTTTGATTTGCTGTCACACCATGCATTCTCGCACAAACTGCTTTACTCTGCAGCCATATTATCCCAGTGGAATTGTTCTTTAATCCTGCACAAGGTTCTTTGAATACCTGGATGATCCCCAATAGGACTAGAATGATATTCATGAAGAATTTGTTTTCGCAGAGATGAAGGAATGATAATACACTTCTTATAAAGGAATATACCATCCTTATACTCATACTCCTGAGTATTCACATTTTCCGTATTAATTGCCTGGAGTAGATCACTCCATTTACTGCCCTTCACATACTCTGACCTCAATTCATCAAGTAACAAAAAATTTGGATAAGAAATTGTAGTGAAGCTTTGTAATTCATCTGAGAATTATCTTTATAGCCCATTTGCAGCACCATTATCCTTCCCAAGTTTGTACACCACCTTAAAGTTGTAGCCAGCTAGTTTATGGACCCATTTTTGCTGCTCAGGGGTCTACACAACTTGTGTTATCAAATGATGGAGACTTTTGTGATTAGTTAACACCACAAATTCTCTGCCAAGAACATACTGTCTCCATTTCTTCACCGATTCCATAACAACAAGCATCTCACGCACATAAGCAGATGCAACTTGCATTCTCGGGGACATTTTCTTACTGAAAAAAGCCGCTGGATGCTTGTTCTGAGATAAGACTGCCCCAATTCCTAACCCTGAAGCATTCGTCTCAATTATGAATGTCTGATTAAGATCAGGTAATGCAAGTACTGGAGTTGAGGACATAGCTTTCTTTAAGCTTTGAAAAGCAACCTCAGCCTCATCATTCCAGTGAAATGAATCTTTCTTCAAAAAATCAGTAAGAGGACTGGCTATAGTTGCATACCCCTGCACAAATCTTCAATAGTATCTGTTAAGCCTAAGAAGGCTCGTAGCTGCTTGAATTGACTTGGGTATAGGCCACTGCAAAATAGCTTGGACCTTGTCTTTATCTACACTCACTCCATTGCCAGAAATAAAGTGGCCTAGATTGCCAATGGTAGTTTGTCCAATCGCACATTTATACAATTTGACAAAGAAATGGTTTTGCTCCAAAGTCCTCAAGACTGTCGAAACATGTACATGAGAATCCCAATCTTTGCTATATATCAAAATGTCATAAAAAAATACCAAGACAAATTTTCTTAGAAATGGCTATAAAATGTCATTCATGGCAGCTTGGAAAGTCGAAGGTGCGTTTGTTAAACCAAATGGAATAACAAGAAATTCATAATGACCTTCGTGTGTATGAAATACAGTCTTGCTCACATTCCTAAACGCAACCCGTATTTGATGATACCCCCCCTTAAATCCAACTTGGAAAAATACTTTGCACCATGCAATTCATCAAATAACTCATCCACGGTAGGGATTGGGAACTTATCCTTTATAGTTATAGCATTTAACGCTCGATAATCCACACAAAATTGCCATCTGCCGTCTTTCTTCTTAACTAACAGTACTGGGGAACAGAAAGGGTTGTGACTCTGTTGGATAATACCCTCCCTTAACATTTGTACCGCCTGGTTCTCTATATTTGATTTTCAAAAATGGGGGTATTTATAAAGCCGTACATTTGTTGGTCTGGACCCAGGCAACAAGTGCAACTGATGATCATATGGTCTTGATGGGGGTAACCCAGTTGGTTCCTTAAAAACACAATCATAGGCCTTTAGAACCTTAGCTAAGTCCTCTGGAATCTTATCATTATCAGTGCTCACTTTCTGCAATTCCAGATGAAAAAATAGAGATATAGAAGCTGTAGATATCTGCCTACGCAACTGATGTAGCTGCAGCTGAGCTATACCTGGCATTATACCTCCCTGCAATAAAATTTGTTGCCCTCCATACATGAAGGTGACAGTCATTTTTGCATAATCAAATGTTACTGGACCCAATAGCTGCAGCCACTGAACCCCCAACATAGTTTCAGCACCTTGTATAGGTAATATGTAAAAATCTATGAGAAAAGTGTGACCTTGTATCAAGACAGGCCCACTACGACACACCCCTTGACAATGCAGTGTTGCTCCATTGCCAACAGTCACCATGAAATTTGAAGTTTCATGTATAGGAAATTGCAAATGCTTGGCCACTCTTTCTTGCAAAAAATTATGTGTACTTCCCCCATCTATAAAAACCTGCACCACCCTTTGGCCTATCATACTTGAAATGCACAGTATTCTTGGTGATAATTGCCCTGATAATGCCTGATAAGAAATTTCAAATGGCATATTTGCATCCTGAAATGACTAAATCCCCTGCTCTTCTAACACTTCCCCCTCCTCAATAGCATCCTCATTTTCATCAACCAAGAGGAGTAAAAATTTCTTTCCCTTACAAACATGACCCAAAGTAAATTTTTCATCACAATTAAAACATAATCCCTTCCCCTTCCTAGCTTGCAATTCAGGACTTAACATTCTGCGAATAGGATATCTTGGAGAATGCAACGGACTTACAGAAGCAGATCTTCGTGCCTGAACAGGTGGGCTTGTTAAAAGAGGAGGTAAGGAATTAACAGGTGGTGGCCAATTTTGTTTATACTAAGCATTTCGAAACCCCACTCTTCTACTATCCAAATATGACTCTTCTTGTAATCTTGCCAACCCCATTGCCTCAGCCATAGATTTGGGCTGATGAGAAATTATTGATCGCTTAATATCAGGCTTTAAACCCCAAGTTTAACAACTCAGTAAAAATGACTCGCTAAGTCCCTTTGTTTTATTCATAAGCCTTTCAAATTCTTCATGATATTCATCCAAAAATCCTGTCTGCACTAATTTAGATAAGGCACCTTGATGATCTACAAAAATCGAAGGTCCAAATCTAACACCTAATCCCCTCACAAAACTCTCCCAATTAACTCCATTATCAAATTTCCATTGAAACCAAGCTAACGCCCTCCCTTCCATGTGAAAAGATGCAATCGGTAATTTCTGATCACCAGGTGTTCAATAATAGTCAAAAAATTGATTAGCTTTGAATAACCAACCAGTTGGATCTCCTCCTTCAAAACGAGGAAAATCTAATTGAGGCATCTTCATATTACAAAAATTTACGGAGTTTGAAGATCTTACCTATGTTGGAGACTCTTCATGATTTTGGCCTCTCGACTGATTAAGCTGCTGATCCAATTTCCCATCAATCAATGCTAGCTTATTGAATAAATGCGATAATAGGACCTTATGCTCGTCTACAGTGGAACTGAGTTCCTGAAACTGCGTTGCCTGATGTTGCTGTAGATCGCCATGCTTCTTTGCCACTTCTTTCAATTGCGAAATTGCCTCCTCAACTTGTTGAGTATTACGAAGATGAGTACCTTCCGCCATTAAAGTCCAAATGAAAGCACCAATGATACAACTCTTCAAGAAAGCTGCTCGCTAACAACCCTCAACACTTCCAAATATCGAAAACAGAGTCTCAAATCTTCTTTACTAGCCAATCAACAATCAATTACACTCCAAGAACATACAGGAACCAAACGAGATCAAGGGAAAAGAAAAAGGAAGTATCAGATTCAAGAACCAGAGGAAGAGGAGAAGAAATGAGGTTGAAGATACAATTTCAATTCCCCTTTTCACTCTTACATCCAGCATTTATACTAAACATTTACACCCCAAATTGGCCCCACCAACTACAGACTGCCAGTTATTCCCCTTTCTTAACTGCCTAACTGAATTCTGTTATACTTTCTTGTCCATTAGTGCACAGAGCCCGTGCGTTTGCTCTTAGTCTAATAGCCTGCTGGGTCTGGTCTTCACTCGCTGCGACCTTCTCACCGATGGACCCGAGTCCCCTTCCTTCAGACCTGTGTCACAAGCCCTCATTCGGCCCTAATGGCGGACCAGTTTTTCAACTCGTTTGGTGCCTTGGTTTGTTAAGCTTCTCAGTTGTACACCATTTATAGACACGACGAGGAGATATTTTCAGCATTACATTAACTGCGAAGGTTCGAGAGAAAGTTTGAATTAATTATGAGATATTTTTAGCATTACATTAATGCAAAGGTTCGAGAGAGAGTTTGAATTAGATTTCTTTTTCTCTGAGTAATTTTGAAGCTTCGAGATGGTAAGCGAACCATTGAATTCCCACATATTTTCCAACTTTTACATGAATGTGAAGTTTTGAGAGAAAAACTCGCATTATTTTACTTTTTTTAACATGAATGTGATTTTCTCATAAAGGGTGCGTGTTTGGATTTGCTTTATTGGGAAAATTTTGACACAATTGCAAATTTTGGGCTATTTGCGTCTCCACCCAATTCCCAAATATGAGGAGTTGCAATTCTGACAGCCTCTAATTGCAATATTTGCTGATGTGGATCAGTGGATGTGGGAGCCATAACAGTTTTGCAACAAAAAATAAAATTAAAATTAAATAAAAATAAAAATAAAAATAAAAACAAAAATTGCAAAAGCCAAAGGCATTTGGGAATTTGATGCATAAATAGATGAGAATTTGTATTTTTTCCGAATTTCAAAAACTTTTCAAATCCAACAGCTCAGTGTTTCTTGTTGGTGTTCCTTCCAACACAGTTTCGTTTTTTATTTTTAATTTTAAGAAAGGGTCTATCACGTTTTCTATTCTTTGCGATAAATTGTTGATGGACTATAAATTATGGTAAAATGATCCGTGCATAAGGTTTTGTATAAATTTTACTTCATAAAGTGTGTAGTAAAAAAGTATTGGTCGATTACATCACTTTCTAGAGTAAAACTTATATAAAAATATATCGTCTACGTCGACTTTTAGAATTTTTTGTCCATAAATTATCATTATTTTTTTATAATGACATGATGCAGGGGCAAATGAATCTCAAATGACTTGATTTGTCATCCATTGACTAATTTGGCCATGTTAAATAATGTGAATGGTTCAGATCATCCATAAGATAGATAGACACATATATATATATATATATATATATATATATATATATATATATATATATATATATATATATATACGGGAAAAAGGGGTATGAGCAACTTGCTCATTTAGTAAATAAGCAATTGATGATGTGGCATACATGTGATTGGACAATCTTTAAAAGGGTCAGTTGTCCAATGTATCACATGCATGCCACATAATCAATTGCTCATTTACTAAATGAGCAAGTTGCTCATATCCCTTTTACCCTATACTATAATGGAAAAAGGCCTTAGTGTCCTTATTGTCATTTGTAAATCTACCAATTTGTAAATCTACCAACATGTGCAACACACGTACATAACTAATATAAAGAAGGTTTCAGGTTCAAACTCATACAATATCTGAATTTTTACTTTTAAAAAATTAAATTTATTAAGACATGCATCGCACGTGTAAATTACTAGTATATATATATGGGGGATCTTTCATTGCAAACGCACTAAACGCACTATAGTGTGCAAACCACTGAAGTCGTTGTTTCCAACAACGGACTAGGTTATAATGAAGTCGTTGTTTGAATGAAACAACGGCTTCACTGGTTTGCAATGGAAGATCCCCTCCCCTCCCCCCACCCACTGGTTTTCAATGGAAGATCCCCCCCCCCCCCAAACACACACACACACACACACACACACACACACACACACACACACACACACACACACACACACACACACACACACACATATATATATACGGTAAATTTTAGATAACCCTACTGAGTTTTACGATTTTGGCAGATAACCATACCAAAAAAAAGGCAAAATTCCTACTAAACTTTGTTTTCGGATATGAGTCCATGACGCCATTATCTTTAGCATGAAATGACTAAAATACCCCTTAGTTACAGATCACAGTGTTAAGTGGTAAAGTAAAAGGGGGGAAACCCCATTTCTTCTCTCTCTATCTTTCTCCTTTCTCTCAATTCCTTCTCCGTCTCCTTTGATGTCGCCTTCATCGCCTGCACCTGCAATGACCAGATCAGTCAAACAATGCATACTTTCAGCGGCGACGAAATTGCCCCCTTCTTCAGAATCCTCGGTGCCGTCGCCGCCCTCGTCTTCTCTTGTAAGTCCCTTTCCCCCAAATCCTAGGGTTTCCAAATTCTTCCATTTTCTTCATAAATTTCCCTCCTTTATTCCAATTTCTTCATAAAGTTCCCTCCTTTCTTCAAATTACCATCTTTTGTTTCTATTACAGGTATAGGAGCGGCGTACGGAACGGCGAAGAGCGGTGTGGGAGTGGCGTCAATGGGGGTGATGCGGCCAGAGCTGGTGATGAAGTCGATAGTGTCGGTGGTTATGGCGGGAGTATTGGGGATTTATGGTTTGATTATTGCGGTGATTATCAGCACTAGGATTAATCCTAAGGCGAAATCATATTAATTTCATCATTGTTATTAATTGATTTTTAGTGCTTTGCATTGGCATAAATGGGCAAATAACATATGTCACTGTATACTTAATATCATAGAATATGCCCCTGGGCCTTTTTTCGTGCCAGCTACACCATATTCAATTTTGTGCAGTTGAACTGACTTTAGGAATATATCTTCAGATTGGTTTGAAATGGAAAATAGAAAAGGAAGTCATATCATGGAATGGTGATGGATAAGACTTTAACCTCCTCCTGCTTGTAAATGGGGGATTTTGTTTTAGTGAAAAGGGTGACTAATCTTTATACTTGTATATTTAGATGCATTCGTATTTCTTTCCTGCCTAATTATTTTCTTATGCTGAAATCTATCCACACAACCAAAAAGACACATTTATCATTAGTTACATTGTGAGTACATGTCCTAATTTAGCTCATTTAATAAATTCTTCATTTGAGGTTGTGAAGGCCTTACTTTATTTTATTTTTTCTTCTCATACATTCTTATATAGGAGCAAATGCTTTAAGCCTTTCAAAAATTATTGTGCTTATTGAAATTTTTTATAGAAAACTTAATGTAGGCTAGGATATCAGCATGCTACTAGAACCTAATTACTATGGACTATAGGAGGTGGTACATTTGTTTAATGTAAGGCATTATTTTTGCCCTCTCTATGAGTAGTTCCATTGTTTAGTGTTCAGCTTGTAGGCTTAAGAAGTGCGCAAACCCATTTAGAATATCTCATTTCTTGTAACTCATCAACTTGGCATTGGATCTGATAACATTAACTTCAATTTCAACTTAAGGTATTCAATGACAGAAACATGATTTAAATTGTATACAAACTATGCGTATTCACCCACTTATATTATCTGCAGTATGAATTTCAAATTAGCCAAGTAATCGCTAGTTCCAAATGTTCTTACCAAAATATCCAGAACTTCATTTTTGTTAAGGATGAGAAATGGCAAAACACCATTATAATAATGTCATGTATAATATTCCAATTCCAGTTACTTATTTCCTATTATCTTTTAATTCCGTTACCCGTTTGGTTTTTCAAGAATATTTAGTATCCGCTCAGTTTCATATCGGAAGTCTCCAGACTTTTTGGTGAGCTTTCAAATGGAATTAGCTGCAATGCGACATATGTGGTTAACTAGTCAGTTATATATCATATCTAAGATAAATAATTCATAAAATTTAATGCTTTTGATTTAGAGATATAAACTATCATTTACTGTAGGAAACTTATTCGCAAGATTGCCTTCCTTATGATATATCACCATGTATTCTATCATGTTAAAAGTTATAGAATGATTTAATCTTGTGTGACAGGGCAGTTTGTTTGTGGGAACAAAGAATGCAATGCGAAAGGGGACCTAGGAAGTTAGGAGGTATGTTTCGGACTATAGTGAAATTGGTTGCGTGTAAGAGGTTAGTTATTGATAAGGTTAACAGAGAGATTTGGAAAAGATTATTGAATTATTGGATTCACGATAACTGAGTACAATGACTCCTATATATAGAAGGAAACTAAATACTAAACTGATACATAACCCGATATAGGACTAAATATATAATACAATATCTAACACCCCCTCTCAAACTCACAGTGGGTCGAACAGTGAGAGTTTGCCCACCAAGTAATGAAATCTCTGAACATTATGGAATTGGTGAAGAATTCAGTTGTCTGCTGTGAAGATATAACAGAATGAAGGAAAATAGTCCCTGCTTCAAAGTGCTCACGAACATAGTGGCCATCTATCTTTATGTGCTTCGTTCGCTCATGAAAGACCGGGTTGCTTGCAATATGCAACGCACTTCGGTTATCACAATGAAGATGAGTAGCTCATTTGATAGTGACACCAATATCTGATAACAGCCAACGAACATAAACAATCTCTCTAGTAGTAGCCGTCATTGCTCTGTACTCAGCTTTGGTGGAAGAACTTGCAATGCCTGCATGTTTCTTACTTCGCCATGAGATAAGCGAATCACCAAGAAATAGACAGAAACCTGTGGTAGACCGTCTGGTAGTAGGATCACCCGCCTAGTCTGAATCAGAAATATGCACTGAGCTCCAGTTTGGATGTAGAAGCCATGAATAATAAGAGAGTGATAGTGTCTCGAAGATATCTGAGGATCAGAAGAAGAGCACTGTAGTGAACTGATGTAGGAGCAGAAATAAATTGACTAATAACAGTGGCTATATGAGCAATATCGAATCTGGTCATGCATAAGTAGACAAGCTGTCCAACAATCTGCCTATATCTAGTAGGATCGGGAAGGAGCTCACCATCTGTGGGACGAAGCTTCACATGACGCTCTAATGGAGTATCGGCTAATCAACTGTCAGAGAGACATGCAATGGAGATAATATCTGATGTGTATTTTTGTTGAGAAATGAGTATGCCCCGAGATCTATGGGCAATTTCTAGACCCAAAAAGTAGTGTATTCTACCAAAATCTTTCATATGGCTGGTGAAGGTAGTTTTGGGTGGATGCAATGCCTGAGGAGGAATTCCCAGTAATAATCATATCATCAACATATAATAGTAGAAGTACCCTCCCCTGTGGTGATGACCGCATAAACATAGAGTGGTCTTGTGAACTCTGACTAAAACTAGCATGGGTGATAACACGGTGAAAACACTCAAACTAGGCTCGAGGGGCCTGTTTCAAGCCATATATAGCTCGACGGAGATGGCAAACATGACGAGGAGTGGTAAGGCCAGACGAAGGATGCATGTAAACAGCTTCAGATAATGTATCATGAAGAAATGCATTCTTCACGTCCATCTAGTATAACGACCACTAACGAACTGAGGCAATGGCAAGGAGAGTGCGAATTGTAGTCATCTGTGCAACTGAGGTAAAAGTCTCATTATAATCAATATTATGCTCCTAAGTAAATCCTCGAGCAACTAGATGAGTCTTGTGTCGCTCAATGGAGCCATCAGGTCGATATTTGACCTTGAAGATCCACTTGCAGCTAACAAACTGAACGCCCACAGGCAGTGGAACAATATCCCAAGTGTCAGTCTGATCAAATACACAGAACTCCTCTGCAATAGCTTCCTGCCACTTAGGAAATTGAATAGCTTCCTGATAGGTTCTGGGCTCACGTGTAGAGTGTATAGCAGTGAGATATGCATAAAACTATGGTGAGTAAGAGGCAAGGGTGGAAAAACCAAACTGGTCAGAGGGACCAGTGGCATCAGGTGTGTAACGAGCCTGGTGGGAAGCCTGAGGTAGAGCGTGTAGACTGACAGACCAGTGGTGGATGGTCAATGTGTGGAGGTAAGATAGGTGGAATGTGTGCATGTAGCTGTGGTGATGCATGTGGTGATGGTGTAGGATGTTGTGGGGATGCAGGTGGTGGCTCTCTAAGAAAAATAATATGTGGAACATTCGTATAAGATGGGAAATGAGCCAAAGGAGTGGGATCATATGGAATGCGGAAAGGTAAGGTCGGGGAGATAGGCCCGACAACAGGGAAATCGAGAAAACCAGCATCCTCAGGAGAAGTCAAGTAGTAGGGAGAGTCTTCCACAAAGGAGACATGTCAGAAAATACGAACACGACCTGTTACAGGATTAGATCAACCATATCCTTTATTATCTGACGGCCAGAGAATAGAGGATATATATATAAGGCTACGGCAGGGACCATGACGAGAAATTAGGGTTAGGTCTCCTAACGAATCTGGGTATCCCGTGTTCAGCCCGAACACACAACCCAGGTCCATTAACAATAGCTCGGTCCACTAAAGAGCTATTGTTGCACTACCTTCCTAATCCCAAATTATATTTATGGGCTCCTTTTATTATATGCTCGTTCAGCTCTCCATGTTAAGATATCGAATGTCCGTCGATCAAATTAAGTTACTGACAACTATATTGATCAACATCTTTTATCCTTAAGTAGTACCACTCAACTTTATTTGTCATGTCGGATGTAATCCACCTGCAGGGTTTACATGACAATCCTTATGAGCTCCTTATGGGGACATCATCAACCCGACGTATCGGGACATGGATTCCTTTTACAATCAACAGCCCATCATACATACAATGCTATTACCCAATTCATAGAGGTTGTTGATCCATAATGAATCTCACTCTTTTGGACTAAAATCTAGATGAACACACTTAGTAGCTCGAGCGGTGAGCTTCGTGCGCTCAGTAGGAGGGAGAAGGACATAATAGGTGCACCCAAAAGTACGGATCATACTATAGTCAGGCTGTGAGTGACGAAGAGCCTCATGAGGTGATCTACCAGATAGGACAGACGAGGAAGTGATGTTAATGAGGCTGACAGACGTCATGACAGCTTCAACCCAGAAAGAATAAGGAACAGAAGATGCGAGCAGAAGAGCGTGAGCGGTCTCAAGGATGTGATAATGCTTGCGTTCAGCTACATCATTATGCTCATGTGTGTGAGGGCATGACTGCTGAAAGAGTGTACCATGAGATTGAAGGATTGATCTCATAGTAGTGGAAGTGTACTTACGAGCACCATCTGAGCGAAACGTTTTGATATGCACACCAAACTGAGTGTGAACCATTGTCGTAAAGAACTGATAATTGTCAGGTATTTCAGAGTGTTGGCGCATAAGAAACACCTATGTGTATCTAGTAAAGTCATCGATGAAACTAACATAATAGAGATAACCTTTGTGAGAAGGTCTTGGA
This sequence comes from Hemerocallis citrina, assembly GCA_017893485.1. Lineage (NCBI taxonomy): Eukaryota > Viridiplantae > Streptophyta > Magnoliopsida > Asparagales > Asphodelaceae > Hemerocallis > Hemerocallis citrina. The sequence goes on along the minus strand of CM030364.1, from coordinate 227,647,470 downwards.
GATGATCCTCATATATCAGAGTGAATAAGTTGAAAATGATGGGTGATTTGAGAAGTTCTTTTGTTATTAAAAGGGAGTGTTATGTGTTTCGCCAAATGATAACCCTGACAATCAGACAAATGAATAAAAGAAAGAGGACCAAGGGCACCACTACGGGCTAAAGTTTTGAGTCGAGACTCACTAATATGTCCTAAACATCGGTGCCACATATCAGCATCAAAGAGCATAACACTAGCAAAATGAGGATGAGATTTATGTGCATGAAGAAAATCTAAATGATATAGACGATTCTGTCGACTAGCACGCCCAAACTCCTGACCGGTGCGGGAATCGGTAATAGAACAATCTAAAGAATCAAATGTAACGACAAGACTACTATCGCATAACGCACTAATAAAAATAAGGTTCATGGATAAATGAGGAGCACAAAGAAAATAAGGCAATGTGAGAGTGGGAGCTAATAGTCCCTGAGTGTGTAGTGAGAAGGTGTGAGCCATCGGTAGTGTGTAGGGATGGAGAGTGAGAGGGAAGTACAGTGTTGGTGGTTAGCAGTGAATAATTACTAGTAAGATGATTTGATGCACCAAAATCTAAAATTAAGAAGAATTCATACCGGAAGTAATAGAGAATGCAGGGGCTAGAGGAGCTAGCAGTGATAAACTGATCCAAGAGCTGGAGTTCTAGCTGAGAGAGGCAATGTTGGAGATTAGCTCAATCAGTAGGAGTCGACAAGGCTGGTGTAATGGTCTTGGCCGAGGATGGAAGGGAAGAAGTGTCACGAGAAGTAATGAGACTGGTGTTGTTGAGACAATCGAAGGGAGAATGGGAATGTTGTTGTTGTCGGGAGTCAGATAGGGGGCTGGATGGTAGTAATGGTGTCGGAAGAAGGGGTGGAGCAAGGTTAATAATGGTGCTGAGCGGAGGAAGGAGACCATAATCAGGATGATGGCGTTGCTGCTTCTGTCTGAATCTAGATGGAGATCGAGATGTGAGGGAAAGCGAAGAGGAAGATGAAGCAGCGGGGAAGTCGGTGGAAACTGAAAGAGACTAAAGTTCCATTGGAGTAGTTCTAGTACCTACAAAAAAAAAATTTCCGATTTATTATTTTTTATTATTTTTTTAAAAAATTTTTTTGACTTTTTTTAAAAAAATTTTAATTTTTTTTTTTAACGATAGCAACGTCGAATGCGACGGTGAACAACAACAATGATTAGCAGCAACAGTAGTGGAAAAGGGAGAGTAGAGGGTAGGAGGGTTAAAGGTAATAGGTGTTCTGAATTGGGTTTGGTTAGGGTTTGGGTAGGGTGCGGGTATGGGCCTAATGTCGATTGGGTAGGGTTAAGGTTTGGAAGATTTTTTTTTTTGGATAAACATAAACGGGTACGGGTCGGGGTTAGGTGTAGTTGGATACAGGTATGGGATATTGGGTTAAACCGGTCGGGTTTTAAGAAAGTGGGTCGGGTTGATGGTTGGGTTTGGAAGAAAATGAACAGAGGTCGGGTAGGGTAGGATTAGAGATGGCTGCTAGGGTTTGTTGGAGTTTGAGGGAAGGTGAGTAGGGTAGTGGCTAGGGGAGTAGAAGGACGGGGTTTGGCGGAGGATAGAGATTGGGGAGTTCAGGGTCGTTCAGGTCTGTCATTCGGTATGGGTGGAGATGATTGGGTGGAGTCGGAGTGGGCAGCTAGAGTTCTGAGAGGTAGCGGAGACTGGGTCGGTTAAGGAAAGGTGCAGAGTTGTTGACTGAGGGAGGAGTTGCCGGAGTTGTGCTCTGACAGATGTTGGGTTTCGATGGGGTGTGTTGATGATGGGTGTTGACGATGACGATGATGATGTTGACGATGACGATGTTGACGGTGACTGTTGCTACTGCTGAGACTTGAAGGTGATGGTTGTTCGGGGACGATGATGATGTTGACAACGATGATGATGACGGTTGATGTCGTTCGGAAACTTGAAGCTCAGATCTGAAGTAGGCAGTTGTTGTTGGGTGTTGCCGGAGTTGTTGTTGAGAATGGAACTTGTGTGATTAGGATTAGGGATTAGTGAGTAAGAAAGAAACTTAGGGAACCTGGCTCTGATAGCATGATAAGGTTAACAGAGATATTTGAAAAAGATTATTGAATTATTGGATTCATGATACCTATATATAGGAAGGAACTAAATACTAAACTGATACATAACCCGATATGGGACTAAATATATAATACAATATCTAACAATTATTATTATTTCTTTCACCATGATGCATGTTGCTAATTAACATAGATATATGCTTGTGCAATGTAGTGTAACACTTTATGTACAAATTCTTTATTCATAAATCGACCAAAGTTGCTATTGTTTTTTTCTCTTCAAATCATTCTCGTATATGCTTTACCTTTCTTAATATGTGATAGAAAACTACTTTTCAAATTTGTTTTGATCTTTGATTGGATCTTTCCTCAAAGATGTGCAGAAAAACTGATATTTAGAAGGCAGAAAGAGAAGGAGCAGTTAGAAAGAAAGGAGAAAGAACAGCATGAGAGAAGAGAAAATGATAACCACAAAAGAAAACAATAGAACTAATTTTTCTTGCTAATTTATTCTTGCAGTTTCATTGTGATCATTGGCTTGTTTTTTTACTTGTTCAAAATTTTGAAATTTGTTCCATATTTGCTGCATTCAGTGGAAGTGGCAGTGATCATGACACCAGTTCTGATGATGAATATGACAGTGCTGATAAAAAAGGAAGAGGTAAATCTTTCTTTGCTTTGTTAGTTTGTTATTTCCCTATGGGTATTACGTGAGTGTGCAAAATGATCTTCCTTTTCATAAAATTTCAAATCATGTGTTTTTTTCATACCCAACATTTTGAAGCTAGAGTAACTGCTTTCGAAGAATTTTAGAGGGGATCTAGGATTATGTGGATTAAACTAGTTGATATTCAGCATAAATAACAACTGACCCTTGCTCTCAACTATATACAAAGATGAATTATCAAAAAAAACTATATAGACACACACCTATAGCTTTTGCCCTGGATTTCAAATGCTTTTCTAAATCAATTACTAAAGTTATGTGTAAACAAAATTTACTAAGATACATAGACCATGAATTTATTTGGTTAAAGAGGGGATGACACCAGTGCTGGTTGTAAAATATCTTATTTTTAATGAAGCTTGTTGCTCCATATGCGATCCTGATTTGGATGTTAGTTGTGATAATATACATAATAAGAAGGTAACATCATGGTTGCCAGTAGATTTGTGATTCCAATGGTTTTCATGTGGAATATTAACTTTGTTTATTTTGTGTTCAGGTTGGAAGACTTCATCAACGAGTGGTGCAATAATTGAAGAAGATGAAGTTTTCCATGAGTATCTTGAGGGAATGTTTCCATGAGCAGTATGACTAATTTGTTTTGCTAATAGCAAAGAGAAAACTCTAGTGTTGTACATGTTAGTAAAAATATATCTAACTACTTTAATTTCAGTTGTGGAATGTATTGTGCTTGGTACCTTTCGCTTGTAATTGGAGAGGAATGCATATAGTGTTGGCTCATATTACAAATGCCATTTGGTTGACACTTTGTGTTGTATAAGAGAACCATATCCTGGATTAGTGGTGAAGCTTTTTCACACTATAACTATCCAGATAATTATTGTTCAGTTCTGGCTTATGTTTATGTAGTTAGCAAAATGAGGACGATCAAGGTCTCTGTTTTATGTATTTGTGGATCAAACCATATTTTTATTAGTTCAATTTTACTATTCTTTATGTTGTCTTCTATATCTGTACTTTTTTAGTCATTAACTATTCTAATGTATTGTGTTGTATGTCTACATTTTCTAGCTTTAGTTTGTGCATATAGGGAATTTCGACTAACTTTTAGTGGAAGTGTTTTATCTCTTTTTTAGTTTATACTAGTAACGATGCTAATGGTTAATTACAAATTCAGAGTCAGTGAGAGAGTGGAATTTGGGATTTTGTGAGTATTATGAGCTCTGTTTATGTTGTTTCTAGGCATTATAAGCTCTGTTTATGTTATTCCCATGCATATTGAGTTTTATTTATGTTGTTTGTGAGCATTATGAGGTCTTTTATGTTGTTCCCAGGCATCTTGAGCTCTGTTTATATTGTTTATGAGCATTATAAACTATATTTATGTTGTTTCCAGACATCTTGAGCTCTGTTTAATATGTTAATAAGCATTATGAGCTTTGTTTATACAGTAATTTGACAATTATGAAGGATTTTGAACGATTTTTTGTGTAACTTTTTTAGGAATTGAAGAAATTTTAATGAATTCTAAATAAATTATTAAGGAATTAAAAAAAGAAACAACTGATGAAATTTCCCTAAATTTCCTTCATAATCTCCCAATTTTTCAATAAACACCCCAAAAATAGCATAAGGGTATTTATCAAAACGGCATAAGGTATTTTCGTCATTGGAAAATTGTCACGTCAGCATTTTTTCCAGATAATAGCCCAAAATTAACGGAGTAGGACTCACTGTGTAACGCCCTTGTCCCTAGCTCAGACAATTTATACAATTTATAAGACAAATTAGATACTATGTAGTACAACTGCCCACCACAGGCTGCCTCTCAAAAGGTGGTTAACCGGATTGGTGACTCTTGATTATAGGCTATTATATTTATATATTATTTTATTTATTTATTTTTACCACTATGGGATAATTCCCACTTACCAACTCCCCCCATATCTATATTATATTCTATTATAGTTATGTTTTTAACACGGGGTGTTACAGACACCCCCCCTTCAGAAATCAGCGTCCTTGCTGAGCACGGGCATGCACAATCTAGTGCAGGATCTACTTTCTAGCCGTTGTGGGGCATCTGCTCTTCTATCTGCCCGATCAATCGTAATCCCGGATTTAATTGAGCCGCCCTCCTATCCGCCCGACTAGTTATAATCCCGGAATCCACCGTTCGATCAATAACAGTCCCGAATTTAATTGAGGGCTCACCACAGTTCCGGAGTACACCGCCCAACTGGGTCTATAGTCCCGGAATCCTCCGCCCGACTATATAGACATACCCCACACCTGGTGTCGAAAGTCGGCTCTGATACCATTTATAATGCCCCTGCCCCTAGCTCAGACAATTTATACAATTTATAAGACAAATTAGATACTATGTAGTACAACTGTCCACCACAGGCTGCCTCTCAAAAGGTGGTTAACCGGATTGGTGACTCTTGATCATAGGCTATTATATTTATATATTATTTTATTTATTTTTCTTACCGATATGGAATAATTCCCACTTACCAACTCCCCCCATATCTATATTATATTCTATTATAGTTATTTTTTTAACACGGGGTGTTACATACTGCCTAACTGAGTAAACTTAAGTATGATTATATGCCAAAAAAACTGGGTATGGTTTTCTGCCAAAGGGGTAAAACTCAGTAAGTTTATCTGATATATATATATATATATATAGGAAAATCTTCCATTGTGAACCACCCCTCCGTGTACACTCGTGTGCACTCGGCCTTCCCGCCTTCGTATCAACGATCCGAACCGTTCACATTAGTCTACACATCCAAATTAGTCTAAATATGTAAAATCAAATCATTTGAAATTCATTTGCCCATCCATCATGTGACTATAAAAAACAATGATTTTCGGCCATACAATTTTGTAACACTTCAATGGATGGGCAAATGAATTTCAAATGATTTGATTTTACATATTTAGACTAATTTAGATGTGTAGATCAATGTGAACGGTTCGGATCGTTGATACGAAGGCGGAAAGGCCGAGTGCGCACGCCGTGTGCACCATAGGTGGTGCACAACGGAAGACTTCCACACACACACACACACACACACACACACACACACACACACACACACATATATATATATACACACACACACACTAGGTACACATATATATACTAGGTTTGCCCGTTGACACGTGCCTACGACACGTCTTCGGAACGGTGCATCTGGTTTGATTATATAAAATAGTTTTGGAGGTCCAGCAAATTAATTGAAGTAGCAAACATATTATATGAGGAAGCAATATATCTACCTTTAAGCTCAACCATCGCTTCTTTATCATTAGCTTGAACTTACCTAGAATGCATATAGTTTGTTAGAAACACTGCATAAAGTTTTTTTAACTTCAACATCACTTTTAGATGCTTGTAATAGTTATGCAAGGACATTATCATATAGGTTTTATAGAGCTTACTCTAATCCCATAACCACTATGAGCATGTCTTCAATACCAATAATATAAACATTTATTTGTCTGAGACTCAGTTTGCAATTGAAATACCTCTTATTATTATTATTTCAACCAAAATGAAATACATAAAGTTCTCAAAACAGTAAACCAAGTTAATCATTTATTTTATCTCCTCTTTGTCTCCCCATTGCACCTTTATAAAAAAAATCAAAATGGATAAATAACAAATTTACTTTAGCTGTCTTTCTTGATTGGAGAGTTTGTACCCTTCACTGGTAAACTCCAGTCATCCCAATCCTATACATCCAAACATATACTAAAAGTTCTTATATGTTATGTTATCCATGGTTTCTAATAACCAGTGAAGGAAACATTTCACGATAGTATTTATCTTGTAGTAAAGAAATTAATGTTGCATATTTGTCAAGTTATTTTAGGTTGCTGGTCAGCTTACCTATCCTGCTATGGTTTGGAAGCCCAAATTGAGACCACCCAATAATCCATCTCTCACTTGCGTACACATTAAATCAAAACCAATAAAAACTCATCAAATAAATTACCAAATTAAAATTTTTTAAACCAAAAAAATAAAACAATCATACTTCTCTGAACTTAGATCCCATGCACACACAAAATTCGAGTAAGAAAAAAACTGAATAATCCCCTGCACACACAAAATTAAAAATTAGAATGAGAATTCAGTTAATGAGATGAAATTAGAGTCGACGCATCGCATATAGAGGCTCTCTATTTGGTGGAGGGAAGTCGCCGATATGGATTCGCTTGATATTCGCGCTCGATTTAGTGGGGGGGAGTCACCGATACGGAATCAGCAACAAATCAAATATCGGCGACGATTTCTTTAATTGAGGTTCGACATTGGATTTGGATTTGGATTTGATTTGAGATTTTCAAATTTTCAAATTTTCAATTTTTTCAAATTTTCAAATTTCCAAAATTTCAATTTTTTCAAATTTTCAATTGCTTATTTACTAAATGAGCAAGTTGCTCATACCCCTTTTCCCCATATATATATATATATATATATATGAGAAGGTTCGGATGAGAACCATTCCCTGGGGAAAGAACCTAAGGGCCTATCCCAGCCATTCATCTGTGTAATCTTAACGGTCAAGATTTTTTAAAATTAAACAATCAGATTAATTAATTTCTGCATTAAGATGTCAATCCCTTTAATTAAGGGATGGGGACCGCGTAATAATAGGAATGAAAGATCACAAATTATTAAACAGTTGCAAGTTAGTGGGGATCACAGATTATTAGGCAACATATATTGCCTTTTTTATTTTATTTTCAGCCGAACCACAATCTTCATCAGGATGAACAACATTTGTTGCTACGTACAATGTTGCTAAATATGAAATTTGTATCTACTTACAATACAGTCAGTTGCTATATAGTGAACGAATTGGTGAAGGAACGAATTGGTGATGATTCTGAAGTTGCTATTAAGTTGGGATACAAAATCTTCTAGAATAGCAACTGTAATAATTATAAATAGCAACTGAAATAATTATAAATAGCAACTGAAATTGGTGAAGGAATACTATAAATAGCAACTGAAGTTAAAATTATAAATAGCAACTGAAGTTGCTATTGTATCTACTTACAATACAGTCAGTTGTTATATAGTGAACGAATTGGTATATAGTGAACGAATGGGGACCGCGTAATAATTCTGAAGTTGCTATTAAGTTGGGATACAAAATCTTCTCGAATAGCAACTGTAATAATTATAAATAGCAACTGTAATAATTATAAATAGCAACTGAAATAATTATAAATAGCAACTGAAATTGGTGAAGGAATACTATAAATAGCAATTGAAGTTAAAATTATAAATAGCAACTGAAGTTGCTATTGTATCTACTTACAATACAGTCAGTTGCTATATAGTGAACGAATTGGTGAAGGAACGAATTGGTGATGATTCTGAAGTTGCTATTAAGTTGGGATACAAAATCTTCTCGAATAGCAACTGTAATAATTATAAATAGCAACTGTAATAATTATAAATAGCAACTGAAATAATTATAAATAGCAACTGAAATAATTATACAGCAATACCTGACCACTTAAACAGCAACTGTAATAATTATAAATAGCAACTGTAATAAACAGTAACTGTAAGGAACGAAATGGTGAATGATTCTGCAGTTGCTATTAATTTGGGAAACAAAATCTTCTCCAATATTTTACGGGAATAAATTATTTCTCTCTCCAATTTGACCAAATTTGCCTTAACCGTCGCACACAAAAAAAGGCAATTTATAATTATTCCTTTTATTACGCGGTCCCCATCCCTTAATTAAAGGGATTGACATCTTAATGCAAAAATTAATTAATCTTATTGTTTAATTTTAAAAAATCTTGACCGTTAAGATTACACAGATGAATGGCTAGGATAGGCCCTTAGGTTCTCACCCGAACCGACCCCTATATATATATATATATATATATATATATATATATATATATATATATATATATATATATATATATATATATACAGGTACTACTACTTGATGGCATCTCAGTCTCTCCCACATATTTCCGCCTCCACTGATTTTTCCGATGCAACCGCCTCTCGTTCCTCCTCCAGATTCAACAAGCAGCAGCGCCAATTTCAGTCTTCCTCCGGCCTCCTACCTTCTCCTTACATCATTCATCACCATACTCCACCTCTACTTTCCCCATCGGTAGCAACGCCCTACCCCCTACCCCGATCCAGGCACCAGCAGCAACTCCCTCCACATTGTGCTATCAGTCATAGCAGCGCTAGTCTTATTTCTCCTCGCAGTGCTTCTTCCCTCACACCCTCGGCCATGCCCGTCACTCCGGCCTTGCCGTCTCCTGCTCCTTGGGCTAATACTCAGCAACGCCTCACTCAGCTGGAACTACAGCTCATGGATCAGTCTATCAATGCTGGCTCCTCTGCTCCTGCACTTTCTGCCACTTCCGGTATGAATTCGTTCTGGATTTTAGATTCTGGTGCATCACATCATCTCACTAGTAATCAGACAACTACTATATATTGATGATATGATCATTACTGGGGATGACTTCGCCAGCATTGCATCCACACAGAAATACCTTCATCAGCAGTTTCATATGGAAAGACCTTGGTAAGCTACGTTACTTTCTGGGTTTAGAGATTACTCATGGATCTCAGGAGATACTCATTTCTCAGTAGAAATACACATCAGATATTATTTCCGCTGCATGTCTCTCTGACAGTCGATCAGCTGATACACCCTTATAGCTTCATGTGAAGCTTCGTTCCACAGATGGTGAGCTCCTTCCTGATCCCACTAGATACAGGCAGATTGTTGGACAGCTTGTCTCTTATGCATGACCAGACCCAATATTGCTCATGCAGTTAGTATTGTCAATCAGTTTGTTTCCGCTCCTACATCATTTCACTACGTTGCTCTTCTTCGGATCCTCAGATATCTTCCGGGCACTATCACTCGCTCATTATTCATGCTGTCTACATCCAAACTAGAGCTCAGTGCATATTCTGATTCAGATTGGGCAGGTGATCCGACTACCAGAAGGTCTACTACAGGTTTCTGTCTATTTCTTGTTGATTCACTGATCTCATGGCGGAGCAAGAAATAAGCAGTTGTTGCATGTTCTTCCACCGAGGTTGAGTACGGAGCAATGGCAGCTACTACTAGAGAGATTGTTCATGTTCGTTGGCTGTTATCAGATATGGGTGTCACTCTTAGAGGAGCTACTCTACTTTATTGTGATAACCGAAGTGCATTGCACATTGCAAGCAACCCGGTCTTTCCTGAACGAACGAAGCATATTGAGATTGATTGTCATTATGTTCGTGAACGTTTTGAGGTAGGGACCATCCCTCTCCACTCTGTTACCTCTTCCCAGCAGACTGCAGACTTCTTCACCAAATCCCATACTGTTCAGAGATTCCGATACTTAGTAGGCAAACTCATATTGTTTGACCCATCGTGAGTTTGAGAGGGGGTGTTAGAGATTATAGTCCCACACTGAGTAGTTGGTTAGTTTTGTATTTGGTTCCTCCTATATATAGGAGATATTGTACTCAGTTATTTCTCAATTTAATATTTAGTATTGTCTTCATTTCTCTCTGATTTATCTTAACATAAAGGATGTTGATCGAATTCTTCGTTATTTGAAAGGGTCTCCAAGAAGAGAAATTTTAATGAAAAGAATGATCATACTCAGATTATTAGCTACAGTGATGCAGACTGGGAAAGTTGTCAAGTTGATCAGAAATCTACTACCCGATATTGCATTTTTGTTGAAGGAAATTTAGTGACTTAGAGAAGCAAAAAATAGAATGCAGTTGCTTGTTCTAGCATAGAGGCAGAATACAGAGCAATGGCTTCCACAGCTAGCAAATTAATTTGGTTTTAAGTGTTGTTGGGTGACTTGGGATTTAGTTCTTCACAACCCATTGATATGTTCAGTGACAATCAATCAGCTATACATATTGCTTCTAACCCTATGTTTCTTGAAAGAATGAAACACATTGAGGTTGACTGTCACTTTGTTCGATAAAATGTTCAGTCCAACATTATACGAACACCATATGTTCGAAGTGATGATCAACTAGCTAATGTACCCACCAAAGGATTACCATCATCTCACTTTGCAGAAATTATATCCAACCTTGGCTTGATTAGCATCTTCACTTTCGCTTGAGCAGGGAGTGTTGGAATATATATCAATATGGCTGAGTGTTTATTGTTTGGGAATTGTTGCAACATTTACTAATGTATTAATTGTAGCCATGGGAAAATATGCAGACTCTTTGGGAGTAGTTGTTTGTTTTAATTAATTATTTAGTTGGTTGGTGTATTATAGAGGTCTCTATGCCTCTGTATATATTGTGGATCGTTGATTTGAGTTCCATGAATAAGAACTATAGAAAACCTATGTGTTCTCTTGTTTATTTCTGCTTCTTTGAAATCTTTAGATTGTAGCATGCATCCCAAAGCTGCCAAGGGTAATACAATTGTAAAACTTTGTCAAATCTTATGAACATGAATCCTAGTAATCTACATGTACGCGTACCTAAGTCAACAATCTAATATTTCCACCCTTTCTCTTAGTATCGACAAATCGTATACCTGTTTTGACTTGAAATACGCCAAGATTATGATGGAACATTATAGCCTCGTGCAAATTAGCTCTATCCCATCGTATATCGATAAGTTATTAAACTCTCGGAGCCCCAACCTGACTTTCACTCATCAATTTATGTGCCCCCATACAACGTTCGGTGAAGTAGGAATTGAGTTTATAAAATATCATCTCCACGATTGTCGTTATGGACAAACTACGAACATCTTTTAAAACAGAATTAAATATTTTTGATGAATTTGTGGTCATGACACCATATCGACGCCCTCCATCTGCAGCTAGTGCCCACTTCTCGACCAACTTTTCCTTCAGCCAATCGGCAGGCTCGAGTTGAACTTTTTCAATCTCTCGCAATTGTTTGTTAAACTTTTTTGGCTGATTTTGACATGCAACCACCTCAACCATATTTATCAAAGCTTTGCTACCAGATTTAGTGTAAAAATTTGTAGCAAAATGTCGCATAAGATAATGATGATAAACATGTGGCTAATTCCATGATCTTTTGTCAAGCTCCATGCACGATAAGATACTCGCATGTCGATCAGAAATAACACATAAGCATTGATGATCGGTGACAAAATATCTAACAAAACTCATGAACCAAGTCAACTTTCAATACTCTCTCCATTTAATATTGCAAAAGTAAATGGAAATAACCTGTTATTTGCATCCAGTACAACCGAAATCAACAAACAACCATTGTATTTTCCATACAATTGTGTTCCATCTATACTAATAACTAGGTTGAGAGGACTTAAAACCTTCAATCGAAGCTGCAAATGTCCAAAAGACTCATTTGAATGTTTCTTCACCAGGACCCGAAGGAATCTTATCCTAATGTACATAAGTACCGGGATTGGATGCTTGTATTGTTGATAAAAGAGTAGGCAACTTCATATATGCTTCATCGAACCATCCAAACAACTTCTCAATAGCTCTCTGTTTTGCGATCCAAGCTTCCTTGTAAGAAATTTTATAATTAACTTGTAGCAAGACTATCTCAATTATGGCCCTCGGTGTTGTTTCTAACTGTGCCTTAACAACACTCAAAATTATATTAGAAACTAGCTTCGAAACAACTTTAGTGGGGTCCTTAGTTAAGGTCAGATTGGTACATGTATGCACCCCTCCCAACTTCTTCACAATGACATACATTTGTCCTATTGGAACAATTGAACGTAGCCGCCATGGACAACCTGCCTTGGTGTATCCTCATTTGTACGTACTTTGGTGCGAATTTGCATTTGACGATATAAAACCTTTTGTTCGATTTCAATACAACAAATGTAACACCCCGAATTCCAAAATACAACTGAATCCGAAGTTCCACAGGATCTTTACACTTCTTTCGTACAATTTTATAAGGAAATAAAAATATTTCTTACATCAGAGTTACATTACACTTGAATATTGTCACAGCAGAAGCAAATTTACAATAATTTACATGAAACAACGTTTAAAACAATCTTGCGCAGCATGCATACTTCAATTGTGTCAAGCATCTTTATCCTGCATATAAAACTGTGGGTGCGTCAGTTCATTCAACTGACGAAATATTATACACGGCCATCCTCTCTATGTCGGAAACAGTATAACGATTCTCAATACTTAGCAGTCCACAAACTTGTCACAAACAAAGCTAAAGGGACTATCCTACTGATGTCGTGTTGTGAAGGTGCACTTAGTCCTTAATGCAATTATTTGTATTATATGACGCTAATGCGCACTTGTTCAGAGTCTATGCAGCCCGTACTACATAGGTCCTGAGGGCAATCCCTTAACCGTTCTTCATCTTGTAGGGTTCAATCCCTCGTCATGAATTAATCTACTACTGTAACTACGGTAAGTATCCTAGATGTTTTCTGACCTACGAACTCATGTCTAGGCGCCCTGGAGGGAATCCCAACGCACTGTCACATGACTCATCATGCAGGCATCCTGTGGTAATTCAGCTCCTACCATAGACATGACACCACCCGTAGTCGTCAAACACCCCACGAGCATCGCCACCAAGACAGTATTCTGGAGCAGTATCCACGCCCTATCATGACTCATCATGGGACATCCTGTGAATACTTTCACGCCGCCAATCCAATGGCCCTCATACTCAATGTTTTTCTCTTACTTTCATCACATCTTCACTATGTATCTAATCCTTAGTTTAATTGAATCATGAATAAAATCAACCTTCAGAGTGTAGCACTCCTACTATACCGGTCTTATTCATTTAATTCACATGACCCAAACCTTGGTCTTCTCATTTCAATAATCATTTCCACAATTCTTTCATTGCCAGGTATAAGGCTTGGCTATACCCTAATTCTCAATTTCAACTCATAATTACAATGTCGAGCTTTTCATACTCATAAGGTATTTTCATGATTAATCATAATTCATGTTTCATAAGCATAGCATTCATGTATTCACATCTCATCACAATCAATAATTCAACTTCACGTGCAATTTATGTGCAAGAATAAATTCAAATAGTAGAAATCAATAATTCATGTATTCCACAAGTCTATTATTTTCATGTCAAGATCTTACTACAAGCACAAATTAGAAGTCCAATTAATTACACCAATCACACTTTCAAAAATTCTTCATTACTAATTTTTATCTTAAAAAATTTCTCACTTTATTTAAAAAGACAATTTAATTTCAAAAAGAAGTCCTTTCTTGCAAAAACTCCAATTTCTTAATCACACATTATCAAAAGTCATATAAATTTTTCTTATAAAGTCCTAATAATTTTTTAGTAATTAATCCCTAATTTTTCCAATTTTTATTCTATTTTAAAAAACTCAATTTAATCAAAAATCCACAAAAAAAACACTTTTTTCTAAACTCAAACCCCCACCTAGATTCGAATCCACAACCAGCGGTGAAACAGACAGCACACAAGACCAACGCGCCAAAGCCGCCAAACGTTTAAACCATGGGTTATAATCCCTATGTATCCATTCTCGGCAATTTGGGTAACCCAAGACCTCCCCCTTACTATAGCGACCGAAGGTACTGCCGACCAATTGGTCTAAGTGGACATATCGATTAGAGAATAATTAAATGGGTTTTGATCTTGCTCTCTGTTCATAACTATAATTCAAAAATTTCCAAAACAAAATTTTCTCTTTTTCTCCTCTTTTGAAAACAAAATTTCCATAATTAAAATACATTTAATTCTATAGTAACCAGTATTTTTAAGGGTCTTTTTAACTCTTTAAAACATATATTTTGCCGTAGTTTATATATCATAATTTCGACATTCGAAAACTAAAACATACTTCCTCAACATTAAAGATAGTTCCTCACAAAATTTTCGCTACATCAATGTTCTGTTATTTATTGACAACTATGATGTTTTTAGAACACAAAATCATCTTTCTTAATGAATAAAAACTTCTATTTCTACCAACTAATTTTACAAATGATGCATTCAATCACTTGTTTGCAAAATATATTCTTTTCATTTATTCTAATACTCATATGGTATTCAAAGATGGATAATTCTTCTACAACAATTCACAATTATTTCTTAGTAATTCATTCCATCATTTCATCTCTAATATACCATGCTTTAATCAACAAACATGGTTCTAACCTTTTACTAATTAATTCATATAATTGCATTTAAAACATAACTAGCATGCATACTAATATTAGAAGCAATGAGAACATTCATTTTTACTCATAATAAATAAATCTAGCAATCAAATTCACACACATTTACTAGTTTATCAATTCTCCTCTAATTAGGCAAACATGTATTTCATTTCAACTAGTTACTTTATAATAACAATTCAATTTCATTTCTAGCATGATTTCTACTCTAGAAGTCATGAGAAACACCCACCTCTTTGAAGAAAAAGTCAATTAAAATCTCCTAGAGTCCCCTAGAATGCGAGAGAGTGCCTTCTCCTCCTAGATTGTGGTGCAAAAGAACCTCCTTCTCCTTGTTTCCTTGCCAAAACCGAGAGCTCCTAGTGTGGGGAATGATGGTCGGCCTCCAATGGGGGAACACACACATACAACTCACACTCACACTAATATATATCTCCTATATAGTTTTCTTCTTTCAATGATTTCTTAGTGTAGAATACATGTAGATAGGGGGGGGGGGGGGGGGGGGGGGGGTATTTATACTAATCTAGGATGGATTGGAGGGCTAGGATTCATTAGATAGTTAAAGGATGGATGGCTAGGATAGGAGGGGAAGTTGTAGCAACCACCCACACTCGCATAAACTACCCATGCACACACACACCCACTCTCCATGATCCCAAGCATACCCAGCCTACCAATGGTGTGCATTGCACACTACGTGTATGCACGTGCCGCCTAGTACCTCCTATTTGAAGTTTGTACAATTTTTAATTATTCAATTGTTCACATTTTGTGTCTATATGACAAGTGTGACCATTTAATTGATTAATTAAATTTGTGGGCTTCACAATTAGTGGGCTTAGGCTTGTGGGCCAAAAGAATAATAAAATAAAGAATTATTAAAGTGGGCTCAACTAAGAAAATAATTGTTTTAGGCTTTAGAAAATAGGCTTTTAGAAAAATAAAGGAAGAAAATAATTGTTCATACTATAAAAATGAAATTTTATATATAAAAAATAAATAAATAAATGTACACATGAAATTTGCACGTGCACAACACGTGAAAATTAATATTTCATTAAAATGAAAGTTTAGGGTATTACACCAAATTCTCGATGTTCCTTAATAGAGAACATCTTGACCGCATGTTGGATATTTTCTTTACTTTCAAACTTCTACCCGATGTACAATCTTCCTATCTACGAAGAACCACATGATTCCTTCGGATTTTCATGTACCCGGGCATTATTACTCCCTTCAGTGAATTCAAATTCATGTACAGCTGGACACATGAATTGAGTAGGGGGGGTGGAACATTAACTGCTGTTTCCTAAACGTCATTAACGTTATCGTATTGATGCTTATCATCTTCATATTCCTCTTGTTCTACATCTTCCTCCAATTCTTCATCTTTTACTAACTCATTGTTAACCGTAGCATGGCCGAAGTCTTGAATAAAGTTTTCGTTATCGACAAGATTATGGATAAAGCTTGAATTTGATGGTGGCAAGTCATGTACGGTGAAATTTGTTGGTATTGGATTTGTGAACAGATTTTCTTGTCGAGGTGACAATCTTTCATGTGGTTCATGACTCGGATGGGTACTCCTCTTGTCACACCCAGCTTCCCAAAAGGAATACGGAATACGGTACGTGACTAAGCCCAACGGATAGTTTTCACCATCCATAAGCTGTACGGATCTGCTTGACTCATCACAACAATAAATATAATAGTATACTCAACTAGGCATGCAAAAAAATTATAACTCAACAGTATTTATTGCAACAATAATAAATATCCCAACAAATACGAGATCTGAAATAAAACAATAATGCTAGGACTATAAGCCCAAATAAAAGTCTCAATACAGTTCATGAATATAAATAGTTTATCCAAAATATTTAGCAAATTTTCCAATGCGCAGCTCAAAACTTTTGCTCACCAACTCCAGTAGGAAGTTGATTAGCAAAACATGCTCATATAGCAATTACAAGGAAAATAGGTAAACACGAAAACATAACGCCCTTTAGATGCAAGTTCCGGGCCGCAAGCAGTACAAGTAGGAAAATAGAAAGGGAAAAACTAAACTAAACAGGAAATACTAACATGGAGAAGGCAGCAAAGATAACAGTCTAAAGATGGCAGTAAACAGCGGAATAACAGTAAGAGTATAATAGTAACACTAAGGGGACAACAGTAACAGTAACAGGATGGATCAATAGTAACGGTAATAGGATGGATCAACAGTAACGGTAACAGGATGTGACAGTGAAAACAATCGTTCTTATGTCTAATGTTTATTACTATATAGGTAGCACTTCATGCGTCCCAGATTTTACCACATAGTTGCTGCATCAAACAGCTTCGTTTTAAGATTTTGTAGTGGAACTTCTATAGGGCAGTATATTAAGACAAACAGTAACAGTAACATCAACATCAAACAGTGTCATGGATCATGCCCCCATGCATCCAGAGATAAATAGTAGGTACCACAGTAAATAGTGGGGAAAACGAGTTTCCTTCCGAATATGCATTTCTATATTATCCACTACTCGATCTTTTAACTTAAGGACCCCGACGTGATTAGTTTTCATTATTAATAAACATGAGTGAACGAACAAAAATAGGGTTAAAGACATGGTAAAAACAAAGGATAAGTCTAAGATGAATAAGAAACACAAACGATTGATAATAACAACTCATAACAGTCAAAACAACGAACTTTCGGTTCTGGATAACAAGATACTACTGTACCAAATCCGAGATTCCCGTTGCTACAGAATAGAAAATCTAGATCCGTCAGAAAATCCAGAAACTAGACTCTCTGCCGATTTCCAGCACATATATATGAGTCATACATCAGCCATAGAAACAGGGTTGAAAACAACATTTAATACAGAAGTTATGTTCAGCCAGAAAATGCAAAATCTTATTTATAAGCATGAAAAGGATTTTAAAACGTCATAATTAAATCAGAGAAAAATCTGGAAGATTCCCTAACATATCTAGTCCCAAAATATAAAATATCATAAAATTATATTATAGATAGCATAGTCAACAAAATTCGGAAAACATAGTAATGCGACAAAATCTCAATTCTGAAAGTTCAGACACAGCACTACCAAAACAGAGATAATTCATAAAGTATAATTTGATATCCAGATCCGTCAAAAGGATGATAAAATAGATAAATCAGGCTACAGCTAAAACTTACAAAGTTTTCATCAAAAATGAATATAATCAGGTTGAAAACATAGTTCTTTACTGAACAGCATGTTGTTTGGAAATATATCGACTAGTTTCATAAGTATGAAATGAGATGTATATATCAATAGTTAATTCTACAAAAATTAGGGACTGATACCAATCATGTCTAAACATACTCAGCAAAATACAGGGTTCAAATTCTACTTTTAGTATCAGGTTAAAAATAATATTTCATACAGAATACATATAGTTCAGAATCTGGAATATACGATATGATTGCAGTAAAACGACAATAACTCATGTATAAAAACTCGGAATTCAGATCCGTCGAAAGTTCTGGAAACTAGAAAACGAAGGCTACAAATCTTGTTCACAAACTTATTTATTTTACTGATGTTAACAGGGTCGAAATTACTGTACAAAATAGGAAGCAGCAAAACAAAAATTCTTTTATGCAATTTATCAAAAAACTTAATTACAAATGGTCCAATCTAATATGTCATACAAAGCATGGGATATGTGGGTTACTCAATCAGCATGGCATGTGTATAAATAGTCTATAATGAGATAATACATCCAACAAATATTTATGCAATAGTCATCTACAACATACGGTGTGTCACAAACAAAATACAATCAAGATGTCATCTAATCTATATATTGTTTTCATACAACGGGTGTCAACTACTGTAACTACTTATGATCAAGAGATGATGGAACGGTTAAACTAACAAGATAGGATCATCATGATAGTACAAATATTTTCATACTACACTACTTACGGTATTTAACTTGGATGACAAAAAGAACACATACAAGCTACTTGCCTGATATGAAGACGATGAAAACGATGCAATAGAATAACGGGAATAGATCCCGAACAACGAACACAACAAAAGCACGAACAAGAGAAGAGATCCAATACCAACCAAAACACGTACACGAGAGACACGTGCTCACACACAAAAGACAGGCAATCAAACAGCAAGAGCGGACGGCAGCAACCACCAGGAAGACGACGGCAGCTAGTAAGGATGGCGACAGCACTGGAAGGGGCATCGACAATGAAGTCGTCGATCATAGAGAAGGCGACGGCAACAACAGAGGCTAGGGACGACGCTGGGGGTGGATCACGGCTGTGTCGAATGGGACAGGGAGCACGGTACGGGGAAGAGGAGAGGGGGATCAGTGGGTGGTCAGTGTCGGAGATAGAACGACGTCAGCGAGGAGAGAGAAGAGGATCGGGAAGTGAGGGTGAGGGCTAAGGTGAGAGAGAGAGAGAGGTAGTATTAGGGTTTGGTGATTAGGGTTAGGGTACAGTTAGGGTGATTATATATGGTCAATATGGCTTTGGGTGAACTGGTAGTATCCGATAGGAAGAAAAGAATTCAATAAGAGACAAATAGGGCCATGAATTAGGTTTAAACAATAGACGAGATCAAGAACAAATTGTAGATCAAATAAATGATAGTAAGAAGCTGAATCAATGCAAAATGAATCACAAGAGAGAGAAGAAGAACACACGATACGAAAGAGGTGAAGATCAATAAAAATACCAATAAAATAAAGGGAGAATGACCAATTGACACCCAAAGTTACTCATAATATCCTATACACACATGAAGTTACGTTAATACCCCAATGACACCCAAAGTTATCAACTTTGGACTTATAGGCATCCGCCGTTCAATTCTGTTAAGTTATTAACAGATATAGCGTGAATTGACCTTTTTTTCCCTCACCTCCTTATTTTTCTATCGTATCTCTGTTGTCTTCTTCTCCTCTCTTTCGGAATCAGATGAAGCATGGGGCAGGGGAACGTGCCGTTGGATAGGGCCAGCGGCGTGTGGCGCTGAAGGTGGTAGCGGCGCAGCAGGTGGTAGGCTGGCGCCTCAGGTGGTAGGTGGTGGCACACAAGCAACAGATGCATCAAAAGGTACGGGAATCTGTCATCTTTGCATTTGATGAACTAGTCTCTTAGTTTTGATGGATTATTTGTAGATTAATTTGGGTTTCAATTGTAGAACTACTCATAATTGTTGATTATTGTTGATGGTTGTAGTATATTTTCTTCAATTTAGGATTGAATTTGGGATTCTTATTAGGGTTGAGTTAGGATTCCGATTTGTTGCAAATAGAAATTTGGGATTGTATTTCCGATTCTGAATTAGGAATTTGTGATTTTTTAGAGGGGTTCCGAGTTAGGAATATGGAATTTGGGGAATTAACTTTGGTATTGGAATTTAGGATTGAAATTGAAATATAGATTGAACACATTATACTAACTTTGTATTTGATTCATTAGAAATTGGCAAATACATGTAAATTGAACATACATACAATGCATACATAACTAAAGTTAATTGCTATTACAAACACACTTTTGATACTTCGAGTATACTTGAGTAAGTTTTGCAAATAATTTTGTATACAAGTACATGTTGGGTTTCTTCTCAACGGGTAGGAAGGACTATTGACTCTGCCTCTTTTTGAATGCATAAGTAGCAGTTATCCCCTCTGCATACACTTTCGTTCACCACCATTACACAGAGGCAGCAATTCTCTGATTCGGAGGATGGAGAAGTAGCGGGTGTAACAGTATATTCAAAGTACTTAACAACTTCTTGACACCCACTCTTCATATTCATGCTATTTGTTGCTTAATTGTGAGGTGTGCATGCCAAGAAGTTGAAAAGTAGCATGAATACAATGTGACACCCACTACTACTCCGTCCTCCGAAACCAGAGAATTACTGCACACTGTGAATGAATGTGTATAAAGGGACGAGAATTGCTACTTCTACATTCTAAAAAAAAATTCCAGAAAAAAGAACTTAAAAAAGAAAAGAGGCAGATTCAGTACTCTTCCCTACCCATTGAGGGAAACCCAGTATGTACTTGTATCCTAACATAGACCGGCATCAGTCTCCCTTATCTTCTTTCTTCTTCTTTTTTCTTCATCTTCATCTTCTTTCTAATTTCCTTTTTTTTCTTCTTCATATTCTCCCAAAAACATGATGAAGAATGATGAAGAAGACACTCTTTGAATTTGGTATTTATAGCAGCAAGGAGACACTCATTGAATTGAACTGGGTATATTCTCCAAAAAACTCAAATTTCAGCTTCTTTTTCTTTCCTTTCTTCATCTTTTTTCTTTTCTTTTTTACTATCATGTTCAATAGAAACATGATGAAGAAGACACTCATTGAAATGGGTATTTATAGCAGCAAAGAGACTAGATAATGAAGAAGACACACAAATCTAAAAGTCAAAAGCAATGATACACTTCTCAAAATTCAGATACAACATCAGCAAAAAAACAAAAAACAGCAATAGCAACTTTAGTTGAACAAGACACTTAACACTCCTTGATGAATTTGGGAGTCTTCATTATTGCATCTTTCCCATCAATAATAGGTACTTACTTTTGACACACAATTCTAAAATTCAAAAACAGTGATACATTTCTCAAAATGCGAAAGGATTCAAGAGCAAACAAACAAAAACAACAAAAAAATATGAGAATAAGCAGCAGCAGCAACAACAATAATATCAGAAGCAACCAGCAGCAACTGCAATAGTAGCAACATTAATAAAAATGAGTAATATCATAGCTACCAAGAAGCAGCAACACCAACAGCAATAGCTAAATCAAAAGTAACAACAGATCAGTGTCCCCACTAGCTGATCAGTGGCAACAAATATGAGAAGCACCAGAAGTAGTCAGAAGAAGCACCAGCAACAGTAGAACAGGCACCACTAGCAGCAGTAGTCAAATGTATATCTGTATGATGTGTATGATATGTATGTATCAGTTGAAATATGTATGTATCAGTTGAAATATATAAAAAAAAATTGACTAAGTATGTATCAGTTGAAATATGTACAAAAAATTTCTAGTGTATGTCACACTTTTAACTATATGATCACATTTCTATGTATGATGTGAAATGTCTATCTATATGATCTATGTATGTTTATTATTTCATTATGAAATGTCTGTATATGATCAGTTGAAATGTATATTTATCACTATGTATCAGTTGTAATGTGTAGAAAAAATTACTTGCACATTTATGTGTATGATCAGAAGAAATGTACTACTGTCTATGTATTATGACGTGAACTGTTTATGATCAGAAGAAATTACTTACACATTTAGTTGAACTGTCTTTGTATTATGACGTGAACTGTGTATGTTTTATAAGTTGAGAATTTTTTTTCATTATGTATGAAAAAACCTATAATAGTATTGCTTTGCTAGATACACTTAATTGCTGTATGAACAAGTTCGGAAATAAAATGAGCCGACAAAAAAGACAACAATACTTGATACAATTCCAAAACTTCTTTTTTTTATTGAATTGTAAAGAACAGTTACATTATGAAAAACTTCCAATTTCTCTGTTAATAAACCAAAATTAAATGGAAAAAAAAAATTCAAATTACATTACACACTAGTTTTCCTTATTCTACTTCTACTTCTTCAGATTCATTTAAATCTTCAATTTCAGTACTCTTCAGCTGGTACTGTTGCTTCTTCTTTTTCTTCATCTTCTGCCAACCATAGCCAAAAAAAAACCCAACCTATCTTCGTCTTCTGCCAACCAAAAAAAAAAACCAGCAGTTCAGCAAGTATATTCATCTATCTGTATGTGCATGAAGCTGAACAGTAAATGAAACAATTACTAGCAGGCTCAGAACACAATTATCAGCACGAACAGATCAAATATGTGTATGAAAATAGTATCAATTCATCGAATATATAAAAAATGGTTTCAGTAGGGTTGCATTCTAATGCCATGCCAACTCGTTCAGCAACACCAATAATCAGAAGCAACAACAGAAAAAAATCAGAAACAACAACAACACAATCAAAAGCAGCAATTATTTTCCAACTCAACATTGTATGATTTCCATCCACAATCAACATCAGGCAAGAAAGTAGATGAATCAAAAAATAATTTCACTAGGGCTGCATTCTAATGTCATGCCAACTAGTTCAACAGTAGCACCAATAATCAGAAGCAACAACAGATCAGTTCAAAAGCAACCAAGAAAAGTATAATATATCAGAAGCAGCAACAGCAACAGCTAAATCAGAAAAAAGTGGGGCATCAGTTCACCCATGCCTACAAAGATAGCAAGATGAGCAGCAACTGTGTTAATTCCCATCTCAACATCGTATGATTTCCATCCACAAACAAAAAAGCTAAATCAATAGGGCTGCATTCTAATTCCATGCCAACTAGTTAAGCAAAGAGACTTTCAATAGTTCAGCATCAATACCAAATATCATAAGCAACAATATATCAGTTCAAAAGTAACCAAGAGCAGCAGCTAATATCAGAAGAAGCAGCAGCAAAACCCTCAGATTAAACAAAAGCATCAGTTCACCCAAGAATAACAAAGAATCTAATATTGGAATTCCCAAGAAGTATTAATTCCCAACCATTTTATCCTAATGTTTCTGCCAACTAGTTCAGCAGCAACAACAGCAAGCACAAGCAACAACAACAAAATCATATGCAACCAAGAGCAGCACCAAATATGAGAAGCAGCTGAGGCAAAAGCCTAAGATGAAGTATATAATCAGTTCACCCATGCCTACAAAGAATCCTCTAAAATACCCAGCCCATATTATGGTTCATCAATCTTGTATGATTACAATCCATAATCAAGAACAAGCAACTAAGTATCAGCAAAATAAAAAACAAGACTATTTTGTGTGACTCATCATTGCCAACTAAAAATCCAAAATAATTTGCAACTAATTAAACAATATAGTATGATAAAATTGTAACTCAGAATCAAACACTTCCCTCTCATATCGTAATGTCAAATGCCATACGCTACTTCAAAAACCCAACTCCAACCCTTAAATTCAAGTGGGATTTTGACATTGGATGCAGGTGGGTAATCGACAATGGTGCTCACAAAAAAGAGGTACAAATTGAGGATGTACAAGGCATCGAAGATTAGAGATGACAGATATACAGTACTTAGAGTTTCGAATTGGGATTTCTAAGCAACTAAGATTGGGTGATTAGGGTTTACAAAGGGGAGAAACAAATAACCAGGAAGAAGAGATGAAGAGAGCGGGGGCATTTTTGTCTTTTCACATTCTTCTTAACGAGTATGAACCTGTTAAGAGGTATATACCACGAATATTCCACTAACTTAACGGATATTTGAACGGCAGGTGCCTATAGGTCCAAAGTTGATAACTTTGGTATTAACGTAACTTCAGGTGTGTATAGGATATTATGAGTAACTTTGGGTGTCAATTGGTCATTCTTCCTAAAATAAAATAACCAAGAATTTAATTAAATACAAAGGCAACAGGGGTTACACCTCTCATGAGTTGGTACTTCATGTACTCAGCTTGACATACGATTAACAAGTAGCGGACTATTAGGAAGACTGATTGTGTCAACAACATAACACTAATGCAGTCCAACTAGAATTCAGATCAACCTTTTCTTGCAATCAAGGAAGAAAGAGATTCATCATCGACTATAGGCACTGCCATAAAATTTTGGGACTCTCCTTTCCCACTGCATATCGAGCTCAGATTTTAACATTAATTTCACCTTTATCCCAGTAATTTCATACACATTTTATACTAGTTCATGCTTTGTAATAATACGGGGAGCCCAAACTACGTCCGGTTCGATATCACTATAACAAGCTCTTAACTTTGGGTCTCAAAATAATTATTCCCCATAATATAACCAAAAAAGAAATTTTTAATCCATACATATACGTAAATGGATGAATATGTGAGTAATTATCTAATAAAAAACATATGACACATAATTTGTACTTTCTAGGGTTGTATGAATACCTTAAAAAAACCAGTGTTTGATAGCGGAGATGACGACACAGATGATGTCGGACATTACGAACACAGTGCTAATCATCGGGGGTGTTGTCGGCTTGAATGTGGATGGTGAGATTTGGAGAATTTGGTGATGAATAGAGAAATTAGGGTTTGGAGATTTGCGGACTGAAGGTTGATGGGGAGAGGAAGATAAGGCCAAGTTGATTTGTTAATTACGAAGATATTTTATGAAGTGGGTGGAGCTAGATTATTTTCGAAGAATTTGGGTTTCAGAATTGGGGAATATTTGAAGATGAAAGTGAAGTGAAGTGAAGGGGAGAACAGCGGTTTTAAGAACTGGACCCTACTGATGGTATAATTGAGGCCGCAGTTGTAAACTGCGGCCTAAGTATTATCGAGGCCGCAGTACTCAACTGCGGCCTTAGTGAAATCTCCTTTGAACTATCTTGGACTTGAGAAAATTTAAACCAAGTCCTTGAGTCTATTATGGTATGTACTTAGGCCGAAGTTCACAACTGCGGCCTTCAAGTTGAAGAAGCCACATTTCGGTAGTGCAGCTTATGAGGACAAACCTATCTTGGGAATGAGTTTCGAAACATACCTATTTTGAGAATTAGTTTAAAAAGGACCTACTTCGGGAAAAATATCAATGGAGGTCGTGTTGGTATATGCCCTAGAGGCCAGTTGTGTATTGACATTACTAGTTTACATTGTATCATGATATTTATTTCATATATGAGACATTTCAGTTATTGTGTTATTTATTGTGATTAAATGATCATAATAAAGTCCTTAGAATAGTAGGTTCAATACCACGGGATATCAAGTGCATGACTTGATTGTGAGATTCTATTTGTTTTAATTAGAACACTATTCTTAAATGTCCATAGTCAAGTATTATTGTGAATTAGGACAACAATAATACATAGAGACTAGTATGTGTGTAAACTGATGACCATACTTACGGGTTATAGATATGAGATATCATGTCTTCACATGGGTACAAATGAGATATCAAGTCTTCACATGGATACATATTAGAGTAATAATATACTTGTCACGTCCCACTTCCCAAAATACGGAATGCAAGCACGTGACGTTGGCCCCAGCAAATGACTTGCGTAATTCATAAGCTATTATCAATTCAGCTCAACAATATAACGAAGAGCAATACAACCACGCATACAATGAAAGGATAATCACATGAATAACAATACTTGGAATTTGAGCATGAAATAACCAAATATAATGATAATCCAACACTGGAAACAACAATAACAATATTCGGGTCAAAAAGCCCACAATATAAGAAATAATAGTGTTCAATTATTTAAGTCTTCACAACAAAACAATAATCAATTAAGCGGTAATGCTATCAATTCTTCACCATTGAAGTTCTCCTAATCCATCAGAAATTTCTCCTTGATTACCTGTAAGTTGTTCATCTAAAATGCGAGAATAATATGCCCTTAGAGCAAGTCGTAGTCAGTAAGTAGAAAAATCAATGAAACAATGGTATTTACGATATAACAATAAATTCAATAAACAATAGAATTGATAGCAATGAACAATGTCAAAATGATAACGATGCAATGTGCAATGACAATGATCAATAACAATAACAATAAACAATATTAATAATCGAAACACTGTTCAATAATGATGACAATATGCAATGACAATGCGATAACAATCTTAAGTCTATTATTCATTTTAATCCTAACTAATGTATCACTTCATGCATCCCATTTATTCACCACATGGTTGCTACATGCAAACAAGTTACGTTTAGACCTAGTGGTGGATTTTATAGTTCATGTCGGCAACAATAATCAATATTCAATAGTTGCAATTCAATAATTACTGCACAATAAGATAATTGGCCTCGATACAATACACGATATATTGGGTTACTGCCGTAAGCCACAATCCATCCGTTAACAATATTTAGGAAAACACGGGTCTCTCCTCCGAGTACAGTTCCTACATTGTCCACTACTTAAATCACCCTTAAACCCCGACTTGTTAACAATTCTTTATTCAATCAATATGCAATAGTTGTTGAAAATATTAATTACAACAAGTTACGTCTGTAACACCCCGCAAAATTGGAAATGACAATTTTACCCCTCGTGTGTTACGCACGTGTATTTTGTAACGTACTTCAATACGTATTTTGGATTCCAACTATTTATGCATTTCCCGTCTTCTTTTATCCTATTTTGAGTCAACTCAAATATTAAATTTCAATCTCTGTATTTTTTACATGTTTCATATGTATTATCGATGCACGTATCGATTACGTATTTTTCACCCCTACGTGTAATATTTTCTATGTATTCCAATTATTTATTTAATGACATGTTCAAGTTCATTTTATAAATAGAAATTTATTTTTCTCTTATTTTAATTAAAATACTTTTATACGTGCGGTGCATGTGTTTTCTATGTACGTAGTGATTACATTGTGGAAAGTATAAAAATTACTAAATATATTTTCTTATGCTGTATTTCGATTATCTTTAAATATTTTTTCGTTGATAAAGTCGATTTCGTATTATGATATTTTACGTGCGACGCACGTATTTGTAGTGCATGTATTTAGGCATATTCTTTTTCAAAATAAAATTTCGGAAGTGTGTGTGTTTATTTTATTTGTGCATGATGTGTCCAATTTATAATTAAACTACACTAATTTTATTTAAATATTTACTATATATTATAATCTATATTTTAATATAAAAATATATATGTATATGTATGAATGAAGTGTGTGCAAGTGCGATGCACGTGCACGTGTTCTTACATGAAGAGTGGCCGGTTGGAATTTTTGGGCTGGCTTGGTCTTGGCGTGAGTGGAGTAGTGGAGGAGAGAGATGGGAATTTAGTTACATTAACCACCCTATAATTACTTTATATATATATATATACCCCTAATCCTCACTCTCATCATCCTCCCCTTCTTCCTTACTCTGCCGAAATCCAATCCAGCAACCCCACTTTGTTTCTCCACCTACTCACCATACATATATATACATATATATCTTATAAGCTATTCATTATATATAGAGGCTTCTTCCATTGCAAACGCTGCTGTAGCAGTTGCGAACGTGCGAACCACTTAACCCGTCATCCACAATGACGGGTTAAGGCAAAACACATAACCCGTCATTGGTGATGACGGGTGTGTTTTACCTTAACCCGTCATTCCCAATGACGGGTTAAGTGGTGTGCACGAGTTCGCACGATATTTGCGTTTGCAATGGAAGATAGCCCTTATATATATATATATATATATATATATATATATATATATATATATATATATATATATATATATATATATATATAAGGCTTCTTCCATTGCAAACGCTACTGTAGCAGTTGCGAACGTGCGAACCACTTAACCCGTCATCCACAATGACGGGTTAAGGTAAAACACATAACCCGTCATTGGTGATGACGGGTTATGTATTTTGCCTTAACCTGTCATTCCCAATGACGGGTTAAGTGGTGTGCACGAGTTTGCACGACATTTGCATTTGCAATGGAGGATATATATAGGGCTATCCTCCATTGCAAACGCAAATGTCGTGCGAACTCGTGCACACCACTTAACCCGTCATTGGGAATGACGGGTTAAGGCAAAACACATAACCCGTCATCACCAATGACGGGTTATGTGTTTTGCCTTAACCCGTCATTGTGGATGACGGGTATATATATATATATATATATATCCTTAACCCATCATTGGGGATGACGGGTTAAGGCAAAACACATAACCCGTCATCCCATCCCCAATGACAGGTTAAGGCGTTTGCACCCGTTTGCACGACATTTGCTTTTGCAACGGAAGATAGCCTATATATATATATGGGTGTGCTCTGAGTTGGTCATTGTTCATGGGCGGAGGTGCTCAGTGAGCTTGCTGACTTGGAGGTTTTTGCCTTGGTGTGTGGATTTCGAGGCGGAGTGAGACTTCTTTTGAAGTTTAATTGCTAAGAAATCAATCCTTCTTTGGGTGGGTGTTTCTATATGCTTTCAAATTTGTAGTTTAATTGTGTGTTTAGGAGATTCATGTTACAATGGTAGATGTGAATTGCATAATGTACTCTCTAAAAATTTGATGTGATGCATGTTGTAAGAAAAAGCTAAAAATTTGTGATTGATGAAAAAAATGCATGTTAGATGAAAATTTTATGAAGTAGGTTGTAAGTGAAATTAAAGTATGAGAAATTAGAAATTCAAAATGTGCAAAATAGTAGATAGAATGTGATGTTTCTAATTTATATATAAATATTTGTACTCATTTACCCATTAAAATCGCTTGTTTTCGTCTATCTTGTGTTTAATTCGTCTCATTTCCATAAGATTTCAAGTAATTGATTATTTTTAAAGAAATACGATTTTTGATGCAAAATGTGAATATTTTTGGTAAAAATCAATAAACAAAGATAAACTATTGATTTATTATTTTTATTGATTTGTTGAATTTTAATTTTTACAATTTGGCTATATGAGAAGGAAAGTACAATTTTATTTGTCAGTAGAGTGTAAAAAGAATAAACAAATTTTAAAAGGATTTTGATAGAGCTAATGTGAAAATTAGTTAGTTTAATTTGAACTAATTAATTTAAATTTAAATTTTTTATTTTTAAATTCTAAATCCTTATTTTATTTATATTTGCAGGACGTGTTTCAAATAAATAAAGATGAAGGGTTCTTTCTGCAAAAGAAAACCCTAATTCCTACCCCTTCTACTCCTATAAATACAACAGCAGATGAAGAGAAAAAAGGAGCGCTTAATGAGGACACATTTACCAAAGAGAACGACGGCTACTAAAAAAATAATTAAAAAAAATAAAAAAGTGAAACAGAGACTCTGTCTCTGTTCTGCGCGTTCTCCAACAGAGAGGAGAGAGGGGACACGGGATAGGTGGTGGTGCGAGTCCCAGGATTCAGAAACACACAGACAGAAGGGCACTCAGCGTGCTAACGTGGCCCGGCGAGCGCGCGGTTCGAGACGAGACAAGACTGGTGACGTGACCGTTGCTGACCTTGGCGCACCGATTCCCAAGGCGACGTGACCAGGCACTGACCTACTGACTTGGGTCTTCGGTGCAGATTTCGAAACGAAACATAGAGGATAGAGAAAGAGAAAGGGCTTCTAACTGTGCTTGCTGTCTCGGGTTTCGAGAGTTCGGTTTGCAAATTTTTCTACAAAAAACAGTCCTTTTTTGTATCTCTTTTCTCTCTCTAATTTTTTTAATGCAATCCAGGACAATATTTGTTAGTTGCAAAATCATTATGAACTAAATTTTAATTTTTTAGAGCTTTGACGTAGCCTAGTTTTGATAACACAATTTTAATTCCATATTATTTTTCTATTTTTCATGGTTGCGTGTTTGATTTTTATTCTTAATGCGTACAATTGGTGGATAGACGATTGTATGATTTATTGGATCATGGAGAGATCGAGAGGTAATTTGTGATTTAGAACTATAAACTAAACACCATTAATTGAGCGAAATTAGAGATGATTTACCGTAATTGATGTGACCGTTAAGAAATCCACAGAACTTAATGAGCCTTCGATAATTAAATTTGCATAGAGATATGACAAAATATTAGTTTGAGATATTTTTGGTGTTGTTCGAGAGAAAGCATTGAATAATTTGGGGATTTCGGTCTACAACTTGGAAAAATAAATTCTTTATTCATATAGAGTTATAAATTGTGTGGGATAAACTAGGTGAAATCAAAAGACCTAGAATTAATTTTGCCATTAACGAATCCAATTTACAGATTCTGCTCCCTCTTCATTAATTTAGTTAGTTTTCTTTAAATTAATTTAATTTAGTTGTTTTATCCTCTATTAATTTCGATTTTCAAATAGTGATTCATATAGTAAATTCGGTACTCAATAAAATAATTAGTCCCTGTGGGTTCGACACTCTATTCACTTAACTATACTACTTGTTGCGATTTTGTACACTTGCAAATATTCACATCAGAATGCTATGAAAAATTCTAATTTTTTTTATAAGAAGATTTTAGGAAAATTGTGAAAAGAAACTAAAATTTCGCTTGATTAGAATTGATATTGAAATTTTGGGGAAAATTCTCATCATGTTAATTGCCATTAAAAAGAAAAAGAATTCTACAAATGTGTAGTAGAATAATACTTTACAATTTAGTGAATGTGTATGGCGTTTGGAATGTTCTTAATTTTGTTACATATCTTTAACTTACGAAAATTTTCGTTGATACATGAACAATCAATAAATATTTTTTACTGTACTTTTGAAGCATGTGGTATGAGTTAATAAAATTAGCGTGATGAATCGAAGTTCGGTTGATTGTTATGTTTTAAATAAATGAATTGGGCCTAGACTGGATACTTAAGGAATTTAACCCCATATATGTCGTAATTTGAGCTTTGGCTCAGTGGGTAGGCGCTCTGGTGCTATGGAGTTGGCATGGGTTCTAGACTTCGGTAGGGCTCTGTTTTATTAAAATTTGATTTTTGAACCAATACACAGTAGAGTCATATAAGTGCAGTTGAAGTGTTCTTCCTTTCGCTATCTGCTGTTGGCCTTTCTGGTCTTCGGGTATGCTCTGGGTCTGTTACTGTAGCTGGGCGGGGTTTGGTCTTGGTCCTGGGTTCGAATCCGACCTTTTCTTTGTTTTAATACTTTTTTGATATATTTTGAGTTTTTAAGAGTTCTAAAGTGCTATAAAAATTGGGAAAAAATTCTACTATTCCTTTAAAATTATTTAGACTTTATAAAAAAATATTTCCACAAGGTTTTGATATATTCTGTGAGAATTGAAAGGGGAATTTTCATTAAATAATGTTGAAGAACTCGAATTTATCGATTAAAATGTGACTCTTGTTTAATTAAAAAGAAAGATGAAAATTCGAATGCAATTAAAATCCTCTTGACGAGATGTTAGTGATTGATTGAGAATTTTTGAATTGCACACAATGCTATAAGTAATTAAATGAGATACTTCATGTTATGAGATTATAAAAGAAATGTTTTCTTTGAGAAATAGTTTATGAATAAAGAAATAAAAATGTTATTTTGAGATTGAATATAACATATTGTTGATCTCTAGAACGACATAGTTGTTGAAATTTAGAGGCTAGGAGAGACCCTAGTGACTGTCTGTATTTATTAATGTGAATATGAGAGCTAACCAGTGTGGATTGAGCATCTCTTGAGAAGTAGCCAGTGTGGGCTGATTGTCTCTTTTGTTTGGTTTAAAGTCCGGTAGGGTAAGCTAGCTGTAGGTTGTGATGATTTTCTTCTAAAATAATTAAAAACTTAAGGACCACAGTATAGTGGAGATGTGATGAAAGTAAGAGAAAAAGACAAGTATGAGGGCCTCGGATCTACGGTGTGAGAGTGTTCACAGGCTGTCTGCATGATGCATCATGTCATGACGTGGATACATCTCCGAATTATCGGGACCGTGGCGACGCTTGTGGGGTGCTTGGTGACTACGTAGTGCCATCGTTCCATGATAGAGGCAAATTGTCCATAGGTTGTCTGCATGATGCATCATGTCATGACATGAGATTTTCCTCCAGGCTGTCTGGACGTGGGATCGTAACTCATAAAACATCTCGGATACTTACCGTAGTTACGGTAGTAGTTAAACTCATAGCGAAGGATTTAACCCTATAAGATGAAGAACGGTTAAGGGCTTACCCTCGGATTTATGTAGAATGGGATGCATAAGTTCGAACAAGTGTGCATTAGTGTCATGAAATATAAATAACTGTATTAAGGTTAAGTACACAAGCACACACGACATCAATAGGATAGGTCCCTCCTTATCTTTGTTTGTGATCAAGTTTGTGTTTGTTAAAGTATTTAAGAATCGTTTACTTTCTGCATAGCGAGGATGGCCGTGTATAATCTTTCGTCGGCTGTAAGTAACTGACGTGCTCACAGTTTCATATGTAGAACTTGGAATTTACAAGAAGATATAAAGATGAATTTGATGCTGATGATTACTTAAATGCTAAAGTTGTTACAGTTGTATATTTATCATTGTTGTAATTCATTTATTTTCCGTTGCGTGTTGTTGTAAAAGACTTCGTTGTAATAAGAATTTTAAATTCCTTGTAAAATTATACGAAGTGAAGTGTAAAGATCCTGTGGAACTTCAAATTCAGGCTTATTTGGAATTCGGGGTGTTACAACGTCTATGTGAACATGGTATTAAGATGTATAATGTCCATAATCTTACTAATCACAATCAACTAATACACCAACATCAATCATTTGAACAATCAACACTAGTATACAATCTACAATAGTTGTGTAATATCATGACATGAATTACAATAACAATCCATGTTCCTATATTCAATAATTAACTACATGAACACATGCAAGATCTCCATAAATCGGAGGCAAAAGACGGCATGAAGTCAAGACTGCTACTTGGATTCGCTCGTGTAAATCCGTAGTATCCCAACGATAGATAACAATAGAAGATATAGGATAATCAATATAGATCTACTTGCGGGATTCAATAAACAATCTCGAATACGATACAATACAATTCGAGGGTGAGATGACTTACCTTTTAGATGGTAATTTCGAATATTAAGAATAACGAGATAAGAATCCCGGGCGACGACCATGAACACAGAAACACGGAAGCACGTGCGAGCTACGTGCAAAATAGCAAAACATCAACTCAAGATCCTTCCGCAACACAACAGCAAACACCCAACACGATCCAACCACCAAACACAGATCGATCCTTCTCTCTTCTCTTCACCATAGCAAACACCAAAAAGAAATCCAACACTACTTCTTCTCAACAGCGATGGATTGAAAGAAAGACGGCTTGACGGCGATTGCGGCGAGGAGCGACAGCAGCGATAGGAGCAAGGGCGGCGACGGCGGGAAGCTGGCAGTCGGGAAGCGATGCAGCGACGAGGGATAGCGGCGAACGAAGACACTCTGTTTCACACCGAAACAGAGGAGACGGAACGGTAGGGGGAAAGGCGCGACTCGATTGTGGTGGTCGAGGGCAACAGCGGCTACTGGCAATGGACGCTTGACAGCGGATGGAGGGCTCGAGCGACGGGGGAAAAGTTAAGGAGGTCAGAGCTCGATGGGTTCGATGAAGAGGCTTGCGGCAATGGAAGGAAGAGGAGTATGGCGGAGGTGATGAGCGAGGGCTTACGAGGAGCAGGCGGTCGACCGAGAGCGATGGAAGAACAGGGAGCGGCAACTGCGATGACGAGCGAGGGCTTGAGCTCGAGCGGCGACGGGGGAACTTGGGCGCAGGCGATGGAGTTCGACGATGAGGAGCTCAGGATATTGCAACACTGGAGGTAGAGATGAGGCGAAGGGTCTCAAGGTCGAGGGTGAGTAGGCGGGATGAAGAAGACGATGGGAGGGGGTGAGCTTTGTTTCATTTCGAAACAGAGAAAAAAGGAGATGGAGGAGAGAGAAAGAGAGTGGGGAGAGAGAGGATGGGGGAGGGGGTTATTAAATAGATAATAATATAATATATTAAAGATAATATATAATAATGGGTAGTTATGAGAGAGTGGGGCGGTTATGGGGTTACGGGATGTGAAGAGTGGGGGAATGTAAGGGGGTTTTGTTGATCTGGACAACAAACAGATAGGAGGGGAGTTGGGTTTGGGTTAGTGGATTAGAGTTCAATATGACATGGGCTTGGTTGGGCTTCAAATTAAATATTTAAACAAGTGAATAATTGTATAGTGGGTTTTAGATAAATCAAATAATCAACGAGATATTTTATAATGAATTAGGATCTTTGGGTTTTTTAAAATAATAATGATAATAGTAGTAAAATAATAATCAGGAGTTAAATAATCGAATAGTGATAAACAGTGTAGGTTGAAATTCTGGGTTCAAACAAAATAGTCGGGTATTTAAATGAATGCAAAATTTTGGGTTCAAAAGGGTAGAAAAATTTATAGGGAAAAATTTAAATACAAGAATACAGGAAAAGAAAAATACAAATCCGTATAAACGGAAACGGGGGTTACAGTACTGGACTGACCCACCATGAGAACGCTGCATGGATTATTACGTGAGTGTCATAAGCAGTTCTCACAGTGACCATGGTGTATGTAGTCCTTTGACGTGAAGTCACTACGGTTCCCTACATGAGAAGTTGTATATTTTAATATCGTCAAACGTTGCCTGTAATAAGGTGATTATAAAGTCGACTATTGGATATACTACAAATTATTCAGCGGGATGTAAGTGACTTAGATAGGATTTGTCCCTCTTCCATAACAAGAGCGATATTTATAGGCCCCTTGATTGAGTGGGTCTGCAAAATGCATGGTCGTGCTCAAATGAGTCAATATGAGATATTGAGCTCATTTGTTTTAGTAAGTCTATTCAGACATCAAGAAACAAAAGATTGAACTATATAAGGGTGACACGCTCTATACCTTGTGGTCAATTAGTTATCTGGACCAAAGGATTAGACTACACGGTAACATTGGTCACAAATAAGGTTATGTCAAATCACTGACATTCCTGTTACTTGAGAGCAATGATGTATTGCTAGATACCGCTCACTGTTTGTGATTTTAGTATTACTGTCGACGTAATGGGAACCTACAAGGTCAGACACTTAGAATAGATCGAAATTGGGATTTTAATTCATAAGATGAATTTAACTGGGGATCCAAGTAAGACTTAGACTCTTGACATTGGTTAGACATTTAATTAGATTAAATGAGCTGACTAAAGTTCAAAGGCCCACACACGAATCTGAACAGTGTCAGATTGTGAGCCCAACAACCCCATTACTCTCTTAGTGTTAATTTTCTGCACATATATATATGATACGTATCTGTGGAAAAGTGATATATGAGAAAATCCTAGCCGTCACATAAATTGTGTGAGAGTGAGAGAGATCGTGAGGAACATCTCCTTCCCGCAGCTAGCACCGCGGCGTAAGGGAAAGCTTGATTTGATCCGTTCATGTGGATACTATATAGGCACCGTAATATTGTAGTGCTGTGATCGGCATACTGTGGAGACAGTAGATCCATCTTCATGGTATATCTCCTAAACATGATTTATGGTTTTCGCATGGATCCAAGGCTAGGTTTGGATTTTTTTTAAAAAAAATTTCCGCTGTGTACATAATCTTAGATTACCCTTGAAATCTAACAGGGCGAGGAGGTGTCTGCCTCGAGCCCCCAATTTGTTTTTGCAATTTTATCCCCCCACACACCCAAAAAAAAAAAAAAAAAAAAAAAAAAAAAAAAAAAATCTCATGTATTTACATATACGTACTTTGCGCATAAAGTTTTTTTTGGGCCCCCCAAATTTAGTTTTTTGGATTTTGTTTTTAAAATTAGTACTTGTACTGGCTTATCCTAATTGGGCTTGGATTTGTAAGTAGATTTCCCCCCTCAAATTCCTAAATCTTCATCTATTTATTCATATATATCGGTTTTTAAGAATGGCAAGCAAGAAAAAAGAAATTTAAAATAAATTTGTATGGGGGCCTCATTTCGGGAGTTCGCCTCGGGCCCTTGTAAACTCAGGGTCAGCCCTGGTACTAAGAACTTTTAGTTTAGCTGGAAATACTTTATACTCATACTAGATTTGCCCGTGGGCACGTGCCTACGACACGTCTTCAGAACTATACAGCATATGAAAAACCTTGTAAAGTGTAAATCAACAATTATGTAGCCCAAGTTTGAATATAATGACAATAATTAGTCGTAAATAAAAGTCCATGTTTCCACAAATATATATATCTATATAATAAAACACAAAGAAAGCTATCAAGTGGCTCTCCTTCAATCCCCCCAAAATAAAAGGTCCAGATCTAATCTCACAAAACACATCCCCCCCCCCCCTGTAGCGCCCCGAATTTCTAATATGATATCTTAGAAAATACGTGGCACAATCCCAGCATCAACTTCAATGTAACATTAAACACAACCAACTCCACTAAAATTTTCAACTTTTATTACAACAAACTTTTTCATTGCACAGCGGAATACAAAACAACTCAAATCATAATTTTCTTTTATTTATAACACAGTCTTATTACAACACTGTTCTTACAAATTTACACAAATTCCATTCAATTAATTTATCTCAAAACTAACTCAAGCATCCAAACCTCCAAACTCTAAGCAACAACCTGCAACACATGAGGCTAGAGATGATCCCTAACCCCCAAAACTAAAGGGGTCAGCCATAAATGGTGTGAGTGACATAAAACAAACAAACAACATAAATAATCATTAAGCAAGGATTCTTAAACAACATGTAATAAACCAAAATACATAAAATACGAAGTAGCAAGAAAAGTAAACAACAAGTGATACTAAACTAAGTGTCAAGTGTAGAAAACAGGAAATCGCATGCATAAAACCAAGTCAAGAAAACACCAATTCTATATGCGGACTCTCTAATGCGTATTTGTCGAAGTCTATGCATCCCACTCTATATAGGTTCGGTGCAAGCCCTTAACGTCTTCACTTCATAGGGTTCAATCCCCCGCTATGCAACTAATCTTACACGATGACTACTACGAGATAAAGATAAGCTGTGAATAGTAGTCCATGCCCGATAATTCCGGAGATCAATCCCACACCACAAGTAATTACCGTGATAATTCCGGAGATAAATCCCACACCAAAAGTAATCTACCGTGATAATTCCGGAGATAAATCCCACACCACAAGTAATCTACCGTGATAATTCCGGAGATTAGATCCCATACCGAAACATTGACACATCATCACACGAATACCACATGTGCTTTGCCTCGACTCCGATAATTCCGGAGATCAATCCCACACCAAAAGCAACTACTTGGATAATTCCGGAGATATATCTCACACCCAAAGTAAAATACTTGGATAATTCCGGAGATAGATCCTACACCCAAAGTAAGATACTTCGATAATTCCAGAGATCAATTCCACACCGAAAGCAACTACTTGGATAATTCCGGAGATATATCTCACACCCAAAGTAAAATACTGAGGTACTTGACTCATGTTCCCGTTCATCATATCACCACTAGTGTCTGTCCTTATTATTTTTGGGTTACTTAATTACTCAACGAATCTCCTAGAGTGGTGTACCCTACCGGACTTAACTCAAAACTGAATAATTGAAATGCCTCAACATGCCTCAACAAAATAACTCAACACCGGTATACTAGGGTCACACACATCCTCTAGAGACTCAAACTCAAAAAGTCTAAACCAACTTTCCACTAAACAAAATAGCTCAACTGAATATCTTAAAATCATATGCTCAACTGAATATCTCAAATTCATATGCTCAACTGAAGACAAAGTATAATCTCAAAATATCTGAAGACTAACCATTCGAAAGAACATTCAAGTTTACGAAAACTCATTAGTACCAGTCGACTTATACTGTAGTAAGTCGACTGTCCAGATGACAAATATTCATGATTTTAAGAAAATAGACTAAGTCATATAAGTCGACTTAAGAAGTCATCGGTCGACTTACCCGAGACAAATTCCAATAATTTTCACAAAAATATTCTAAGTACCGACAGTCGACTTAAGGAGTTATAGGTCGACTGTCCAGAGAAGAAACTGCAATAACTTTACAAAATATTTTCTAAGTATACCAGTCGACTGAATAATGGTCTAAGTCGACTGTCCAGAACGGATTTTCAAAAGAACTGAAGATACAGCAACAGGGTCGTACCAGTCGACTGAATAGTAGACCAATCGACTGTCGGCCTACAGTTTACATAATTTAGGTCTGTATACAATAATCAAAACTGGAGTTTTTCTAAAGATTCATTGTTTATGAAAATAGTTCGTATTCAGGCAAAATGACAAATCTCAAATAATCTTCATTATGGATACATTACTCAATCATCCCATATCTCAAAACTCAAGTTCTCATGTTCTAAAATTACTAATTTTTCCATTAGGGTTTCTCAATACTGAATTTCTTTCATAACTCAAAACCAATATCTGAATTGTAAACACAAGATCCAGATGCTCACCATCCGATCAGAACCATGCTCAAATCTTAACATGCTTTTTAGCAATACAATTTCATAAACCAAGATCTACTCAACATTTTTTTTTTAAGATTTCACATACATGGTACAAACAACAACATTTGCATCGTTCTCATGCAAAATACCAAATAACATACATGCCAAACCAACAACATAACAATCGATCACATTAATCAAACCACAATACCAGATTCATGTCATTCTCAACATCAAAACAAAACAACAAACAAATTTACATCACTCACAAAATCAAAACAAAACAAAAACAATGTCACTCACCTTGGAATTGAAAAGATCCAACGAAAAAGCCTTCCTTTTGGCGAGATCCAAATTCCTCTTCTTGATCCTCCAAAAATATCACAAAATTCTGTATGGTGCAGCAAATGACGGCTGCAAATTCCCTTTAAATATCCGGGTTAAGAGTTTAGGGTTTTACCCACTTTTGCAAAATAATCCCTTCAAAATACAAGTTTACATATATAGTTCTATTCTTGGAAATTCAATAAAATTCATTTAAATTAGGATTTAAAAGTAAAATATAATGCAAATTCTCAACCGATACTGTTCAAAATGTCCAGAAAGTACATTTTATATTTTAACCCCTAAAAATGACAAATTTGCAAAAAGGTCATTCTTTTCTCAAAATTTGCAAATAGTTCCAATTAATTTCAGAAAAATCTGGAAAAATACTAAATAAATCCCAAATATTAAATAATGATCTTTCATGAAGAAAACTTGACTTTCAAACTTCTCAAGAAAGTATTTGCACGTGTTTTTCACGTGTAAAAAGATAAATTTTTCTGAAAATATTCATAAATTCTCCAAAAATCATTTTAGTCATTTATAAACCTTTAAAAATAATATTTTAAAAATACGGGGTTCTACCCCCCCCCCCCCAAAGTTTCCCCCCAAAACTCAAATTCAAATCTTTCCACCCAAAACAATTTCTTTATTTATTTAATTCTCTCTCTCTCTCTCTCTCTTTCCTATTCAAAAAATTAAGAAAATGAAAATTTAAAAAAATTTAAAATAAAAAAAACTTAAAAACTAAAAAACTTTAAAAATAATTCGAAAAAATCAAAAATATCAAAAACTTATAAAAAAATGTAAAAGTTAAAAAAATTAGAAAAATTAAAAAAAATGTAAAAAATGTAAAAAAAATTTAAAAAATTAAAATTTTCAAAATTTTTAAAATTTTAAAAAATTCATAATTTTTCTAAAAATTTTAAAATAAAAAAAATAAAAAAAATTTAAAATTTTGAAATTTTGAAAATTTGAAAAGCTCAAAGCAAATCCAAATCCAAATCCAACGTCGAACCCCAATCAAGAGGTTGTTGCCGATATTTGATCCGCTGCTGATTCCCTATCGGTGACTCCCTTCCACCAAATTGAGTGCGAATATCAAGCGACTCCGTATCGGCGACTCCCTTCCACCGAATCGAGAGCCTATATATGCGATGCAACGACTCTAATTTCATTTTATTAACCGAATTCTCATTTTAATTTTTAATTTTGTGTGTGCAGGGTATTACTCAGTTTTTTGCCGACTCGAATTTTGTGTGTGCATGAGATCTAAGTTTAGAGAGGTATGATTGTTTTATTTTTAGGTTTAAAAATTTTTAATTTAGTGATTTATTTGATGAGTTTTTTATTGGTTTTGATTTAAGGTGTACGCAAGTGAGAGATGGATTATTTGGTGGCCTCAATTTGGGCTTCCCAACCATAGCAGGACAGGTAAGCTGACTAGCAACCTAAAATAACTTGGCAAATATGCAACATACTACAAGATAAAATACTATCGTGAAGTGTTCCCTTCATTGGTTATTAGAAATCATGGATAATATAACATATAAGAACTTTTAGTGTATGTTTGGATATATATGATTGTTATGACTGGAGTTTACCAGTGAAGGGTGCAAATTCTTCACTCAAGAAAGACAGCTAAAGTAAATTTGCTATTTATCTATTTTGAATTTTTTTTTATAAAGGTGCAGTGGGGAGACAAAGTGGAGATAAAAGAAATGATTAGTTTGGATTAGAGTTTTGAGAACTTCATATATTTCATTTTGGTTGAAATAATAATAAGAGATATTTTAATTGCAAACTGAGTCTCAGACAAATAAAGATTTAGATTATTGGTATTGTAGATACCTTCGCACCTGGACTTACGTTACCATTGTATTTAGACATGGTCATAGTGGTTATGGGATTAGAGTAAGCTCTATAAAACCTATATGATAATGTCCTTGCATAATAATTACAAGCATTTAAAAGTGATGCTGAAGTTAAAAAAAATTCTATGCAGTGTTTCTAACAAACTATATGCATTACAGATAAGTTCAAGCTAATGATAAAGAAGGTGATGGTTGAGCTTAAAGGTAGATATGCTGCGTCCTCGTATAATATGTTTGCTAATTCAATTAATTTGCTGGACCTCCAAAACTATTTTATATAATCAAACCAGGTGCACTGTTTCGAAGACGTGCCGGTATATATATATATATATATATATAGAGAGAGAGAGAGAGAGAGAGAGAGAGAGAGAGAGAGAGAGAGAGAGAGATAATTAAATAAATAAAGAAGTTGTTTTGGTGGAGATTTGAATTTGAGATTTGGGGGAAAACTTTGGGGGAAATGTACTTTGTAAACTTAGATCGAGGCCTTTGATTTTGGGAGATTGAAGAAGAGCCACTTAAGAGCTTTATTTGTGTTTTATTATATAGATGAGAGGCAACGGATCAGATTTCAATCTCAGGTATTCGATCCTTAATAGAAATACGTACATCAACTCACAGAAAATTCATCTTCGCACAAAAAGAATAAATGGGTACAAAATTGTAGATTTCATATCCTGAGATTGTGTGTTCAATCAAATCAGGAAAATATATGGGAAGGAAACTATACACAAACAAGCAATTTAAATTTGACATCCATCAACCATGTGAGACTGAAGATGAGGAGATAAACCTCCGCTGTTATATGACCAGTAATATATCTCACATTATTTGATAATAATAATAAAAGGATTTATATATGGATAAATTTTAGTTAACGATACTGTAGTTTATGCCTTTGGAGTTAACCATACTGATTTTTTTTGGGCAATTAACCATACCGAAGTAAATTTTTTGGCATTTTGATATACTTCGCAGTTCGAAACCCCTAGAAAACTTCACAAACGACAATCAAAAATTATAAAACTTTGCGAATAGGTCGGATTCACTAAACAAAAGCTAACCCAACTTGCTTGTAGAAGTGAGTTTTGACTTACGATTTGCGAGATACAAGTAAAAATAAATTAAAGTGATACATGGCCATATATCGCAAATCGTGAGTCGAAACTCACTTCTACAAGTTGAGTTAACTTGTGTTTAATGAATCCGACCAACTCGCAAAGTTTCGTAATGTTTAATTGCCGTTTGTGAGGGTTTCCATGTGCGGAGTATACAAAAATGCTAAGAAAATTTAGTCCAGAATGGTTAATTGCAAAAAAAAATAAAAAATAAAAAATAAATCAGTATGGTTAAATGCCAAACCACTAAACTTGAGTACGGTTAATTGACATTTATCCTATATATATCTCACATCCTATTGTGACGAACAAACAAATATGAACAAATATGTATCACACATTCTATTGCGGTTTCACATCGTGCTTGGATATTGTATCCACAATTAATCTTTTTTTGATACGACGGATAAAGCATTACGGCTCCAGCCCCAAAAATATATAGCAATAAATAAAAAGAAGTATACAAAGATTAATTTTACAATGAGTAAAATAAGGGAACAACAACAAACAATAGTACAACAACATAGAAAAAGCCAAAGACAAGATTATAATCACAGCTGAATCACATAACGACACAACCATAGGCACAACAAAACACATCAGAAAACCACCAGCCAGGCAAAAAGAAGACCGACAAGCAGCCCCTCCGCCCACAACAGACGGGGAACAGGAAAGGCTGCCGCGAACGGCTCATCACCGACCCGGATCGACACACACAAGAAGCAGAGGAGGGCTGAACCTCCAAAACCGAAATCAAAGGCAGCAGCACCCAGAAGCTGACTGGCACCTCACACTGCAACAAACACAGAAGAACAAAAACACCAAGCAACAAAATAGCGCGCACCGCGCTGGGCCTAACCCCAAACTTAGAAAACGAATAGCAATAATCAGAATAGAGGCAAAACAAAAGCAGCTCCCTCACTGCATCGCAGTCACAACCAAAATAGAAACGGAGTGAATGCAACCCCACTCGCTGCAACACAGATAGAAAGTCGAATGCAACAAAAGAGCAGCAAAAGCATCTCAGGCCTCAAATGACAAATAGTCGATCGAAGTACCCACATCGGGCACAACCAAAAACAAAGGAGCATTCACAGTGCAGTGAAATAGAAACAAGTAGACAAACCCAAGGTAAAGAGGAGCATATATACACACCCCAATCAGGGACAAACCCAATTAGGGACAAAACAACCAGAAGCCCAAACCAGCGACTGGGTTAAAGTGGAGCAACATAACAACATACCCCAAACAAACAAAGCCAGAGAGCCAACAGATAAAGGCTCCCCAGAGGTAGGCAACCAAAAGAACACCTGAGTGCTTCCCTACATCCACCAGAAAACGAAATGAACAGTGATATAAAGCCGAAAGTCTTATCCCTGCAAGAAAAGAAAAGGCCAAAAGAAATTAGGGAGTATTGATATTGAGAATAGTAGCAGTAATGGAGACAGAACGTAAAACACAGCAGCGTCGTCAAGCCTATCAAGGCTTAACCGCTGGACTTTGTGAGGTGGAAGAGCGGACGACCAATGCTTAGAGAAAAAAATAAATTCATCAACAATAGTATCAATAGGCTTAACGACGTTATTAAAAATGCGATTATTTCTTTCTTTCCAGAGAACCCAAATAATAGCCATAGTAGAAAGAATCCAAGACGTGCGATATTTTTTACACACAAAATGACAATTCCAACTATCAAGGAAGGAAGGGGGAAGAGAGAACCTACCAAGGCAGAATACAGATCTGCCAAAGCGGTCCGACAAAATCACAAAGAAAAAACAGTTGATCAGTGTCTTCGTGGCAATGAAAGCATAAAGAACATAACTGACCTATAGCAAGATTTCTCTTATTGAGAACTTCAACAGTTAGGAGCCTATTGTTAATAGCTAGCCAAGACAAGATCTTGGCCTTACGCGGAGTACAGCAGCTCCAAATGTTGTTAGCGAAAGGAGAGGATTCACCTCCATGGTTGAGAAAGTTATGAAAAGATTTAACCAAAAATGAACTAGATGTGGTCCAACGCCAAAAAAAATCTTCCTTGGCATGCCAATCATAGCTGTTTAAGAACGAAATGAGGTGAAGGAAGTCCGGCTCTAGATCGGGAGGGAGGTCACTAGAGAAAAGAATAAACCAGTCTCTGATATTATTATGAACTGAAAGATAGTCCGACACTTTGGCAGCAGGGTTGAGAGCGAGACGAAATAAAGTAGGATAAGATGAAGCTAGCTTCAGGTTGCCTATCCAAAGGTGATTCCAGAACTGGATCTTGGAACCATCAGCGCAAACATGGTAAATACTACAATGGAAGGGGTCTACAACTTTGCACACCCCTTTCCAAAACAACGAAGCTCTAGTCGAAAGAGAGGGACGGAACTCCCAAACCCTCTGACATCGGAAGCAATTATAGGAAATCAGACGGGCCCAGGGAAGATGATCTTCCTTAAGCATCCTCCATAACCATTTCGCCAATAATGCTAAGTTTTGGTTTCTAAGATTTAGGACACCCAAACCTCCAGCTACCTTAGAAGTGCAAACCAACTTCCAATTATAAAGATGAGAACCAGCTCTATATGTGTCTGAGCCA
This sequence comes from Hemerocallis citrina, assembly GCA_017893485.1. Lineage (NCBI taxonomy): Eukaryota > Viridiplantae > Streptophyta > Magnoliopsida > Asparagales > Asphodelaceae > Hemerocallis > Hemerocallis citrina. Next base: position 227,602,515 of record CM030364.1, on the reverse strand, counting down.
GACCAGAAGAAATTTCTTCTGATTTGGTCAATCCTGTTGATAACCCAAGAAGGAACGTAGAAAAATGACATCATATATAAAGGGATAGAAGTGAGGACCACATTCACCAGAATCAATCTGCCTCCTTTAGAAAGGTTTTTTCCGATCCACACATTAAGTCTGGATTCAACTTTATCAATCATCGGGAGCCAATCCGATATGTGCAACTTGCCCCATCTCAGAGGGATCCCAAGACACTTAACCGGGAAGGAAGAGGCGGTACAATTGAAGAAATTGGCAATCTCTAATTGACGATTGTTAGAACTTCCAAGCCAAAGAACTGATGATTTGTGGAAGTTAATCGATAAGCCAGACGCACTTTCGAAGATGTAAAAAAGGAGCTTAAGGTTACGAAGAGAGCACCCGTTGGGTTTGGCAAAGATAATAGTGTCGTCAGCATATTGAAGGTTGAGAACAGCCCGGAAGCTGTGGGAACCGCCAAGTCCCGGTTATAGCATGAGCGTCCCAGGCATGCTTCAGTAATTTACTGAAGACATCTGCCACTAGAGTGAACCGAAGAGAGGAGATTGGATCGCCCTGACGAAGGCCACACTTACACTTGAATTTGTGGCCTTCCGAGCCATTAATAATAATGGAAGAGGTGCCAGCAAATAGGCTGGATTTAATCCAAGCAATCCACTTAGGGTCGAAACCCCTATAGAGAAGAATGTCAAATAGAAAGTCCAGCTCACCTTATCGTAAGCCTTCTCAATGTCTAATTTTAACATAATCCCCTCTGAATTGGATTTATGGCAATGGGAGATAATTTCTTGGGCTGAGGCCACATTATCAAGAATAAAACGATCTTTAATGAAACCCGACTTGGCAGGATCAATCAGAGGGGAAATGACAAGGCTCAGGCATTTCGAAAGAACTTTCATAATGATCTTGAACGTAGCATTAAGGAGACTAATCAGTCTAAAATTAGCCACCGAATTTGCACCAATAATTTTGGGAATGAGAACAATGTGAGCATAATTAATACGATCAAAGGAGAAGGATCCTTGGTGAAGATCCGCGAACATATCTAAGAGGTCATCTTTAAGATAATCCCATAATTTTTGGAAAAAGAACGAAGGAAAGCCATCTGGACCTAGAGCAGAGTTACTTTTTATGAGAAAATAACAGACTTAATCTCCTCCAAAGAAAAGGGGGTCTCCAAGCTAGATAAGTCATGAGCTTTGTGACCGTAAAACTGCGCCCAATCAAGAAGAATGGACCGAGTTCGAGAGGAACCAAGAAGATTTTTATAGAAATGAAGAAAAGTTTCATGAAGGTCAGCATCCGAGTGCAACTCAACACCGTCATTAATGATGGTGGAGATACGATTGCACTGTTGGCTGTGCGAAACAAAATTATGGAAGAAGGCGATATTACCGTCCCCTTCTTTGAGCCAGTGAACTTTGGTCTGCTCCGCCCATTTGATATGATCATTATAAAGAATAGAAGCAAATTCCCTTTTACAGGAGCTCCTTTCATATCGAAGAGACTCAGAAATAGGAGCAAGCTCTTTAGGCTTATCAATTGCTTCAATAGTGGAGAGGAATGGGAGTTTCAGTTCATTAGCAAAGGCAAATCTTTCTTTACGCCAGATCTTGCAGCTAAATTTAATAGCATGCAGCTTAAGCAGAATGCAACCTAATCCGTGAGCCCCCCCGTGACAGAGGAGAGGCATTCAGAGATAAGGTTCACAAAGACCTGATATTGCAGCCAAAATTTTTCAAATCGGAATTTAAATGGCTTAGAGAAGTTATAGTTAGAGTAAAGAGCAATGGGAATGTGATCTGAAGATGGATTAGGCAAAGCACAAGAGAAGGAGTTGTGGAAAAAGGAAATCCACTCGTTAGAGATAAGGAAACGATCGAGTTTGGCCATAGACAGAGACAGGCGCATATTAGACCAAGTGAAGGATCTTCCGTTAAGAGGGATGTCGGATAAGTTGAGAGATCGAATGCACTCATTAAAGCGGGTAGAGTTCGAGTTAGACGCTTCATTCCCAGATCTTTCGTAGGAGAATCTGGTGACATTAAAGTCACCACAAAAGAGCTAAAACCCATGAATGTTGTTATGGAAGGAATAAAATTCGTTCCAGAAAAGGTTATGCCTGTCGGCAGAAGATGGACCATACATGGAGACAACTGTGAGACCACAGTTGAATTCGTGCCAATGAAAAACAACAATAAGAAAAAACGTTAGACGATGAACATATATGACAGAAAAGCGGGACTCCTTGAAGCCAAAAAGGATACCCCCATGCATATCAGTCGCATTAAGAGGGATCCAATTGGTGATTAACGAACCTCCAATGGCTCGAAGGAGAGCAGGGGAAGTAGAATCCAACTTGGATTCCTGAATGGAGACCAAATCACAATGGGAGGAAGAAATGAGGTGGAGAAGAGCTTGTTGCTTGGACGGGCAGTGAAGACCCCGAATGTTCCGAGAGAGACTAATCATGAGCACGACTGAACTTGAAAGCTCTGGAGATTTCTCGTCTACGAATGTTTTCAAATTCCACAAAGTGGGAAGAATCTACCACAAACCCCATACTAGTAGCAAGGTCTAACATGTCTGGATTAGACAAAGAGTTGAAGTGAACTTGGTAGACGGATCCAAGGGGTAAAGGCTTCAAGCCCTTAGAGATAGGGGGAGGGATATCCAAGTTGCGAATATGAGCAGCAAGGAAAGCTTTCGACTCGGAAGAAAAGAGATTATTATGTTTTGCCCTGATCCAAGCACTGGAACGTATGATAATAGGAGTCAATTTGTGAATCAGAGAGTGAGGAAGACAGGCAAATTTAAATCCGACTGGGGATGTAACAGCCTGAACCTGATCAGCTTGCGCTGGCAGTCTATTAGAGACTGAGGCATCAAAGCATAGATGAAGGGAAGGTAGGGAAGACGAAGTAGAGGAGTATCTCTTTGAATCATTCAGAATTGATAGAGTTGGAGGGGAAACAAGGATAGAAGAGTTAATAAGGAGAGGGGAGGTAGAAATAATAGAGGAGTTAGAATTGTACTTCTCTTCTAAAAGAGAATGATGATAGTGAGGTAAAGAGAGAAAATTAGGAAAACGCAAGCCCACGTTATCGAACATAAAAGTAGCAAGACAGAAATTAAGATCCAAATAAACAGGGTAATCAAAAAAATGACTAACACTAGAATCGCATAAGCATAGAGCTGAACAATCAGACTCATAAGAAACATGCAATGAGAAAGGAGAATTAAAAAGCAATACCTTGCGATGAGGAGAAGACTTAGCAAGCTCCGCTGCCTCTTCGGAGAGAAGATCATCCTGATCGACCCAATCATCAGCCTTAGGCGCTGAAAGGGTAGCAGATTTAAAAGAAGCGCTCTTAGAAACGGGGGTCGCTGAAGGAGATCCCTGAACTCCTTTAATGAACCTATCCCAATTTGACGAGAACTTGGGATTAATCTCCCAATTAGGCCATTTCGAATCTGAAGCCTGCACTTGAACCTCAGAATGGGAAAAGGAGTAAGGAACATCCACAAAGGGAGCAGCCGGGATGGTAGGTTTAGATGTCGGAGACGGAGGGATAGAGGGGAGCAGCCGAGTAGATTTCCCAACAACAGCATGCTGAAGCTTCACAGCTGAAGTGGAAGACAAGTCAGGGTTGATCCAAACCAAATTTTGGGCTTTGGAGGGTGATATTTTGGAGGAGGGGGAGAAAGCAACACTTTTGCGTTGAAAAGGAACATTCTTTCTGGAGAACGACTTCTGGCTGCCCTTGGCCTTGGCCGAGGAGGATGGCGGAATAGAGGAGACGCCTGCAGCGAAGGAAAAAGCCGGAGCTCCAATAGAAACAGAGGGCACTGGGATACCAGCTCGAGGGAGAGTTTGACTCGCAGAACATGAGGTAAGATCATGATAGCTGATGGTGATAGGGAAAAGAGACTGGCCAATGCGCAGATTATAAGCAGAAACTTTCTCAGATGCAGGTGGGCAGAGGAATTCAGCATCAACAAGAAGACAGCCAGAGGCTAGCAAAGAGGTAGCAGAAGTGCCAGTCAGGTTCCCAACGCAGTTGGCCATATCTGCCACAAGGCGGGGGGAATCACAGAATGGCGGCAACCCAAGAAGAGTCACCTTAGTGGCAATAGAATGTAGATTCGGAGGAGAGACTCGTTGGTGAATCCACTTACGGATATAAAGGTTAATAGAACCTATGGAGAATGAGTTGATGGCCACCAGCTCATCAAGGACCTTAGAAGACGGGCAGATGATCACAACATCTCCATTAGAGCATGAATTAATAGCCCAAGTCCAGTCAGAGACGTTGTAGGAGTTGGAAAGGAACGAGTCCAGAGCGAAGTTGGAGATAGACCCTCCATTGAACGAAACGGCCCCATAACAGTCGAATTTGTTAATCTTGACAACAATATTCGGAGAGGGCACATACACTAGAGTCACCTGAGATAGAACAACCAAAGTCGATGATGACGACAGAGAAGTTGGGGGCTTCACTGGAGTAGGGGGGATGGGGGTGGAAAGGCTAGAGGAGAAGGAGGAGAAAAACCTCAAAATGACAATAACGGCAACAAGACTGCCACACAACCGCTCCACAGAAAAGGAGGTACAACAAAAGGACCAAAAATAATAGAGACAAGGGCAAAAAATAATAGAGACGAGCAAAATAAAAAACCAAGTATGGGGGAGGTACTTACAGTGATGAAGAGAATTGTAGATAGCTTACACTGAGACTCTACCAAGCGAGATAGAGAAACGCTCCGGAGAACGATGGCCACCACTGGGAGAGCGCACAAAGACCCCGCTGGGAGAGCTCAGAGAGACGGAGCTGCGCCAAGGAAGACGGAAGCGAAAAGGACCAAGGCCTCAGCTTCGGAGCTGGAAGAAGAGACTGAAAAGGAAGTAGAGGTAGGGAGGAAACGCCACAAAAGGAGAAGAGGATCTGGGTCTGTAGATCAACGATAGATCTACAATTTTAGTGAGAGGAGGGAGGGGAGAAGGGGATCGAAAGAGGCTAGATCTGGAGAACAAAGTCGCCAAAAGGAGGAGGAGTTTTTCTTCTACCGCCAAAAATCAAAATAGTATTACTAGAAAATAAATATATCCACAATTAATCTTGAGTCGTTAACAACAAAAGTTGACTAATTGCGGGAGTTGAGAGTGATATAAATTACAAGTCTCATGACACATGTATCAACCATTACAGGTTGAGAAATACTAACTTAGTGAGCAGCCCAGATGTCTCTCCGTTGTGATATCCGACCACCGACCACGGACCAACCGCTACGTTAGCTTCAAACTTAATGCTCCAACTATATTTGTGGTTCCGACCACTGGACCAGTACAGCATCTGCTGTCGATATAGGTGGGACATTTTGTCCATCAGTTAGTTGGTCTGACTCTGATCACGATGTTGCGGTACTCGGATCATAATCCGATGGGAACTCCTGTACAGTGTTATATATAAATAAATTAGGCCCGGCCCATTAACTTCAAGAAGAGAGAGTCAGTCAGGTCAAACTCTCAAACGAGACCAGTCAACTCCAAAAGCGCGTACATAGTGTAATCCCCATTGACATACTGACAATGGTGGGCGGTCAAAACCCAACCCTCCCTTCTTCCCTGTCCTTTTCCTCCAACTCTCGTCAAAGAGGCGGAAAATCCAACCCCCAAATTTCAGGAATCCCCAACCCTAACCCTAACCTCAAATGATCGGCTACGTTTCAGCAACTCAGCCATGTCGGTCACAAGCAAGAATCTCAAGAACGCCGCTCTGATTGCGACCCTGTCGAACTCGGTTCAGGCGATCGGGAGGGGGTTCGATGTGACGTCGGACACGAGGCTTCTCTACTGTAAGGGCTTACCTGAATCGAGGCTCGTCGAGATTGACGAGGGGCAGGTTTGTAGTTGTGAGCTTCCCGGGACTGGTGGGGCCGTTGTGAATGATGTGCCGGGTGGGGTGGAGATTGAGAGGGGGAGGAGCGGAAGGGAGACGATTCCGGTGTGTACTTTTGGACAGGTATGGAAGTTTGGAACTCGTTGGGATTTGTATTTAAATTGGTTGGAGTTAGTAATTGTAAATACAACAGTGTTTATGTTTAGTCTGATGTAGTTGAAAGCCTGAGAAGAGGAGATGAGGTGACATTAAATGGCAGGTGTTTAGGCCCTGTTTGGTTCAAAGGAGGGGAGGGGAGGGGAGGGAAGGGGAGGGATTTAATGAAAACTCTGTTTGGTTCAAAGGAGGGGAGGGGAGGGAAAATAATAATTTTCTTGTTTGGTTCACAAGGGGAGGGAATGGATTTTATAATAAAATTACTTTTATACCCTTTTGCATATAAGAGTTAGATGATCACCTACTGATTACATTGAATCAGCGATCACACTTGTCTACAATCCCAGTTGACCTTCACAAGGTCTTCATTCTTTAAATTATCAGGCTTCACAACTCCACCTTCTTATCACATTCATTAGAATAGCATAACTTTTCAAAACTCACCAAGGCAAGATGCAACTGCTGCTTTGACATCCATATCTGGATGTCCCAATAACTCTTTCACAGGTAGCACCTTCATTATAGGCTTAAGTGCACTCAATATTGACTGGGATGGCAATTGTTCCACATTGGATAAGAGAGAATCAATTTTCTGAAAATTGATAAACGTATCAGAAAAAATGGTTCATTTCAATACGGTCAAAATCAGACAAAAAACTAAGGCAATGAACGAGTGTGATACATGCATACAGCCAAAGACTGGATATTACTTAAAACTGATATATCAGAGCATACATCTAATAGGGAACATTTTATTCACTGTTGTGGTAACTTGTACAAGTTTATTGCTGAACTGGTACCAGAAGTGCATCCAACTCAAAAAACAAAACTAACTAATCAAAAATAAATTCATGCAACACAAATAAGAGCAAATCATCAGTAAAGTAGAGAGACAATATTTTCCTTACAACAATGAAACAACTAATGAATCCATAGAAAAATCGTAAAATCTGATGGTCACTCCTTTCTCCTGAATATCGTTTAATTAACTGCCCATTGACAGGCTGAAGCAACAATTTAAACAACCTGCATAACAATCTCATTACACAGTGCAGCACAACCTACTGTCATCCTATGTGAAACTATCGCAATATTTCACTTTAAGGATTTACTACCAAGCATGAACTATGAACACAGGAATTTGCCGAGTACTCGGGTTCAGGTCATTTAGATTTTTTAAAGGGCATTTTAGTCTAAACACTTTAAAAAATTAGCCCTATTTTCTCTCCCCTCCAAATCCCCCCACTTTTGGAGGGGAGCCAAAATTGGCTCAGGAGGGGTGTTGCACCCCCCCATTTTCCTTCCCTCCCCTCCTAAAAATTGAACCAAACAAGAAAACTATTAAAAAACTCCTTCCCTCCCCTCCCCTTCCCTCCATTCCCCTCCAACCAAACAGACCCTTAGGGAAGAGACTGTTGGTATGACTACTGTTTTACAATTGTTACAACTGAAATTGCGGTCAAATTGGCCACAAATTTTAATTGACTAGGAAAAAAAAAGGTTTGTTGTAGACATTTATTATGATAGTTTAAACTTCAAACTCAACGTAGAGGTCAGTGGGTAGGGTAGTTTGATGGGTGGGGTTAGTTCTGCGGGGCAAGTGGAAGGCAACCAGTTTAAATAGTTCCGTTTGTAGTGAAAATGAGATTGTAAGCATAAACTGTACTAATTAGTAGAGGAATATAAAAGGAATTTAGAGGAAGGGTATAATTTGGAAAGAGCACTGTTAGTGTTGTAAGCTCTTTGAGGAAGAGGTAACTGTAGTGGATTGGTGGCTTAGAGCATCAATAGTCGTGCATGCTATAAAATGCATATATGGATAGATAGAAATAACATTTTGTTGTTTTGCTGCAGTGGTGAAATGGCAAAATATAGCAAAGTTGGAGAAAATTTGAACAAATGATGTTTTGGCCGACGAAATGTTTTAATTTTTTTTATATTTTTAGATGAGTAAAAATCTCGGACGAAACATCATGTTTTGTCCGGGATTTCCCCCTCCCCCCCCCCCCTCCCCCCCCCTTTTCAATTTAGTTAGTTTAGGGCAATCCAACGGTCCTAATGAAATATCCCCAAAAAAATCATATGCTCTACGACCCATAGAAAATCATGTTGTTGTGGTTTCATATGTATATGTTGTGTTAAAATATACAGTCAAATTTTCTCGATACAAGTCATTAACTATTTGCTTAGTTGATAGTAAGTGATATTTTCAATATGGACCTAACATGTGAGCTAGGCTGGTTTGCTATGCCGAGATATGTTCCAAAGGGGCTGAAAACTTGTATCAAATATCATTTTCTTCGGGACTTGACTCAAATTGACCTAATTGTTGCTGATTTATTTTCATAAATTACCCTTAGAATTACATGAATGTTTAAAATGCAATGAGTAGTCTTTCTTAACTATTTTGTACATCATTCTTGTTGTTCCATTCTGCATTCTGTTTAAGAACAACAGTTTCAGAATTTAACTAACTTTATGTGGGAAGTCCGTATAGAATTCAACATGGTTTCTATTTGTCTTCAGATGGCTGAATATTTCAACAAGAAGTCATGTCTTTCTGAGACTGTACCTCTCGGGAGCTTCAACTCCATGTTCAGTTTAACTGGGTCTTGGAAAATTGATGCAGCAGCTACTAAAGCCCTTGCCATGGATGGATATTTCATACGACTATTTAAAGTTAAACTGACACAGTCTGAACTAGTTTTAAGAGAAGATGTCAAGCTGTCTGTTCCACGTAGTTGGAACCCACCAGCCTTGGCTAGGTTAGTGTAGTCACCCACCAGTTATTTTTCTTCTGATTACAATTTATTTGTCTTTCTTTCGTCTTTCTTTCTTTGTTCTAATTCTTCTTCTGACTTCTATTCACGCTTTTATTCTTTCCTTCTTGTCAGCTTTATTGAGAATTTTGGTACCCATATCATCACATCTGTGACAATTGGTGGTAGGGATGAAGTTTATATCAAGCAGCACCATTCATCTCTTTTATCAGCAGCAGATATTGAAAAGTACTTGAAAGAAATTGGAGATCAAAGATTTTCAACCTTGGAAAATCAGGTATATATTGGTGCACTAGAAGCTTAAATTATTTCTATGCTCAAGATGCATAGGCTAGGTCGTTCATTGCACATTTCATTAAGATTAATACTCATCTCTCTTCAAATTCACAGTTTGCAGATGCATCAATTGACAACCGTGAAGGGCGCCCTCAGCAATCTAGTGTTCCACAATTAAGCAGGAAAGAGGCAAGTTCATAAAGCTGTTGGTCATATCCACACTTCTGCAATTTACCTATTTTAATAATATCAAATAAGTTATATAGCAGTTGAACTCATTTTTTATTTAGACTTTCAATAAATACTGTTTGAAATGTGCCAATCATCTAGGTGTAAATGGTAATTAGTTTTATGTTAGGGTGACAACTTGTTAATGACCATACTATTGGATCCGTAAGTATCTGCAAAACTAAGAGCATCTGTAGTCGTTTGCTATTTATCCATAATATGCATTTTTTGATAAAAAACCCGCTGCAGTCGTTTGCTATTTATCCATATTATCGATAAATCGCTACAGTAGATTGCTATATTTGAGAATCCGCATAAGTTATATGCATATATGAGTAACGACACATCATGTGCCGTCCCAAAAAAAAAATTAATATTTTTTTTGTCGGACGGCACATAATGTGCCGTCCCATTCATAAACTAATTATTTTATTCGATTATAAATCCCAAAACGAATTAAAAAATCCCAAAAAATACCCCGGATTTTCGGACGGCACATGATGTGCCGTCCCATATGTTTTATAAAATTTTTTTTTTTTTGTTGTTTGAATTTTTTTTTTGCAATTTTGAAAATGTTTTTGCTATATTTTGATTTTTTTTGCAATTTCTGAAATGTTTTTGCAATTTTTATTATTTTTTTGTAATAACTAAAATGTTTTTGTAATTTCCAAAAAATGGAAAATGACAAAAAAATTCTTTTTTTCTCCCTGGACGGCACATCATGTGCCATCCGGGATTTTCGGTGGATATTTTTTTTTTGTTTTTTTTCTTCTCTGTGCTTTCTCCGTGCTTTCGCCTTTATTTTTTAATTTTTTTTCTCAGACGGCACTTCATGTGCCGTCGCTTATTATTTAAATATAGATTGCTAAAATATAGCTTTAAACGACTGCAGCAAAACTGCGATTTCTATTTCTATTTATCCATATATCCATATTTTACATCTCAACGACTACAGATGCTCTAACACCATAAATGATGAAGTGATCCTTAATTTCTGTTACCTAAGTATCCTTACAAGGCAAGAATATGTCACTAGTTGGCATCATACCTAGTGAGATGGAATGCTTAGCAGCTGGAATTTATTCATCAGAAAGAATTCTAACAAATGTGAGACAATATGTGGTCTTTGTTAGTAAGTCATATTAGATGAATAATTTTGTTGTAGGCTTATCCCTTTGTGTTAGTTTACATAGGTTGCCATCAAAACCTGGTCAAACATTTTTTATACCTCTGTGAAACACTACTTATCATATGGGAAAAGGGATCCCCCCCCCCCCCCCCCCCACACACACCCCACCACCACCAACACGAGATATCTTTTAAACAACCACTAAACTTTTGGTTGGTCAACAGATATATTAGATATGATTGTGCTTCCTTTTATATGGGAGATTACATGTGAAGTGAAAAGGGTCTCCATTCTTGTTAGAAAATCCTATTTACACCTCTTATCACCATATTCTCCTTTACCATTTCCTTCCGCTTGTTCAATATAAAAATCAATGTAACTATCCTTTTATTTTTGCACTCATCCCTATCAATTGCTCTACCCGAGTCAATGAGGATGTTGGTAATGGGGCCAATATCCTTCGAAATTGGATTCCTTGGCTATTTGAATAGAGGCTAGAGCTCTCATTTCAATCCAGAAATCTAGCAATTTCTTACTCTTTTTAGTTTTGATTGTATGCAACAATAACAAAGTATTTTTCTCAACTAGTTGGGGTCAGCTACATGAATTATGGTTTTTCATTCTGCTCGGTTTAGCGCAATATCTTCTGTAAGGCCACAAGCTATCATATCTTTTCTCACTATTTTCATGCAAGTAAGTTTGAGTAACCATAACTTTAATCTCAATACTTATCAAATTACTCTTTCTAATGGGAACACTCCTAGGTATACGTATGACATGTCCAAACCAGTGAACCACCTGAGACGATTCTCTCATAATTTATCTTGGATAGGAGCTACCTTTACCATGTCTCGTCGTATATGCTCGTTTCTAATTCTATCCTTATTGGTTTTACCACACATTTATCTTAGTATCCTCATCTCCGTTACACACATTTTTTGAAATTGTTGTTTATTGTTACCCAATACTCTGCTTCATACATCATAACTGGTCTAATAACCGTTCTATAAATTTTTTTCTTGAACTTCAAAGTTATATGTTTGTCACACAAAACACCACTAGCATTTCTCCACTTAAGTCACCCTGCTTGGATCCTATGTATAACATCTTCACAAATCTTCTCATATCTTTGTATAATCGAGCCTAAATATTGGAAACGGTCTCTCTTAGGTATCTCTTGACCATCAAGCTTCATGACTTTCTTATTTCTATTCCAAATATCACTAAAATTACACTCCATATACTCTGTTTTAGTTCTGCTTATTCTAAAGCCTCCAGCTTTCAAAGTTTCTCTCCACAAGTCTAATTTAGTATTGATTTATGCACTAGTCTCGTCCACGAAGACGATGTCATCAGCAAAAAGCATACACTACGGCACCTAATCTTATATTCCTTGCGTCAATTTATCCATAACCTAAGCAAAGATATATGGGTTTAAAGTCGAACCTTGATGTAAAACCTACTGTAATAGGGAATTCACCACTTTCTCATGTAGTTGTTCTAATTGTAGTCTTTGCCCCTTCATACATATCCTTAATCACATCAATATGCTAAATAGTTACTTTTTTGTTATTTAACACCCACCAGACTATGTCTGTAAGGACTTTATCATATGCTTTTCTAGATCAGTAAACACCCTATGTAATATCTTTCTTATTATCCCTATATTTTTTCATAAGTATACTCAGTACATAAATTGCTTCCGTTGTTAACCTCCCAGACATAAATTCAAACTGATACTCAGACACTATTGTTTCTAGTCTATGTTCGATCACTATCTCTCAAAGGTTCATTGTATGACTCATTAATTTAATTTCTCGGTACTTGAAGCAACTTTGTATATCTCATTTATTTTTATATATAGCTACTAAAATACTGTTCCTCCATTTATCGGACATCTTCCTCAAAATCTCATTAAACAATATTGTTAGTCAACCCACTTATACTTCCCCAAGACACTTCCAAATTTCAATGGGTATATCACCCGGTCCTAAAACTTTTCCTAGTTTCATCCTTCCTAGAGCATTTTGAATATTTGAAATCCTAATTCTATGGAAAAACATACCCTCTCGACTCTCCCTTGATTCTTCTATACGTAATCAAATTTACTTGAGTTTTTTTTCCATATCCACATTCGAAAACTTTGTTCTTTCCATATTCCCACCCGAATTCTTTATATTTCTATATTGCCACCCAAAATTAACATGGTGATTCCAGACACCCACCTAACATAAATTTTTTCCATTAATTGTGAGGAATATACTTTGGATATTCTTCTTGTTGGGTCCAAACCCGATACGGACGTATTTTAATTCCTAAAGCACTCCCAACCATCTTCTTCATTTAAATCTCTCTATTCTCTTTTATCATCTTCGTCAGTTCCTCTGCACTAATGTCTCATCTTTCTACAAAATCATAACCCAACTCATATTCCCCATCCCCTCCTCAATAAATGTTTCCCCTCTCTAAAAAAAAGTAACTTAATTTAACTTCTCAACCTTCAAATTTCCATGGCAACAAAAAATTTGAAGGAAATATAGAGAGATTTAAATGGAAAAATAAAGGAAAACATAGAAATAGATTCTTTAGGTTTTCTTTGGTTTGACGAAGAATTAGAGAATGAGGAGAAAGAAAAAGGGACAAAATTGTCTTTTTAAACATCAAGTGTGTTTCCGGAATCACCATATTAATTTTTGGTGGGAAAATGGAAATAACAGTTTTCAAGTGTGGATATGGAAAAAACCCAATTTATTTTTACGGTATATAAATAATCAAATAATTAAATTGCTTCTTTGTTGATATTGAGAATCTGGAAAGGCTGTAAAAACTTTGAAGGAATAATAATAATAATAATATATTAGAAAGCTAATTTTAGGAATATTATTTCAAGCAGGCCCATGCAAAATGGATATAACAGAACTCTAATGTGTGTTTTGCTATGAATTATCAATGGGACAAAAAACTTTTGTTTCTTCACTGTATAAACGTATCTGTTATTTGACATAGCGAGATGCCCGTCTGCATGCGTTGAAATTTCTTATATTAATACTTGTGCCTGTGTGTTGTTGAGGGAATTTCATACAATTGATTTCTTATGATTCATGCCTTGAAATTGTTTGGCGGCAGTTTTTCTGTTGGGTACTGTAGTGGTTATACTTCTTTTGCAGGATATTACAGTAATATTTAGGAGAAGAGGTGGTGATGATCTTGTTCAAAATCATGGCGAATGGGTAGACACTGTTCATTTAGCACCAGATGTTATTAACATGACCTTTGTCCCCATAGTTTCTCTTCTGGATGGACTGCCTGGAATCCAGTATCTAGCCCGTGCTGTTGATCTATATTTGGATTGTAAGCTTTATTATTACCTTATATTGCTTTTTGCATGTTAATTTGCATTGTTTCTTAAATCTGAAAATTGATTTGATATGTAAAATTTCATGATAGTCATTTATGTGTCATTACAAAAGATTGAAAGCTGTATAAATCTATTATTTTGGTTGATGAGGCAAAATTATTATTCTTTATACAGGAGGTAGTTTACGGATAGAAAAGAAAGCTTATTAGTGTTGTGGTTCATAGAATTACCTCTTGTATAAAAATAATGATTTTGTTGAACTACTTTGGTAATTTAGAGAACCTTATGTTGCCTTTTCCACATTTATTTTGGTCTAGACTAAGTACGAAGGTCGAACTACTTTGATCACATGTTTGTGGTCTATCCCCACTTCATCTTAAATGTTAAGGTACAACTACTGTGATAATATTAAGGTATGCTTAAGTATGACTCTCTTGGATTGTGCACTACACACAACTTCACAAGGCTGTGTTGTTCAATCGAGGTCATATACATTGTTGTGGAGGATATGTTGTGTTCAGTCAAGGTCATATATATTACTGTGGATGATAAAAATTCTCTCTCAGTGTAACGCCTCGAATTCTAAATAAAGCCGAATTCGAAGTTCCACAGGATCTTTAACTTCACTTCGTACAATTTTACAAGGAATTTTGAAAATTTTATATTACATCAGAGTCTGTTACATTTAATAACACAGCGGAAGGTAAATTGAAGTACAATAATGGAAAAAATATACAATTGCAACATCTTTAACTTTTAAATAATCATCAGCATCAAATCAACTTTATATCTTCATGAAAAATCCAATTCCTGCATATAAAACTGTGGGCACGTCAGTTGCTTACAACCGACGAAATAATGTTATACACGGCCATCCTCGCTATGCCGAAAGTATTACGATCTTAATACTTTAACAAACCACAAACTTGAATGTAAAATAAAGTGTTAAAAGTGACTATTCTAAATATGCAAGTGCATGCAATGCCTTAATGCCTAATGCAGATATTTTATACTAAGATGACACTAATGCATACTTGTTCGGATTCTATGCATCCCATACTACATATGTCCGAGGGCAAGTACCTTCGTACTCCATATTAAAAGCTTCGATCCCTCGCCATGATAACTACCCGGTAATAAAATAAAGTTTAGACATTCCACGAGTACGGATCCCAGTCCCGGGGTCTATCGCCCGACTATACAGAATCCTCGTCGTGCGAACATCCTGTCAAGTGTCCCTCTAGCCCCGGTATATGTATATACACTGGAGTACGACAAAGTATTCGCCCGACTACGCATAGTCCCGGATTTAAAATAAAAAGCTTGTCTCCATCGGAGCAACGACAGTCCTGGAATCCATCGTCCGACTGGGTCTATAGTCCCGGAGATCCACCGCCTGACTATATAGAAGCCCTCCACTCACGTTTGCCCAAGTTTACTTCATCTTCATTTAGTGCCTAGTTCTTAAGTTCAAGACATGAATAAATTATCACACCTAGAGTTAGTTTTACCCCCTACCGGACTTAATTACAAATACCGAGATAGCTCCATAGCCATATCTCAAATAACTCAATCATTTAATTCAACATGCCGGTACCCGGGGTCTCACTAAACCTCTAGATCACAACCTTCCCTGTTCTAGAATTTCATGGGTACTCATATCTTCAATAATCATGTATTAACCTTCATTGTGTTCATATCTTAAACTTATTCATAACTTAATCATTGTCTTATTTTTGCATTATTCATGATATTCAATTCATTCACTTATTCACAATTCTAAAAAGAACAACATTTCTTTTTATGAACATAGATTCATCCACTTCAAATCTCATTAGCAATTTAATCACATATAATATTTCAAACCACATCAAGTATTTCTTACTCAAAATAAGTATATAATCTCATCAAGAGAAACCAAATAACATAGCAATATTTTCTCTTCTTCTAATCCAAATAAATGTCATAATCTTAAATAAATTTTCGATTTCATCAACTCATAATCTATATCAATTTCACTTTTAATACCTCACAAAATACATGAAATATTATGAAACTATTTTTAATAAATTCTAAATTATTTTAGAGGATTATTAGTATTTTCCTAAATTTTTATTTGCATTATAACTCTTCAAATGTTAAAAGCACCAAAAATATCAAAATGGCAGCTACCGGGTTTCGAACCCAAGCCCACAGGCGTGCTACAGTACGGCCCTATGGCGCCCCCACTAACCAAGAAGTCCATGTGACTTTCCTGTCACAGAGGAGGACCGAAACCCCCAAGTACTCACTCTCGGTCTGTGGGTTAATTAAAACCGAAACAGAAAAAGTAAAGGGGACTGTTGAGATTCGAACTCAAGACCCCTGACCACACCCGCGCTACAGTAATGTTTTTAAAACGTCTCCGCTAACCAGTAAGCCCAACCCCAACCACTGATATGAAGTCAGAGTGCTAAGGTTTTGTTCATACAGCACTGTGATTGGTGTATTTTCACAAAACTCAATTATACGATCGATCTAACTTTTTAATGGACTGTAAATATTTTATCCAGACTGAGTTTACTTGAAAACAATAACCCACGAATTTTCAAACTTATATTTTAAACATGTATCTATATTTCATTTCATTTTTTTCCTCTCATTTGCATACATAAATTTGCATTTCTCCAATTTAAGAAAAATAACAATTTGTACCTCTTACAACTCATTATATGAATCTATTTATACCAATTGAACTTTACTACAATTTATTTTGACTACAAGGGAAGTCTCAACAATCTTCATACAAATTTATGAAATTTCGACATTTACAATTTAACATGCATATTAGTATGGTTCATGGCAATAATTCATTGTTTATTACTCTCTTTCTAATTATCATGATGTCTAATCATTTTCTTAATCACAACCAATTTTCTATAATTCATGGCACAATCACAATAGCATGAAAAATCTACATTTACCACATCAATTAAGTCTACTTTACTCATTTGTCAAAACTAACATGCTTGTCCTACAATTAGAAAGCATAAAGACCACCCACCTCATATGAAGAGTTGCAAAAAGATGAAGAGACACAATTTCTAGAGACTCCTAGCTCCAACAAGCAACACCTAGTCCTTCTCCTCCTAGCAAGAGCACTCCAATGCCTCCAATGCAACACAAGAACACTCTCTAACTCTCTTTCTTTTTCCTCTCTCTTGATTTCTTAGTGTAGTGTAAATGAGAAGACATAGGGGAGGAGGGGCATTTATAGAACAAATGGAGGGCTAGGATTTGATCTCATCAATCAAGTAACTACCCACTCATACTCTTCCACTCTCCCACTCCACTCTCTCCACAACCCGGCCTCCCTCTCGCTCACACAATCGGCCACTCTCTCTCCTTTGGTCACACGTGCACGTGTTAAGCACAAGTGCACACACACACAATAATAAATACAATCCTATAATTTTATTTGTGTGCCAAAAAGTTGTTACATGTCATGTGAGTCCATGCACAACTAGTCGTAGGATTAATTAATGGGTTTGTCTTGTGAGCTTAGAATCTATTCTTAGGCCTATGGATTAACACAAGACTAAAATTAAAAAATAAAAAGAGACTCATGCATGCTACAAAAATAAATTTAAATGAGAGGAAAGAAAATAAAGATGGAAAATTTGCATGTGCATTGTACGTGCAAAAATTGAAAAAATGTTTTTTTAATTAAAATAAAAATACGGGATATTACACTCAGGGGATACCTTCGTTACCTCCATCTTTGTGTGTGTGAGTGTGCTTGTTAGTTTGTGTATGCATAGAAATATGATTTTGGGGATTATTTGTGTATGTTACCCCATCTTTGTTGGATACCTTGAGCATGCATTGTGCATGTGTATGCATGCCTGAGTGTCTGTGCGCACTCTCTGGTGTGCGTGCTCAGAAATATGATTAGGGGGATAACTTGTGTTCCTTAACCCTCTTTGCTCTTATTTCACTGGTTCTCCCTCCTATATTTAACTGACATTGTAGTCAATGTTTCATCTTCTTTTTATTATTAGTACGGGAGCTAATACTACTAATAAAATGATATGAAAAGTTCTTTTCACAAGTTAATTTCAAGCTGTTGTAAGCTTTGAGTTCCGTCATCTCCCTATTTCACACCATTTTATCTCAAATCAAAATAAATAGAACTATGCGGATGCCACTGTTCTTTTAATTAATGTGTTAATATCATGTTATTTTCTTTTTCCAGACAAGCCTCCTATTGAGGAGCTGCAGTATTTCTTAGAATTCCAAGTCCAGCGAGATTGGGCTCCAGTACAAACTACCATACCTGGACACCAGAGAAAGGAGCCAGTGTGCCCTTTTCTTCAGTTCAGCTTGATGGGTCCAAAGTTGTATATTAGCTCAGAACAGGTATGCAAGAGCTTACTTTGCATTTAATTAATGTATTAATTGATTCTCTAGTTTATTCGTCTTTTTTCATTTGCACTATGCAAGGAACGATTTATGCCGCATTTCTCTTCATGATATTTGATGCATGTCCACATAATGAGGAAATTATGACTGTTGGTATAGTGCTTCTTGTTAGTCAATAAGTTGATTTGGTGCAAGTATTACTAATCCACTTTTTGTTGCATTAGTTTTAAATAATATTTATGAGGTGCTTTTCCTGAGAGGGAATCTTTATGTTTTTGGAATTAGCATGCAGGATTATTATTATACAATCTAAATGCAAATAAAACTAATTCCATTAGGCCACAGCCTTATGGATACAAAGATTATGCCAACCATGTTGCTAGCATATCCAAATTATGCTAAACATCAGTGAACATTATGCCATGCTCTCTCTCTAACTGGTTGAATAATTCCTAGTTGCGCAATTGCATTATTTCAATCTTCCAATGAACATGCCTATAATGTTCTGTAAAACCCAAAACCTATATCCAAATACGTCCCTCAAAGTAGCAAATTTATAATCTGCACCAACTGTTAACGGTGTATGTTTTTGGATTAATATGGACACCACACCAAATAACATGAGTTTATTGTAATCTTTTGAAACCAGCTATAGTTCAGGGTAGTGTTATGCAATTTAGTCATCCAATTCCCAGACATTTCAAGGAATTGCAAGGGGAGCATTTTTTTAGATAATCCTCTCATATCCTCGTCATTGGTTTTGTTAATTATTTTGTCCTTCTGAATGGCTTAGATTTTCTAAAGGTAACCCATTTCCATTACTTCCAAACCATTACTACGAGCAGTTACATGTCAAAATATAGATCTGGATCGATATCCCAAAACCGTCCCTCATTCCGGATAGGGTTATAATTGGGTTTTGAAAAGAAAATTTAGAGTTGGATTTGGATATCTGGTTATTCAGTAACCCATTTTTATTGTTTATACTATATTATCTTTTGCAACCATACTATATTAACCATATTCCATTTATATGGTTTAATATCTCAATAGTGCACAATATCCAACCAAATTCTGGTTAGTCCCAAGACAAATTTCCTGTTAAAATCTTTTGAGCATTAGTTTGTGTCACCCATTTGTTAAATAAACAGCGGGATCTATTGTTTTATCATAATCTAGAGCCTTAGTCTTTATTCACGCATAAACACCTCAAATTGATGTAAGCAATTTGCTTGATCACACTCACGTTCGCACAGATACTTTTAGCTTACACCTAGGTATAGCTGATTTATAATGCTTTGGACTTGTCATGAAGCGGTAGTCGACATGGGAAAAATCCCAAGCACCAATTATTTATTTCATTGAACTTAATCATTACGTTTTATTCTCCAAAACTGGTAAATATCGGGAAAAGAAAATTAACACATTTCACCTAGGAAGCATTGATACGGGTACGGGTATGGGACATAAAAATTTTAAATGTAGGAGTCAATGGCACACCAATAAAATCTATTAGGTATCACAATATTGCATAAATTTTCTTGAATATAACAACCAAAAACTATGTAAAATTTTGAGATGAATAATTGAAATAATAGATCTATATTTTATTCAAATGTAATAGTAGTTTAATTGTCCACACAGAAATAGAAAGTATAAGAAACTGTATAGTCTATGCTAAAGTTATATGGGTTAACTTGTTCAAAAAATCTGAAAAGTAATTGACAATTGTTAATTGTGTTCAGTGTCCTAGCAGTGTCGAAGAAGTGTCAAATTTTAAGAAAAATTTATAAGATTTAGGAAAACATGTGAGAACTGAGAAGTGTCAGACACATGTCCAAGGAGTATTTATGAAGTATAGGTGTTGGATGTATGATCTCGTGATGGAAATGTCTATGCTATTGCCACGTAATGTTTCACAGTTAACTGAGTGAAGTCTGAAATTGGATGCAGGTATCTGTCGGGCGGAAACCAGTAACAGGACTCAGGCTATGCCTGGAAGGAATCAAACAAAGTCGTCTCGCTATCCACTTACAACATTTGTCATCCCTCCCGAAGATCCTCCGACCCCACTGGGACACGCACATTGCAATTGGTGCCCCAAAGTGGCAGGGCCCTGAGGAACAAGACAGCCGATGGTTTGAACCAATCAAGTGGAAGAACTTCGCACATGTTAGCACCGCTCCAATCGAGAACACGGAAACCAACATTGGAGACCTCTCTGGGGTCCACATTGTGACGGGAGCACAACTTGGTGTGTGGAATTTTGGAGCAAAAAGTGTTCTTCACCTTAAACTTCTATTCTCTAGAGTCCCAGGATGTACGATACGAAGGTCTGTTTGGGATCACAACCCATTATCCACTACCAATTTGCAAAGGCCTGATGAGGCATCTTCATCAGTATCAGGCGATAATTCCAGCCAGACTGGGAATAAGCTTTCGAAGATTGTCGATTTGACGGAGATGTCGAAGGGACCACAGGATACACCCGGGCATTGGCTGGTGACAGGAGCAAAGCTGGGGGTTGAGAAAGGAAAGATTGTTGTACGTGTAAAGTATTCCTTGTTAAATTACTGATGTAAATTATTACTGTGTTTGCGTTTGTTGTCCAGGCATTCTTTGCACAGGCTATTTATCTTTGATTGGTTCCTTATGTTCTTGCTGTGAATGTATGGTTGGTATGTGCTGGTTTTAGGAAGGCTTGTAATCTGGGTATATTTCAGTATTTGTTCCATTGGAGTTTCAGTTTCGTTATAAAGTTTGTAGATTAAAATTTTGTTCGGAATGGTGTTCAGATTTTTCATATTTGATTTAAGCGAACTCAGCAATGTGTCATTGATTGTTTTGACCAGAATCCAGACATGTTAGTTGAATGATCATACGTTAGCTTTTTTTTTAATCTAAAACTACATTATGGATAAACTTGTTTTAAAACATTACGAAATAAGCTTGTAGTGAAATTTGTTGTAAATTAAATCTTATGATGTATATTGTTTTCAACGTTATGGATTTTCATGACTTCCAAGTCAAGTTTGATTGTCGATAATTAAATTCCCGTATGCTATGAACTTCTAATGACTTTAAGCTTATGTTTTCAACACTGCTTTCTTGTTATGTTTCGTATTGAATAGTGTTACACGTCACAATCTTTTTGTATAAATTTTGTTGTACAATATGATTTGGTTCAATCTTTACCGACCATTTCATTTCGAGATATTAATATAATACAACAGGAATTGTGCCACTGCAAGGCAATAATTGTGCCACGGGAAATTTGTGGAATAAAGTTCAGGAACAACACTGCGCTTATTATTGGGGAGATGAAGCAGGAGATTATTAATTAATTGATACAAGTAGTTGGACCCAACAACAATTTTTTCTTCTACTTTTCCGACAACATTATTGCAGTGGAGAAGTACAACATACTAGATGTGAAGAAATATATGATCATCGTATTCCATCCACGTCTAGGACTAGATCAAATCAGATGTACCTACGACAAGCCAAAAGTCTTTTTAAAGGTGTGCTCCACTTGCCATTCATGTCCCCCCCGCGCGTATGATTGTGTCTTTGAAAGTGTATGTACTGTGCGTGGAAACACAAACCATAAGTAAAACTAAAATTTACATGTTTCCAAACGTAACTCTTTTGGTTTTTCTAAATGAAGTAGATAATTCTTTCCAACCTCTTCTTTGCATCTGATTATTATCTCAAATTGTAACTCATATAATTCACGTAAAGTATAGTTGCTTTATTTTATTAATGAAAAGTTTTTAAAACACAACATGTGGTGAAGAATCTTTCTTATAGAGAAGATACGTATAGCTCTCACGAAGGTAGCCAAGCTTGGTTACGACTATAATCGAGATTCGGGGTGAGCTTATTTCGTGATGTATTTCTCAGATAAGTTGAATCCAATCCATCCCTTAATTAACCTACCCAACCAAACTTTTTTCTTTTCTCATTGGATCATCACTCCTGTAAAAAAAATAAAATAAATAAAATAAAATAAAAACAATCATACAGTCCTATACACATACTATTAAAAAAACATATAAAAATAAAATAATTTTTTTAAAAAAAAAAGCTTCAAATTTCTAATATATAATGGAAGAAGACTTTAGTGTCATTTGTAAATCTACTAACTGTTGGAAAATAATCTATGTGGGCTCACATATATCACTAAATATATAATTCTATTTTAAAGTCTAACCCAAATTAAAGTGATCTAATCAAGATTAAGTAATGGGTTAAAAACATATAATTTAAAGTGTGATATAACACGTGTAGAGATCGTAAAGTAAATTTCTTATTTTGTGATGGGCAAAATTGGAAATCAATAATTATCAATTAGGGTTATGGTCCCCTATATACGTATCTTCTTATTCCATCTGTAATCTCATTAACAGAAGAATAGAGAGACGGCCTCTCATAGAAGTGCGTATCATATAGGAAGATCCAAACCCTCTGCGCAATCTCCATCAGTGGCTTCAGGTTAGTGCTTCCGCTTTTAATGTTCTTCTTCTTTTGATTTAGCAAAGATCTATAGTTTCATTGATTTAGGATTTTATATTAAAGCACTTTTGCAACATGATTAAGATCTAAATTCATAAAAACATGTTTTAGGTTGTTATTAATGTTTTATGCATGTTTTTAAGTGTATATAAAATTTCAACAATTGGTATCAGAGTCACCTTTGCTGAATTAATTGAAGAAAATTTAGGGTTTATTGTTTAAAGGAAATTTAAGAAATTTATGGTTCTATTTGATCTTCCTGCTTAAGCAATTTACCTGATAATAGTAATTGAATCCATTGCTTCAGATCTGGAATTAATAATAAAGAAAAAAAAAAAAATTCAAAACCGTAAGTACTGACCTCTTAGGGTGGTGTACAATATCTGGGTTCTTGAATGAGATGATGGGTTTGATTCGAGAACAATTTGGCATGCTTACACTTTGCCTTTGTGTTTTCGGTCATGTGGAAATGTTTCGATATCGCCGCTGGTGAAAGGGAGTCTGTTGCCTTATAAAAATATTGGGTTTTGGGTTGGAGATTGATGATCTGAAATGGTATGATATAATTATTTTGATTTTGCTGTTGCTCGAAAGGTGTTTGATGATATGTCAAGCAGAGATTGTATCTTGTAGAACTACATATTTTTTTTGGAAATTGAGAAAATGAGGAGTCCATGATTTTACAGATGCAGGAAGTTTGTGCAACACCTGATTTGATGTTAATTACAACTGGGGTTGTAATGTCTCGGTTGTTGTGTGATAAGAGGTTAGTCATTGCTTTCTTATGTAATCATTAAGTATAATATGAAAGTAAGTTAATCAAAAGACTACTATGGATAGCATGATGGAGATCAGCCATCTAAAGATAGAATTGCTAGATGCCTTTGATACTATATACATTGCATGGTATAGTACAAATCAGTAAGATGAATTTGATTCTCTCCGAAAACACAGTGAATCACAAGGCATGGCATGGGAAAGAAATTAGACACGACAATTGGCTTAATTATTTTTTTTAGTATTAATTGTAGAAGGGAGAAAGTGTCCCATTGTGTACTGCCACGTGTATGGCAGTGGTAGGGACCACCCTTCGACTGTGCTCTCTGTCGGTCTCCTGGCTGACGTCGGGGCTTCTCGAGGACATGGAATTAACGAATTATGTTTACTGTTATCAATTTATATGGTTTTGATATGGATAATTAATAAAGATTATATGGTGTTCATGTATGACTACGGCTTCATTTTCCAGAAAAGAATGATATTTGTCAGTATAGATTCATTAATTTTCTATTCATTAATTTGTGTTGACCATTCAATTTTCTGTTAATGAAAATCAAATTTCTGTTACTAAAGATATTTGTCCTATAATTGGATAAATAAAATTCAGTTAGATATTATTTTGATATTATCAAAACAGTAGATAGATATGGTTCAATTATGGTTTTGTTATTATTTCAGATAAATATACATCACATTTTCTATTATAGTTTTGTTATCACTTTAAATTGATATTATCTCTCTAAAATAAAGTAAAATTGTCAAGTTAAGGTTAAGAAATTTTTTTGGGAAACAATTAAATTCAAATTTTGGTTTTGGTTTTTCTTATGAATGTCTAATATTTTGAATAGTTTAATTGAAACAAAATGTTGCCAAAGTGACCTCTTTTGTGTAGATTAATTTATTTAAAATATCAAGATGATTGTGTATTTGTAATTCATGCATTTATTAACTGACCCAAAGGTAAGTTGATATTTGGCCGAATTTCATACACATCTGTGGTAATAAATATGTGACAATTATAAGGTATTCCATGTGAACAATAAGTCAGTCCAAAGAATGACTTATTATTTGACAGGATTTATTGTCAATATTTGATTACTACAACAAGAGTACCGCTTACAGTTAATGTTACTGTCCAAAGACTTGATATTAACGTTGTGCCTGGTATCTTGAGATGGGATTAACCATTATTTGAATTTATTGTTTTATATGGATTCTCATGTGAGCTTATTTTGTTTGTTTTTGTTCTATATTCAGCTAGTTTATCATCTGCTACCTCAATAGCTGCTAACATCAATTCTATTCCCATGTTTAATGGAACAAATTTCAAGGATTAGAAAAGAACTCTTAAGGACATGGTAAGGAGTATTATTGCTCATTCAACCTTACCTGAGTCCTTCTGGGGAGAAGCATTAAAGACAGTAGCTTACATTCTCAATAGAGTATCACCTAAAGCAGCTGCAAAAATACATTATGAGTTTTGGACAGGTCGAAAGCCTACTCTAAAGCACTTTCATATTTGGAGATGTCCAGCTGAGGCAAGACCTTACAGGCCACATGAAAAGAAATTGGACTTCAAAACAATGAGCAGCTACTTTATTGGTTATTCTGAACGATCTAGGGGTTATAAGTTTTATGATCTCACACTTAGGGATATTTTTTAGACGGGAACTGCAATATTTTTTTTAGAAAGTTGAGTTTAGGGGGAGAAATAAAGTTAGGGACATTGCTTTTGAGAAGGAATTGGATTCAATTACAAACCCAATTTCTACTATCACTTTTGACAATATTCAGGTTCTCACACCTATTATTGATCAGGAAGTGAATCCGGAACCTCAACAAGACAATATTGAACAAAACCACATTCAAAATGAGGTAATTGTTCTAGAAGAACAAACTCAACAACCTCAAGAACCAGTGCCATTAAGGAGATCCACGAGAGAAAGGAGGAATGCTATTCCGGATGATTGTATTGTATTTCTCCAACAACGTGAGGATGACAATGGAATGATGGAAGATGATCCAATCAAACTTCATCAGGCCATGAAAGGTTGTAACTCTCAAAAGTGGATGAATGCCATGAATGTAGAGTATAAGTCTATGCATGACAACAAAGTTTGGAAACTTGTCCCATTACCAGAAGGTGCAAAACCAATTGGTTGTAAATGGATATTTAAGACCAAGAGAAATGCAAATGGTAATGTGGATAGGTATAAGGCACGTCTTGTAGCTAAAGGCTATACTCAGAAAGAAGGCATTGATTTTACAGAGAATTTCTCTCCAGTTTCATCGAAAGACTCGTTTAGGACAATTATGGCAATTGTTGCTCATCTTGATCTTGAGCTACATCAGATGGATGTCAAGACGGCGTTTCTCAATGGCGATATTGACGAGATAATTTATATGGTGCAACCAGAAAACTTTGTATCGGGAGATCCAAAGAATATAGTTTGCAAATTAACAAAATTCATCTATGGACTCAAGCAAGCTTCTCGTAAATGGTACCACAAGTTTCATCAAGTAATTATCTCATTTGGTTTTGAGATGAATGTAGTTCAGTGGGAGTAAGCATATATTCCTAGTTCTATATGTCGATGACATATTGCTTGCCACTAATGATATAGATTTATTGCACGAAACTAAAAGGTTTCTGTTCAAGCATTTTGAGATGAAGGATCTTGGGGATGCATCTTTTGTATTAGGAATTCAGATACACCGAGATCGTTCTGGAGGTACTCTTGGATTATCACAAAGGGATACATCGATAAAGTACTCAAAAGGTTTGGCATGCAAGATTGTAGACCAGGGGATACCTCTGTAGCTAAAGGAGACAAATTTAGTCTCAATCAGTGTCCTAAAAGTAACCTTGAAATTCAGAAAATACAAAAGATCCCCTATGCATCAGCTATTGGGAGTCTAATGTATGCTCAAGTATGTAGGCGTCCGGATATTGCGTACATTGTTGGGATGTTAGACAGGTATTTAAGAAAACCTGGTATGGACCATTGGATAGCAGCCAAGAGGATCATGAGGTATCTTCAGAGAACAAAAGACTACATGCTCACATATAGGAAATCAGATTATTTGGAGGTCGTAAGGTATTCTGATTCTGATTTTACTAGGGTGACAAGATAGCAAAAAGTCTACATCAGGCTATTTTACCTGTTAACTGGAGGAGCTATATCCTGGAAAAGTACCAAAAAGACACTTATAACTTCTTCCACTATGGCAGCAGAGTATGTAGCATGCTATGAGGCATCAAATCATGGAATATGACTGCGGAATTTTGTCACTGGGCTGCGCATTTTGGAGAATATAGAAAGACCACTAAAGTTATTTTGTGACAATAAGTCAGCAGTGATGTATTCCAACAACAACAGGAGTTCGACAAAGTCGAAACATATTGACATAAAGTTCCTAGTTGTGAAAGAAAGAGTGCAAAGTGGACAGATATCCATAGAGCACATTGGGACAAACTCCATGATAGCAGATCCGCTCACAAAGGGATTACCACCCAAGGTCTTTTATGAGCATACTGCTCATATGGGTGTTGTATTATTTGAGGATATCATGATTTAGTGGGAGTTTGTATTTTATTTGCATTATGTTATGTGAGACATTTATATATTTGGTTATTTTCTGATCAGAAATAAAGAATTCAGTTTTCTTACTCATTTGTCATGTTTTGGTTCTGACCTCACTTAAGTTTTAAAGAGGACCAGTTGGAAATAGACATGTGTATAGATCACATTGCATGAAATTTCCATGCTACACATTCAGACTTGATCTATGTCGTTTGATTATGTTGATATATGTGACCATTGATGAATTTAGTTACGATAAATGTAACGAAAATTGCTTTGATCCTATATTTACATGATTAATGGACGAGATTGTTTGGCTATGCTTTTGGTTATGATAGCAAAATTTTAAGCTTATAAAGTATGTACATTTATAAGGAGTAACATATGTGGCCCAAGTGGGAGATTGTTGGAAAATAATCTATGTGGGCTCACATATGTGACTAAATGTATAATTTCTATTTTAAAGTCTAACCCAAATTAAAGTGATCTAATCAAGATTAAGTAATGGGTTAAAAACATATAATTTAAAGTGTGATATAACACGTGTAGAGACCGTAAAGTAAATTTCTTATTTTGTGATGGGCAAAATTGGAAATCAATAATTATCAATTAGGGTTATGGTCCCCTATATATACGTATCTTCTTATTCCATCTGTAATCCCATCAACAGAAGAATAGAGAGACAGCCTCTCATAGAAGTGCGTATCATATAGGAAGATCCAAACCCTCTTCGCAATCTTCATTAGTGGCTTCAGGTTAGTGCTTCCGCTTTTGATGTTCTTCTTCTTTTGATTTAGCAAAGATCTATAGTTTCATTGATTTAGGATTTTATATTAAAGCACTTTTGCAACATGATTAAGATCTAAATTGATAAAAACATGTTTTAGGTTGTTATTAATGTTTTATGCATGTTTTGAAGTGTATATAAAATTCCAACACCAACTTGTACAATGCACGTACATAATTAATATAAAGAATGTTTCAAGTTCGAGTCTTCCCTACGTTAGAGTTTTTATTTTTATTTTTTAAAATTACCAAAACATGCATTGCATGTGTAAATTGTTAAAGATTATGAGAGATAATAACAATAGAAATTAGGGTTAATATCCTAGATTAAGGTGTTTGAGATATTTACCCTAGTTATCAAGATTGGAATACTTAGACTACTATCACAAGCCAGTATTTATAGGATAAATACTGGTTTGGGTATTGGGTTCTCAACCCATTCAACCCGCGTTCCGATATCTATACAATTAGTACGTATAACATACGTGTTACCCATACAATAATATTACACATAATATTATTCATATAGTGAGAATATACCTATATATCCAACAATCTCCTCCTATTTTTTCAATATATAAACGTACTGGATTATCTCATCAGTTCAACATGAAGCTGACTGGCTGATAGCAGTCTTTAAATAGAAGAAATGCATCACTCAATGTGCAATTCATAAGGACTAAATCAATTATAAATCTAAATAGTTAAAAAAAGACTAAACCAAAATAATTAAATAGTTTCCAAAGCATATCACAACAGAATAGTTCACAATGACTAAACCAACTGAAAAAATCTGTCATAGTTTCAAGATCAAACAAAGCAAATAAACTTAAAGAACAAAATATGAGTTTTAAGCTCATGTACACAACAGTCTTAAACTCAACATAAGTTTTACCAAGCAAGTGACAAATTTATTCTCGGGAGAAATAAACCAAAACTATATCATTGCAAACTGTTTTATGTTTACTCCTCCATTTTGAGCAAATCATTGTTCTGAAATCTATGTTGAAAGATTCAACTCCTCCTTCTTTGCTAGCTTATTGAAACAAGAATATCATGAGACACATCTCTAAGAATTCCAACAAATTTCACATAGTATCTAGTTCAACAAAAGAACTTAGTAAAATTCATAATTAACTTAGCGAAAATGTAACACAAGCATCACAATCAAGTTTCTTTAACTAAATAAAGAACAAGAACTATTATAGTTTCTACATAAGAACTATTCTATGTTTCATATTGGAATGATAGAACAGTCAAATCAATTATGGTTAGTTCTGAATCATCAAAATTGAAATGAAACAAGAATCCATAAAAGAGATATATCATCAAAATTGGAATGATATAACGACATTCTAAACATTGGAAACACATCGACAAGTTTTCACACTTTCTTTTGGAATAATAAGATGATTCTAAGTAAATTATGAAAATATATAGCATCAACAAAATTGGAATGATATTATATATTGACAAAATTTACATTAAAATTTTCAAATTATCCAAAGCATGCCAACTGCCTAAAATTGATGCTTAAGTTTGAACTTCTATATGGCTCCAATTGGATTCCAAATTTCAAAACAATTAGGATGTTTAAAGCTTTTGAGTCAATAGCTTTTAACTCCATTCCCCCACAATTTTGATAATTAGATCACTTTCAAGTCTCTTAGCAAGAGTATTAGCCATATTTTATTTCAATTGCACTTTATTTATGAGAAAGTTCAACTAGGCTTCTTTCAACCTTAATATACTCATATAGAGTGAGTTTATGAACTACAGTGCATTGTAGCTTGATAGTCGCATAACAAAATTAGAGAATTTATGTTAAACTTCTCAATGGATGATTAGCAATAATTCATTCAATTCACTCAGCCTCTTTCCCTGCAGAGTATAACATATAGAGGTCTGATTTCTTGGATGAGAACGCAATGCTTGTTTGCCTTTTAATCTCTATAATTTTTCTGCACCTCTTAGTGTGAACACATATTCACTAGTTATTGACTTTCACAAAACTTTGAGTAGAACGAAACAAACTTTTGAGTACCACTCAGGTATCTCATTAGCCTCTTAAGGGCACTCAAATATGTATGAGATTATTAGTAAATCTGCATGTCATACCTAGCTCAAAGGCTATGTCTATTCTTGTGTAGATCTTTGTATATATGAGACTTTCAATTTTTTAAGAATGATCTACCTGTCTCATAGTTGCACCATTATTAGGTGTCAACCTTTTATCATAATCATAAGGTGTTTCAAAACACACTTTCAATCACTATATCCCCAATTTTGAAACACATTATTGATTTGATGAGTTTGACTAAGGGTTATTCCTTGCCAACCGAAACTTATCCTTATACCTATGGTGTCCACAATACCTAGGTGTTTCATGCTGAAATCTTTGGATAGCACAATTTTAACTTCATTTGTAATAGAGAGGTCACTTCCAAGAACAAGCATATCAACTGAACAAGTAAATAATAGCCATTATATTTGACAAACCATGAAGTTAAAGGCACTGATCTGAATTACTTGATTCATATACTAGGATTTTTAAGAAATTTGTCAAATTATTTATTCGTCGGCTATACATGTTTTAAGAACATACAATAATTTTACTAAATTGTAAATCTTGTTCACTAAACATATTAGTTCAAAATTTTCCAGTACAAAGCTGTTCAGTACAAAACATCAAGTACAAAACTTTGGGAACAAAACTGTTTAAATATCCTTTATGAATAACAAAATTTTTAATAGATGTAAAGGTAAGAAGAATACTTATTGTAGCAATATGACAAACATATGAGTAGACATCAAACAAATCTACCCCATTTATCTCAGTCAACCCGTTAGCTACTAAAATGCATCAAAATTGCTACTGAACAATCAAAATTAAGTATCTTCTACAAAGCCCCACTTACTTACTATAGTTTTAGCCCCTTTCGGCAGATAAACTAATTTAAAGTATTATTGTATGTCACAAATTCATCTCATTATCTACTAAAGACTCTTCTTGGCTCATTTGCCATTGAAATTTTAAGTGTCAGTAAAGGTGGTTCTTGATTCGAACTGTGAATCTTTGACCATGTATGTGGAATAGATAATTTCATACATTTATCTTTGATGAACACATCCTCAAAGAACTCTAAAAGTCTAGTTTCTTCCAACACAAATTAGATAGATTCAACATCTGTCCACAGAACTACATTCTGCACTTTCTAAGCACACACAAATATTTGTTATAGGTCATACTTTAGGCCTTCTAGGGTCATGTACTCTGACAAATGTACCGTACCACATGTTTTCACTTTAACAAAATTATTTGTGTTTCTATCCTATAGTCTACAAGGTGCAAATAATTTAGAGTGTAATAACATATTATGAATATGATTAACATGCAATATCACCCATAATTACATAAAGTCAAACAACAATCACTAATATAGAATTCAACATTTTACCAAGTGTTTGATTCTAACTTTTTTCAATACAATTTTGACTGTAGTAAATAGAGTGCACTAGAGATTATGCCAAATGCAAACTTCTCTAAAATTGTTAAAACATATTCACCACCTCTATCAAATCTGAAACCTTTTGATCTTAGCATTTAACTAGATTTCAATTTATTAAAATAACGACTGCTTCATTTTCCATATATATATGAAAAACATTCAATAATTATCTACATAGGTGATTAAATACTTCTGACCAATCTTCGTCTCATCTAGTCACAAAGCTACTGAGATCACAAATATCAGAATGTATTAATTCAGAAAGTTGTGAACTCCTATAGACCATATAAAATGATTTTTTAGTGATCAAAATCTGAGTTCAAACTTCACATTTGTCATATTTAATGAAGTGTCTTTAGTAGAGTTATAAGTTTTAACAAGAACAAATAATTTAATATATAGTTCTCAAATCCTAGCCAATTATGCTATGTTCAAGAACTATACACAATTAGAACTATTATTATTAATTGTCTCATTTGTTAAACTCAACTTATACATGCGAATAAAAATATATGCACATTATAAAAGTTAATACAAAATTACTCTTCCACATTTTATAAAATTGTTTGTTTTCTATAGTTATTCTAACAATATTCACTTGCTCAAACACATTGAGCTATATTTTTCTTTATTCGTTCTTCATCATCTTCGAGACGCTAAACGAGATAATGACCAATATTTTATAATTCAGTTTTGCACACATAGTATAACGAACGAGAAAGAACAAAACGCAACTAATGGAGTCATATTCTGCATTACAGATTGCTCTTATCTAAGTTATGAACATTTGTTATAGAACTTATACATCATTTTTTTAATATTATTATTAGAGAAGCAAATATATATAATTTCACACAAATTGCAAGCAATGGATTTGTTAAAATATCTAAACACATAGTATGATAAATCACTTAACAATCCTAAACATGATAGTTTCAAAATGAGAATAATTATGATCTAAAACTCTCAATAATGTGATCAAACACACAAAATGTTAACACATTCATCAGATGAAAATACTAAGAAAGATTAGAGTAGATTATACCGACACTTCAAGTTAGAATTGCTGTCCAAATTTGATGGAGAAGCCTGCTAGTGCAGACTTATTCAACCGTGATGCATATCCATCGTCTCCAACACACACAATTTGTAAGTAACTTTGAAGTTTCTACATTCATCAAATTGTTAAAGATTAGCCAATTAAACGAATTATTAGCTTTATTTAATTCTAAGAACAATTTAATTGGAGATACAGTATTGTAATCAAAACTTGTAATTTAACTTATCAAAATAAATATTTGATCTTTAGCACATAGCCAAAACAATTATTCAAATTTGTATTTAATTAAACAAAGTTCTAAACTTTAGCACTTAGCAACAACAAATAATTAAATGTATGCATGTAAAGAACTTATCTTTAATTTAGATCTGATCCAGTCCAAACATATTTGGATCTAGTTTGAACAACATTCTCACCTCCCACACTATTTCCAACAACTACATCCACATCTCTTATTGTGCTTTCACTTCCCAACTATTAAATTCAGAATCAAATATTTCTAGTTTTGAAATCTTTTACACAAGATTAAGTTTTTCCATCTTATAGGAATAAACAGTGAATTCCAAAATCTAAAGGGTTTATTCTGAATAATTACTACTACTGTAACTTCAGTAAAAGAAAGGATTTTTCTGTAAAACTGTGTAATAAATAATAAAACAAGAATTTAATTAAATACAGTGGCACATATATTAAAGTTTTGAGTTGACCGTATCTTGATTAAGATCAAAAGGTAGTGGAAGGTTAGATCTGAATTGGAAGTACACTGCAGTAGATCCAATCTTATCCCCAAACACGGAACACCAACTAAGCACCGAATCAAAAGCATGGATCTGATCAATCCCAAGAGCACCAAGGATCCCATTGGAATCCAGCCCGAAAAAAATTTCAAAAACTATTTCCAACAATCCCCCACATGAATAGAAATGATCAGACTATGTAATCCAGACACGACAGAAAAAGATATGACAAAAAAAGACATGACAGACAAGACTCTGAGAGTACAATCGGAAAATCACTACATCAGGAATGGTAGTAATTTTTCAACTTTGAACCTCCCTTAGTGAGTAGCCATTAATTCATTTGACCAGTCAGTGAACATGATGTCTTGAACTATCCAGGCTTTGTTGTGAACCTAGACAATAACTATCTGTAACACCCCGAATTTTAAATAAGGACAAATTCGAGATTTCACAGGATATTTACTTCACTTCGTACAATTTTACAAGGAATTTAAAACTCTTTATTCACAATACATCAGAGTTCAATTACAACTTGGTTTTACACAGCGGAAGAATGAAATTTACAATAAAACATTTACAACATCTTTAAAATAAAACAGCATCAGCATATCCACTTTATAGCTTCATGAATGGTCCTTTACCTGCATGTCAATCTGTGGGCACGTCAGTTACTTAGAACTGACAAAATGTTATACACGGCTATCCTCTCTATGCCGGGAATAGTATAACGATCTCATACTTTAACAAATTAACAAAAAGATTGAATGAACAAGTAAAGTGTCAAAAGTGATTATTCTAAACATAAGTGTATGTCATGCCTTAATGCCTAATGCACACATTTCTATACTAGGATGACACTAATGCACACTTGTTCGGATTCTATGCATCCCATACTACATAGGTCCGAGGGCAAGCGCCTACGTACTCCACATTGAAGGGTTCGATCCCTCGCCATGAGACTACCCAGTAATAAAACAAGTTTTAGAGTTATTTCACAGATACGGATCTCAGCCTCCCTGGCTAGCCTCCCTGGCTTATATTAACAGATCCCAGCCTCCCTGGCTATTATATCGTGATGATAATCCCGTAAATGCCCTTCTAGCCCCAGTATATACATATTCTTTGGAGTATGGTAAACATCCGTCGACTACCCTAAGTCCCGGATAAAATACAGTCCATCTCCTATGGGGCAACCACAGTCCACCAACTGGGTCTATAGCCACGGAGATCCACCGCCGACTATATAGAAGCACCCATTTACGTTTGCACAAGTTTATCACATCTTCACTTAAGTGCCTAATTATTTTTAGTTCAAGACATGAATATGTTATCACCCTAGAATCAGTTTTACCTCATACCGGATTTATTCACAAAATACGAGATCGCCCGACGGCATTATCTCAAAATCATATCAATTCTTTCTTTCAAAATTACCGGTAACCGAAGTCTTACTAATTCATAATCATAATCTTTCATGTACAAGAAACATGGGTACACATACCCTTTTGTAATCATGTCTTAAACTTATATAATTTCATCTTTCAATTCACTTCACAAAAATAATCAAATCTTGTCTTAACACTTATCCACAAAGTAATCATTTCATATTCTTGCCACTATTCATGATCTAGTTATTCATAATAAATAATAATTCATTCACAATTTCAAATTCATACGATGTCTCATTTTAGCATGATTCAATGATCTATTTATTCATTCATCAGCTTCATAGCAAAAATAATTCCTTTCAATGTACATAATTTCATCACACGAAATTTCATACAAACATGGTATCTCAATTCACTTCAAAAATATTCTTTAAACAAGTAAGAGTATAACTCTCTAAAAAAAAAACACCACTTCACAAAATAATTGTGTTCTCAACTTTCCGTTTCTTTTTATACTTCAAGATATACAAGGCAATTTGATACAAAATATTGTATATGGGTAAAAATATATTTTACAACCGGTTGATTTCATATTGATTAATTTCCAAAATACGTAAAGAGACGTGTAGAGTTGTGTTAGTGGGTGATTTAAATTAATAGTTTACAGTGTATCCGTATTGACCATGTTTTCATAATACTTTTTAAAACATGAAAGGATACCCACTAAAGCATGTAAATGTATTGACCACAAAATATCCATTACGAAATATACATTACGAAAAATAATCACCCACTAAAGAGATAATCACTTTTTATTAGTACACTAATACCACTTCGGATACACTGATACCATTATATATACTATAAGCAGGAATAACATGTCATCATAATTTATATTTATGATGGTATATACAGGAAGATATGTTATAGGCTCTTCCTTTATAAATGGCATTATATGTACTATACATGAAGATATATTTATAACGGTATTTATGTTATACAATACCATTAAGATATGTAACGGTATTACTGATTCGGCCTCTTGAAATTTATAGTTATTCCTTCTGGCTCAGCAAACAATAACATGATCTGTAGTAATCCGAATTCACAATCTTCCCCATCTGGTTTGAAGATATGTTTCCAAATGACCGTCACATTTATCAGTGTACATTAATTCTCCAAATATAAATTGAATTGTTGGATACTTGCTGATAACACCCATGTCATCCATTGATGTGAGACATTATATTTGTATTTATAATCATGTTTATACCATCTTAATTCAGATGTTATTCCATCTAAATTTGTTCAACTTATCATGGATTACTGGATTTCAACGAATGATTACTGTACTAAATATTTGGTCTTATTTGTAAATTAGCATGCATATTCTACATTTAGAAAGTACAAGATCACCCACATCACATCAATTTGATCTACATTACTAATGTCATATTCTAGCATGATCAATGGCATTAGCTCTTTAGTCAAAAATTTCTATTATTTGTTTAATCATAACAATATTGTTCTCATTCATAGCATGTAACACTAACATGAAATTTTAACTACACATCAAAACAAAATGTTCATATATTATCACTAGCATGCATAATTCTAAATTAGAAAGCATGAGAACCCACCTCGATTGAAGCTTGAAAACTACAAGAGAATGGTTCCTTCTTGCTCCTAGCTTCACAAGCATCTCCTAGTCCTCTTCTCCTCCTAGCAAAAGCTCCAAGTAAGAGAACACTTCTCTACTTATCTTTTCTTTTATTCTTCTCTTTTCTTTTCTTTTCTCTTGATTTTCTATTCTTTTTGGTGTGTGAAATGAGAAGAAGAGAGGTGCTATTTATAGGATTTTGCTAGGGTTCTAATTACAAAATTCCACACCTAATAAATTACAAAAATTAATTTTCAACCTCTTCATTTTCTCAACTCCTAAAAACTCCCATCTTTTCATCTCCCCACCTCTTCAAAACTTTAACTCACATTCACTCTCTTATTCCCCACTCCTACTTCCGGTTACTACAAGCACAAACCGGCCACAACACTACCCGGATTCACACAGCACACAAGTGCTGTGTTTATCCAAGTGGGCCTCCAATCCTACTTCATTTCACCTATCATATATATTAGCACATACCCATAGGCCCACTTATTCCAACTCATCTATCCAACCCATCTCCATTCCATCCTATTACAACTCTAAACAGCCCAATACTTCTAACCTGGGTCCCTAACCAAATCTTTCCCAATTAATCCATACAGCATATAATTACATCAAAAAATCCATATAGCATATTACTTTTTCAACACGCATATATATATTCTTTTCAATATATACTATTACTAGTATTACACCATATAGTATATTCTTAAAAAAATTATTATTGGGTATTACACACACTCCGAAATATTTTTTTTGAAAATAAACATACTCAAATATGTTTGCCTAAAACACGTGCGTTGCACGTAAAATATTAAAATGCGACAATTGACTTTATCGATGAAAAATTATTAAATATAATCGAAAATAATATAAGAAAAATATATTTACTAATTTTATGTATTTCATGATGAAATCGCAGCACGTAGAAAGCACGTGCATTATACGTGCAGAAAATCGAAAAATGCATTTTAATAAAAAAATGGGGAATAATAAATTTTCGTTTTATAAAATAGATTTAAATACATAAAAATAAATAATTTAAACATATAGAAAATATTATACATAGTGGTGGAAGCACGTGCATCAAAACACGTAAAAAGCACGTAAATCCCAGGGATTGAAATATTACATTTTAGTTGACTGAAATCAATACGGAAAATATATAAATAATACGAATCCAAAATATGTAGTGAAACACATTACAAAATATACGTGCGTAACACCAAGGGGCAAAATTGTAATTTCAATTTTGCGGGGTGTTACACTCTCCCCCCCTTAGAGTAGTTCCGTTCCCGGAACTCGCTAGGGTAAAGATTGTATTTTGTACATGTCACAGAAAATATTTGTATTTAGAAAACTGCAACTTTAAGAAAAATAAATGTAGTATACGCAATAAGGAAAAACAAGACAAACTCTTTATAAGAAAATTATGAATATTAAGATGTTACTAGACGGAACAAGAAAGTTAGGAAAATGGCATAAGAACTGAAATGCGACAAGAGATAGAATAGTTTGAGAGAAAATTTCGTACAAAAATAATATTAGGTAAGCTATTGGATAAAAAGGGAAAAGTCAATTAAGTCGTTAAATTCGAAATAGTTCGGAAAATAATGCGACGAAGAAAACATAGTCACTGTAGAAAATTTGCAAAATGTATAACGAAATTGAATTAACAATTTAAAAGAAGACCATTGAATCGAAATGAGACTTAGTTAGTATTAATAAAATGACTTTGTATATCAACTAATAAAATAGTTTGTAAGGTAACTATAACAATTATACACACAATTTGAAAAAAAAATAAAATAAATGGCTTACGTTGAAATACTTTTGAATATACAAAATTTTGTAGTGATGAAAATATTTTATAACATTAAGACAAAATAGTGTAAAGCACATACACGAGATGAAAACACAATTGAAAACAATAACTATATAGTGTAGCAAATTAGGACAATAGACATAAACAAAAGTATTAATGTAATTAGATGAGGGTAAAATGATATGTATAATAAGAATATTGAAATATATGATATATATATATAGAGATCATTGGAAAAATATAAGTAATAACTAAGAATGTAAAGACAGTTAAAATTTGAGAAAGGATATTGTATAAATAGTGAGTATGTGCAGTGTAAAACTATAAAAGTAATGAGTAGCGATTAATAGTAAAAATGTATATATATCAAAACAAATATGCAATAATAGTACCGAATGTAAACAAATAAAACAAAAATTGTAGGTCATATTTATATAGGTAGAAAATTTCAATCTTGTTAAAAACACATAGAAATCAAAATCATATAAAATGATTGCTCCTAAGAAAACTTCATAAGAAAAATCCAAAATAATAAATGGAGAAAATATTGGTTGCAATATTAGTTTAATAAACGGAAATTTAAAACTTGGCAAAATACGTAAAGTAATAGTAGATTTAAACGGGTAAACACAAAGTGATCTAAATACATAAAAGACCAAATTTTAAGTTGGACAAACAAGTTTAAAATATCAAGACTAAGGAAGATAGATAAATAATAAATATTCAAATAATTTAATAACATAAGAAAATATTTATTTGAAAAATACTGAATATGGAGAAAGTACCATGATAAAAATCTACAAAAATAATTTGAGAGGGAAGTGTGTAAGGTATCATGAATAACGGTCCAAGCCAACCACGCTTCCACTGCGCCACTCTGATACCCAGGGGAAAATGTGCTCGCATACATTCTCATATTAATGTATACGAGGAGAACATCATGAATGAAATTGAATGCAAGTTCAATAACAACTTCATTCACGACTCCAGCCATCCAAAAGAAAAAGAAATCATCAGTGTATAGAGCAACACAAATGTAAATCACCTACATTTAAATCTCTATTGACTGAAACTCACACTCTAGTGTCCGCAGGAATAATATTGTAACTACTCAATAAGGTGTCACGGGTTCTAGACTATAGTTAATGATCTTACTACTCTTCCTAAACAAATCTTTAGTCTATCAAGTTCGGATTTACTTGGGTTAGCCGTAAGAGTCGGTTCCCAGCTAGCGGTGGTCCGAAGACGCTTAAATACCGTGTCGCTTAGAATTGTTTACACCCGGTTGACAGAAGGACTCTTTTGGTTTGTTCCCAAATTTATCGTCACTTTTTATCGTTCCTTATAAACTTGTACTACTTGTGAAGCATGCTCTGATACCATCTGTAACGCCCCGAATTTTAAATAAGGACAAATTCGAGATTTCACAGGATCTTTACTTCACTTCGTACAATTTTACAAGGAATTTAAAACTCTTTATTCACAATACATCAGAGTTCAATTACAACTTGGTTTTACACAGCGGAAGAATGAAATTTACAATAAAACATTTACAACATCTTTAAAATAAAACAGCATCAGCATATCCACTTTATAGCTTCATGAATGGTCCTTTACCTGCATGTTAATCTGTGGACACGTCAGTTACTTAGAACTGACAAAATGTTATACACGGTGATGCTGTTTATTTCTGGGAGACGTGTGGATGCACCAGGTGTGAGTTCGGACTCAATTTGTATTGAAGGAGAATGCCGCTCGTCTGCCGATCTTCGGTTGACCTTCTGGGACCTACGATGAGCTCGGAAAGATGTTGAAGGCTGGGCTCGGATCGGAAGGGTCGGATCCGAGGTCTTGTGTACCTGCAGACGGTCCTGAAACACCAGGGTTTATCCCGGCGGCGGACCCTCCGACGCTCTAGTCAGTCTCTGTGAGAGAGTAGCAATAACTAGGTATATTTAAGTGGCAAAAGATTCATTACCTCAAAAGGTGGGTGTGGGTCTAGTATTTATAGAGAATCCCAACCGGGTTTGGTTCCACTTGGGGGCCGGGTCTGGATCCGAAAGCCCGTGGGCCTGACGTGGCAGAAGGCCCAGGGGGTTTAGGGCGGACGTGGCAATACCAGGAGTGGTATAGGGCTGACGTGGCGAAACCCTTGGCGGTATTTGGAGCTGACGTGGCCCATCGTGGGCCTCCTGTGTTTCTGGGGGGGATCGGAGGGCCTAGGCTGCGCCAGGTCATCCTTCTGCCCTGCCAGAGAGGGGGGACGGCCTGCGGGACTGTCCCGGATCGGACTTCGAGGGCTACTGAGGCTCGTCGGTACGAGGAGGCCAGTACCGTGAGGGCAAACGCGAGGTTCGACGCCGACCCTGAAGTGGTTCGGAGCCGAACCAGGTTGCTATCTTTACCTTTCTGAGTGGGAGTTGTATTGGGCCCTGGTTGGGCCTCAGGCCATTTTTACCCTGTCACACAAGCCCCCCACTCCTGCGGGGGGTGCGGGAGCTAGCCGTGGAGGAGTGCTTATGGTTGTAGAAAAAATGGGAGGGCAAATCACAGGGCCTTCCTGGTGGTGCTGCCCTGAGGCTTGGATAGGACCTCGAGCTAGTCGAGGGTTTACGTGTAGGTGAAGGCGATGGCGAACCGTTGTATCTTCCGGAGAAGAGTACCCTGGTGTTCGACAGAACCTCGAGAGGTCGAGGGATTATGTGTCGACAAGGGTGATGGCGAGCCGTTGTTTCTTCCTGAGAAGAGTACCCTGGTGCCAGACCGAACCTCGAGATGAGGGGGAATTATGGGCTGGTAGGGGTGATGGCCAGCCGGTGGATCTTCCGAAGAAGAGTACCCAGGTGCCAGACCGGACCTCGAGCTGGCGAGGGATTACGGGTCGGTGAAGGTGAAGGCGAGCCGTTGTTTCTTCCTGAGAAGAGTACCCTGGTGCCAGACCGAATCTCGAGATGAGGGGGAATTATGGGCTGGTAGGGGTGATGGCCAGCCGGTGGATCTTCCGAAGAAGAGTACCCAGGTGCCAGACCGGACCTCGAGCTGGTGAGGGATTACGGGTCGGTGAGGGTGAAGGCGAGCCGTTGTTTCTTCCTGAGAAGAGTACCCTGGTGCCAGACCGAACCTCGAGATGAGGGGGAATTATGGGCTGGTAAGGGTGATGGCCAGCCGGTGGATCTTCCGAAGAAGAGTACCCAGGTGCCAGACCGGACCTCGAGCTGGCGAGGGATTACGGGTCGGTGAGGGTGAAGGCGAGCCGTTGTTTCTTCCTGAGAAGAGTACCCTGGTGCCAGACCGAACCTCGAGATGAGGGGGAATTATGGGCTGGTAAGGGCGATGGCCAGCCGGTGGATCCTCCGAAGAGGGGTGCCCTGGTGCCAGACCGGACCTCGAGCTGGCGAGGGGATTATGGGTCGGGCCGTTTGTGGGCGAACCGTTGTGCCTTGGGGCTGTTTGAGTAGGGTAGTCTGTTGTTTTCGCGGAGCATTTGGGGGCGCCCTGGGATCTGTGCAAGGTTCCCATTTCCTAGGTGCGTTAATGGCGCCGCCTAATAAATGTATGGCGCAAGGTCTTCCGTCGTTTGGTTTTCCCCATGTCATAAAGGCCGGCGCCTGGGGGAGGCTATAAGTACCCCCCCCCCCCTCTTTCTCGTAGTGGTTCAGATCAAAGCAAGGGTGGTCTGTTTGGCCCTTAAAGGTGTTTGCTTCGGCGGACGCCTGTCTCTTGATAATTTTTACCCCCGGTTGTGTCGGAGAGGTAGTTTCTTTGTCGCCCGGATCTTCTCTTGGATCTGATGGCCCTGATGTGGCGGCCAGATCCAGGGGGGATCCGGGCGAGAGGGACAACGACCGAACTTCGAAGGGTGAGCAGTTTGCAACTGTGGAGGTTCTATCCTTCCGAGAGAGATGAAGGGCGTTCCGGGCCGGTTGTTTGCAACTGTGAAGGTTCCGTTGCTGGAGTAGGCTGGACTTTTGCAGTTGCATCAACTGGCTCGGAATGGTGCACTTCTTTCGGCCTTCGGGTGTTGATCTGCTTTCGACCGGGGTGCTTGCCGAGGGGGGCATCTTGAAGCTTTGGGCCCCTGGTAGATGAGTCGTTCTCCGATTGGAGGCTGACTACTCTGCGTCCCAATAGGGCTCCAGGTTGAGGCGGTTTCTGTCTCACCCGGGAACAGTTCGGGTCTTCGGCCGATGACGCTGTAAGCCCCGAGCTGCTCACGGGTGAAAGGGGAACCGACCCAGTCTCGGAGCCCGGGGCGTCTGTCTGAGGACGGCGCCTTAAATCTTAAAAATAAAAATGTTCCCTCCTCCGAATACTTCTTCCGCGCTGACCTCCTTGTCTGGCTGCCAGCCTGTCAATGGATGATATCAGCATCGCACGTTTTGAGGATGTGGTGCGAATTCCTAGGCGGCAGTTGCATGTCAGATAGGTGAACAGTACTCGCGGAAATCGAGGAGTCGCTTTTATCTCCTATAAATAGTCTCCCCTCTCCCCTATCTATCCACTCCTTTCTTTTTCAAAAAAAAAAATTTCAACACTTCAGCGCTCATCTTTGCATCTTGCTGTACCAGGCTTGCCCTTCCAAAGTAACCCCAGGTGAGTTAGCAAGTCTACTTAGTTTAGGCACAGATGGACAGGGCTCAGTCTGGCTCATCAGCGTCGACGTCTAGGGGGGAAGTGGAGCCTATCTCTGACTCGACGTCCTGGGAGGAGCCCGTACTCGAGGAGGAGTCAGTGTACGTTGATGGGTCTTCTGACACGGTTTCGTGGGAGGAGCCGGTGGTTGAGGCGGAGGTACATGGTGCGAGGCTGTCGCGCTCTCGTCGTCCCTTCGTGGTGGAGAGCAGCGAGTCGGAGGAAGCGACTGATGGTTCGGACGACGTCCGTGTTTTGGAGTTGGCTACCGAGGGAGAGAGAGGCGAGGGCGGCATTGTAAGGAGATCCACGGTTCAGGGGGCAGGTCCGAGTTCCATGCTGACTGGTCGGGGGCCCTTATTCACTCCCTCGCCGGAGCGAACCGAGAAGAGGAAGGAGGCTCCGAGGAAGGTAGGGTTGGGGACTGGTGGTTCGAGCCAGGGGACAGGTTCGCCCGTGCAGCCGAAGCATTTCCGTCAATATCCTGACGACCTGTCCGACCAGGAGCTCTTTGGTGTGCAGGCCTCTTCGCCGAGTCGGACGAGAGTGTTGATGGACGCGATTCTGACCGTCTTGGATGGTGGGGACTTGGAGGTTTTGCAGCTGGCGTACCACATAGGTCCTAGTTACGAATTGATGCTGCCGAGCTCTACTCTTCGCCCAACCGATCCCCTGTCTGCTTGGTATTGTGTCTTCCCCGTGGACGCGTTTATTTCTGGACTGAGGCTGCCTGTCCATCCGTTTGTTCGGGAAGTGTTGAACTGGGCCTCCTTGGCGCCGATGTAGTATGGGCCGAACTCTTGGAAGCAGATAATCAGTTTTGTACTGATGTGCGAGGAACAACGGGTACCCCTGCACTTGAACGTGTTCCGAGCGACGCTGATGATTAGTTCGGCGCGGCCGAGGGGGTTTATTATATCTCCCCCGGAGCAGGAGGAAGGTTGTTCATAGCCACCCGGACTCTATCAA
Source organism: Hemerocallis citrina (assembly GCA_017893485.1). Taxonomy (NCBI): domain Eukaryota; kingdom Viridiplantae; phylum Streptophyta; class Magnoliopsida; order Asparagales; family Asphodelaceae; genus Hemerocallis; species Hemerocallis citrina. The sequence continues at coordinate 227,558,812 of CM030364.1, read as the reverse complement.
GGATTGGAAGAAAAAATATCTGGTGATCCGGAGTGAAGAGCCCTGGGACATTCCGACTCGATGGAACTACTCCAAGCCGAGTTATCCTGCGCCGGGGCAGGGGGATCTGACGGTCGAGGAGTGGGGGTTTGTCGAGCGTCTCCGTTTGTCCCCTAGTATTGATTGGACGAAGGTGACGGAGGTTCGCCTGGCAAGTGTTGGACTGAGCCCAGCCGTTCTCCGTATGTAGTTGTTTCTTTTCCCTCGATCCTTTCGTACATTCTTGCTCATTGCTCTTAATGGTTTTTTCTGTAGGTATGGATGAGGCATCGATCAAAGCAAGGAGGCTCGCCATGAAGAAGGAAAATGCCGAGAAGAAGAAGGGGGAGGCGGCGAAGAGGCCGAGGGAGCCGCCCCTTGTTATCTCGGAGGTACCGCTCGAGCCGAGGGTTAAGAGGACTCGTTCGGAGACGGGCAAGGGGGGTGCCCCTTTGAGGGGTAAGGGCCCGGCGAGGGCATCCGATCTTGATAAGGGGAAAGGTCCCTTGGTAGGGGTCGAGGAGGAGGACCCGGTGGTGGAGTTGTTGCGGCAGCGGTGGGCGCCGGACTGGTCGATTTGGATGGGCGACTGTCTGATCGAGGAAGCCCAGGCCGTAGAGGTGGTGGAGAAGCTGGCAACGCCTCGTGATCGCCAGATGATGGAGAACGAGCCCGTGGAGGTGGCATTCACACGCCTGGCGCAGGCCACCGTGTCGGTAAGCTTGTCGACCTCCTCCTTTCTGTTTAGTCTTGCCTCCGGAGTTTTCTTCTTATCTGCATCTTTCGGTTGCAGGCTTGTATGCAGGGAGCTAATGTGAAGAATCTCTACGAAGCGTCCCTGTTACAAGAGCGTGCTCGGGCGGACAAGAGCGGACGAGAGACGAAGGAGATGCGGATCCAGCTCGAGGGTTCGCATCAGAGGGAGCAGCAGATGAAGCTGGAGCTCGAGGCCAAGGACACCGAGTGGGGGAAGAGGGTGGCCTCCTTGAAGAGGAAGTTTGCCAAGGAGAGGGGGGAGTTGACAGCTGCGTTCGCCAAAGAGAGGAAAGAGCTGACGGACGCGGGCCAGCGGATGGTGATAGCCGCCCAGGATGAGTGCTACGCGAAGGCCCTCAGTCATGTGAGGCATTTCTATCCGACCCTCGATCTGTCAAACTTCGAGTACGACATGGAGATTGATGGGACCCCGAAGATTCCTGCCGGAGAGGGGCTCGTTGACAACCCGACCGTCGATCCTCCTATGAACCCGATCGACGCCGAGGAGGGAAATCGAGTTGTATAGTTTTGTCTTTCTTTCTTCTTTCCTCCTTTCGATTGTATTTGCCTCCCGCGGACTGGCCCCCGCCTTTTCGTGTATATATAAAAAAGTAATTCGGACTTGCCAAGGGTTTTGACGCCGGTCGTTTCGGATCTCCCCGCTTATGCGCTTCGAGTTGGCTCACTTCGTAGGTTGTGGCTTCCCTTCCCGAGGTGGGCCCCCGTCGCTCCGACGTGGCGTGCCGCTCGAGACGAGGGGAGTATTTCTGTAACGGCCTTTGCCCCAGTTGACAGTATACAAAGTGATGAAGGGGATGTGGCTCGGCCTCATTGATTCGCGAGGAATCGGAGTGGGGTGAGGTGACGCCTTGGGGGTCGACCCCCTAACCTGGTATTAGGTCGGGTCTGCCGAGGTGTTTGGAGTATGACACCACGAGATTTCCTTAGTATAAGATAGGGGGGGCCGCTAAAACGGTCCTATACAAAGGAAAGCTTTACAAAAGGTCTACTACTAGCTAAGTTAAAGTCCGTGCTTGCTCTTTGCAGGAGTTCACTGGGTGCTAGGCGTAAAGGGGGAACCTCTCCGGCTCGACGGTAGGTCCGGGGGTAGGGCCGTCCTTCTTAGGTTTGAACATGACGGCGTTGAGGGGGAACATTCCTCCTCCGACGGTGGTCATGTAGCACGATCGCGCTGCTTCTTGGCTGCCTCGGACGATGCCGACCCCTTGTGGGGTGGAAAATTCGAGCCCCAGATGGTAGGCCGAAGGCACCGTTTGGAGGGAGCATAACCTGGATCGGCCGAGTATGGCGTTGTAAGCCGTCTTGACGTTGGTCACCATGAAGTCCATAGGCTCGGTCCTTTTGGCGGGAGCCGATCCCGCGGTAACATCGGGGGTGACAATCCCTTCTAGCACGACAGGGAAGCCGTAGAACCCATGTAAGGTGTATCCGGCCGGTTGGAGCTTGCCTCTAGGTAACTTCCGTTTCTCGAAGGCTTCGAGGAAAAGAATGTTCACCGAGCTGCCGTTGTCGACAAGGATTCGGCGAACTTCACACTTAGCCATGTGGAGGCTAATGATGAGGGCGTCGCAGTAGGGGGAGGCGAACGCCTTCGAGGTCCTCCCCTGAGAATGAGACTGGCGCGGGTTGTAGCTCGGGAGAGGGATCGCTTTGGACAGCATTCAGCTCTCGGATGAAGGCTTTTCGGAAAGTATTCGATTCCCCTCCTATTAGCCCTCCATGGACTCAATGTAAGATAAATGGTGTGTCCGCAGCTCCCTCGGACTCGGGATCCCGACCAGGTATGCGGCTCGGAGGGGGGTTCGGGGGCGAGTGTATCCTGCTCCTAGTATCTCGTCGACCCCGCGGGACTTCTCGGGTGAATTCTCGGAGGTATCCTCTGGAGATGAGTTCATCAATCTCGTCTTTCAGGGCCCGGCATTGATCTGTGTCGTGTCCATGGTCTTGGTGGAAGCGGCAGTAGAAGCGCTGATCTCGGTTCTTGCCGTTGTTAGTTCGGGGAGGTAGTCGAACAATGCCTTTGTCTTCGATTTCTAAGAGGATGGCGGATACGTTGTGCGTCAAGGGAGTGTATCTCTCGAAGCGGGGGACCGGCGGGACCTTCTTCATGGCCCCCGGGTCCCTGGGAGCTTTCTTTGATGGTTCGACTTCTTCGGTCTTCCGCTTTCCCTTCTCGGTGGCGTCCCTGGCATCTTCGGGGTTAAGGGCCTCTTCTGCCCTAATGTATTTCTCGACCCTACTGAGGAGGTCGGGGAAATCGACGGGGGGTTTCTTCGCCAGAGAAGCCTTCAGCTGTCCGTGACGGACGTTGTGTCGGAATGCCGCTGAAGCGACGCCTGGGTCGAGGGAGGAGACCGACCTTGCCTCAGCGGTAAATCTCCGGACGAACACTCTGAGTGATTCCCCCTCTAACTGTTTGAGTCCGAGTAACGAGGCGCTAGTCCTTTCGGTCTTCCGGCTGGTGACGAAGTGGGCGAAAAAATTACCCTCGAGTTGGTCGAAGGAGTAAACGGAGCCAGGGGCGAGCTTCGAGAACCACTCACGAGCGGGACCCCGAAGGGTGGCAGGGAAGGCTCGGCATAGCAGGGGATCCGAGGCGCTGTGAATCATCATGAGGGTTTTGAAACCCCCCATGTGATCAGCTGGATCTCCCTCGCCGTCGTACGTCTCGAACTGAGGGGGTCGGAAATTCCTGGGTATTTCCGCTTGGAGGATGGGGGCGGAGAAGGGAGGACGGACAGGTCTGTACCCCTGAGCCGCTCTTTGGCCGCCGTCCCCTATGTGATCGAGGCGATCCTCCATCCCTTGTAGGCGCCTTAGGAGGACGCCATCGTCCTCTGGCTGGATTATTGAAGGGCGGGACGCGCTGGCTTCGGCGTCCGACCCTGTTTGGGAATGGGGGGTTTCTTCCCTGGGGGTCCGTCGGAGGGCTCCCAGAATTTCTCTTCGGAAGTCTTGGAACTCCTTGTGAGTGACGGGGGCTCCCTCGACTTGGTTTGGTTGGTCCGAGGGTTGTCTTCCGACTCGGCTGAGCGCGGATCTTCGTACCTCGGGCGGCGGTCTCGGACGGTTCGGGACCGGGTTGGAAGCGGCCCTTCCCCTGCTGTGGGTAATCCTGCGGTTGAGGATTATTCCCCGGAGGTCAGGCTGGGCTGGTCGGCCGACGCTCCTTTGGGACTCCCGAGGGAGAGCCTTGTGTTTCGACGTGCGTGGCCTGGCTTTATCAGTGGATGGGGGCGAGTCCCGTTGGTTGACGGAGGAAGCAGCCCCCTTGCCTTTGGAGGCCATGAGGGTTCGGCTGTCGATGGCCTTTGAGGGTCTGGATCGGATCGGCTTCTGGAGCAGCTGCTTCCTACAGACGGCGCCAACCTGATGCTGTTTATTTCTGGGAGACGTGTGGATGCACCAGGTGTGAGTTCGGACTCAATTTGTATTGAAGGAGAATGCCGCTCGTCTGCCGATCTTCGGTTGACCTTCTGGGACCTACGATGAGCTCGGAAAGATGTTGAAGGCTGGGCTCGGATCGGAAGGGTCGGATCCGAGGTCTTGTGTACCTGCAGACGGTCCTGAAACACCGGGGTTTATCCCGGCGGCGGACCCTCCGACGCTCTAGTCAGTCTCTGTGAGAGAGTAGCAATAACTAGGTATATTTAAGTGGCAAAAGATTCATTACCTCAAAAGGTGGGTGTGGGTCTAGTATTTATAGAGAATCCCAACCGGGTTTGGTTCCACTTGGGGGCCGGGTCTGGATCCGAAAGCCCGTGGGCCTGACGTGGCAGAAGGCCCAGGGGGTTTAGGGCGGACGTGGCAATACCAGGAGTGGTATAGGGCTGACGTGGCGAAACCCTTGGCGGTATTTGGAGCTGACGTGGCCCATCGTGGGCCTCCTGTGTTTCTGGGGGGGATCGGAGGGCCTAGGCTGCGCCAGGTCATCCTTCTGCCCCTGCCAGAGAGGGGGGACGGCCTGCGGGACTGTCCCGGATCGGACTCCGAGGGCTACTGAGGCTCGTCGGTACGAGGAGGCCAGTACCGTGAGGGCAAACACGAGGTTCGGCGCCGACCCTGAAGTGGTTCGGAGCCGAACCAGGTTGCTATCTTTACCTTTCTGAGTGGGAGTTGTATTGGGCCCTGGTTGGGCCTCAGGCCATTTTTACCCTGTCACACACGGCTATCCTCTCTATGCCGGGAATAGTATAACGATCTCATACTTTAACAAATCAACAAAAAGATTGAATGAACAAGTAAAGTGTCAAAAGTGATTATTCTAAACATAAGTGTATGTCATGCCTTAATGCCTAATGCACACATTTCTATACTAGGATGACACTAATGCACACTTGTTCGGATTCTATGCATCCCATACTACATAGGTCCGAGGGTAAGCGCCTACGTACTCCACATTGAAGGGTTCGATCCCTCGCCATGAGACTACCCAGTAATAAAACAAGTTTTAGAGTTATTTCACAGATACGGATCTCAGCCTCCCTGGCTAGCCTCCCTGGCTTATATTAACAGATCCCAGCCTCCCTGGCTATTATATCGTGATGATAATCCCGTAAATGCCCTTCTAGCCCCAGTATATACATATTCTTTGGAGTATGGTAAACATCCGTCGACTACCCTAAGTCCCGGATAAAATACAGTCCATCTCCTATGGGGCAACCACAGTCCACCAACTGGGTCTATAGCCACGGAGATCCACCGCCGACTATATAGAAGCACCCATTTACGTTTGCACAAGTTTATCACATCTTCACTTAAGTGCCTAATTATTTTTAGTTCAAGACATGAATATGTTATCACCCTAGAATCAGTTTTACCTCATACCGGATTTATTCACAAAATACGAGATCGCCCGACGGCATTATCTCAAAATCATATCAATTCTTTCTTTCAAAATTACCGGTAACCGAAGTCTTACTAATTCATAATCATAATCTTTCATGTACAAGAAACATGGGTACACATACCCTTTTGTAATCATGTCTTAAACTTATATAATTTCATCTTTCAATTCACTTCACAAAAATAATCAAATCTTGTCTTAACACTTATCCACAAAGTAATCATTTCATATTCTTGCCACTATTCATGATCTAGTTATTCATAATAAATAATAATTCATTCACAATTTCAAATTCATACGATGTCTCATTTTAGCATGATTCAATGATCTATTTATTCATTCATCAGCTTCATAGCAAAAATAATTCCTTTCATTGTACATAATTTCATCACACGAAATTTCATACAAACATGGTATCTCAATTCACTTCAAAAATATTCTTTAAACAAGTAAGAGTATAACTCTCTAAAAAAAAAACACCACTTCACAAAATAATTGTGTTCTCAACTTTCCGTTTCTTTTTATACTTCAAGATATACAAGGCAATTTGATACAAAATATTGTATATGGGTAAAAATATATTTTACAACCGGTTGATTTCATATTGATTAATTTCCAAAATACGTAAAGAGACGTGTAGAGTTGTGTTAGTGGGTGATTTAAATTAATAGTTTACAGTGTATCCGTATTGACCATGTTTTCATAATACTTTTTAAAACATGAAAGGATACCCACTAAAGCATGTAAATGTATTGACCACAAAATATCCATTACGAAATATACATTACGAAAAATAATCACCCACTAAAGAGATAATCACTTTTTATTAGTACACTAATACCACTTCGGATACACTGATACCATTATATATACTATAAGCAGGAATAACATGTCATCATAATTTATATTTATGATGGTATATACAGGAAGATATGTTATAGGCTCTTCCTTTATAAATGGCATTATATGTACTATACATGAAGATATATTTATAACGGTATTTATGTTATACAATACCATTAAGATATGTAACGGTATTACTGATTCGGCCTCTTGAAATTTATAGTTATTCCTTCTGGCTCAGCAAACAATAACATGATCTGTAATAATCCGAATTCACAATCTTCCCCATCTGGTTTGAAGATATGTTTCCAAATGACCGTCACATTTATCAGTGTACATTAATTCTCCAAATATAAATTGAATTGTTGGATACTTGCTGATAACACCCATGTCATCCATTGATGTGAGACATTATATTTGTATTTATAATCATGTTTATACCATCTTAATTCAGATGTTATTCCATCTAAATTTGTTCAACTTATCATGGATTACTGGATTTCAACGAATGATTACTGTACTAAATATTTGGTCTTATTTGTAAATTAGCATGCATATTCTACATTTAGAAAGTACAAGATCACCCACATCACATCAATTTGATCTACATTACTAATGTCATATTCTAGCATGATCAATGGCATTAGCTCTTTAGTCAAAAATTTCTATTATTTGTTTAATCATAACAATATTGTTCTCATTCATAGCATGTAACACTAACATGAAATTTTAACTACACATCAAAACAAAATGTTCATATATTATCACTAGCATGCATAATTCTAAATTAGAAAGCATGAGAACCCACCTCGATTGAAGCTTGAAAACTACAAGAGAATGGTTCCTTCTTGCTCCTAGCTTCACAAGCATCTCCTAGTCCTCTTCTCCTCCTAGCAAAAGCTCCAAGTAAGAGAACACTTCTCTACTTATCTTTTCTTTTATTCTTCTCTTTTCTTTTCTTTTCTCTTGATTTTCTATTCTTTTTGGTGTGTGAAATGAGAAGAAGAGAGGTGCTATTTATAGGATTTTGCTAGGGTTCTAATTACAAAATTCCACACCTAATAAATTACAAAAATTAATTTTCAACCTCTTCATTTTCTCAACTCCTAAAAACTCCCATCTTTTCATCTCCCCACCTCTTCAAAACTTTAACTCACATTCACTCTCTCATTCCCCACTCCTACTTCCGGTTACTACAAGCACAAACCGGCCACAACACTACCCAGATTCACACAGCACACAAGTGCTGTGTTTATCCAAGTGGGCCTCCAATCCTACTTCATTTCACCTATCATATATATTAGCACATACCCATAGGCCCACTTATTCCAACTCATCTATCCAACCCATCTCCATTCCATCCTATTACAACTCTAAACAGCCCAATACTTCTAACCTCGTCCCCAACCAAATCTTTCCCAATTAATCCATACAGCATATAATTACATCAAAAAATCCATATAGCATATTACTTTTTCAACACACATATATATACTCTTTTCAATATATACTATTACTAGTATTACACCATATAGTATATTCTTAAAAAAATTATTATTGGGTATTACACACACTCCGAAATATTTTTTTTGAAAATAAACATACTCAAATATGTTCGCCTAAAACACGTGCGTTGCACGTAAAATATTAAAATGCGACAATTGACTTTATCGATGAAAAATTATTATATATAATCGAAAATAATATAAGAAAAATATATTTACTAATTTTATGTATTTCATGATGAAATCGCAGCACGTAGAAAGCACGTGCATTATACGTGCAGAAAATCGAAAAATGCATTTTAATAAAAAAAGGGGAATAATAAATTTTTGTTTTATAAAATAGATTTAAATACATAAAAATAAATAATTTAAACATATAGAAAATATTATACGTAGTGGTGGAAGCACGTGCATCAAAACACGTAAAAAGCACGTAAATCCCAGGGATTGAAATATTACATTTTAGTTGACTGAAATCAATACGGAAATTATATAAATAATACGAATCCAAAATATGTAGTGAAACACATTACAAAATATACGTGCGTAACACTAAGGGGCAAAATTGTAATTTCAATTTTGTGGGGTGTTACACTCACTATCACACAGTTTCATCTCCTCACAAAACTAGGTTCTCGTGTTGTGTTCATTATGGCCATGAACAACTCTGGTTAATTGTGAGTGAACTTGGAGAATGTACCCTCTCTTCATTCTCCTAGAAACGGTCCCATTTCACACTCACAAGGTGATTGACCATAAAGAGTATTTTGCCATACCCTACTTTTATTTCAAAGCTATGGGAATCATTAAAAGCCAAGCTTATCCTAACTCTTTGCAGGCAGCACTGTTTTATCATCCTAAGAGTGAGTATGAGATTTTAATCTCTCAGTGCTCCCGTCGATTCAACAAGATTTAGTTGTCTCCTTGAACCTAAATCTTGGGATCTCCAATTCCTAGGTAGGGTTTCCATCAAGTATCCTCTTTCGTCGTAGGCTTTAAACACATTCCTCTTGATGATCTCACAACTTGTTCTCGTGACAAACCTTTAGTAAATGGATCCGCTAGGTTGTCGACCGATTTTATATACTCTATAGAGATTATTCCATTAGAGAGCAGTTGTCTAATGGCTTTATGTCACCTTCTGATATGACGAAACTTACCATTGTACATACAACTCAGTACCCTTACTATAGCCGATTGGCTGTCACAGTGTACATATATAGCAGGTACTAGTTTTTCCCATATGGAAATATCCTCTAAAAAGTTTCGAAGCCACTCTGCTTCCTCTGCCACTTTGTCTAAAACAATAAACTCAGATTCCATGGTGGATCTGGCCAATAACGTTTGTTTAGAGGATTTTCATGACACAGCTGCACCAACAAGAGTGAAGACATACCCACTTGTGGATTTCAAGTTCTTAGAGTCCGATATCCAGTTGGCATCACTGTAGCCTTCTAGTACTGTTGGATATCTGGTGTAATACAGCCTATAACTCTGAGTATGTCACAAGTAGTTTAATACTCTAGTTATTCATTTCCAGTGACTTCATCCTGGATTACTTGTGTAGCGGCTCTGTACATTTACTGAATGTGCCAAGTCTGGTCTTGTATAATTTGTTAAAGTAAATCAGACTACCGATTGCACGTGTATATTCCAATTGTAATATGCTGTCACCAGTATTTTTGAACAAGTAAAGACTGGGATCCATTGGATTTTTGGCAGTCCCATTGGAGTAATTCTTGAATCTTTCAAGTACTTTCTCAGCGTAATGAGCTTGAGACAGAGTAATTTCCTCAGATATCCTGAAAACTTTGATTCCTAGTATGACATCTGCAACTCCCAAATCTTTCATATCAAACTTGCCACTAAGCATGTTCTTCATTTGTTTGATAATGTCACCAATAATGAGCATGCCATCAACATATAGACACACCAGAATGTATTCATTTGGAGTATCTTTGATGTAGATACACTTATCATATTCATTTATTTTGACACCATTTGACATCATAACATTGTCAAATTTTGCATGCCACTGCTTTGGAGCTTGTTTCAGTCCGTACAAGAATTTTACAAGCCTGCATGCCTTATTTTCCTGTTCAGGAACTACGTAACCCTCAGGTTGTTTCATGTATATTTCTTCTTCTAAATTCCCATTTAGAAATTCGGTTTTGACATCTATTTGATGTATTTCGAGGTTACGTAGAACTGCAATAGCTATCAGCATTCTTATGGAAGTTATTCTTGTGACTGGAGAATAAGTATTAAAGAAGTCTAGGCCTTTCTTTTGCTTAAATCCTTGTACTACAAGTCTCGCCTTATGTTTCTCTATTGAACCATCTAGTTTCAATTTTTGCTTGAAAATCCATTTGCTTCCTAAAGCTTTACACCCAGAAGGCAAATCGACCAACTCCCATGTATGATTTTGCATAATGGAGTCTATTTCACTTTTTATTGCTTCCTTTCACATAGGAGCATCAGGCATAGACATGGTTTTCTTAAATGTTCTAGGCTCATTCTCTAACAGAAAGGCCGTTACAAAGTCAGAACCAAATGACTTTGATGTTCTAGCCCGTTGACTTCGTCTAGGCTCATAATTATCATGTCCTGGTTCATCAACCGAAGTACTTGCATTCCCTTATTCACGTGTATGTTTGGGATGCGTAGCATCCTTGCATAGAAACACGTATTCAAAAAAGGAAGCATTCCTTGATTCCATTATTGTATTCACATGGATGTCAAGTATATCCGATTTATATACCAAGAATCGATATATACTACTATTGTGTACATAGCCTATGAATATGCAATCAATAGTCTTAGGTCCTATTGTGACCTGTTTTGGATTAGGTACTGCCACTTTTGCTAGACACCCCCACACTTTGAGGTATTTATACGAAGGTACATTATCTTTCCACAGTTCGTATGGTGTCTTGCCAGTTTTCTTGTGAGGTATTTTATTGAGAATGTGGTTGGCAGTCAGCAACGCTTCCCCCCACATATTTTGGGGTAACCCAGAATTTAACAACAAGGCATTCATCATCTCCTTTGGAGTTCGATTCTTGCGTTCGGCAGTACCATTTGATTCAGGTGAGTAATGAGCAGTTGTCTGTTGAACGATTCCATGTTTAGAGCTGAACATATTAAATGGTGCATCATATTCCTCTCCTCTATCACTCCTACCGATTTTAATCGTTTTGCCAAGTTGATTCTCAGTCTCAAGCTTATATTCTTGAATTTATCCAAAGCCTCAATTTTGCTATGTAACAAGTATACATAACAGAATTTTGTGCAATCGTCTATTTATGTCACAAAGTACTTTTTGCCGCCTCTGGTCTGCACATATTTTAAATCACACAGATCCGTGTGAATTAGACCTAGAGTTTCTATGTTTCTTTTTGCAGAACGTGATAGAGTTTTAGTGAGTTTGGCCTCTGTGCAAATTTTATATTTTTCGCAGTTGTCTACCTTAAATTTTGATAGCAAATTCATGTTAATTAACCTACGCATAGAATTGAAATTAACATGGCCTAGTCTTTCATGCCAAACAGAAGAAGATTCAACAACATAAGCAACATGAGTAATTTCATTAACTTTGGGAACAATAAGAACAATAGATTTAGGGATGACTGTCATTACATTAAATTTGAACAATCCATCCTTTACATATCGTTTATCCAAGTACACTACATTCTTAGATAATACAAAATTATCAGAAGCAAGAACAACCTTAAATCCATTCTTGCTTAGCAAAGATCCTGATACCAAGTTCTTTCTAGTATCTGGAACGTGCAACACATTTGTTAGTATTAGTTCCTTGCCTGAAGTCATCTTTAGCACTATCTTCTCTGTTTCTGCAAGGATTTGATCAATCCCAAGAGTACCAAGGATCCGATCCCAAACGCCGAACACAAAACACACAAATCTCAACCAATGAGATAATTGTATTTCGGTCAGATTTGAGTCAATCAAAACACCCTTGATCCCCTCTTCAACCAAAACAAGGAACACCTTCTTCTCCATTGATCTCACTAGTCAATCCTGCCTCTTCTTCTTCAACAAGAAGGAAGAATAAAGATTCCCTTTTTCTTTTTTCTGATCTACGATTCTTCTCTCGAAGTCGATCACACACAGTGATCCCGAAGTCGATCACACACGGGAGGGGGTGTTTCGGATGCGGTGGTTGGCAGTGGCGATGCCAGCGGCGTGTGGCGACGCCGGCGTCAGGGGCGGCGGCGGTGGCTAGCGATGGCGGCTCCCAGCGGCGAGGTGTTGTGGATTCCGACGAACGGGCACTTGACGATTTCTCTTAATCTCAAAAATTAATTTCTAAATATCTCAAGATTGTTAAAGATTATGATAGATAATAATAATAGACAGGGCCGGCCCTGGCCCAGGGCCAGCTAGGCGACCGCCCTGGGCCCACTTCAGGGGAGGGGCCCAAAATTTTTTAAATGTAATAAATTAATAGTCTTATAATTAATATAATGAATTAATGGGTTTGTAATTAATTTTTAGTGGAGGGCCCAATTTAGTAATCTTTCTTTCTCTTTCAGTGTCACTTTAACTTCTTCATTTTTTTTGTTCAGCCTCTTCATCTTCTTCAAATTCTCTCTCTCTTTCTCACTCACTCTCTCTCTCTCCCCTTCCGGCATCTTTATATCTTCTTCAAATTGTTAGTTGAGAATTTTCGTTTGTTTCTTTTACAGAGTTTTTTTCTTAGCAGGAGTTGTAGTTGGAGTTGTAGTCGGAGTTGTAGTCATGGTGTCTCAGGTATCAGAGGCGTAGTTGGAGTTGTTGGTTTTCTTAGCAGGACTGCAGGAGTTGTTGGTCTTCTTAGCACTACTCTTGTAGTTCATCCCTCTCATGTCGTTTTTTTTTTAATTAATAGAATTGAGAATCTCTTTTGTGGGTTTAGCAGGTATTGAGGTAAAAATCACTCCAACAATAGTATTGGTGATTGATTTTATTGTTAGGCAAGCTTAGTGACCAACTGAAATTTGAAGCTTATTTATATGATAAGCTTGATTCCTGGAGCCCTGGCCTTATATTTTAGATGAGATGTGATTTTTTTTTGGCAGATGCAAAAGTCGTTGTCACTATGCCTGATAAAAAATATAGAGTATTTGGTGTCATAAAACAAAATAAAGGTAATCTTTATTTTTCTGGGTATTGTTTTTATGTCCCCGCCGTTATATTATAATTTATTAATATATATAAAAATACATGCGTGCCTATAAAGGACCCAAATTTTTTTCGCCCAGGGCCTCAAATACCTCAGGACCGGCCCTGACAATAGAAATTAGGGTTAGTATCCTAGACTAAGGTGTTTGAGATATTTACCCTAGGTATCAAGATTGGAATACCTAGACTACTATCACAAGCCAGTATTTATAGGATAAATACTGATTTTGGTACTAGGTTCTCAACCCACTCAACCCGCATTTCGACTTTCATACAATTAGTACGTGTAACACATATGTTATCCATAAAATAATATTACACATAATATTATTTATACAGTGAGAATTACGGGTGGGCATCGGTCGGTATCCAACTTAATATGGACCATCCACCACCGATCCAAAGAAGATCGTTTTTTTAATTTTCTCATCCGCAACCAATCCGAACCTTAATTGGATCGGTTTCCATCCAAGCCGATTAAGCTCGGTTTGGATTGGATTGGATGGTCGGTTTGATGTGTTACTTTTCACCTTCAACATCATTCATTATTTTGTTGAAATTTAAAAGATCAACTTCAATCAAACTTATGAAACAACTTGCTATTTGTTATTCAGAAATGAATTTAAAATGAAGATTCATAAAACCACAAGTTGTTAATAAATTTTGTACTAATTGTTTGAGATTATGACGTTTAAATGGGTGAGATAAACTACCTTTTCACTTGCATACTTCTGTAATCTTAGTTTATTATCATAAAAGAAACATTAAATAACCATAGCTAATTGAATTTCAGGTACAATAAAAAAAGATTTAGATTACAATTTTTACTTGACTTGATTAAAGTAACTACTAAATGTTACGTCAACTTCATGATTTTATTAAGTTGGGTCACACTATAAATCAAGCATTTCTCAACAACATAATACACATGATTATGGAGAATCAAAACATAGATAGAACAATTGCTCGGTTTGTATTAAAAAAATTAAAAAAGACTGTTTGTATCTCCAAGAAAATGAGAAATGACTGTTTTTATATTCAAGAAATTAAAGGAGAACTATATTTTTTATGGACTTATGAATAGAAGTACGATCGGTTCGGTTTCATCGGTTATTTAAAAGGCTCATCCAACAACCGAATCGATCCAGTTGGTTATTAAAGATCAAGAACTGAGCCAATCCAAACTCCCAATTGGTTCGGTTAAAAACCGGCAGGTTCGAATTAGATTGGTTCGGATTGGTCAGTTCGAATAATATTTGTACACCCCTAGTAAGAATATACTTGTATATCCAACATAAATTACTAGCTTGGTTAACTGTACTCTACGCATTTGCATCATTCAATCAGAATTAACACTGTAGCAGCCATCACTCTCTAGTAAATTATGGGCCACCCACCCCGTGGCTTCAACAGCAAACTGTCCCATCATCAAATACAGATACACACACAGCCTTTGACTTCCCTTTTCCTTTCAACTTTTCAAGTTTCAACAACTCAAAATCAAAATCAAGATGAGACTCAAATCAATGTAAGAAATTCCAAGATAGGATGATATCAATACATGCCATGCATAGAAGAAATAGCATTAAAGACTTCAATCACCATGTAGGACCCATACAGACATTGGGCCCCACTCTTAAAAAGCCCATGTGAACCCCCAAACCTGGATGTAGGGCCCACATTTGCATAAAGGTTAAGAACACCTGTAGTCGTTTGCTAAATATGCATATTTTGTAAAAAAAATCGCTGCAGTCGTCTGCTAAATATGCATATTATGCATATTCTGCTACAAGAGATTGCTATATATGAGAGAAGATATGAGAATTATGTATATTTTACAGGACGAAACTTGAAGTTGCATCCGAAGAAAAAAATAATTTTTGAAATTGCGTCCGCCGACTTTAAAAAAAACATTTAATAACTTAAAACAAAAAAGAACTACATTTAATAAATTAAAACCAAAAGGGGGAACTCCTTGGACGCAACATGAAGTTGTGTCCAACGGAGGGGCCCACCTTTTTTTTTATTTGTTTTTTTTAAAACTTAAATTGTTGTTGTTAATTAATAAAAAATCATTAAAAATTCTAAAAATTCGTCCGACGCAAAGTGAAGTTCCGTATGAATTTTTTTAATATTAAATAGGTAAAAATAGCAATCTACGACTGCAGCACAATAGCCAAATGCTATATGCATTTATCCATATATGCATATTTTACACATTGACGACTGTGGATACTGTAAGAGCCATTTAGCCCCCTTGTTTTGACATCAATCGTCTAGCCGGTTCCTTTAACTTTTCTAACTTTGTTATAAATCTCTCACAGTTTGTAGATTTATTTTTTAATATGCCATTTTCAAAACTATTTGTACTTATAGAATAGTTACTAAAGTATTAGTACTTGTGAACTCAACAATTATATTCGTCGTTTCTAACGGCGAGTTTAATTATTCAATGCTCGTCGTTGGAATATGTCGAGTAAAGTTTTTTTATTTTTTAGAAACCCGCTGATCTCAACGAGTTTTGTTTAAAATTTTCAATGAAGTCTCATCATTCCCAACGGCGAGGACATTTATGCTAGACCCGCTATTGGGAACTGCAGGTTTAGTTCCAAATTTTTAATGAGACTCGCCGTTCCCACCGGCAATGACATTTACACCAGACTCGCTGTTGGGAATGACAAGTTTAGTCCAAAAAAATTTCTACGGAGTTATTTTTCGAAATTCTCTAAATCCAAAAAAATGTTTCACTCTCTGTGAAATTTTCTCTTGATCGCCGTTCCCAATAACGAGTCTATTATAAATGTTCTCTTCATTGGAAAGGACGAGTCTTCTTTGAAATTTTTGAACTAAACTCGCTGTTCCCAATAGCGAGTCTAGTACAAATGTCATCGTCGTTGGGAACGGCTAGACTTCTTTGAAAAACTCGCTGTTAAGAACGGCAAGTTTTAAAAAAAAATAGCACTAAAATCGGCATATTCTAACGACGAGTATGAAACAACTAAACTAACAGTTGGAAACGGCAAACTTAGTTATTGAGTCTAGAAGGACAAATATTTTAATAACTATTATATTTCTGTAAATAATTTCGAAAAGTGACATAAATTTTTTTTCCCAGTTTGTAGCCCACAATAAAAAGAAAAAACCAATTGCACATAAAAAAAAAGCCTGTGACAAAAGATTTGAGCCTCTGGTTTCCCTAGAAAATTGTGCCCTTACAAATCCCTTCATGATCATGCGAAATCATGTACCGGGCGATTGGAAAAAATTAAAAATAAATTCATCTACAGGGCACGGGTTTTAGGAGAGAGCCAAGGGCTCGGATTTTTTGTCATATAATCTTTCTATATTCAATTAAACATATGATCCTATTTTTTCAATAAGAGTACATAACATAAGTGTTAGGTAGTGTTCTTTTTCTCCTCTTATAAGTGATTTACTTCTTGTAAGAGGTGGTCCACCTCTTACAAGAGTTTTTTTAGTGTTTTTTTTTACCTCTTATAAGAGATGTCTCCTAAAATTGCTTCTAAACCTAAATGGCTTCTACTAGCCTCTTTCAAAATCTTAAAAGTCTTCTATCACTTAAAAAGACTACATTACCTCTAAATTAATGATTTTCAGATCTTCTTTCTCAATCACTACGTTGAAAATGGAATGCACAACATGAAAGAAACTAAAGAAAACTGCACAGTATGAGGAACTAAATAGTGGCAGTTTGCCTTCAAAATGTTCGTCATCACTCTAGATGCACACATTTCCGCATTACTGAATACAAATGCAATAAACAACTATGGAGACGATATGATTCAACCTACAATAGTTGGCAGGATTCTCAAAAAGAAGTAAATCAGTCTTATAGACAGGATCCTCAAAAACATAATGTTAACCATAGTCTGAAATAAGTGCATGCTTAAAATATTGCAAGCATTCTCATGAATTGGTGCCTTCGACAGTCTAGACAAAAGACTATTTTCCATTGTCCTACTAATTATATATTTTACAATCTTCTGCTCAACAAATTATTAAATCAACATAGCAGATAGTTTGTATTAGTCTGCTTTATGCACCTAAAGCTAATTATACACCATCTTATGCTTTCGACTTCAGTGACTTTGAGCACCATAGAATATGTAAAACATAAATCATTTCCATTTTCAAAAGAATGTCAGTACACTACCTATTCACACCTTGAGCCCTCTTCCATAAATGTTCTCTAGTTTATATCCTATATATGTCCTCCAGTTATCCCAGAACATGTTTTCATGGTGTTCAAGCCATTATTGCAGGCATCTTCCTCCAGCAGAATTAACCGTTTGTAGATGATTTCAAGCATATAACTGGTGCTAATTCTGAACGAACAATTTCATTGCTTGCAGTAAAGAAGGGGATGCAGAATGGGACTGATATTTTAAAATGGTTTGAGCTTAAAATGGGACTAATATTAAAGTGTTATTAGTTAAGACTGATATTTCAGTAAAGAAGGCGGAAAATTTATTATGATTATTATCTTCTCTTTAACAAGTCAACAGAATACAAAAGTGGACATGAAGTTGAATGGAGAAATGTTGGTATAAATAGAGAAATTATATAGTAAGGGCAAAAATGTCTAAAAGTAGAGAGAATGCTCTTGTAAGAGGTGAAAAAAGAACAGAAATCTCTTATAAGAGGTTCTTATAAGAGGTTATTTTTATATAAAAGATCATCTCAAAAAGAGACTCTTACAAGAGGCTCTTACTGTAAATCTCTTATAAGTGGTCACCTCTTATAAGAGGCAAAAAAAAGAACAGACCCTAATAATAAGTCTTTCAACTAGTGAGTAGGATATCATAAATTCAATTTCCACTTACATATGTTTTTTTTTGTGCTATTATTGTGAGAGTAAAAATAACAGTACATAACCAATTAAAACAATACACAAATTGTTATGAATTACATATTGTAGTATGAGGGGTTTATAATAGAATTGAAAAGAGTCAAGGGACCTAATACAAATACAGTGTCAAGTAGGGGCCTACCCTCACATTGTAAAACCTGTCAACACCTGGATGCTTAGTTTGAACGTGCACAAGTCGTACTCAACTCACAACTTTAGTTTGAACAATGTTGTTTTTAAGGAATGACCACCCTAGTTTATTAATAAGAATTTAACGAAAAAGATCCAGAGTACTGGGCCAATTTATAAACTACAGACAGAAAATAAAATATACATGAAGCAATATGATCCGTACAAACAATAAATTCTTCCAATAACCCTGAAGGGTGGACCGACAAACAAGCTCGATCCAGCAAAATTGAATATACGTCAGTTTAGCTTCGTACACTGCCTCCACGGCTCATGCACACCCACCTGAAACAAGTCTGGCAGGATTTTATCACCCGTCGAGTCCTACCTTTTCGCTGGGGGGATCCCATCTTTGGGCCCAAGTTCCGCATGCCGAGTTTTGACAACCGCCAAGCTCTGTGTACACCTCCAATCCTCCCACAATCATGCAATAATCACACCCTCACCCAAAAACCGTAGTCAAGGAGAGAGCCTTGGAGAGGATATCTTTACCTCTCTCACGTCCTTGCTATCTCCAATAATTTTTCACAAATACAGACCAAATACAGACTAACACCAATATAGAGTAGTTTGAACAATGTTGGGCCCCAACATCATCAATGTGGGAGTGAAAGTGAGTGAGCATGGGGCTGTGAAATTAGAGATGCAAGCACATACAACACGCATCTTTGGGGCTGTGAAATAGCTCACCTGCTATGTATGCATGCTTTTTCTGATTCCAAGTGCTATATACGTTACACTGGATGTTCGTTTATGAAAAGATCAATGTGATGCTTATCTTGTTTTCTTTCATTTATTGAAGATATTTATTCACTGCAAAGATACATAGATAATGACATTGTGGAAAATATGTGAGATCATAGGATAAGATAGCAAGCCAATGAGAAGTGAACAGAAATATAAGACAAACGTCAACAGAGCAGCATTTTTATATCCTACTTCCTCCGTTTCAAAATCTAAAAGTTATTCTCATTTTTTCCACTATATAAGTCATTTTAAATTTTTGAGAAAATATCTTATTATTTTTAAATGTCTATAAATTAATTTTTATATAAGATTTTTAATTTTACCCTTATCCTTTTTTTTAAGAGAAATAATAAAAAATTATAGATGAGAAAAAATCGAACATTGTATAATTGATGGCTCATTAAGAGCATCCACAGTGGTTTGCTAAATGTGCATATTATCCATACTATAACAATTTCGCTTCTGCAGTCGTTTGCTATTTATTCATATTTTGGCAAAATCGATTGAGAAGATTGTTATATTTGAGAGGCGAAATGAGAAAATGCATATTATAGAGGACGGGGCTTCGAGTTCCGTCCCAAATAAAAAAATAATTTTTTTATTTTATCGGACATACTCTGAGTTACGTCCGATGAATTAGATCAATTTTGCGTTTAAAAAAATCAAAAATAAAAAAAAGAGCTTGGACGGAACTTTTGCGTTTAAAAAAACATCAGAAATAAAAAAAAAAGCTAAATCCAATGGCTCTCCAACGACACTTTCTCTATATCAACGGCTCTCTCACATTGTGTTATATATACTACCCATCCTGAACCAAATACAAGCATAACATTTGCCTCTAATCCTATATTCAGTAATATATATTTCCTCTCTGTCACCTACTGAGTTTTTAGTGAAAGAAATTAAATGGCGAGACGAGGAGCAAGAGGGAGAGCATATATAGTTCAGGAAGATGTTATTCTCTGTCAAAGTAGGATTAGTATAACATAAGATCCGTTGATCGGTAATGATCAATTCGGCGCACAATTCTGAGAGCGGATTTCTTCAACGTTTGTGGTATTATTAGGGACTCCAATCGATAGAACGGTGAGCTCACTTACTAGTCGATTTCAAATAATTTCTAAAGAAGTTGCCCCCTTTATAGCGAAATTGAGCAGTGCAACCAATAGAGCCACTAGTGGAACAACTAAGGCAGATAAGGTATGTAACAGAAATTTGATTTAAATTCATGCTTTAAATTATTTATGTAAATAATAACGTCCGATTTTTTAATTGTGTCTTATATTCGTAAAGCTAGAGTAGAATAGCTGCAAATATCTGGAAAAGCTTTCAGATTTGAGGAATTTTATGATATACTTAAAGATCAGCCAAAATTTTTATTGCGTACTACACAAGTTTTCGATAGAGTGCAAAGTTTCCAATATGGGGAAGGTAGTGGTAGCCAAAACTCTCCCACAATAAACAACTGGAATTCAGATATATCCGTTGATATGGAATCACCTACACCCCTCACACGACCACCAAGTCGCAAAGCAGCGAGGAGAAAAGCAAAAAGACTGGCCGAAATATCATAATTCACTGAAATTGTCGAAGAAACCAAAAATTTTAATGCTCATTACAAAGAAACACAAGACAAGAGGAATGCATCCATGGAAATGAAGATTGTTATTAAACAAAGAGAATGTGATCTTAAAGAACGGGCCGAGGAAGATCGCATTATGAGTATCGAACTTAATAGTTTACCTACTAATCAACGTAATTATTTTATGTGTAAACAAAATAATATTCTGTAAAAACGAGGTTATAATAGTGGGTAAACTACATTAACCCCAATTTTTTATTTTAGCATTATCGAATGTAAGCCCGAATTATTATTTCGAATGTATCCTACTATAGCGCCCTGAATTTCTAATATAATATCTTAGAAAATACGTGGCACAATCCCAGCATCAACTTCAATGTAACATTAAACACAACCAACACCAATGAATTTTTCAACTTTTATTACAATCATCTTTTACATTGCACAGCGGAATTTAAAACATCTCAAATCATAATTTTCTTTTATTCACAACACAGTCTTTTTACAACACTGCTTTACAAATTTACACAAAACTCTATTAAATCAATTTATCTCAAAACTAATTCAAGCATCCACACCTCCACACTCTAAGCAACAACCTGCAACACATGAGGCTAGAGATGATCCCTAACCCCAAAACTAAAGGGGTCAGCCATAAATGGTGTGAGTGACATAAAATAAACAGCATAAACGAACATTAAGCATGGATCCTTAAACAACATACACTAAACAAGAATATGAGAAGTAAGAAATGACAGAGAAACGTGAAAACATCAAATGTAGCTTAACTAAGTGTTAGGTGTAGAAAAACAGGAAAACCACATGCATAAAACCAAGTCAAGAAAACACAAATTCTATATACGGACTCTCTAATGCATACTTGTCGAAGTCTGTGCATCCCACTCTACATAGGTTCGGTGCAAGCCCTTAACGTCTCCACATTATAGGGTTCAATCCCCGCTATGCAACTAATCCTATCACGATGACTACTACGAGATAAAGATAAACTGTGAGTATCAGCCCATGCCCCGATAATTCCGGAGATAGATCCCACACCTCAGGTATTTTACCTGGATAATTTCGGAGATCATCCCACACCGAAAGCAATGACCTCATCACACGAATACCATATGAGCGTCGTCTCGACCCCGATAATTTCGGAGATCAATCCCACACCACAAGTAATCACCTGGATAATTCCGGAGATATATCCCACACCACAGGTAATTTACCTGGATAATTCCGGAGATAGATCCCACACCGCAAGTAAGTTACTTGGATAATTCCGGAGATTAAATCCCACACCGAAAGCCATACTGAGGTACTTGACCCATGTTCCCGTTCATCATATCACCACTAGTGCCTGTCCTTATTATTCTTGGGTTACTTAATTACTCAACGAATCTCCTAGAGTTGGTGTACCCTACCGGACTTAACTCAAAACTGAACAACTGAAATGCCTCAACAGGACTCAACAAAAGAACTCAAGTGCTGGTATACTAGGATCACACACATCCTCTAGAGACCCAAACTCAAGGTCTAAACCAACTTTCCACCATAAATAGCTCAACTGAATATCTTAAACTCATATGCTTAACAGAAGACAAAGTATAGACTAAAATATTTGAAGACTAATCATTCGAAAGAACATTCAAGTTTATGAAAACTCATCAGTACCAGTTGACTTATTACTGTAGTAAGTCAACTGTCCAGAGGGAAAATATCCATGATTTTAAGAAAATAAGTTAAGTAATATAAGTTGACTTATAAGAGTCATAAGTCGACTTACCAAAAATATAAGTTGACTTATAAAAGTCATAAGTCGACTCAGCAGAGAGAAATTCCAAAAATCTTTAAGAAAATATTCTAAGTGTTATAAGTCGACTTGCAAAAGTCATAAGTCGACTTACCAGAGATTATAAGTTGACTTAAAAAGTCATAAGTCGACTTACCAGAGAAAAAATTACGATAACTTTGAAAAATAAATTCTAAGTGTACCAGTCGACTGAAAAGGGTCTAAGTCGACTGTCCAGAACGGATTTTCAAGAAAAATAAAGATCTAGCAGTTGGGTCGTGCCAGTCGACTGAAAGGTCTGACAGTCGACTGTCGGCCTACAGTCTGCCAAATTTTGGTTGTACATGATAATCAAAATTAGAGTTTTTTAAAAGAAATCATTGTTTATGAAAATAATTCGTATTCAGGTAAAAATGACAATCTCAAAGTATCCTCAGATTGGATACATTACTCAAATCAACCCATGTCTCAAAACTCAAGTTCTCATGTTCTAGATTCCTAATTTTTCCATTAGGGTTTCTCAATACTGAATTTCTTTCACAACTCAAAACCAAAATCTGATTTGTATCCGCGAGATCCAGATGTTCATCCATCCAATCCCTTATTATCATAACCATACTCATATCTTAAACATGCTTTCTAGCAATACAAATTTATAACCCAAGATCTACTAAACATTCATAGATTTCACATACATAATACGACAACAATCATTTCATTGCTCAAACAAACATGTCAAAACAAACAACTAAACAATCATTCACATAAATCAACAACAATCCGAATTCACATCAGTCACCTAAATCAAACAACAAACAAATTTCATATCACTCACCTTAGGAATGAAGAGATCCAACGAAAAAGCCTTCCTTTTTGCGAGATCCAAATTCCTCTTGATCCTCCAAAAATATCACAAAATTCTATACTGTGCAGCAAATGACGGCTGCATTTTCTTTTAAATACCCGGGGTAAGAAGTTTAGGTTTTCCAAACACTTTTGCAAAATAATCCCTTCAAAATACAACTTTATATATATAGCTCTATTCTTGGAAATTCAATAAAATTCATTTAAATTAGGATTTAAAAGTAAAATATAATCCTAAATCTCAACTGGTACTGTTCAAAATGTCCAGAAAGTACATTTTATATTTTAACCCCTAAAAATGATAAATTTGCAAAAATGTCCTTCTTTTCTCAAAATTTGCAAATAGATCCAATTAATTTCAGAAAAATCTGGGAAAATTATAAATAAATCCCAAATATTAAATAATGATTTTTCATGAAGAAAATTTGACTTTTGAACTTCTCAAGAAATTATTTACACGTATTTTGCACGTGTAAAAAGATATATTTTCAGAAAATATTTATTAAATCCCCAAAGATCATTTTAATTCATTTATAAACCTTTAAAAATAATATTTAAAAAAAATACGGGGTTCTACACCTACGTTATTATTTTGAATGTATCAAACAATATTCGTAATATTTATGTATTTGTGAATATCGCAAAATGGCAAAACTAAGTATTGAAGCCAATGTGTTATAATAAAATATGACATTAAGGCTTTAATTATACCTGAATCTAAGATTTAAATATTAAATCATAGTTCAAAGTAGTATATTAACTCAGATTTAAATTATTACTCAATACAAAGTAGTACATTATACGAGAATGAGAATACATTTAAATACAATTACTATTTAAAATGGCGAGAATGAAATTTTATTACACTTCTCCATATTGTGACCATATATGCTCCACCAAATCTTGACGAAGTGCATGATATTTTTGTCTATCATGTACAATCACATTACGAAGGATTCGAGAACCTTGATCAGTTGGTTCACCTCAGTTAGGTACGATCACAGCCGAGTCAGGGATTTAATCGTAATCATAATCAACAATCCCTTCTTCACGTTCGTCCTCAACAATCATATTGTGTAAGATGATACATATTTTCATGATATCTGAAAGACTATCTGCATCCCACAAATATGTTGGACCATTGACTATTGCAAATCGTGATTTTAAGACTCCGAAAGCACGTTCTACATCTTTTATGGCACCCTCTTGCATTTCCGCGAACTTCTTTTTCTTTTGGGTCTCCGGTGCGGTATAAGTTTTGACTATGGTTGCCAACGGGTGGGAGGTATACCATCCACTAAATAGTAGCCCATATTGTAATTGTGGTTATTAATGACAAAATTTTCCATGGTGCGCAATCATCAAAATTCTCATTAAATAAATTAGAACGGTTAAGCACATTTATATCATTATGGTATCCTGACATTCCGAAGAATGAATGTCAGAACCAAAGATCATAAGAAGCAACTGCTTCGAGAATAATAGTTGGTTCGGGTCCTGTGTACTGGCCATGCCATGCTACTGGACAATTTTTTCACTTCCAATGCATGTAATCTACACTACCCAACATGCCAGGGAAACCTCGAGCGTTGTTTTCTTCGAGGAGTCTTTCTACATCGGCGGGGATTGGTTTCCTCATATATTGCATACCAAATATAGTAACAATTGCAACAAAAAAAAAACAACGTAGAGTTTTCAATACCGTGGTTTTGCTGATTCATATATATTCGTCAACAGCATCAACCACCCCTCCATACTCCAAACAACACAGTGCCGCTGTAATTTTCTGATGTGGAGTTAATCCAAGTTGTTTACATGCATCTTGTTGCTGAAGAAAATACTGATCGTAACCCACAACACATCCATACCCGATTGAAGAGGTGTTGGTGCATACAAAAACGACGACAGAAGATTGAATCTGGGTAAACTGGATTTTTAGAAAAATAGTCTTTCCACATTCGTCTATGACCTTCTTCTCTTTCACGACGAATGTAACGGCGACGAGTGATTTTTTCACTTGATTGAATCTCTCTACCAAGCCTTAGTAGATGGTTGTTAATAATCTTAGCAATTACATTCTAGTGCTCCGCTGATTCATCAGAAGATGTTAAGGAAGAAGATGAATCTAAATTAGCCATGACTAATAAGAAGATATAATTGCAGTGGGTGAATTCGTAGTTGAAGATGAAAAAAATTAGACGACTTGAAGCTAGGCAGAATGCCCACATATAAATAAATGTCACGCCCCGCTTCCCAAAAAAAAGAATACAGAATACGGATACGTGACTAAGCCCAGCGAATGATTTTTATTATTCATAAGCTATTCAGAATATTTACACATCTTACAAAAATAGTCAGATTCAGAAGTAAGAGAAATCAACCATATATGCATAATCGAATCAAATATACCAACAGAAATTTACTTGAAACCAAAATATAATAATATCAAATAAATCAGATCTGAACAAGTTAATATTCTGGGTCACATTGCCTAAATACAAAATAAATTCAAGTACAGAAACATTATTCCAAATAAGCAACCGAAATAATAATAATAAATGTAAACTCCAGCACTAATATCTCATATCACCAACTCCATCTTGTAGCTGATCATCCTGGTCTGCAATTAATAAATTGCAGGAAAAGGAAAAGAAACAAGATTCCCGTCAATGCAAGTTACGGACCGCTTGTAGTGCAGGATACAAGTACACGAAATAAATAAACAGATATAAAATCACAGCAGTAACAAACATAGCATGGTATAGGCATGTCAACAGAATAAGATCTAATATGAATTAGAAAAATAGAATCAAGTAGCATGGTATACTAATATATATGTACCAAGTGTCAAATAGTATGCAGACAGGTATACAGATAGTAGTGTAAGATAACAGTCAGACAGTTCAGATAACAGTATCAGATAACAGTCAGATGATAATAGATAACAGTATAATAGATGTCATGTTCTTATAGTTCTTGTGTTTATTACTAACTAGGTAGTACTTCATGCGTCCCAAATTTTTACCACATGGTTGCTATATTCAAACAGTTTCGTTTTAAATTTCATAGGGATCATATAGGGCCTCCGAGTACAACTTCCTATAGGAAAGTGTGCAGTAAGGTAATCAGTATAACAGTATCGTATCATATAACAGATGCTCAGTATGGAAAACACGGACCCCCTTCCAAGTACACATTTCTATAATTTCCCACTACTAGATCTTTTCCTTAAACCCCGGCTTGGTCATTTTTTATTATTATTAATCAAACAGACATGTATGTGTCACAACAGGGTAAGAATAGTATGGTATAAATAAGTAACAGGTTCAGGGTGAAAGATAAGCTTGTACAGGTGAAAGATAACTCATAAAAGAACAGTGCAACGAAAATTCTAGTTCATGACACCAAGATAAGACTGCACTAAAACTGGGATTTCCGTTGCTACAAATGAGCAAATCTAATTCCGTCAAAGAATCTGAAAAATAGACTCCCGGCCAAATTCAGAAAATATATATAAGTTACATGGTATTTCACAAAAATATAACTCAAAACAGGTTTGAATTCAGAAAACATGTTCAGCCAAAAATAAGAAGATTGTATTGAAAGTCAGGAAAACAGCATGAAAACTCATTAATTAATTCCACGAAAAATCTGGGGTATTCCCCTATATGTGTAGCATCAGAATATAAAGTTTCATAATTTTTCAATATAAATAGTTTAGTAAAAAAAATTAGAAAATATCAAGATGCAGTAGTTTTGTAAACCTGGAATTATAAACCTTGTTATACGAAAACAGCAATATCTCACAAACTATAAATTGAAATCTAAATCTGCCAAAAGTTTGATAAAATGTACTCATTAGACTAACTTTCATATTCACAAATATTTTACAAAAAGCAAGTAGAATTAGGTCGAAAATCAGGTTCTTTACTGAACAGTATGAAAATTCTGCATGTATAGTAATTGTTTGGAAACATAAAACGGTTTGTAAAACTCATCAAATAAATCTAAAATTTTTTAGGGTTAATCCCAATCAAGTATAGTTGTATTGTGCAAAATATTGGATCAAAATAATACTTTTAACATCATGATAAAAATAGATTACTCTTCAGAATTCATAGAAAACAAAATCTGAAAATCTCTTTATACCTCTGTAGTAAAATAGACATAACTCACAACTCGTTAAACGAATCTGAGATCTGTCAGAAGGGTTAGAAAATAGACAGAATTCTCTACAGTTCATATTCACAAATAATTTTAATATACTGACCTTAATAGGGTCTAAAATATTGATCAAAAGTAAAGTAACAGAAAATACAGATTTCTCTTCGAACATGAAATCATCTAGTTCAAGTAAAACTCATTCAAATCAAACCAAACATGAAATATAGTGTACTAGATGTCCAAACAACATGATATAAGGTATTTTGCAAGTCCACAATAAGTATAGCACGAATAACACATCAAGCACACAATATCACAAAATAGCATGCATATATACATCCAAAAAGTGGTCGTCCCTAGTTGTTTTATGTCATGTATGTCGTGGGGCAACTAAGGTCGAATCAACACAATAGAGACAATATATAATAGAGAATTCACACATGAATTGTCTCTAGAATTCAACTACACTACAGGCGGTATTTAGTACTTGTATTACAGAAAGAAAAGAGTACAAGTTACTTGCCTGAGAGACGACGACGAAAACGGCACAAAAGTAAGAATAACAAGAACAGATTCTCGGGCAAACAAACACAATGAACCACGAACCACGAACCACGAACCACAACCTCGAACACCACGAACAACTACGACCTTGCGAACCCAAAACCAGCACACGAACTCAATGAACAAGAACTACGAGCACACGCACACCCAAAGACAACACCCACAAGAACTCAACCACGGCAAGACGACGGCGAATGCGTCGCTGCTGTAGTTGCAGCGCGGCTGTTGTTGCGACTACGGGGAGGACAACACCAAGATGGCGCTGTGTGTCTTGCGGTCTGGCGGCGCGCTCGGAAGGACGGGAGACAGGGGCTACGTTGCGGTGGTTGCGGCGCGACAGCAGGGAGAGAACGGGGGCTGAACGGTTGGGAGAGAGCACGGGGGTCGGGGTCGACTCCTGGCTGTGCTGCGATGCAGCTGGTCGGGGTCACAGGGGTGCAGAGCGGAAGAGGATGAATGGGGAGGCTAGGGTTTTCTTGGTGAAGATGAACAAGCGCATATAGGTGGTTTATATATATGGGTAGAGATAGGTTTTAGGATTAATAGGGTAGGGGGAGGCAGCACAATGAATGTAGGGGAACCGGGTTTGGGTTAAGTGCAAAATAGGGTATAGGATTTAATAATTAATGGGTCTCGGGTATTTATAAATGGGTAATAGGGTATATTGGATTTTAATTGTGTAATTGGTAGTTGGTGAATAGGATTTGGGTAGTTTATAGGGTTATAAGGTTGAATAGGATTTATTATAGGAAGTCCACAAGAATAATAGAGTGATCCAACAATGAGATGACACAAAAAATGGGTAAATAAAATAGGGTACGAACAATAAAATGAGAATAAAAAATACTGGCATGATCAAACAGGGACGAAACAAAAAGAGACAACAGAATCAAGAACTCAAATAAAAGATGACAAAACGATAAAAATAAATATATTGAGAATAAAGATCCAATATACGGTCCAAGAGAGATACAAAGAGAGAAAATATACCAAAAAAAATACACCTAAAAATACACAAAATGAAAAACAGGGGTTACAATAAATTTGTGGAGCGTGAAGATGAAAGAATCCTTATTGTCCTGTCCAATCTCAATATGAGATAATAATAGGTAGGTTTGTAGCTAGGGATTCCTGTGTACAAAAGTGGAGCTATAAAGGGTTAGCTAGGAGAGAATCATCCTGGTATCCATTGTGTAGCTACAATCCAAAAAACCTAAATTGGCATGTGACATTAATACTTTGACATTAATACCCTCATGCTATCTACAAAACAATAGGAGTACAATTTTTACTACTCATCATCATCATACTGTGTACATGGCATAAAAGAAAAAGGCGATGCCAACGTCAATGCTTCAGTGTCCTCTAGATTCAGACGCATCGGCCTATGTCGAGAAGTAGATGGTCTGTTCGTCGATACAGATCGTCTAATATTTGGTACTTCAATTGGAACTGATTCCCTCAACACCATGTCGAAAAGTATGATTCACTGCAATTGCGCTTCGGTATTGAAATATTGTTGATAACGTCTGTATAACTCCTCCTGACAAAAGATATAAGATACAATAACAAGTAAGAGTACATAAAATACAATATAAATTAATAACGTTCTAAATTTGAAATTTTTCTAGGATTCTGGTAACTCACATATGAAGTTTGTCCATGCAGATCAAACGGGAAATAATTATTAGGGTCCAAACTTTTGTTAGTAGTACTGCCTGAAAATAGTGGCACTTCAACGTAAGGTTGACCATGTATTAATGACATGACTTCCGTGGGTTGTGTTGGTTACTTGGCTAGTAGCCAAAATGAAGGTGCAGCATGGGGCAACTGAGCCGAAGGATCCCTAATTGCTGCTGACCCAATGAAATCGACATTTGCTGTATGTGATAGTGCCGGCATTATCAGACCAATTGAAACCTTTGCCCAATATTGATCATAGGTGCTCTGCTCTACATGAGTTACGAATTGCGATGCCTCGATAAAATCAAAAAAGTAAGTACTGGATGACATTATACGCATGAGAGGAGGTGGGTCTTTTGGGATAGTAATTATTCCAGTAAGTTGGTGAAAATAACGATCACCAAGATAACATACACCCTGTATCAAATGTTTACTTTAGCAGCTAACTGAACTGTTTAATAAAAGTACATAAAATTTAATTATTATGTGAACAATACAAAAAATAATATACCTGGTCGCTACGTAAAAATATGTCGATACCTTGAAATGAAGTTGACAACTTCAATTTCATATATGTCTTTAAATGATGACCCATTATATGGCTGCCAAATAATAGAGGATGAAGTACGCATCTCCGACTGATCGCGGGCCATCGATTGATTGTACCTAATATGATCAGATCGACCTGTATCCAAGAATTCTCGATTCCATCACAATATTTTCGGCCATTTGTCAGAATTAGCCCTGTGAGTCTCCATAGGGATGTTCCTATCTCTAACCGGGACACAACAATTTGTGTATTTGTAAGCCTAATAATGTAGAAAGCAATTTCAAATATGTTACAAATAGACGAATTGAAATAATATGATGCCATTATTTGACTAAAATTAATATTAAATAGATTTAATATTACCTCTAGCACTTGCGGCGTCCCATTAAATAACTTGACTATATGTCTGTTACATGTGTCCAAAAACAAATACAGCAAAGCCAATGCATGACTACCCCAATCGTTTTTGTCAACTAAATTAAGATCTTCAACTGCGGCTAGCCAACCGCATCTGACTAACCCAGAACCATTAGGATAAAGAAATGTACCGAGGAAGAACATAAAAAAAGCTCGTGCAATCCTCATTGTTAGTACAAAATCGGTTTCAGCTACTTCAATCAAAGTACTGGTAAAATAACGTTTGAAAAAAGAACAGCGTGTACCTTGTGATTTCCAATCATCTTCAGTTATTTTTGGAAAGAAGCGAGTCTGAATAATTTCAAAATTATATGCCTCGTCGTTACAAGGAGGTAACTCACCGATACTGATAGAAATCCACGTTAGCATATCCAATCCAACGGAGTGAAACCCAACACATCACACGGTAGGTGGAAAGTATGGGTAGTGTTCCACCATCTCTCTACCAGTGCCTCGACAAGCCGTATAGACGGCTTATTTGTATTAATATTCATGAAATGGTGCCATCCCACCTGCTCCACTAGTTTTTTAATTAGTGGGATACGTGAGCAGTACTTATTATACATCTTGATTGGGTCCCTCCAATTTTTCCTGAATTTACAAAAACTACCCTTAGGGTTAACAGTAATATATTTACAAATATAATTGAAATCGTCTACTACCCAATTTCAATTGGATTGATCAGTAAGGTTGACATTCAAATTCTCTCCTTTAGCTTCGCTGCTTGAGTTGCCATGAATTGGCCTCTATTCCCGCTTTGATTTTAATCGACCAATAAATCTTTTTATCGAAGACATTGACTAATATAAAGGAAATTAATACTTTTATAAGTTTTTGGGATTGGTGTGTTGATAAAAACTATCAGTGGGCTAATTGAAAAATAGATAGTGAGATGACCGATTAGAGAAGAGTGTAGCTCGGTTTGTAGATATTGAGATAGAGAGGGAGATGAGAGATTAAGAAGGTTGAAGATTGCATTATTTTAGGTTGGCAGAAACATGCTGAATATATAGGACCAGGAGTTGGGGCAAAATGGTCCAATTAAAGTAAAGCCCAAATTAACAGATTAATTAACGGGAAAAGAAAAGAAAGTTCCCAAAATTGTCGTACGGAACTCTTCCGTCCGAAGCTTTGGAAAAGTCCCCAAAAGCACGGAAGGAACGTAGACAACCGTCCGTTGCAATTTTTTTTTTAATTTTTTTTTTTTTTGGCCTCCAACAGAGCTTCAAGTTGCGCCCCAGCTTTAATTTTTTTTTTGTATATTCAGTAAAAAAAAAATTCGCGGGACGGAACTTAGAGTTCCGTCCGATCATATTTTATTTTTGATTGCTATATTATAGTATTTCACCACTGCTGCAAACGAGACTTTGCTATATGTATAATATACCTTTTGCTATTTTTTAGCAATCACGACTGTGGATGCCCTTATAAGCTTCAAAAACCAAGAATATATAGTACTTTTACTCAATCCTAGGTTGTTTCTTACTTGTCTTGTAGAAACCTATAATGACTTAGATGTGAAACGGATGGAATATTTATGTTTATTCAATATGGTCTTCGAGAGTTTTCTACACCCGAATCAAAAAATACAGGTGCGTTTTTGAGACCTACCAAATTCGTAAACAAGTTAGGATTACAATATATTGACATATTTTGGGCATGTTCTGGTTACCAACTGTTTGTTCGCTAGTACATAAAATTGATAATCGAATTTAAGGAGCAAAAACAAAATCATTACTTTTCAACATTTTCTTGTTCATTGTTTATTATCAAGAAAAAAACATAAATTTGCATGCTGAAGTAATATTTTATTGGTTCTTCATTTGTTTGCAAGGAAAATTAAAGGAAGAAAAAAGTATAGAGAGAGAGAAGATAGCCAATTCACCGTATATTGTAGTGAATTGGTTATTGATACTTTTGATATATAAGTTGCCGTAATTCTAACAAACTTTCATTCATCTCAAGCGAACAAGATATTTGAAAGTGAGAAAAATAGTAGAACTAAAAATACTGATATATCATGCAAAATTAATTAAATTCATGATCTTTTCTATTAAATAAATGGCCCCTTTGCATGCAAGTTAGCCTGCTCAATGGAATGGGAAGAATGTGTTTAGGTAAAATTCTGAGAATGTGAATGTACAAGATAATG
This sequence comes from Hemerocallis citrina, assembly GCA_017893485.1. NCBI lineage: Eukaryota > Viridiplantae > Streptophyta > Magnoliopsida > Asparagales > Asphodelaceae > Hemerocallis > Hemerocallis citrina. The sequence goes on along the minus strand of CM030364.1, from coordinate 227,526,062 downwards.
GTCATATCAAGGGAAGGTCACATGACAAGAAAGGACTCAGCCTCACATGAGGGCAAAAACACACCATTGAATATACAGGCCCCAACCAATTAAAAGAAGAGCAAGAGTCCTGGAAATAGACTCAGGTCCTCATCAGTCTCTGATAAACAACTTAAACATCCCCTAAATATAGAAAAATCTAACCCAAGCCTCAACACACACGCATTTTACACCTTACAAACATATCTACCAAATCAGCTCAAACCAAATACGTACAGATAGCAAATACGGTCACTCTCGTTTGTTAAATTCAGCTGCAACTTAGCATTCAGCATTCTACTGCTACAATAAAGAATTGCAGGAAAAGATACAGTTCCTATATATATAAAATCACCATAAAATTACATAAAAGGTAGACAATACCGTACCCTAAATAAACCAACACTGCAGTGCTAACCCACTTAGAACAAACAAAAAACCACAGTTAAAATACACAGACAAAGCTCCATTTGATGATGAACCCATCTCAGTTTGATGCAAAGCAAACCCACCTCTGTTAATACTATCTTCACAAACCCTAACTCCAACTTTGTCTCCTTCAATCCTCGTAGACCCATCGACGCAAAGCCCAGGATTCTCACTCAAATCCAGATTCATCCCTAACCTTGTTATGAAGCCTGCACTGAAAGGAACAACACCATTCAACAAATTCCTGCTCAGATTCATGTGGTACATTCTCACAAGCCCACTCAACCCTGGTGGGATTTCCCCACTAAGTCTGTTGTTCTCCAACGACAATGTAGTCAAGTTTGTTAGCCATGCAAAGCTTCCCGGTATCGAACCAGAATAGCCCGAATTCGCCAACCTCAGCTCCTGAAGCTTCACCAATCTGCCAAGCTGAAATGGCAATGAAACAAACATAGGGTTGCCATCCATTAGTAAATACTGAAGATTCTGAAGGTTCAGCAAGCCTTTCGGAAACTCCCCCGTAAGTTTGTTGTTGCTGAGAGCCAAGAAAGTGAGCAAGCTCAAATTCCCTAAGCTCTCAGGAATGGTGCCAGTGAGTGAGTTTGAGCTCAAGTCAAGCTTCTGAATCTGACCCATTTGACCAACTGATGCAGGAATTTGGCCACTGAGAGAGTTATAGCTCAAATCAAGGTCTACCAAGTTCCTCATCTCTCTCATTTTGGCTGGAATCTGACCACTGAGTGAGTTGTAGCTCAGGTCAAGATGAACAAGTGCGCTCAACAATGAGACTGTATCAGGAATCTTACCGAAGATTCTGTTCTGAGAGAGGGTAAGCACTTGAAGGGAAGACAAAGATGAAATCTGAGGGGGAATGGGGCCCACAAGAGCAGGGTTTGACTTGAGGGTAAGTTGCTGAAGAGACCCATGAGGAGTGAATGGAAAGGAGAGGGAGGTTTTGGTAGCTTTGAAGCAGCTGAAGAAGAAGAGGGACTGAAGGTGAGGGAGGTTGAAGACAAAGGAAGGGAAGGTGGAGGAGTGTTTGCAGGTAGAGTTAGGGTGGGTCCCAAAGTCAAGCTTGGTGACATGGAGGAGGTTATCTGGGAAAGCCTTGCACTCAAGGCCAGGCCAGGAGGAGCCAGGCTGGCAAGGGTTAGGGTAGGATGCCCTCCAATCTCTATCTGAGGAGATGGAGTACATGACTTTGAAGAGGGTTTCTCTTTCTGTGGGGTCCATGTTGTTCATTTGGTTGGCAATGGTGGTGAGAGGGAGGAGGAGGAGGAGCTGCAGGAGGAGGAGAGACATGATGATCATGGAGGTTGGTGAGGGCATGGAAGGAGGAGAAGAAGAGGAGGTGGTGGTGGTTTTGAGGGGGTGGAGGAGGAGTCTGATATGAGTGATATGATGGGGGGTGGGGTCCGTGATGTTTTTTTTGTGGGGGAGTTGAGAGGTTTTCAAACGGAACCATATAAGGTGAAGGTGATTAAAGATTGAATAAAGATTTGAGATAGTGTCATGTGTGCTTGATTGATAATAAAGCTGTAGTATTTAGTACTAGTTTTGTTTTGCTATGGGTTTTGAATTAGGTTGTAGTATAGAAGTAGTTAGCTGGAAATCAGTATATATTTAAATATAATTTAATAGATACAATATCTAATCTCTAATGCTATAATTAGATAGTTGGAGTTGTGTTATTCATAAATAAATCAATTCAATTTATAGACAAACAAATTTGGTCGATCTAATCTCAATCACTCATTTTAAGTGATAGTTATACTAACAATCAATTTACTCAATTGTTGTGAGTTACCATAACATTCTTAAAATTCAAATTATTTACAACATAAATATTTACAAAGTGTCACTCATAAAATAAAAGTTGGTGCCGCTTGAGGTAATAACAAAACTATTAGGGCTGTAAAATAAACAGGACGATACGTCGTCCGTCCAAGTCTGGCTCGAGAAATGACCCGATCGTGGACCCTTCGAACTGTTATACAAACCGAACTTGAACAAATTAATAGGTCTGATGCTTTACCGAGTCCGGTCCGTCCGAACAAACATAGCCTTCTACTTTTATAACGAACCGAGTATGGACTATAAAAATTTTATCAGACCTGGACCGAGCCGGACATAAGCCCGTCAGAGTAGAATTTTGGTCCGAGCTTGAACATATGGCTGTCCGGTCCCATCCGGTCTGATTTACAGCCCTAAAAACTATATTCCCCAAACTCTTGATCCTTAAATCCAAAATCGATCCTCATCCAAATCCGAATTCCAAATTACCAAATCAATCCCCACTCAAATCTGATCCCTGCATCGTCGGCCTCCTCCTGCGTCGCCGCTCTCCTTGTGTCGTCAATCTCCCCTGCACAGCCACAACAGGGGCAAACCCAAACTCTAGCTGCTAACTATTGGTGTATGCCTTAGACCAATTGTGTATTAACATTACTAGTTTACATTGTATCATGACATTTATTTCATATTTAGGCATTTCATTTATTGTGTTATTTGTGAATTAAATGAACATAATAAAGTTCTTAGAATAGTAAGTTGAATGTCATGGGATATTAAGTGCATAACTTGATTATGAAATCCTATTGGATGAAATCAGAACATTGTTCTTAAATGTCCCTAGTCAAATATTATTGTCAATTAAGACAATGATAATACATAGAGACTAGTGTGTGCGTAGACAGATGACCATTCTCACAGGTCATGGATATGAGATATCAAGTCTTTAGATGGGTACATATTAGATAATAATGTACTGGACAGACCTACCATGAGAATGCTGCATGGATCGTTATGTGAGTATCATAAGCAGTTTTTACAGTGACCATGATGTACGTAGTCCTTTGATTTGAAGTCATTACGGTTCCCTATATGAGAAGTTATATGTTTTAATACCGCAAAACGTTACCTGTAATAAGGTAATTATAAAGTCAACTATTGGATATACTAAAAATCATGCAGGAGGGATGCGAGTGACTTAGATATGATTTGTCCATCTTACATAACACGAACGATATCTACGGGCCCCTTGATTGAGTGAGACTACAAAATGCATGACCATGCTCAAATGAGTCAATATGAGATATTGATCTCATTTATTTTAGTAAGTCTACTCGGACATCACGAAACTAAAGATTGAACTATACAAGGGTGACATGCTTTATGCCATGTGGTCAATTAAGTTATCTGGACAAAAAGACTAGACAACATGGTAACATTGGTCACGGATATGTTATGTCAAATCACTGACATTCCCGTTACTTGAGTAGCAGTGATATATTGCTAGATACCGCTTAGTGTTTGTAATACTCTAATATGATTTTTGTTTTACTGTAAATGTAATGGGAACCTATAGGGTCACACACTTAGAATAAATCATAATTGGAATTTAAATTCATAAGATAAATTTAAATAGGGATCCAAGTAAGACTTGAACTCCTGACATAGGTTAGACATTTAATTAGATTAAATGGACCAACTAAAGTTCAAAGGCCCACACACAAATCTAACACATGTCAGATTGTAAGCCCAACAATCTCATTACTCTCTTAGGATTGGTTTTCTGCACCTATATATAAGATATGTATATGTGGAAACGACACACGTAAAATAACCCTAACCGTCACAGAAAGTGAGAGAGGGAGATCGTGATGAGGAACATCCCCTTCTTGCAGCTAGCACCGCGGTCTGAGGGAGAGCCGTTTTTCGTTCCGTTCATGTGGATACTGTAGAGGCACCGCACTATTGCAGTGCAGTGATCGGCATATTGTGGAGACATCAGATGTATCTTTAAGGTATAACTCCTAAACACAATTAATGGTTTTTGCATGGATCCATGGCTAGGTTTAGATATTTTTGTAATTTTTTCACTGTGTATTTAATCTGTGATTGCATTCGAAACTTAACACCAACACCAAGTTGACCGCCTCTTCTTGACCGTCTTCCTCCTCTCCAACCCAATCCCAACAACAACCCACAACCCTATTCGAAGATTCTAGAAGATGAGAGCGTGCGAGTGCCATGGTAAAATTGAGCGCGGAAAATTGGCGCATGTTTCGATTGACGAATCCAAAGGTTCATCCAACTTTTCTCTTCATCTTCGTCTCTATTTTTTTCGATTAATGCAATGAAATTGTTAGGGTTAGGATTTTGATCTATTTCTTACGAATTTTGGGAATTTCTATCTTGATTTTGTAGGTATGAAAAATTAGTGTTTCAAAGAAGCAAATGTTTTAGAGAATGCTATATTTTTTTCCAACCCAAGCTTGATTACTAGGGTTTTCCTAATATTTCTTTGCATTTAATTTTTATTTTCATAAATTTTGAAGGGTCGATGGAGGAAAGTTCGGTCTCCGAAGAGAACGGATCGGAGTTTGGATTTTGTAAGAAGATCTTCTGCAGCTATCGGGTCGGAGTTTGGGTTCTTTCTGATCTCGACAATATCTTTAGGTATGTTCCCGATTCTTTTTTTTCAATGTTAAAAAAAAAAAGATGAATTAATGGACTTTTTAGTTGAATTTTATAATCTTATTTAAGTTTAGGTGAAAAGTTTATAGATCAATTATTTATACTGAATGCATGCATATCGCTACAATTTTTATTTATGTTTGAAATTATATCGACACATGCATTAAAAATGTTTTTTTTAATATATTGTGCTCATTGATTCTGATACCGTTGATGATCGTTCTTGCAATGGATGGCACTTTTGTAAAAGCTGTAATCATGTATATGCATGTATATTATCACACTTTTTAATTTTATTCTATTTTAACAATCGCTGTCTTTACTTTTGTTAGGGCGTGCATCACAGACTTGCAGATAACTAGTAATGTGAATTGCATAGATAATAATGATTTCCAATTTTGAATATTACTTAAATATAATATGGCAAAACATATGGTAGTTTCGTGCCTATATGAACCATTAAATTAGAGTTATAACAGGAACTATGAAATTTCTTTTAGCTGAGAGATTTTATTTCCTAAGATCTATTTGAGAAAAACATTAGGAAACCTATAGGTATTTTCTCGGCGGATAGAGACATGCTACCCATAGTTAAGATAGTAAAGATAACTATCACTATTCTAGCTGTAACAGTTCCAAGTAGCTCATCTTTTGGGGGGTTTAAGTTAAGGTACTGATGCTACTTATTTTCATTGTGGGAGCAATAGGTGTGAGTTCTTATAATTTATAAAGTGGAAGGGATGGATCTTAACTGCGGTTCGGTCTGTTCCTGGAGGTCAGCTTGGAAGAGCTGTTGGTGCTCGGACGGCCTGGGTACCCACAAAATTCCTAGAAACACCGGGAGAAATCCCGGCGACAGGCCCTCCGACGATTTATTCAGTCACTGAAAAAGAGACTGGACAGCTAGGGTTCATGTCACGCCCCGCTTCCCAAAAAGAAATACGGAATACGGATACGCGACAAAAGTCTAGCGAATGGCTTTCACCATTCATAAGCTGTCAGGATCTTTACAACAAGTCACAAGAAATAGCAAGAAGTAAGCAAGAAGAATCATCCACGCATGCATGGGACAAATTAATATGATCAACAAAAATACTTGAAATCAATACAAGATTCTCAAATATTCAGATCTGGAAACAAATTATAAATTCTGGGACAAACTGTCCAATACAAAATCCATGTAGCAACAATTATAATTTATTCAAAAATAGGAATGAACTCAAGCAAGAAGCTAGCCAAGCCTAGAATACTTGGTCACTTACTCTTTCAGGCAGTTGGTCACCAAAATTTGCAAATTGACAATTTGCAGCAAAAGAGAACAGGAAACAAAATGCCCATCAGTGCAAGTTACGGGCCGCATGTAGTGCAGGCAACAAGTACGAAAACAGATAAACAAAAATACAGAGTAGCAACAAAAGCAAGTACTGAGACAACCATGGAAAGTATGTGACAGAAAATAGAGCAACTAAATTTAAAACCCAGGAACAGAATCAAGTGACATGATAGACAACAGGGTGCAGGTAACATGTAACATGTATCAAGTAGCATGCAAACAGGTTAAAAAGTAACAAGTGTCAGATAGCATGTACAGGTAAACATGTGACAGGTGTCAGGTAGCATGTACAGGTGACAGGAATGTGCAAGTGATCAGGTATTCTTAAGTCTTGTATTAAATCCTATCTAGGTAGCATTTCATGCGTCCCATTTATTTACCACATGGTTGCTACATTCAAACAAGTTGTGTTTAGATTTCGTATTGATTGTATAGGGCCGTGTACTTAGGTATCAGGTAAATGGGTAAACAAGATCATATATCATGTATTCATATAATTATATAACAGGTAATCAGATATTAGGTAGGACCTACGGGGCCCCTTCTGAGTATACCTTCCTATAGGAAAGTATGTAGCTAGGTAATCAGGTAAACAGGTAATCAGGATCACGTAACATGTAATCATGTAACATGTAACAGGTGGGAAACACGAGCCCCCTTCTAAGTACATATTTCTATATTTTCCACTACTAGATCTTTCTCTTAACCCCGGCTTGATTATTTGTCAATATTATTAAAGCAGGCATATACGTGCACAAAACAGGGCAAGAAGAACATATATAGGAAAAGAGACAGATTTAGTTCGGACAGAAACATGCACGGGTGACACACAAACCCATAATAAACTAGGGCAACGAGACTTTCAATTCTAACAGCAAGATAGTACTGCACCAAATCTGAGATTCACATAGCCACAAGAATGCAAACCTGGATCCGTCAGATAATTTAGAAACTAGAATCTCAGCCAAATCTAGTGCATATACACAAGTCATATAACAACTACAGAAACAAGGCTCAAAACAGCATTTTATACAGAATTCATGTTCAGCCAGAAATTGCAAAGTTGTATTTATAAGCATGAGATTAGCATAAAAACTTAATGATTAAATCTAAGAAAAATTTAGAAGATTCCCTTGGTAAGTCTAGTATCAGCAAATATAATTTCATAGTATTTTATTACAGATAGCATAGTCAAATAAATTCAGAAAACAGAAAGATACAGCAAGTTTATGAATCTGAAATTTTAGACACAGCAGTACTAAAATAGCGATAAATCACAAAGTATAACTCGAAATCCAAATCCATAAAAAGTTTTGTAAAATAGACGCAACAGGCTACATTTCATATTCACAAATTTTAAATCAACAGCGACTGGAATCAGGTTGAAAATAGAGTTCTTTACTGAACTTCATGTAGTTTGGAAATATATTGATTCGTTCACAAGCATGAAATAATTTATAAAAATCATTAAATAAATCTACAAAAATTAGGGGTTGATCCAGTAATGTCTAGACAAACTCAGAAAAATATTTGATCCAAATTTTACTTTTTACACCAGTTTTAAAATAAATAACGATACAATAATCTTATAAAACAGAATATGGAAATTTCAATACAGCTGCAGTAAAACAACAATAACTCACACATAAAAAATCGAAACTGAGATTTGTCGAAAGTTCTGGAAAATAGACAACGAGGCCTACGAATTATATTCACAAAATAATTGAATTTACTGACCTTAACAGGGTCTAAAACACTGAACCAAAATAGAGCAGCAACAAAGCGAAACTCTTTTCATGCATTTAATTCAAACAACTCATATGTAATAAATCCAAATTAGAATATAATGCAAAACATGGTAAATTAGATATTCAAAACAACATGGTATGGGTATTTAACAAGCCTACTACAAGTCAACACATCTAATACATCAAGTATGCAACAACCACACAACTATCATAGATCACGAAGAACATACATACATGCATCAAGAGTCTATCTAGATCTAGTTTATTTTCATGTCGTGTGTGTGACAACTATGATGATGGATCAAGACTACGATTGGATCAAATGGATGGATCAAGATTCAACAAGGGATTATCACGAGAATGAACAACAAAAGCGAGACTACATGCTGTATTTTGTACTTGTATACAAACAAAAGATTATACAAGTTACTTGCCTTGATATGAAGATGATATCGAAGAGGAGAGAATAATGGGAACGGATTTCGACACATGGCGACGATCGACACGGATCTTGATGATGACGAAGATGATAATCACGATCACGATCGGTCGATCGGACGGCTCAGATTACAAGATCAAGGTGATGATCAAGATCAGATCAAACGGACTATCCAGATCAAGGGATCAAGATCAAATCTGATGAAGATCAGATCGGAACGATCAGGCAACCAAAAATCAACTAGCTGCTACTACTGCTGCTAATGATGATGATGATGATGATCGGGTGGCCAGGATTTGAATGGAGCCTGATGTTGATGGTGCAAAAAAGAGGAGGGCTCGAGGATTGGTGGTCGATGGCAGCGGCGAGGATCGACGGAGGTGCTGGCGCTCGAGGCTCGATGGCGACGGCAGGGCGGTGCGGTGGCGGCAGCAGGTGGCGGCAGTAGAGTCGGGGGTCGAGGTTGGAGGCCTCGGTAATGGCAAAACAGGGAACGACAGCTTTGATGGTTCAGTCGACGGAGGAGTTGGTTGTGGTGGCGAGGGCTTCGGCAATGGCAGCGCTTCGATGGGGTGACGACTACAGGCAAAGCTCGATGTGGAAGATGAGCGATCGAAGTCGGCGATGAGGAGGATGAGGCAATGGCAAGCATGATAGGGAGACAGGAGGCAGAGCGATGGAGACGATTGGGATAGGTGCAGTGGTGGTGCAGTCATTGAGGAACATGGGCAATGGGTTTTGGAGGTCTGGAGGTGAGCGAGATGTGGGAGACGAAGTTGGCAGCTGTGGTTAATTAGAAAGTAATTAGGGTTTAATGAGGGATTAGGGTTGGGTAATTAACAGGTATATATAGGATTTAGAATTAGGGTTAAGGTTAATGGGTTGTTGGGCTAATGGATGCAGGTTTAAATCCAATAGAAAATGGGCTTTAGGTTAAAATAATAAGTAATATATCAATAAATAAATCAATACTCATATAGTAGTACAATTAGATCAACTGGTATACAAAATCCATACTCCAATAATCATAAAATATACATGGGAACCAATAGACTTGTACAATTTAATAAATAACGAAAGATGAATTTTAATAAGCATTCAAAAGTAATAATAATAACAATAATGATAATATATATACATATCAAAATGGGATTTGAGTTTAACAATTTTGTTAAAATCCAAATAGCAATAATATAATTGGTTTGGGCTAAAATATAAATAGTTGATCAATTAGGAATACAAAATAAAATTATAATACACTGTTATTCGAAATAAATATAATTTTCGAATAATAAAATGAAATAGAAAATTTCTTAGAAACCAGAATAATATTTTGTTAAAATTTGATCAATTGAAAATGTAATTGTTGAAAAAAGAATTTAAAAGCTAGAAGAAAGTTATAAAAATTTTAAATACAAAAAATACACGAAAAAATACATATATACGGGAACAAGGGTTACAGTTCTGGTGGAGAAATTTTGATTACCTTCTGCAGTGAGGAGGGGGCCTGGTATTTATAGGCAGAGGCAAACGGGTATCTGACCCTAATGGGTCGGGTTGGACCCATTTGTCCGTGGGCGTGAAGTGGTAGAAGGCCCGTTAGACCTGTTTGAACTGATGATCTGGGATTAGCAAAATCTAAGGAGATCTAACAGCCCTGATTGGGCCACGTCATCTATACCCACATCATTAGCCTCCCACTCCTGGAGGGCTGTGTGCACCAGCCGTGGAGCAGTAGTTTATCCTTGTGAGATGAGCGGAGGGGAGTGTTTTGTGAAGATGAGATTGTGAGCTCCTGTGAATAGTGTTTGGGGTCGGTGCCGAGTCAAGCATGGTATACGGCATGATCGAAGTCTTTGCCGGGTGTCGAGCTTGAGAGGTCGATGCCAAGCATCGAGCCAGGAGGGTCGAGACAGAGAATGCCGAGCGAGGTGCTTTTTGAGAGGAAGTTGTGGCATTGCTTGAGGTACGTGCCAATCTCCGAGCATGGGTTCGGTGTCGAGCACCTCGATAGAGGTATTTTATAAGAGAAAGTTGTGGCAATGCTCAAGGTTCATGCCGAGCTCCGAGTTTGGGGTCGGTGCCGAGCACCTCGATGGAGGCATTTTATAAGAGAAGGCTGTGGCAATGCTCGAGGTTCATGACGAGCTCCGAGCTTGGGGTCTGTGCCGAGCGCCTCGATGGATGCATTTTATAAGAGAAGGCTTTGGCAATGCTCGAGGTTCATGCCGAGCTCTGAGCTTGGGGTCGTTGCCGAGCGCCTCGATGTCGGCCTTTTCTGAGAGCAAGCTGTATCGATGCTCGAAGTTCATGCCGAGCTCCGAGCTTCAGGTCGGCATCGAGCGCCTCGATGGAGGTTTTTAATGAGAAAAGGCTGTGGCGCTACTCGAGGTTCATGCCGACCTCCGAGCTTAGGGTCGGCACCGAGTGAGTCGATTGAGTTTTTTTATGAGATAAAGCTGTATCAATGCTCGAGATTCATGCTGAGCTCCGAGCTTGGGGTCGGTGTCGAGCGCCTTGATGGAGGATTTTCTAAGAGAAAGTTGTATCAATGCTCGAGGTTCATGTCGAGCTCTGAGCTTGGGGTCGGCGCCGAGCGCCTAGATAGAGGCTTTTTCTGAGAGAAAATTGTATCAATGCTCGAGATTCCTGCCGAGCGTCGAGCCAGGTGGCCTTGCTTGGATGCGCTTTTGTGGAAATGCTGGGTGCCTACTCGAGATTCATGGCGAGCGTCGAGCCAGGTCTCCTTCGTGAGTGGCTAATACCTCGTTTATGTGTTTGGCATGTCCGAAGTGCCTGCCGATGCTCAAGTGTTTTGAACTTGGAGAGAAATTGGTCTTGGAAAGAAATTGGGCCGTATGTGGGCCACTCCTACGGTGACACGTGTGATGATGAAGTCATGTTTGAGGATTTTGAGGAATCGCAGGATTTGTGAAAATTGAGGAGTTGCTAGGTTCACTATATATCCTCCACCCCTCTCCTCATTTTTCACCTTTGCTCTATTTCTCTAAGTCCCCAAGTTTTCTCTCTAGCACAGTTCAGTCACCGGCGACGATCTTTTTCAGCAAACTTCTCGGCATTTTTAAACAGGTTAGTTTCTTTTCATTACGTCGAGAGCTCAGTCTGGTTCGTCCGCCACTACATCGGGTCGGGATGATGAACCGCGTCTCTCCAACTCAACGTCTTAAGAAACAGTGGAGAAGTTTTATGATGTCACATTGTTCCGCAGTAGAAAGCCTTTTGTAGTGTAGTCGAGTGACTCAGAAGGGAGCATGCACAAGGAGGAGGGTGACGACGAGGAATTTGTCAGTGGTGTGGAGGAGGATGAGCTGATTGAGGGAGTGGGGGACGGCGAGGGAGTTGAAGTTGCCGAGGGGGACGAGGAAGTCGAGGATGACCCCACGTCGGAGGACCATCATCTGGCTCCTTTGGTGATGCCCTCCCCCTCGAAGGGTAGTCGTGTCTGGCGGAGGAAAATGAAGTGGATCATACCAGACAGCCCAGACGAGATGGCTCCTTAAGTGAGACTCAATGTACCCTTCACCGTGGAGCCGAGCTCCGTTAGGATGTACCCGAACGATGTAGAGGAATTGGTCCTGTACGGAGTGCAACCGTCCTCTCCTGGTCGACAGAAAATCTCCATGGACTAAATGCCAACTGTACTGACCACGGACGACCTTTCGGTTATCCGAGCCAGCTACTTCATTGGTCAGGAGTACAAGCTTTTGATCCCCAGCCCCAGGCTCTGCCCCATGGATAACTTGGATCCCTGCTTCTGCATGTTTCCAATGGACGCGTTCTGCTCGGGCTTGCGACTGCCCCTCCACCCATTCATCCAGAGGGTTTTGTTCTGGGCTTCGTTGAGTCCGATGCAGTTTGGGCTAAACTCTTGGAAGCAACTCATGTGCTTCATGCTTCTTTGCAAGGAGAGGGGCATGCCCCTGAGATTGAAGTACTTCTGAGCGGTCTTGGGTATTAGCTCGTCTGGCAAGTACGAGGGAATTTACCACATCTCGCCTCCACAGCTATCCGAACTCGATTAAGGGGTGAAAGGAGAAATATTTCATCGTTCGGAGTGTGACACCCTGGGTGATACCCATAGCGTGGAGTTTTTATAAGCCTAACCTTAAGGGCCTTCACAAGGCCGATCTGACTGCAGAGGAGTGGGCAGATGTGGAGCGGATATGTTCGGGCAACTGCATCGTTTGGCCGAATGTGACGCAGAGGCACTTGGCTCGGATCGGACTGAGCCCCACTCTTTCTGGTATATCTTTTATCTAATTTTCATTCAAGTATTTTCCTTCTTCTTATACATTTCTCTTTCCTTTGCAGATATGGACGACTCAGAGATTGCTACATGGAGGGCGCTGTTGAAGAAGAGGAAGGCCGAACGGGCCGAGCAGGGGAAGCCGGGGAAGGTCCCCTCTGAGGGGTTTCGTAGGAACCTTCCGACCCGATGCGGAAGAAGCAGAAGGCCCCAAGTCGGGCCTAAGCTCTAGTAGCCTAAAGGTTACTTAGGAGGTGAAGAATGCCCCCCCCCCCTAACACCCCAGAGGCTGAGGTGATCTTGGGCGAAGCGGGGCTTCAACCATGGGCCCCGGAATGGGCTGTTCGGGTCGGGGATACCTTGTCGGAGGGTCTCGTGGCCATCGAGGTGGTTGAGAAGCTCGCCCCACCTCGGGACCAGAAGGCCCGAGAATGTGAAACCATAGAGTCCAGCTACATGAAGTGGGCTCTGGCGAGCGTGCAGGTAACCTTCGTTATATTCTGACTCTTTTGTAGCTTGTTTGTTGTATATATTTCTTTTTTAAGTCTTATTCCCTCGGCTATAGGCTTGTATGGAGGGCACCCAGCTAATGAAGCTGCATCAGCAGGAGCTGAAGAGGGAGGTGAGGAATGCTCAGTGCTATGAGTGTGAGATGAAGGACCTCAAGATAGCGCAGATGGCGCTCGAGGCCTGCAACTAGGATCTTCAGGCTGAGCTGGCTAACCAGGCCGATGCCTACATGAAGAAGGAGGGTGAGCTAAGGAAGGCCGCCGATAAGGAAGGTCAAGCCGGTTGGCATTGATGAAGTCATCACGGCCTAGGATGAGGTCTATGCCCTGGCGATCCGGCATGTTAAGTACTACCACCCAGATTTGGATCTTAGTATACACCGCATCTTTGTAAATACATTTTTTAGTAATGAAAAGAGTTTTTGGCTGAATCTTTTGACTTAAAATTTTGGGCGTAATCTGCCATGTGAGATTTTCTGAATTTTAGTCAAGTGTATAGTGCTCGGAATGATGTTTCTCTGTTTGCCTCTGTCAGATAATGCAACCTCAGGAGTAGACCCCAGTCGTGCTGAGATGGCGCGGCTTAGGGGTATGTCTCGGCCTTAGAGTCCGCTCTGACCCGATGTCGTAAAGAGGCTCATGATCGAGAGGCGGTTGTTCAATATTTCATGCATAAGTCAAAGGGACTTAGCTTGGAGCTGGCATGATTTAAGAAGCTGATAGCCGACTGAGACTTAGGAAGTGCAGAGATTGTGTTTTCGATGGCTAGCATTTCTGCTCGACGGCCGTCGTCTGAGTCTTTCCTTCGTGATGTCATTGTGGAGAAGGAGTTGGAGGTACAATGGTACAGGATAATGCTCGGGATGTCGGATCCTGATCCATTTCTTTTGGAAGCACCTGCCCTTCTGTGGAAGCCTCGTTGCCAACCCCGAGAATCAGGATAGAGAGGCCCTATGACGCATAGAGCTCCGTCGCTGGTGTGTCTACCTTAGCGGCCCCGGGCGATCCTGCGGAAGACCCAAATCGTTTGGCTGGCCTTGAACTGGTCTGTATTAACCCTGCAGCTCCGATACAGGAGCCCTAAGCTGATTGTGAACGATGTAATAAAGTTTTTTCTTGTAATGATACACTTCCTTTGGTTGAAATAATAAAAGAACATGGTTGCATTGGTCTTTTGTGGGTTCTTTTGCCGTGCGCATACATCCGAACTCCGGGGATGGGTCTTCCACATCCGTGCCGAGGGTGAGTTCGAACCGAGGGGTGAGGACTTGGAGATAAGAACTCTTGGGAAACATTTAAGGAACCGAGGGATGCTGAATGAATGGTAATGAAGGATGTTTCGTCTTCCAATGTCATAAATGCGTATAATAGACGTTTCTACTTTCCATGTCATAAATGCTCATCCCATTTGAGCTATATAATCCTCACCCCCCAATCATTTCATTCCTTACTTCACTGCGAGCTCTTGTCACTGGTGGCTCTCCTACCACCATAGCTGCCAGCCGGTGAGAGGGGGGTCGACTCGGAGTGGGGGGCTCAAGGCACTTGTGGAAGGCGAGTGTTAAAAGTAAAAATCTTGACCGGTGGCTCTCCTACCGCCCTCTGACAGTTAGGGGTAGCGGCAATGAAGGCTTCTCTACCCCTGGCTATCATCAGGTGAAAGGGGGTCAGCTCGGAGTGCAGGGTTTGAGACACTTGCCGAAAGCAAGTGTTGAAAGTAAAAATTGTCCGAGGGTTCCTATGACCGGTGGCTCTCCTACCATCCTCTAACAGTTAGTGATAGCGGTGATGAAGGCTGCTCTACCCCTGGCTATCAGTGGGTGAAAGGGGGGTCAGCTCGGAGCACGGAGCTCAGAGGTCCTCGCTGTTGGCGAGGACCGCAAATTAAACTGAAACTTGGGTAAGAAATGATCGAAGTCCAAGTCGAGAGTCGCGGATGTTAGTAGCCGAGGGGCTAGGATTTGAGGGATTGTGGAATCCCGCATAGGTGGTCTTTGTCCATGCCGAGGGGTGAGGACTTGAGTAGCCAAGGTCCGAGCCGAGGGGCAAGGACATGAGTAGTCGAGGTCCAAGCCGAGGGGTGAGGACTTGAGGGCTTGAGAAATCCCTCGTAGGTATTCGAAGTCCATATTGAGCAGTGAGGACGTGAGTAGCCGAGGTCCAAGCCGAGGGGCGAGGACTTCAGGAATTAAGAAATCCCTCATAGGTGGTCAAAGTCCATACCGAGCGGCGAGGACGTGAGTAGCCGAGGTCCGAGCCGAAGGGTGAAGGTTTGAGGGATTGAGAAATCCCTTATAGGTGGTCGAAGTTCATGCCGAGCCGCGAGGACGTGAGTAGCCGAGGTCCGAGCCGAGGGGCGAGGACTTGAGGGATTGAGAAATCCCTCGTAGGTGGTCGAAGTCCATGCCAAGTGGCGAGGACGTATGTAACCCCCGATTTTGCCTATACAATTTTTCTATGTATTTTCTGTGTTCCGGCACTGTATGAAGGTTTTTCCGTTTTCATAAATTCTTTTTGTCTAAAATTTTCTTTTAAGTCTCCCTATTAAAATCCCTTCTAATCATCAATCGTATTTTGTAGCTATTTTCAAAAGACGATATATTTAAATGCAAATTTTTTTCCATTCTATAAGTTTATCTTATTTCCTTATTTGGTTAATTAATTATGTTTTAGCCCAAATTCTATTTTTGTTGTTATTATTATTATTATTATTATTATTATTATTATTATTATTACTATTATTATTCCTTTGATTAATTATTAATTTGTATAAGGTCCGATCTTAACTCATTTTATTATGTTCGTTTTTATATTTTACTATCTAACTAATGTTATTACTTGATTATTTAATCTATGGTCAACTTTTTAATATTTTATAAATACTCTTAAAACCTACTCAAAGTCCATAGACCTTGATCCATCTATTATTATTATTATTTATTAACATGGAGCCCATTAATTTAACCAAAATCCTATTATTATTATTATTATTATTATTATTGTTATGAATTTTACGGTGATTATGATTATTATTGGATAATAAAGTTTTGTTGTTCGTCTTTGACAAAATTCATTCTTTCGATTAATTTTATCTTCTGTTGAACCCTAAAAATTTCCATGCATCCTATTCTACATTTCTGCATATTAGCTTCGGTTTTTATCTATTATTTTCATCTTATTTTAACTTCTAATTACCCAAACCCACATCCAAACCCGCTAACAACATCCTAAATACCATATAAATACTAATTACCCTAAACCCTATTAATTAACCATAATTATTAATCTTAACTCTCTCTCTCTCTGTCCTGCCGCTAATCTCCTCCTTCCTCTGTTTTTCCCGAAACCCACCCTTCACCGCTAGTGCACCCTTCCCTCCTCCACCATCGTCGGCCAAGCCCCAGTCCTTGCCTACATCCCGATCATCTCCGTCACACCTCAATCGACCCATCACCTCCAACCCACCACCTCTGTCTTTCGTCGCCCTTGCATCGACATCCCTCTCCATTGCCGCGTCCACCACCGAAGCACCTCTTCTCCATCTAGTCACCACCCATCACCTCGTCTTTCTTGTCAAGCTCCTCATCTCCCTTGCACTGACCTTGACGCCCGCGCCCCTGAACCCATCGACCTCGTCTTCCCCTGTTATCCTCACCGCTGCTCCTCCCTATCGCAGTCCTGAAGACCCGTCGTCTCTCCCACTGCAGTCCCCCTGTGCACAACCTCCTCCATCGATAGCACACCTTCGACGCCGAAGCTTCGCTGCCATTCTTGCTGGTGCTGCTCTGCCGTTGTTCTTGCTGAACACGTGTGTTGCACGTGCTGTTGTTGCTGCATTTGTACGTTCTGCCATTCCGTCTCTTGCACGTGTTGCCGCCGTTGGAGATTCTCATATCATCTGCAATTATATCCGGATCAATCGTCAAAAGGCAATGTCTCTCTTGAACTCTCTTGTTGTTTCTTGTTCAAGAATTAATTTTTTGATTTCTGCAAGTAGCTTGTTATTCGTTTGTTATGAATTGTCTACTTGTTAACCGTCAAAGTGACTACTACGGATTCATCGGCGACACCAAGTAGTAGTCCTCTTTTCATGCCTCTTTCCTTGAATCAAACCAAAGTCCTGTTGCATTCATCATGTGCATACACTACACGAATATAAATAGAATCATGTTATACGGTGGGTTGACTTGAATGCTTTCATTGAGTTCAATTTTGCTCGTAGAATTAAAATGCTGTGATTGAGATAATGTAGTCCTGTTAATAGTGGGATTTCATCCCAATAATCAAGTAGAATTTTCTATAAATTAATTGCCATGGAATTGTATGCTTGCATATTTAAATTATTGCCAACCAACATAAATCTGTTTGCTGGCCTACTGCCTGGTTTCGTATTGAGTTGAATTTTTGAACCTGTTGCTGTAAGAATTAAATAAAACTTTGTGAATAGATTATGTATCCATGTGAATCTACTTTCTAGAACTTTTGACGGATTTGGAATCCGATCTATAACTTGTAAGATATCACACTCTTAATACTGTTGAGTCTAGATTTTCAGATCGCCGTCTACAGGCGTATTGGCATGAATTATTGATTAAAATAAAATGCTAACAGTAAAATTTAGACTTGATATTAATCTGATTGCTACTAGACATGATTAGGAGTCACCCTAAATTTTTGTGGAATTATTTGATAAATTTTTAGACTAGATATATATGTGCAAACATGACTCTAGATTGCTGCCAGAACATTACTTCAGTAAATAACCTCACTTTTGACCTAATTCTATTTGTCCTTGATTAAAACTTATAGAATGAGAGTTGTAGCTCTCTGTGTCTAGAATCCATTTCATCTAACAGTTTTGTAATTCGTTTTACGGATTGCAAGATATTCAGATTTTTGTGCTATAACATCTGCATTCCAGAATACAGACTAAAAAATGCATTATCATGTTTAACTACTGGAAACAATAGATTAAATTAATAATTAAGACATGATAATTGTTTTGTTACCGCTGAACACTGTTAGGAATTTGATTATGATTTTTATTATAGTTTTAAATATATCTGTGATCAACTTTTGCATATAATAATTTGACCATGTCATGCTGCCTGAACATAAAACCTGTAAAGAATTGACTATTTGACCTAGTTCTTGTATTTATATATGTTGGTGTATATGCGTTGGAATCGGCAGGAAGCCTAGTTTCTAGAACCCTTGACGGATCTTGATTTGCGTGCCCGTAACAGAGAGAAAATCTATTTTTGTACAGCAAGATCTTGCTGTCCAGAATTTGTATCTTCCTATATATAAGCATGAACATATTATTTACTTGCATTTCATAAATTGTATCTTACATCATGCATTGCATGTCTCTTGATATATTCTCTTGACCATGTCCTAGTATTTATTCTCGTTATTGCATGTCCATGTATAATCATTGTAAAAAGAATGATAAGCCGGGGTAATATGGGAAAGAACCTAGTAGTGGACAATATAGGATAGTGTACTGGGAAGGAGGCCCGTGTTTCTCGTAATAGTGACCCATGATTACATGAAATTATTTGGTTACATGACATCATTCTTGTTTACTTGACATTATTCTTGGTTACATGACATTATGCTTGGTTACACGTTATTATTCTTGTTAGTGTCACTGGAAGACCCGAGTAAATGATCCTATAAAATTCACCATTAGAGTCGAAACGTTAACTTGTTTGTATGCACCCGACCTGTGGTATGAGACGGATGATTGCTTGCATTAGTTAGGATTTATAAAAGAATGATAGACATAAGATTTACACTAAGCACTCGTATGATTCTTGATTATAAGTTACATGATCTATGTTTACATGCTTACATGCTCTCTGTTACTCGTTTACACACTTCTTGTTACTCGTTTACATGATACACTTGTTACTTGTTCCATGCTTGATTACACGATCTCTTGTTCACATTGCCTATTCCTTGCCATGCCTGTTTCTTGTCATGCCTATTTTCTTGTTCACTGCTTGTTGCTACTTGCTGTCCGATGCTTGTTCTAACAGATATTTTCCCCCCAAACTCTAGATGTTGAATTCACAGGTACAGGAGATGAATTGACTGAAGGACTTGGTGAACAAATGTTCAAGATGATGAAGCCGTTTTTTTTTTTGCATGCATTTAGTTTCTTGTTTTGAACCTTCCTAGTAGCTACTGCTGTTTTTATACATTATTATTCCAGGCATTTTATGAATCGAAGTTTGTTTTTCTTCCAGATGTTGGATGTTATTTTATGAACTTATTTCATGGATATTTTGGAGTCTATTCATTGTTTATGTGGTTATTGTTTCTTGCGTGGTTTTGATCTTTGTATATTGTTGAGTTAGTCTGTTACAACCTATGGATGATGCTCACATCACCACTGGGCCTTCGTTACGAGCTCGTGTTCCTGTATCTTGGGAAGCGGGGCATGACAACGTGAGTAGCTGATGTCCGTGCAGAGGGGCGAGGACTTGAGGGATTGAGAAATCCCTTGTAGGTGGTCGAAGTCCATGCCGAGCGGCGAGGACGTTAGTAGCTGAGGTCTGAGTCGAGGGGTGAGGGCTTGAGAGATTGAGAAATCCTTCATAGATGGTCGAAGTCCATGCTGAGTGTCGAGGACGTGAGTAGACGATGTCCGAGCCAAGGGGCGAGCACTTGAGGGATTGAGAAATCCCTCGTAGGTGGTTGAAGTCCATGCCGAGGGGTGAGGACGTGAGGGATTGATAAATCCCTCATTGGTGGTCGAAGTCCATGCCGAGTGGTGAGGACTTGAGGGATTGAGAAATCCCTCGTAGGTGGTCGAAGTCCAACCCGAGGGGCGAGGAAGTGAGGGATTGAGAAACACCTCGTAGGTAGTCGAAGTCCATGCCGAGGGGCGAGGACATGAGAGATTGAGAAATCCCTCGTTGGTGGTCGAAGTCCATGCCGAGTGGCGAGGACTTAAGAGATTGAGAAATCCTACATTGGTGGTCGAAGTCCAAGCTGAGGGGCAAGGACATGAGGGATTGAGAAATCCCTCGTAGGTGGTCGAAGTCCATGCCGAGTGGCGAGGACGAGAGGGATTGAGAAATCTACAAACTTTGATTTGTTAAACAAAATTTCTTGCCTTTATATCATATTTGTTTATAAGGGAATTGGTGCGTAGCACCTATTACAATAGTAGGCTCTCCCTCACTTTTCATCTTGGAACTTGACGAGGTGCTCCGCGTTGTACGGCCTCTTAACCACCATGCCCCCAGGTCTTCGAGTCGGTACGTACTAGGACGTACCAGGACATACCAGTTTGGAGACCTTATATGGGCCTTCCCAATTTGGGGCTAGCTTGCCTTTGGCTGTGGCCTAGGAAACTGTGAGCTTTCTGAGTACAAGGTCATCTTCCTTGATGTTGGTTGGACAGAGTTTCTAGTTGTATAACCTCTCAATTCCCTGCTGATATATGGCCCATCAGACGGTGTATCTTTCTCGGACTTCGTCAATGAGGTCAAGGTTCGCCTTGAGGTCGTTTGAGTTTGATTCCTCGTTGAAGCCCATGTAGCTAGGCGAAGGGAGACCGAATTCTAGAGGGATGACCGCCTCGGTCCCGTATGCCAGGTTGAATAGGGACTCTCTGGTCGGGATTCTTTTAGTTGTACGGTGTGATCAAAGGACGCTTGATAACTCCTCGACCTAGAGAAACTTGAGGGATTGGTCCAACCATTTTTTGAGATTGTCAAGAATTTGCTGGTTGGCATTTTTTGCTTGGCCAATCAATTGGGGGTGGGAGATTGATGAGAAGCACTGCTAAATTTCGAGGTCTTCACAAAACTTTCAAAAATTTTTGCTGGTGAACTGGGTTCCGTTTTCGGTGACTAGCACGCGCGAAATCCCGAACCTGACAGACAATGTGTTTCTCGAAGAATTATTGAGCTTGAAGTTCTGTGATCGTGGCTAGAGGTTCTGCCTCGACTAATTTAGTGAAGTAGTCGATGGCCATGATAAGGAATCGCCTTTGGACCGTAGCCTTTGGAAAGGGACCGACTAGGTCCATCCCCCACATGGCAAAGGGGGTAGTGCTGGCGAGTAATTTTAGTTCTGCTTGGGGCAAGCGTCTGATGAGAGAGAACTTTTGGCAGGGGCCTCACATTTTTACCAGGTCCTGGGTGTCTTGCAACATAGTTGGTCAGTAGTAGCCGTGATTTAGCACTTTTCTTGCCAGCGACCTGCTGCCCATATGGCAACCCCCAATTCCTTCGTGTAACTCCTCCAGTGCATACTTAGCTTCATCTGGTTTCAGACAGTGGAGATAAGGTCTCCCGTCAGCCATGGTATAGGAGTGCTTGAAGAGCACGTCCTCAATTAGAGTGAACCTTTCAGACCAGATCCTTGTAGTCTGTGCCGCGGCACGGTCCTGCGGTAGCTCGCTGTTGGTCAAGAACTTTCGTATAGAATCCATCCATGTCTCAGCTTGTTCACCGAAGACGAGGCACATGACTTCAGGTTCTTCGATGCTAGGTTTGAGGAGGACCTCGACTATGATAGTGTGGTCTAATCCTCTGAAGGATGATGATGTGAGCTTGGACAAGGAGTCGGCGTGACCGTTTTGTTCTTTGGGGATCTATCGGACCTCCGCCTGCTCGAAGAGCTTCAAGAGCTGTTTTGCGCATGCCAGGCACTGGGTCATCCTAATGTCGTGGGCTTCATACTCTCCGGTGATCTGATTGACCACGACTTGGGAATCACTGAAGACCCGTATTTGTCTTTCCCCTGCCCAGTAGGCCAATGTGATCCCGGCAATCAAGGCTTCATATTCCGCCTCATTATTAGAGGCCGAAAATTGGTTCGATGGGAATACTAGAGGACAAAGTCGTCGGAACCCGTAAGGATGACGCCAGCTCCACTCCCTATTTTGCATGATGATCCATCCACATAGACGTCCCATGTCGGGACGTTCTCCCGAATTTTTGGGGGCTCGGGGATGGTGCACTCCGTAATGAATTCCGCAAGAGCATGGCCTTTGATGGCCGTCCGAGGATGGTAGCTGATGTCATACTGGCTGAGCATGATTGACCACTTGATTAAGCGGACAGAGTTCTCGGGCTTGTTAAGGACCACTTTTAGAGGCTGTTCTGTAAGGATGCAGACAGAGTAGGCCTGATAGTATGGTCGAATTTTTCGTGCGGACATTACCAGTGCGTAGGCGATATTTTCCATCATCGGACCTCGACATCGTGAAGGACCTGCTAACATAATAGAGGGGCTTCTGCACCCCGTCTTCCTCTCTAACCAACACGGCGCTGAGCGCATGTTCCGTGGCGGCCAAGTAGAGGAAGAGGGGTTCGTCTGGCTTGCTGAGGAGCGGAGGGTTGGCCAGGTAGGCCTTTAGTTTGTCGAATGCCATTTGTTGAGAATCTACCCACTCAAAGGTTTTTGCCCCTCGGAGGGCTTTGAAGAATGGGAATGACTTCTCTCCTGACTTGGAGAGGAAACGGCCGATGCCGCAAGCTGTCCCGTGAGCCTTTGGACTTCTTTGACGTTTTTCGGAAGGGCCATATCGAGTATGGCCTAAATCTTTTCGGGGTTCACCTCGATGCCACACTGGCTTACAAATTCGAGAAACCTCCCCGAGGAGATGCCGAAGGCGCATTTAGAGGGGTTGAGTCTCATGTTGTGAGATCGCAGGACCCCGAAAACTTCCTCGAGGTCATTGACATGATCCTGCCCTCTACGAATCTTGACGAGCATATTGTCAACATACACTTCCATGTTTCGGCCTATCAGATCTTTGAAGACCTGGTTGACGAGCGTTTGATATGTGGCGCCGACGTTCTTTAGCCCGAAGGGCATGACTCGGTAACAGTAGAGGCCTTCGTCGGTCTTGAAGGCGGTCTTCGATATATCCAGATAGAACATTCTGATCTGGTTGTAGCCTGAAAAGGCATCCATGAAGCTCAGTAGCTCGTGCCCAGAGGTTGCATCGATCAGGGCGTCAATGTTCGTGAGAGGGAATGGATCTTTCGGGAAGGCCTTGTTGAGGTCTATGAAGTCTATGCATCTTCTCCATTTCCCGTTCGTCTTATTCACCATTACGACATTGGCCAGCCACTCAGGATAGCTGATTTCCTGTATGAACTGTGCCGCAAGGAGCTTGCCCACTTCTTCCCTCACCGCCTTCTGCCTATCAGGGGCAAACTTACGTTGCTTCTGTTGGACCGACTTCGAGTCCGAGTGGACGCTTAGCTTGTGCATTATGATGTCTTCGGAAATCCCAGGCATGTCGGACGGCATCCAGGCGAAGAGGTCAGCATTCCGATGAATACATTCGATGATTCACAGCTTCAAGTCTGGGGTCAAGATTGGCTTACTCAGAACCATTTAGACTTGTCTCCATCGGAGAAGGAGACCTCTTCCATCACATCTACGGGCTCCGAGCCTCTGTCGGATGGGAGTTCTACCGCGTTAAGGGGAAAGACTCCACCCCCCACTGCGGTCATGTAGCACGAACGTGCCAATTCTTGATTACCCCGGACTACACCGACCCCGTGATCGGTGGGAAACTTCCGCTTTAAGTGATAGGCAGAAGGAACCACCTAGAGTGTGCACAGGCCAGGCCTGCCGAGGATAGCATTATAGACGACCTTGATATTGACCACCATGATGTCCATCGCTTCGGTCCGAAGGGTCGGGGCCGTTCTGGCGGTGACGTCAAGTGTGACGTTCCCCTCAAATTGGACAGGGACGCTGGAGAACCCATGAAGCGTGTACCCCGCCGGCTTCAACCTTTCTCGGGAGAGCTTGAGGCTTTCGAACACGGCCAAAAATAGAATATTGACCAAACTCCCGTTATCAACAAGGATACGTCGGACCTCGTGGTTTACCGTGTCGAGGCTGACCACCAGGGCATCACAATAAGGCAGTCGGATGCCTTCTAGATCTTGTTAGAGAATGAGACCGCCATCCTCTGGTTCCCGGGGGGCAGATAGTTATGGACCGAGTTTACATCCCGAACGAAAACATTGTGGGAGGTGTTCGATTCTCCCCCCATAGGTCCGTCATGGACACAGTGAAGGATAGTCGCCCCCCCTGCATCCTTGAGCTCGAGCTCGGGCTCGGGCCGCCTGTTATCCGTTCGAGGAGGACGCGAGGGCCGTGGATCCCCCTGGTCCCTGGGGTTGGTTCGAGTGAACTCCCTCAAGTACCCTCTCTAGATGAGGGCTTCGATCTCGTCTTTCAGGGCGCGGAAATTATCGGTCTCGTGCCCGTTGTTTAGATGGAAGCGACAGTAGAACCTCCAGTCCCTCTTTTTATTGCTGTTAGGTCAGGGAGGAAGGCGGACGATCCCCTATCCTCGATCTCCAGGAGGATAGCCGACATGTTTCGGGTCAGCAGTGTAAGATCCCGCAAAATAGTATATAACTATTTTGTACATTAGTCCGTGCACAATTAAGATTTGCACGTATTAATGGATTTTTCTCATTTGTTTTAATTGAGTAAGTATTGGGACATATTATTTAATATGTTTTGAACCCGACAATGGTACAATTGTTGAACCAGAGTTAGGATAATTTCTCAATTAAATTATACGTTTGTCTTAACTATAATCAAGACGTAACGTATAGTATTTACATAGTTATAAAATTATTTTTATATATATACATACAAATATTTTCGTTGAGATGTGTATGCATTTGTCATATATATATATATATATATATATATATATATATATATATATATATATATATATATATATATGAAATGAATGTGTATTTGTACAATTATCCATACAAACCCTAATCCATTAATTAAACCCTAAACCACTATCATGAAACCATGGGATTGTTTTGCAACCACCACCCCCCCCCCCCCCCCCCCCCCCCCCCCGAAATAATTGGCCGAGCACCTCACCCCCTCCCCATTTCTATTTTTTTCAAGAAAAGAACCCATTCATTTCCTTCATCTTCCAAATCCCTAGAAATTCTTCTTTTACTCCAAAATCCTTCCTTCTTCATTTCCTTGCATTTTCACTGCTTCAAAAATATATTTCTCTTCATCTAAACCTAGGAGAAGAAAGCAAGGTTGGAGAAGAATAACAAGGAGCTAGGAGGTGGAAAAGCCAAATAAGGAGAAAGAGAAGAAGAAAATCAACAAAAGCTTCATTATGGGTGTCTTATTAAAACTCTATGTTTGTTATATTTTATTTTTGTGTATGATGAGTGTTAGTATTCTGATTTGACTTTCTAGATAACATGAATGAAAATTCTTCTGAGTTTATAAATGAATACTTATGTTAAGATTGCTAATTGTTAGAGAAAAATTTAATCTTGTGAAGAAATAAGCTTGTTTCAATAGAAAAATCACAACTTTGTGCTATGTTGGAATTTAGACATCAAAATTTTGTGGTAGCATCTTGATTGTGTGCCTAAGAACTCCACCAAATTTCGTTAATTTTGGAAGTGGTTTGGTATTTTAATAAATTCTATTTAGTTGCTGTTTGGGGAGAAAATTCTGTTGTATTGAATTTTAACATGTTTCACTTGTAAAAATCATAACTCATTGAATACTATGAATCTAGAGTTGAAATTTTTACAGTATGTGCTCTTACATGTCTTTATCAATTCACGCAAATTTCATAATTTTTGGAGGTGGTTTGATATTTTTATAAAATCTATCAAAAAGCTGATGTTTTGACTGAATATAGCATGTCGACTTATAAAATTTGTATCTCCATGATCACTATGAATTTAGAGCTGAGATTTTTATTGGAGCTTCTTATACATGTTCAAAACAATTTTACCAAATTTCGTAATTCTTGGAAATTGTTTGCTATCCCGGTAAAATCCAATCTATTGCTGTTGTCATTAAAACATATTGCTGTTTGGTTGAATGTTCATTCTTGACTTATAAAAGTCATCAATTTGTGCCACGATGAAATTTGGACTTGAAACTTTTAAATCAAAATCTTGATCATGTCTTTAATACCTCTTTCAAATTCCATATTTTTTGGACAACAACTGATATCTTAATAAAATCCGAAAACATCGCTGGTTCGGAATTTGTTATGTACTCTGTTTTGACTCTTCATACCGAGTTCAAGAACTCATAATTCTCTGGATATATGGAGTTTCAAGTTAAAAGTTTTACTGCAAGTCCTTGTATGTGTCTATATCAATTTTCCCAAGTTTCGTAATTTTTGAGCAAGAATTGTTATCTAAACTTTTTTTTAAAATCTCACTGCTATTGTTGAGATTAGTGTGGCTGCTGTTTGGAAATTTTGCATCCCATTGAAGCTATCATAACTTTTTGTGGGCTTGGATTTTCTTGCCAAATTTTGGATATGTATTGATCCTATGCGTCTAGAGCAATTCTACAAAATTTTATAAATTTTAGAGTTCATTTGTTATTTTAAATGAGTTTTAGCGTGCAACTGGTTGACAGTTTCTGTCAATTCTGGAAGTTTTTAAGAATATCAGTTTTTGGCCATTTTCGCCATCAAAATGAAGTATTTTTAGATAGTTTTCAAGTGAGAAGTTAGAGTAGACTTAATTTTCTTTCCAAAAAACCTAAGAATTTTGATTTTCATTAAGTGTGTAATTTTTGGTGATTTTTGCAAACAACACCAGGTGTATGTTGGATGACTAAGTTGTTGTTTTAATTGAATGTATGTTTCCATCATAGTAAGGCATTAGAATGGTCTTAGAATGATGATTATTCTTACTCTTGGATCATGTTTGATCATGTTGAATCAGACTTGTGAATATCCACTGTTTGTTATATATTTGGCTATGTATATTAGCTTGTTGTTGCCGAGGGTAATGGTTATCACCCTAGGACTATCTATCCATTTTGACCCTTGATGATTAATACTTTTTCCTACCTCGAGTGCTATGAATGAAGACAGTCTTCGGGCGCCGGTGGATCACTAACCAATGAGGAGATGATCGCGGGCCGGAGATGGGGCCGAGATCCAAGAAAGATGGTGTTTGGGAATCGACGGAGGTCGAATGTCGCTGGGTCAAGTTTAGGCCAAGTTGGGCCAACTCTTGAGCCTGGTCTGGAGGCCGTGTTGGTTTTTCCACAGGGCTTGTGATTTTGGTTGAGGTTGGATTTTTACTAGCAAATAACCGGATGGTAATAGTAATCTCTATAATTAAGATCAGTAGTTGTTTTTCAGTTCTATGTTAAGGTTGTTACATATTAGTAGTGTCCTTTTAATCAGTCTGATGTATTGATAGGATAGGTACTAGTCGGGTGGTTGTACTCGTCTGTCAAGGGAACACGTGTGGTTCCTTCTCACTGGTTGGGAGCACGGGTTGCGTGATCTCGTTTCTTAATTTCTGAGATCTAGTGATAAGAACAGGATGTGCGTACTATAAATTGTCTTCCGTCGGAAGCCTGTGATGGTTTTTCCCAAGACTCCGTCAAGTTCTATATTGTTTAATACGGACAGGGAGCTAGAGTAAGACTCAAAATCGCGAGTAAGACCCAAGGTGTCCTGGTGAGCTTGCGGGCTACCTTTATGTTCGTAAAAACTTTTGAGTGAGGTCCGGTGCAATGGGCGGAAACTGGGCAGTAGTGAAAAATGGGGACACCACTACTGACTGCAATGGCAGGAATGGGAATGAGTACAAGAGTAGGATGCATCGCGAGGGATCGAACCCTACAATCATAAGGAAGAAAACTCCCTGGGAAGTATGTAGTATGAGATGCATACATTTCCATTGAAGTTGATTTTGGAAAAGTATGTAGTATGCGATGCATATGTTTCCCAATAAATTGCATTAGAGAAAGTGCACCCTGTGAATTTTGAATTGTGCATTAGACTCTAGGGCATGGCATACACTAACACTTGTGATTTGACTATACATTTTTCCTTTGCATCAATTTTGATTGTTGAGTTTTGGGATTCGCTGGTGTTATCAAGCATTGCGTTAGTTGCATTCAACTGACGTGTCCACATTTGTTTAGTTGTAGGAGGGCTGATCTTGGAGCAGAAGACCCGAGCTATGGGATGCGATCAGTGGAAGTTGATGTCCAGTATGTCGTAGAGTTTTCTGATTGTTGTACTTTGTAAGATTATAAGTGTTGTACAATAAATTTTTGGAATGTAATTTATGTGAACTCATGATATAATTCTTTGTTTAACAAATCTGTACTTGTAATAACATTTGTGACAATAAAAGTTTAAGAATTTCTGTGATTTTACTGTGTTTTGACTCATTTGAAGGAAGGATTCTAGCTTGTGTCTCGAGTTTCCTGTGGTGGGAACTAGGGGCGTTACAAACGGAGTGTATCTCTCGAAACGGGGGACTGATGGGGAGCATTTCTGGGAAAACACTTCTTTCTGAGCCTTCTTCATTGGCTCAGAGTCTTCGGTCTTTCTTTTCTCCTTGGTTGGGGTTTCTTTCAAGCCTTCGGGGTGCAGGGCCTTCTCGGCCCGGATATACTTTTCAACCCTGTTGAGAAGGTCGGGAAGATCTAGGGCCGGTTTCTAGGCCATGGAGGCCTTCAATTGGCCATGGTGAACATTGTATCGAAAGGCCGCCGATGTGACACTGGCATCGAGAGACGAGACCGATCTAGCTTCGGTTGAGAACCTTCACACAAATTCGCGGAGGGGCTCTCCTTCCTTCTGCTTGAGTTCCAGAAGGGACGCGCTCGTCTTCTCGACCTTCCGACTGGTCACAAAGTGGATCAGAAAGTTCGTCTCGAGCTGTTCATACGAGAAAACCAAATCGGGGGCAAGCTTCAAGAACCATTATCGAGCCGGGCCATGCAGGGTGGTTGGAAAGGCACGACATAGGAGATGATCCGATGCGTTGTGAATCATCATGAGGGTTGTGTTGTGAATCATCATGAGGGTTTTGAACCCTTCCATGTGATCAGCTGGATCACTCTCACCATTATAGGTCTCGAACTGAGGGTGTCTGAAATTCCTAGGAATCTCAGCATCTAGAATTTGAAAGGAGAACAGGGGTCGGCTAAACTGGTGCGCCCGGCCAGATTGTGGTCCTCCCTCGTTAATGTGGGCGAGGCGCATCTCCATCTCTTAGAGGTGGTGGAGGACGACTTCGTTCTGCTGTGGTGGCTGGGACAAACCGTGAGACTCGGGACCCCGACCTTTTTCTAGCCTCGGGCGGACATCTTGCTGTTCGAGCCCGGGGCCGCCTCTGAGGGATCAGAGGATCTCGTTCCTGAAATCTCGGAACTCGGCTCTCGTGACCGGAGCTTGTTCACCCTGACTGGGCAGAGGTTGCCCATCCCTCGGGGAGCGGCTGCGGCTGTGCTCCCGGCTTAGGGATGGGAGAGTGCTATGTGTCGGACCTGGGTCGGAAGGGACTGTGCGGCTCCTTGATCGGCTGAGCTGGAGCCGAAGGTCATCCACGAGATGGCGGTGGTTGATGATATGCTTTAAGTCTTTGGCGACCGAGCGAGAAGCGCTAGGACCGGGTCCCATGTGCCATTAACTGGTGGCCTGTTAGACCCCTGAGTGTTCACATGACTGTGCGAGGGATGGGGGTCAGGACGACGTCCAGCGGTGAAGGCTCTTATAGCTTTAGGAGCCATGGGAAGGCTCGGCTTCAGGAGAGATCCGAGCTTAGGATCGAGTCAGTCGGTTCCCACAGACGGCGCCAACCTGATGCTACTTGTTTTCGGTGCGGGAGCAACATGTGTGAGTTCTTGTACTTTGTGAAGTGGAAGAGATGGATCTCGACCGCGGCTTGGGTCTGTTCATGGAGGTCGGCTCGGAAGAGCTGTTGGTGCTCGGACGACCGGTACCTGCAAAAGGTTAACACTGGGAGAACTTCTGGTGATAGGACCTCCGACGATCTAGTCAGTCACTAGAAAAGATACTGGACAGCTAGGGTTTAGGTGGAGAAATTTTGATTACCTTCTGCAGTGAGGAGGGGGCCTGGTATTATAGGTAGAGGCAAACGGATATCTGACCCTAATGTGCCGGATTGGACCCGTTTGTTCGTGGGTCTGAAGTGGTAGAAGACCCATTGGACGTATTTGACCTGATAATCTGGGATGAGCGAAATCTGAGAAAATCTGACGGTCCTGATTGAACCACGTCATCTATACCAACATCAGGTACCTACAAATATCTCAGCTTTGTAAAAAGTTTGCAAAGATAGGTAAGATAATCACATGTAACTTAGGTATCTCCATACCTCTGATTATCGTGCATTACCTTTATTTCCATAAAGGATGTAGACTTAAATTATTCACGTTTGTAAGTTACTTTATGGTGCCAAAGGTTTTCTTCGACAAGTGTAAGAATCATACGAAAATACTTTGCATGCAGGTTTAGTTCTGAATTTGATACATACGATGCAAGCCGGGCAACCTCCGATGATACATGTCTGATACATGTCGTTGTTGGCATCTTGTCGTCTCTAATCTCTAATATTATAATGAGAGACGAGGTCCTTAGTGTCATTTGTCAATCTATCAACGTATACAACATATGTACATAATTATTATACCGTTCTTACTACATCGCTTTGATCCTCTCCCTGCCAGACTACACACATACATAACTAATATAAAAGAGGTTTCCGGTTCAAATCCTCCCTAGGTTAGAATTTTTATTTTTATTTTTTGAAATTATTAAAACGTGCATCGCACGTGTAAATTACTAGTATATTATAATGGGAGAAAGCCGTAGTGTCATTTGTAAATCTATCAACGCGTCCAATGCACGTGCACAGCTATTATAAATGAAGTCTTAAGTTCAAACTTAGACTACATTTGAATTTTTATTTTTAAAAACTATATTTATTAAGACGTGCATTACACGTGTAAATTACTAGTTTACTTTTGATGTGAGAGTCCAATTGACACGATTTAGTTATCTATTATAGTGCATTTTGATTCATCAACTCTTCATCAACGTCTTGACACTTGATGTACGCTATCTATACTCTGGCTAGTTTGATTATTAGTGAAGACCGAAATTCAGAGAATGAGAGAAGATCTAGACCTTAATCGTAACACAATTGTGTTTTGGAACAATGAGCAAATATCATGCATCTTTCTCTCTACTGGATTTACTATCATCCTATATAACCTCCTTTTTTTTTTAAATTTTAATTTAATTTTAATTTTAATTTTATTTATTTTTTGAGGTTAAAGGTGGAATAACGCCACCCTGTTTCATTAATAAGAAATTAATAAAACAACCCTGGCGTACCGGGTGAAATACAAAAGTACAGTACAGAAAATAAAACATAATCTCCCAACAAAACCCTGGAGGGTGGGTCTAATCATCCATACAAAGTACAACCAAAAGTACAGTAGATCGAAACAAAATACAAAGTAGAGGAAGTTGTGGCTTATGGAAGTCCGATGTAACATGTTCCATATGAGTATGAAGGGCGCCTACCCCTCAGTCCAGTGTCGGTCCAAACTTTACCTCCTTATCATCAAATTCCTCAATCTGGAAGACTCTGGCAATCATCCATCTCGCTCCTGTGGCAGCAGCTGTGACCCAAAAAGAAATAAGATGCACGATATGAGTAAGGTTATCAGAAATACTATTACATGAAGTACGAAAATAGAAATTATTTCTGTCTAGCTATAACACCCAAGTAGTTGTCGCTATGGCTATGTACCAAGCATCCTTCATTTCGTGGCGTACCAAGGCAAATTTGGGGCCAATCCATAAATTCTCGTATTCGCTGGGGTAGTCACCTGTTCCTAAGGCCCGTAATACCTCTACCATAGTTGCCTTACTCCTTTGGCAATGAATAAAAAGGTGATTCAGATTCTCCGTATGCATTTTGCAAAATTCACAGATGGTCGCTATTTGGGGTTGTCTTTTGGCAAGGTTCTCTCTGGTGAGGATTGCATTATTGAGCACTAGCCAGAGGAAGACTTTGACTTTAAGGGGTGTTTTGGCCTTCCATAACACCTGTGCCCAACTGGGTCTGCATCTTCGATAGTGAATTCGATAATACAGAGACCTAACAGTGAAAGCTCCCTTGGTCTCTAGTCCCCAGCGCATCTAATCTGGGCCTTGAACACACATCGCCCCGGTCCGTGTAATGTGTGTTTGCAGTTCATGCAGTTGCTGATATAACTCTGGGTTAAGAGTTCCTCGAAAAGACGGTCTTCAATTGCCCCTCTTCCATGTCTCGGCCATAGATATATTCGGGCGAGTCATTTTCTCATATAGATTTGGAAAAGTATTCTTAAGGGTATGGGCACCACACCATTTGTCCCACCAGAATCTGGTGGACCGTCCATTACCAATAGTCGATGTAACTGCTGAGTTGAAAGGCCTGCTTGCTTTGGTAATTCCTTTCCAGAAGCGAGAAACTCTAGACCATACTCGGAAGCCTAAACTTCTCGTACCTTTTCCCCGAAGGTATGGTTGAATGAAGTCCTGCCATCCTTCCCCGCTGTGGTGGAAGACCTTCCACCACCATTTCCCCAATAGGGCAAAGTTCATATCTCTTAGGTCGATGATGCCTAGCCTTTCATGTTTCTTCTTCATGCATGCAATACCCCACTTGATCAGGTGGTATCCCTCCCTATTCGAGTCCGCCCTCTTTCCAGAGGATCGCTTTCGGATTCGGTCAATCCTTTGGATTACCCATTTAGGTAGCTCAAAAAACGACATGTAGTAAATGGGCAGATTAGACAATACTGAGTTGATGAGTACCACTCTGCCACCGAGGAAAAGCGATTTTCCTTTCCAACCAGACAATCTGTCCTCCACCCTGTCAATGATAAGTAGCCAGTCCATCTTAGTAAGCTTCCTTGGTCTGAGTGGGAGCTCTAAATATTTGATTGGAAACTCGTCTGTCATACAGTTTAGTATGGTCGCATGGTCCTGTACTTCTACATCGAAAAGTACAATTGGAATCAAAGCACTCTTGTGGAAATTAATCCTGAAACCTGACCAGACTTCAAGGCAGTAGAGGGCCCCTTTAAAGCAGACTGTTTCTGACCTATTCCCGTTCCCAAAGAGTAGGGTGTCATCAGCATACTGAAGAATCGTGCATCCTTGATTAGAGTTGCTGCTAGCCATGGGCGTTATCCAACATTTTCTTCGACAGTT
Source organism: Hemerocallis citrina (assembly GCA_017893485.1). NCBI lineage: Eukaryota > Viridiplantae > Streptophyta > Magnoliopsida > Asparagales > Asphodelaceae > Hemerocallis > Hemerocallis citrina. The sequence continues at coordinate 227,492,775 of CM030364.1, read as the reverse complement.
ATCTAGCATGCCCCTCAGCACATCTGCTACGATAGTGAATAGCAGAGGTGACAGCGGATCCCCCTGCCGGAGTCCCTTCTTGCAAGAAAACGATAGACCCGACCGCCCTTTAACTGAGATTACCATTTTACTAGTGTATAAATATTGTTTGATTCACCTAATCCATTTAACCCCGAAGCCTCTCCCTCTGAGAGCTTCCAGCAATCACTCCCAGCCGACGGAGTCATATGCTTTCTCGAAGTCCAGTTTGAGGAGAAAATTCTTAGACTGGCCTGTATGGCAGTGGTGGATAACTTGTTCTGCGGTGGCCACACAGTCCAGGATACATCTACCCTTGATGAAACCAGTCTGTGTTTTGCTAATTAAACTGTCCATTATGCTTCCCAGATGGATGGCCAGGACCTTTGTGATGATCTTAACCGAGCAGTTTATGAGGCTAATCGGTCTAAAATCCCCAACTCTCGTAGACTCCACCCACTTAGGTATCAGAACTACTTCCACAAAGTTGAATATGCCTAATATGAGATTGTTGTCAAAGAATTCATCCATCAGTGCCATAATGTCCCCTTTTATTTCTTTCCAGAACACATGGAAGAACATCATTGGAAAGCCGTCTGGCCCGGGCAACTTGTCTGCTCCCATTTGAGTGATGGCCTTTTTCACTTCCGTTTCCGAGAAAGGTGCTTCCAAAGTGGAAAGCATTTGCGCTAACTCGTCCTGACAAGCCTGTCAGAAATCATTCCTGAGTGGGACCCTGAAGTTATTCTTCTTCCCAAAGAGGCCCTTGTAGTAATCTTGAAAGGTTTTGGAAATCACATTTTCGTCTTGCGATGTTCCCGTTTCCGTCTGTATTGACAGGACTAGATTGGATCTATGTCTTGCGCTTGCCACTCGGTAGAAGTAGGCCTTATTCGCGTTTCCCTCTTTGAGCCACGAAATTCTCGACCTTTGTTTCCAATTGATCTCCTCCAGCTTATAAAGATTGGCAATATTTTCTCGGAGCTCTAGTAGCCTGTTTCTTTCATCTTGTGACAGGACTCTTGTTTCTTCCAATCTCTCTAGCTCATCAATTCCTTCCAAAAAGGAATCTTTTGCACGCCAGATGGACGAGAATCTAGATCGATTCCATCTACGCAGGCGCTTTCTCAATCTACAGATTTTTTCATACTATCGGAATGCCCCATCCGAACCAGTAGTTGGGTGCGCCCAGTTTTCCATCACCATGTGGTGAAATCCCTGAATTTCTAGCTCGGCCTTCTCAAATTTGAACTTCTTTGGTCTTTGAGATCCCTGTACCCCGGCATCAAGTAGGACCGGGGTACGATCTGACGTAGGTCTAGGAATAAATTTAGCGTTTGCTAATGGGAATTTAGCCTCCCAATCCATCGATACTAGTATCCTGTCCAATTTAGCCATAATCGGGGTTGCTTGCATGTTTGACCATGTAAATAGTCTGTCATTGATTGGGATATCGATCAACTTTAGTTCCGTGATCACCCTATTGAACTCTTCTCGGTGTCTGTCGCTGGAACCTCTTCCCTTGTGCTCGAAAGCAAATATGGTAATATTGAACTCCCCCCCGACAATTCAAGCTCCCGACCATCGATGTCGAATATTGATAAGCTCTTACCAAAAAGCATCTCGATCTGTAGCCATGTTCGGCCCATAGTCGACAGTGATCGTCTGCACCCAATTACCAGATCGTCGCTTCAGTCGGATAGTCAGGGAGAACGTTCCACCTTACTCCTCAGAGAAGGTGAAAATATCCGGGTTAAACCCAATAGCAATCTCTCCCGAAGCTCCTGCGGACAGGCATAGCACCCATTCCTTGATTTTGTTGCCCCCTACTCTTTTGAGTTTAAACCCGTTCGCGAGTTTGGTCTCCTGTAACCCTACCACTTTCGCCTTGGAGCTCTTAATAACATCCCTAATCATATCTCTCTTTCCCCTATCCTCTAGCCCCATAGCATTCCAGAATAATGTATTCATTGGGGGACTGTGTCTACGTTGATCGTGGGTGTTGGACGGGTGTCTTCCTCCAAGACCTCCGTCAACCCAGAGCAGGATCCTAGGTCTTTCTGACAGCTCGTCGTAGCCCGTTCAGTTTTCCAATCCCTAATTTTGTTGAGCAGTAGAGCATTACGTTCTATGTCACAAAATTCTAAGCCACAGAATCTAACATGAAATTTAATATAGACCCTAAAAACTTTTCGTACCTTTGTCATCAAACTTTGTAGCTTTGGCTGCCGCAGCTACCTCCAGATAGTCATCCAGGGACTCCACATGAGCCCTCTTAGGTATCTGCTGTACCCTGAATCCAACTGCTCTGCCTGACGTACTAGAACTATAGCCAGGTGCTGATTCTGGAAAGGTGGATAAAACCATCTCTGGAGAGATGTCTCTCTGTGTGTCCGCCACACAATCAAGATCCTCTGACTCCTCATCCGTAAATGAGAACTCCTCGTCTAAATTTAAGTGCCATTCCATGTCCTCATTGCTAACTGCGTATTCCATAATTGGGGGAGCTTCCATAGTAGACCCCTCTGTGGGCCTGCTATTCGCCCCTTGCCGCTGCTCATTGTGACTAACCATAGTCTCAGAAGGCCCAACAACAGAATAATGCATATTGGATACCTCTTTGGGCCCAATAACATTATTAAATACCCCCCCTCCCCGTACACTCCTCTCATCTATACTGGAGCCGTTTAAACACTTTCCTCCTCCGCGAGATAGTGTATCGTTCTTCTTGAGCTTTGTGCATGCCTCTAGCGATAGTGGGGCACGTGGCTCCATCTGTGTTGCTGGCTCTGCGGTCGAGGCATAAGGCGTGGGGATCGAGGTGTTGAAGGCGTCTTTATCACTTCCTCCGCTTTCTTCTTCGTTGCCTTTACCAGCTTCATTTCCTTTTTTCCCTCTTTGAGCTTTCCTCTTTTCGAGCGCAGATGCTTCAGCGCATGTGTCTCTCTCACTTTGGACGGAGCCACTGTCAAAGTTCCGCCCTTTGTTCATCGTGTATCCCAACTTGGCAAGCTCCCCTCTTTACCCGCGACTCAATACTACCAACTCTTGCTCTTTGGGTTTCGACTATGCATGTCGTCTTGCATGTCGATTTCCAAATTGCTTTTGCCCTTTTTGGCCCTTTCGCAGTCTGTCTCCCCTCCCTGCTCCTCTTGCAGCACCTGCTCTTGCTCCTTTGCCGAGCGACTTTGCATGTCGTTTTGCAAGTTGACAAGCAAGGTGTTTTTGCCTTTTGCAGTTCTTGCACAATCCATCTCTCCTCTGTGCTCCTCTCGCCTAGCCTCCCCACCAACTCCACCAACTTCGAAGCGTAGACTTCCATTTTTGGGTTTCTTTTGACCCTCTTTTTGGTGGGTCGCCTCTGTGACTGCCAAACTTCCCATATCTGGAGTTGATTGTAGATTTGAATTCTGCGCATTTGGGCCGTTGGATCTGTTGGTCGAAACTCTTTCTCGACCAACTTTGATCGGAGATTCCTTTGTCGGTACTAATCCCTCCGCCACGTGGTCCTGGCGCCGCTCCTTTCCTCTCGCCTCTTTGATGAGCTCCCTATGCGCTCGCTCGACCTCATGAGCCCCATCGATGGTCAAGTCCCTAACTGGAGAGACTACTTGTGCGTATGAGCGGCTGTCTCTGAAAGCTTTGGGAGGAGTGGGGAACGTGATGGCCGATCTCTCTGACTCTGATTCTGCTCGTTTGTCAAGCACGAGTCGAATGAGGTATAATTCATCGAAAGAGTAGACTTTGGCAAAGCGTGGCATCAGCGAGATATCAACGCTCCTGATAAGAATCCTTGCAGATACAATTTCGGAGCGATGCACCGTTTTCTCGTCGATTTCTTCAATTGATCCGAAGTCGGGAACTATCTCTTGTAATGCCTCTCTTTTCCAAAAATGCAGTGGCACATTATGTATCCATATCCAAAAAATTTCACCTTAGGGGAGCTCCGCTCCGAAGCTTGGTGACCATGCAAAGAACTCCATTGTGAAGTGGCCGAAGTCCACTATCCCCATTCCTGTGACCTCTCCTACCTTCTCTGTCGACGGGAAGGATACCAAGAATTGGAGTGACACAATTTCTTTGCGACCCAATCTCTGTGTGCCTTCATCGGCCACCTAGCGTTCAGCGCTTGGAGTAGATGGGTCTCGGAGGGCTTCCTTGACCTCACTCTGGCCACAACGCACCACTGTCGTAGCCACTTCTCCTCATTCTTGATGATATCCAGGCTCTTTGCAAGTCGGATTAGTGTGGGGTTGTCAGGCGATCTACCTCTGTTTACGGGGCGTTCCTCATCATTGTGGGTTTCGACTACATTGGTGCAAACGTATGAGAGATGATCCCACTTCATACACTTGAGGCATCGCACCTCCTTGGTGCACTCTTTACGGTAATGGCCTAGTTCGCCGCAGTTGAAGCATGACACTGACTTTCGTTTGCCTTTTCTTTGCTTTTTTCTGTTTTCTTGTTGGGGAGGAGGTGGGGACCTAGCTTTGCTCTTACCTTTTTGGGTTACTTCCTGCCAATTCTTGGCTGAATCTCCAACCTCAATTTGGTCCACTCCCTCTGAAGTCCCTTCTGGCTCCCCTCGTTAGGCCCAGATGACGATGGACTTGAGAGGGTTGATGGGCTCAAACTGTGGTAGGGATTGCTCCGGGAGGTGTGAAGACAAGGCCAAGTGTTTAGTAGGGGGGAATGCTTTGGAGGTATGTTGTGGTGTGTGGGTGCTCGGGGGGGGGGGGGGGTGGACTTGCTGAGTTGCGATGTTGGGGGAGGAGGGGTGAGGTTGTTTGCTGGGGGCCGTTTTACAGTATGGCTTCTATGGGAATGTTTTCCCTGTCCTCTGTAATAGCTTTGATTGTTGTTGTACCTGTAGTGCCTCTCTGGTTGAGGGTGCTGGTCATAGTATCTCTGAACAAGGTGGTGTCTGTTAGTGTGATGTTGGCGCATCGGTGGGGTTCTTTTACGCCCATAGTGGCTCGTAGGAGGACCCCCTCTATGGGCCCGTCCCAACGGCATCCTGTCTTCCCACTGGCGATGATTGATGAACACAAAATTATTCACATTTAGGAGCAATAATCTTAGTGCAATTAGACATTTTAAAGCTCTATATGTGATATTTAACTCTTATTTTCTCTTTTCCATAGGAAACAGCCTAAAACAGAGAAACGAAGCAGATTCAGGATGTTAAGGATGATACACAGGAAATTGCAGATCATCAGTCGACTGGTCCATTACAACAGGCGACTGGACAGAGAAGTTGATTTTCCACAGCCGCTCGGTGCAGTCGACCTATTCCAAAGCCCAGTCGACTTGTGTGATCAATTATCAAATCTTCAGAAGTCTCGGCACAGTCGACTGGTTCGCTGGCAAGTCGACTGGTAGGCGGCAGAGTTAGAAGATAAGATATTTGAAGATTCGTCCAAATCTAATCCAAATCAGAACAGAAAAGGAAGAATAAAAGAAAAGGACTTTTCTATAAAAAGAAAAGTGCAAACCCTAATTCTCTAGCCGTGTTCTATAAATACCAACCAAGAAGCATTATTCTGGGGATCCTCTCTCTGACGTTTTCCGCACACACCATCAGCCGAATCACAACTTTCTGAACAATCAAGTCATCAACAAGGAGCAGCACGGTATTAACAGAGAAGAAGGAGAAAGGAGATCAAGTACTAAGAAGAGAACGGCCGATCGACTGTGTGACAGCCAGCCGATCCACCCAGCCGAACTACATCAGTTTATTCCTTCTCTTTCTAATTCTTTTATGTTAATCATGTACTTGAACTTGTTGATCAATAAAAGTATTATTATGTGGAACTAAATTCATAGTTGGGTAGATTGAAGCCGTAGTTATGTAATGCTATATTCTTCTGAACCCTTCTACTTTACTTATTGATTGAATCTGATTGAATTGGTATAGATTGATGATAATCAAACTCGTTCTCAAGTTCTGAGAGCAGTCGACTGAGGTGAGAGCCAGTCGACTGACATACAGAACTTGAGAATATCAAGTTTGCATTGCCATCTATCTGAATCTGTTATATGAGCATATTGAGACGACCCGTATCTCGTGTTCATAACTTGTAACAAGGGAATCCTTGGGGGTTCTTGGTTTAATCAACTTAAGGGATCTAGATCTGATACCAATTTCTAGAACCTTGAGTGTTTGTTCGTTTCCACTGTTCTTATATTTTCTTTAAGTGCAACTTAGTAGATACCATGCTAAATACTTAATGAAAGAAACGAATTAGAGTAGATACCATGCCTAATTCTTGGTTTAGGGAAACATTACTTTAAGGAGTAGATACCATGCCCTTGAAGAGAACAAACATGAGTAATAAGAAGAAGTTCAGAAGGTAACTTAGCATTATTGACTATTGGTGGAAATCTAAACCCAACTACTTAATAAACATTTGTGATTCAGCATTTCTTAATTTAGTTTTAATCTTTTCATCTCTTTAGACTTTTAAAACAACTCTTTATGATTCTTATTCTTTTTATTGGTTAGTAAGTTAAAATCTACAATCTCTGTGGGATCGACCCTTGCTATTGCTACGCTTCTATAAACGATTCGTGCACTTGCGAGGTTTTTAATTTGTGTCTAGTTTAATCTATTTATTTAGATAGCTAGAAAACACAACAATGATGACCCTCGGCTCTATCCCCCCATCGATGATGTGCACTCTAGTGTGCCTGCGGGGTGGAGATAGCCCGTCTGAGCCTAGGGGAATCCCCCTCGGGGGGGATGATCAGGGGTGGGTTTGGGTGAGGGATAGGGGAAGCCATAGGCTGAGGAGGGATGGGGGGGCCTCAGTAGCTTAGGGGGGCTGGGTTTGGAGTGTTGACAGTGTGTCGTGCCCTCTCATTGGGCCCGACCCCGCTGAGCTCCAACTCCGATAGCATCACGGAGTGAAGCTGAAGGTCCGAAGGTTGAGGGATAGGGGAAGAAGTGGGTATCAAGTATTGAGGAAGGTGCTATCCTACATAACCTTCCCATTGTTTCCCTCTTCAGTGTAAGTACTATCTGAGACTTTGAGCAGTGGGCACTCATATACTAAGCAAAAAATCAAACGGAGAGAATCACTATTTCTACTTCACCATATGGCTTCATACGAATTTTTTTACCAAACTATCCCACTTTTTCTAAGTATGTACGAAACTGTCCCTGTTTGAAATTTTAATACCAAAATATCCCTATCTCTAACGGGGTTAACGAGTCTAGTAGTTTCCCTAGCGTTAACCCCGTTAGCGTGCTGATGGGGATACAACTTTTCCCTTTGAGTGGGGATTTGCAGAAGAACTTACCCATTATAGACTCGTTAACCTCGTTAGCGATAGTACTTAAACCACTCGCGTTAACGGGGCTAACGTTTGTAGTTGGGACAGTGGGGGAAACTTTTTCAAAGAGTGGTTTCACTTGAAAATAACCTAGTATAGGGATGCTAACCCCGTTAGCGCGCCTATTTATACCAGGCGCGCTAACCATGTTAGCGTGTGTCGTTTGGGTGAATTTTAAATAACACACTCTGATAGGTAACATTATTATACTTTTAGTGTCTCTCTCTCTTCTCTTTCTCCCCCAATTTCGGAACCCAACTCCCAAACCCTAGCATCCCAATTGTAGATTTTATTCCAAAATTACTCTACATAATCTTAAAGAGATATTCTTTTTCTTCTCTCACATTCATCTTCTTCTTCTCTGACACTTATATATCCTCCCACTTTGAAAACCCTAAATCTATGTTTTGGGTATTGTTTGTTTGGGGATTTACATAGCGGATTTTTTATCAACCCATTCACTATCTCGTCTTCTTCAAGCTCGAAATTCCTCATCTTTTCTGATCAACAATTTGAAGGTATGATTTTTATATCATTTTATCGAATACATTTTGTTTAGTATATTTTGAATTTTTTTTTAAAAATATGTATATGTATGGATTATGATCTTCCTATTTGGCTTTATTTTGGTGGTGAGATTATCCGTGACCCAGGTTGTTCTTATAGTGTCGTTGATCCCGAAATAATTTGGGTACCTCGTACAATCACAATGGAAGAACTTGTAGAGAAGGTTTATGAGGTCACTAATTGGGATAGAGAACGATGGAAGATTAAAATTTTAGCCCGTTATGCAGCTGGAAAAGGTGATGGTCAATATTTTATGATTGTGCTCGTAGGAACCGACAACCCTCTGAAGTCCATGATTGGTAGAACACTTGATCCGAATTTTAGTTGGTTTGCACTAGAGCTATATATTCAGCAAATTGAAAATATTAATGCCCAACCACATGCTAACCCTGGTTCAAGCTCCGCTCGTGAATTGCCGATCCGTAAGATCATTTCGAATCCAGTTCAAACATCCCAAGAAATCCCTCCGTCCTCACAAGAACACATCTTTACAAATACTACAGGCCCGGATCATACTGAATTTGAATTGCCAGGTCAACCAAATTTGGATAATGATTATGTTCCGAATACCAATTTTTTCGGGATATTTAAAAATGCTACCGTTAATAATGATTTAGTTGATGATGAAGAAGAAGAAGACGAAGAAACAGATGATGAAGCTGAAGCGGGATAACATAATGGAGATGAGGAAGAAGTAGACGAATATTTGAATATTAATATAAATGAGAGTATTGATGTCGATGTGAACTTTACTAATGGCTTCAATAATGTCAATGCTCATGTTACCGAGGAAATGGCACAAAGTGCGAGAGTAAATCATGGTCCACAAGAATCATCCGGTTCATCTACCGTAGATGAGTTATACATTGGGCAAGAGTTTCAAAGTAAAGAATCGATTCAACATGCGGTAAAGTTGTACTCCGTCAACAAAAATCGGAAATTTATTATAATGAAATCTTCACCTACCATCTTTGTTGTAAAATTTAAATTGGCTCCGAGAAAACGTTCACTTGAGGAGTTGGTGAAAATCCTACCAGTTACAAGTGAGGGTGGTTGTTCGTGGTGATTACGTGCAATTGTTCCGAAGGACTGGACAAATTTTGTGGTTATAAAACTAGTAGGGTCGCATACATGTGTGAATTCAGCATTGAGTCAAGACCATTGCAAAGTTGATGCTAAACTTCTATACAGTTTGATTATGAATGTTGTGAAGGCTCAGATAGGAATTACACCGCGTGCAATTATTGAGATAGTCAAACTTAAATTGAATTATCAGATATCTTATAAGAAGGCTTGGATTGCAAAACAGAAATCTATTGAGAAGTTGTACGGATCATTTGAAGAGGCGTACACTAAGTTGCCTTTACTTCTATTAACAACACAAGCAGCAAATCCAGGTGCTATTTTCCATTGGGATAAGTATGAATCCGGTCCCGGCAAAGAAACATTCAGGGGTGTGTTTTAGGCATTTGGTGCTTCAATTGAAGGGTTTAAGTCCTGCAGACCTGTTATAAGTGTTGATGGAACACACTTGTATGGTAAATATAAGGGTTGTTTGTTAATAGCAGTCGCACCGGATGCGAATGATTGTTTGTTTCCATTTGCTTTCGCAATAGTTGACGGAGAAAGTGTTTATACATGGACATGGTTTATGAGCTGTATTCGTTTCTATGTCACAGATCGGTTTGGTTTATGTGTTATATCTGATCGCCACGCAGGTATTTTGGCCGCCATGGAATTGCAGAATGGTGCATGGAACGAACCTAATGCTTATCATCGTTATTGTATGCAACATTTTGTTACCAATTTCTTTACCAAATTTGGTAGCAAAGCAATGAGGACGAAAGTCAAAATTATAGCATGTCAAAATCAACCCAAAAAATTTCAAAGCAAACACGCGGAATTGGAAACAGTAAATGCGGAAGTGGTAAATTGGTTGAAAGAGAAAATAGTTGAGAAATGGGAACTTTCTGAAGATGGAGGATGGCGATATGGGATAATGACTACCAACCTATCAGAAGTTTTCAACTCAGTTTTGAAAGGTGTCCAAGTAACTGTTATTTTGGACATGATCTTTTACCGTCTTAATTCGTACTTTACCACACGGCGTTAGTTAGCCAACAAGCTAATTACTGAGGGTAAAATTTTTACACAAAGAGTACAGGATTTGATAGATCTCTGGCGTGAAAGAGCCAACATGCCTGAGGTGATATTGTTTAGCCATCAGCCTGGAGTTTTTGAAGTCAAAACAGGTATACGAAGAGTAGGTGGGAATCAAAAGGGTGGTAACTTGCACACCGTTAACTTAGGCAATAAAACATGCACTTGTCAAAAATTTCAGTGTTCTCATGTTCTAGCAGTTTGTGCATATCGCGCTATTGATTACAAACTGTACGTTGATACATTCTACTCAACTATTTCGTTAGCACAAACACGGGCTCCCAATTTTCATCCAACACTAGATCCTGCATATTGGCCCTGTTAATACTAAAAACAAACTTGTACCTGATGCGAGCCTTTGACGTTCTCAGAAAGGTCGGCCGAAGAGTACGATAGTACGTAATGATATGGATGTACGAGATGAGTCTAGCAGGGCTTCTTCATGTATTATTGGATGTGGATGAGATTTTCTAGCCATAGTCTTCCGACGACCAGTTTGGTGCACGGGCCTGGACAAGATCACATCAATTCTGTTACCTTCGCCGAAAAAATTAGCTTGTACTCGACACGATTCAATAATTTTTCGCACGGAAACCTTCAATGGCTGGGCTACATTGCTTTTCGAAATCTTCGCGCATTCTTTAACTTGAATCCAAGTTTGGTCCATCTTGCCAAAAACGAAAGAAACGTAATAATAAATTCAGTAAATAATAAATTAAATAAGTAGACGTAATAATAAATTCAATGTAAATAATGAAATAACACTTACGACACTCCGAAGCAATGGTGTCTTCGGTTGATACATTGGTAGGTTAATGGAGTATGTGTCAGCTGGATCGGTGGCATGTCTACGTGTTGGTACTTGCACCCCGGCTGGTCGTTAGCTTGTTGGAGAAATGTATAGGCGAGTCATTCTCCTAAACCAAGTCATATAAGGGACATGATGAGCTGCATCGAATGGTGGAATATTCTGAATTAAGTGATCGAGATGATGGTTCCAAATTTCAACGTGAACACTGAGTGAAGCTGCCCAATCATGTGCTGCTTGTCTACCCATACCAGTGACACTGTGAAGACCAGTATTGTATGGTTGGTGAACTGGAATGTTCTGACGCAACCCAAATTGACGAAGAACCATGTCTGGGAAATATGCCTCAACTGTACCAAAGTGGATCAACGGCGCTTTAGTCAACCACAACCGCCGAGCCAAGGTACAGACTGGAGAAATCGAGCTAAACGTTCCTCGGTATACGATTGCCACTTAACACAATCATCTTGTAAGTGGTCAAGCTCGTCTTGGTAATATGATAGGCACCTATTGGGGCTCGCCTTCCACGTCAATGAACCCGTCCAATAGACACCTTGAGGTGGCCTCATGTTTACGTCCTCGGAAAGGTTCGACCACTTCGGTGACTGCTTTGCCGCAATGGGACGGCCGATGTGCAGTCGTTCCCTACTTCAAACCTGGAGCATCAACATTGGTCTATTCATTTGCTTGGCACCAAGAGAGCAATTGCACAAGGCGCGATACAAGGTGGCCAACGCAACACTCCCTAAATTATACCCCCGAACTCCCCCAAGATCAGCTATTAGTGATAGGTACATCAATGGAACGGAATCTCCGAACGAATTTGGAAGATGACACCTCCGAACAGTGTCAATATGTACGCCCGACAATAACAGTGTACTTGGTTGTCCGTGGAGTTATTTGTCAACGTACCGGAAAACTTTTCCACCAACTATTTAAATCTCAAAGATTTACCTGCAAGGGCCGACCGATCCACCTCGACACCGAGATACTTTTAAATAATGAACTCCGATTCGAAGTCCATTGAGCCAGTTACGGCTTGTCCATCAACTGCCAGACCCGTTATCACAGAAACATCTTGCAGTGATACTGTAGTCTCGCCGCTAGCAGGTGAAAACTATGCGTCTCGGGATGCCATCTCTCGAGAAGAGCAGTTAATAACAGTCGATCCGCCTTAATGGAGCTCATCAACCCTATGCCGTATAATCCACATGTTTCTAACAACCCATGTATACGGGGATGCTTTTCTAACATGCCGTGCCCCCTAAATACGCACTCCGAAGAATTTCCTTCCCAAACGTCTTTAGATTGATGTTGACTTTGTAAAGTCAATAACTTAGGGTCGATCGGACCGGGAACCACCGAAAGAACATATGAGGAAGTAGATGGGCCCGGATCTGTAGACGGAGAAGTAGGTTGATGTTCATTTCGAGGATGAGGTGGGGCCGTTTGATTGGCCGGAAGAGAAGACGTACCGGCCTCATCCTACACAAAAAAAAATTGAAATTCAACATAAATATTTATATTTTTATTGATGTCAAAATTAAACGTATGAAATTAAAGTCAAATCATCTTACATTGGTACGTCCACCACGCTTCGTTTTCTTGGGAGGTTGTCCTTGACAAGTACGTGGACCTTTCCGGGTTGTTGGAGGTCTACTACCACTCCCTTCTTCGGGATTACCCATTGTCTGTGCCATATGTTATAACAAATAAAATCATACAAGTTTGATATCAAATATAATCATATACAACCTCACAACAAGGGCTAATGCAACCATAACCCTTAATGAAAATCCAAAATCTCATTATGCGAACTAATCCAAAATCTACCAATGCAAACTACTCCTTCATATACTAATGCAAACTATATCCTAAATATACTAATCCTAACTACATTGTATGATTAGATAATATATGTTAACAAAATTAACTTACAATCGTTATAAAGCTATAAAGGTACATATACTAGTATCATACTACCCTTCAAATGCCCCCTAAATGTAGCCTCAATAGGAATAGCCCGGGGCTACTGTTTAAAAATACTAAGTTGTATAGTCTTGCACTATCAACGATTGTAAAAGAAGCCAAAAACAGAAGCATCAAATGCCCAATCTCTTGGTTGTTTCTAATGCATTTAGATGTTATTAATTACATGTACTTCTAACCTTTTCAATTCATAATTGTTCTAATGCCAGTAGTATGGTAATAGTAGACCAAAAATCACCTCCAATTTGAAACATTTTCAACTTAATACTCTAACTAAAACCATAGCCGTAGACCCAAAATCACAAAAAAAAGCATAAATAAGGAACACTTACAAACTATTGTAGGGTGGAAGTAACAAGTCGACGTCAAGCACCACGATCCACTCCTTTCGATAATTTAGGAAAACTGGTAAATGGGTTCAAATGGTGTGTTTTAGGAGATTGAGATGGGTTAAAATGGAGTGATGAAGAGATTCCACCTAAAATTACAATAGATTGAGATGGGTAGATGGCAAAATCGAAGACTAGGGTTTGGGGATTTTGTGTTAAAAATCGCTGAGTAGGGTTTCAAGTAGAGGAGATGTGAGAAGAGAGTGAGATAGCGTGAGTTAGTTGAAGATGAACCCAATTGACACTCGTTAACCCCGTTAGCGCGTCTGGTATAATGAGGTGCGTTAACGGGGTTAATAAGTCTATATTTAAAGATTTTTTTACCAACAATCCTCTTTGAAAAAGTCCCCCCAACTGTCCCAACTATAAACGTTAACCCCGTTAACGCAAGTGGTTTAAATACTACCGCTAACGGGTTAATGAGTCTATATTGGATGAGTTTTTTGCAAATCCCCACTCAAGGAGAAAAGTTGTATTCCCATCAGCACGCTAACGGGGTTAACGCTAGGGAAACTACTAGATTTATTAACCCCGTTAGCGATAGAGATATTTTGGTATTAAAATTTCAAACAGGGACAGTTTCGTACATACTTAGAAAAAGTGGAATAGTTTGGTAAAAAATCGCTTCATACAGGGCCAAGGGTTTCATTTCATTCTACAAAGAAACATGTTCAATTTATTCAAATTAAAATAGAAGTTAGCACCAAATATAGCAAAGTAGTGCATGATTGTGCCTAGAATTTTTTTCCAAACTGGCCCATTTTTTTTAAAGTTTTTTCCAAACTGTCATATTTTTTTTTGAAATTCCCACTGCCTCACTCGGTTTTCGGTTTTTCAGAAAACCGAGTGGGTCATTTTGGTAAATACCTTCGAAAGTGGGTCAGTTTGGTAAATATTTTCAAAAAGTGGGTCATTTTGGTAAGTAGTTCGATTATGGTTAAAATCCACAATGCTGGTATTTAAAGAAACACAGTATCCGCTACCTAAGGCACTGTTTGGTTAGAGGGGAATGGAGGGGAGGGGAGGGGAGGGAAGGGGTTTTTTAATACTTTTCTTGTTTGGTTCATTTTTTAGGAGGGGAGGGGAGGGAAATGAAGGGGTGCCAAACCCCTCCTGAGTCAATTTTGGCTCCCCTCCAATATTGTGGGGGTTTGGAGGGAAGAGAAAGTAGGACTAATTTTTTAATGTGACTAGACTAAATTGCCCTTTAAATCTAAATCCTAATATAATAAAAAAACATAGTTGCCTTACGACTGTTTCTCTCCCGCTCTCTCTTTCTCCCTCTCCTCGTCTTGAAATTGCCATCTAGTAGTTGCATCATATAGATGAAACGTACTCATTTTGAAGTTTTCTTTAGCAGAGGAAGTATTCTATTAGAAGCAAAAGTATATCATCTCTTTTATGCAATCCGGGCAATACTTTCAGGATTAGCAGCTCAATCAATAAACAATCACACTCAAGATCAGTAAATTTCTTTGCATCTGTGGAATGGTTCTACCATAACCACCAAAAAAATATAACAACAGAACAGAACAACATATCGAGAACATCTAATAACTAAGCGATAACAAAATAAATATATCATTAAGGGTATGCGCAACATCCAAATACAATGGATCAAATTTCTTCAGTACTGGATCAATAATAGACGACCATAACCCAATACCAACAAATATCATCATCTGTAGAACGTCACTCCTCTCATTCAACACTCCCGTGGTGGCAAACTCAGGTGCTACGTAACTACCAAAGTGGAAAAAAAGAAGAAAGAATGAATATTACTCAATAAGAACAACTTGAATTTAGAATTAGTAAATGCTGATTAATAATCTACAAACCAACCCAAATGTGCCCATCACTCGTGTTGTGACATAGCTGCTCTCCGAGGCCAAGAGCTTGGCAAAAGTAATTTTATATCAAGCTGCACTTTCTTATTGTATGTAAAAGGGTATAAAAGTAATTTTATTATAAAATCCATTCCCTCCCCAAGTTAATTATTTTCCTTCCCCTCCCCTCCTTTGAACCAAACAAAGTTTTCATTAAATCCCTCCCCTCCCTTTCCCTCCCCTCCCCTCTCCTCCATTAAAATTCCTTCCCTCCCCTTCCTTCCTTTGAACCAAACAGAGCCTAAGGATATCACTACTAAACGGAACGTCTATAGCGGCGTTTATTTCTGTCTATGGTGGCGCTTATAAACGCCGCCATAGATGGTAGCGGCGTTTTAATTATTGCCGCGAGCAGCGCCGTTGCATCGACCGTCATTACAGATCATAGGCCTATCGCGGCGCTTTTCTAGAGCGCCGTTACAGACCATAGGTCTACAACGGCGCGTCTTAAAAGGCGCTGCTATAGGCCTATGATCTGTAACGGCGCTCTCGAAAAGCGCCATTGTAGGTTGGATGTCTATGCCAGCACTTCTAAAAAATGCCGCTAATGTGTACAGCTTGTAACGACGCATTTTTAAACTGCCGTTACAACCCGTAGCCCTATAGCGGCATTTTTAAAAAGCGTCGTTACAATTCGTAGGTCTATTACGGCGCTTTTAAAGACCGCCGTTACAGTCCGTAGGTCTATTAAGGCACTTGTTTGCGCTTCATAAATGCCGTGATAGACACATGCGCGTATATTTTCTAAATCATTTCGATATGCTATACCGGTGTTCCTGAACGCTGGGATTGGTTCTTTTTTTTTTAATAATTCACCACGATTGGTGGATCCTCCCGGCATATTTATCTCAAAACTGATTGATAGGGGGTTTCGGGTTTTTCCCACTATTTAAAAAATGTCACAAATTCAAAATATCTGTAGTCATATCAAATTTGAACGTTCAAATCTTAAAAACACTAATAGCAGCATAATAAACAACTATATAATCATGGACCACAATAAACAATAATTACTTGTCTAAAAATGGCCATACGAAGAGTTAGAAATATACTTGTTATACATCAATTTCTTTAACAAAGCATAAATTCAGTTTCCACAAAACATAAAAAGACTAAAGTCCAAATTTAACTCAACAATGGCAAAGTCTACTGAAGCGGCTCGGCATTGCTTTGATTCCCACTGATATTTTGCCCAGATGTACGTGCGTGACTAGAAGTCGATGGAATTCGCTGGCTCTGTATAATTCACAATAGTGTCATTTATTAGATTATTCACTACACTAGGCACCACACAAGTAAAATGCAATAGTTAAATTTCATACTAATATCATAAAATATTGTTGAATACTTACAGTTCCATGTACTGGATTGTTAGAGTTCTGATTTTGTTGGGAGATTAAAGAAACAATCATATCTTTCAAGCCGTCAATCTCTTCCTTTGTTGGGAGATTAAAGAAACAATCATATCTTTCAAGCCGTCAATCTCTTCCTGCATCTTGGCTTGCATCTTGAACACATCCGGATAGGATGTACGACTGGAGGTAGATGCACAAGAACCAAATACCTGTGATTGAAACCATGTGATGTGTTCAAGATGATGACCCAGAAACTAGTTTTAAAACAAGAACCAAATACCTTTTAAACAAAATAACCATCAAAGGAAAACCAAATAAACTAAAGGATTTTGAAACTAAAGCTTTTAACGTATTGCAGGTATATTACAGAAAAACCAAGTAACTAGCAGAAAAAAATTTAAAGAAAAACCAAGTCATAGAACAAATATTTGATCTGCATTGCTATTATCTCTTTACTGATAGAAATAATAGCAATCCAGACGATATATAGTAAGATAACATGTTAATGATGATGACCCAGAAACTAGTTTTAAAAATTTTCAATACATTAGTTACCCTAAATTTTTATTATATATAGATGATCGAGAGTAGTGAGGTGATGTCCAATAAACACAAAAGTTGGGTTATTATGTATATCCCTAATGGTTTCTTATGTGTCCCCCATGCCTAACATACTTATATGTTACTGAAGATGATATAGAATATATAGATTATTTTGTTTTCCTTAGTTTTTAGCTATATAACTAATATGAACTAGTATCTATATATATAGAAGTTTAAAAGACATGCTTATAAGTACATTCTAGAGTTCATTGATAATAAAGGAAACAAGACATGTTTATAAGTACATTCTGACAGAAGTACACATATATATAGCACTGAATGCATAACCTAAGATATACAAATTATGTACATGGAGATAATTAGTGTTGATACGCAGTTAATATGATGATGTATCTAGCTCATGTTATCTTAATCATATATCTCAGTATACTTTGCTGATCAGTATATATCAGTATATATACTACTATATAATTATCGATGTAAAGCAAGCACCTTATTATTATACTAACTTGTATTATTTAACATTATAAATATTTGAAACTGTGCCATGTGAAAGAAAGACTTTGCTGGATGGCACAAACATGGACATGGCTTTAAAATACAAATGCACAAGGTACACAACCTCTTTTACCCATTTGACATTCTGATTTACTTCACAACTATGAGATTGCTATCTTTGTAGCATATCATAGCTCAGATGTTAGACGGTGCAGTGTTATGAACTCAATGTGCATCTCCTGTTATTGCATCATTGGGTTGCATCCTCAAATTGCCTATTCTTGTAGACTTCTAAGTTGTAAATTATTGTGTTAAGCAGCTGGCATTTAGCCACAATGCAATCTGGTAGTTGAGTATTTTCACCTGTCATTGTATAGCACTTACTGCACCATCATATGATAGTTGCGCCAATATTTTCTGCATTGACAGATTCCATTACATAAACTTTGTCCTACTTTCGAACACATGTAAAGTGGAATGGGCACCACTAGCTACAGCAACTTAATTGCTAACAGTTAGGGATGGTATTGGTGTTTGAACTAAAAATTGAGCATTCATTTCCATTGTAGATATATTAAAAACATTATCAATTCTGAAAATTCGACATGTATAATAATATATAGTATTATCCTATATAGGTAAACTGCTGCATTGATTTATTATCCTCTATGACAACTAAGGAGCATCTAAATCACTTGAGAACTTTATTAGAAATACTGAATAATAATATATAGTATACTTACATTTAATGAACAACTTAGACTGGATCTTCTAACTGCTAAGTACTCTACAACTCGCCTGCTTTTGGGTGCCCTTCCAGTAAATATATTTGGTCTCTATGACTGACACCTCAGATTCTTTTAGGTTGAAATGCATACTTTTCATTTGCATATCATGTTGGAATAGTTTGGTAAACCTACTGATTATATATATATGTATACCTGTGAGGGTGTTGGCCCCAATCCCATTCCCCGCACATGACCGGGTCGCTCTTTCCCCCTCACATCAGTCATAGCTTCACGCTGGATGGTTAATCGATCTGCTGAAGATGTCGACCTCTCTTCAATCAACTTTCTAGCTTCTTTCTAGAAAAGAGAGCAAACAATACATTAATACCAAAAATTGGGCTGAAAATTAGTTTGAAATTTTGTAAGTTATGACCAAATTAAAATCTAAATTTGAGTTGTGAATATTATCCAAATTTTTGTTGCAGAATGAAAATTGGAATTCGAAAGTTTCATGTATACCACTATATCAGCTGCAAATTCATCCCGATATGTCCCATCCTTACTTGTGTAGGTAGATTCAAAAAAATCTACCTCATCGACACTCTCTCCCTCGACTGTCGTATCCTATATATGAGTCAAATGAAATTGTTAAATCATACCAACGCAGAAATTGGCCAAATAAAAAAAAACAGACTTGCTATAAAATAAAATTTCCATTACCATCTCATCCCGCACAATAGCAAAGCTGCAGCTCCCCGTAGTGTGCTTGATCTTCAACTGCCTACGGCTGCTTTGACCAATCTCAGCTTTCCTCTATACCATTTTAATAATTGGAATAAATGCTTATGTTTACCCAAATTAATAATTTATATCATCAATTTAAGATATAAACAATGAAATATGATTACCTTTCCAGGTTCCGATTTCCAATATTTGACAAGAAAATGCCAATCCTGTGGCGTCACGCATTCGGGGACTGACCTTGCATTTTCGACCTCGGTCTTCTCCTCATCATAGTACTTCCCTTTCAAGAAGCTCTTGTGATCCCTCAATTTTTTCGAAATCGATTTATTGAGCCATCCATCAGAACCGTCAGGCATTGCAAACTTTTGCTACAAAATGAGAAAGATGATGGAGCACAATAAATCAATGTAACTTCAAAAATCAATGTTTACTGTGCTGCGAGGAATTCCCAGGATTAAGCATTACAATATTGAAGATGAAATAGAGTAAAAACTATAAAACTGGAAAGTATAAAACGCGACATATGTGTATTGTTAATATACTTAGATTTAATTTTATGGATACAGATCTTTCCTTCTTCGTAGTTAATTGATTA
The DNA here is from genome assembly GCA_017893485.1 of Hemerocallis citrina. Classification (NCBI taxonomy): domain Eukaryota; kingdom Viridiplantae; phylum Streptophyta; class Magnoliopsida; order Asparagales; family Asphodelaceae; genus Hemerocallis; species Hemerocallis citrina. The sequence continues at coordinate 227,473,139 of CM030364.1, read as the reverse complement.
TGGAATGATCAACAATCACAAAAGCAGTTAAGTGGAATTATCATCTTTCATATGCATATTTTCTTGATCGAATTTCTATTGACAAAGCCATTAAGTGGCAATCTCAATGTGTGCATTATGAACTGGCTCACTGAGAGAATAACAATTAATGCTATTCTGTAATGTTTTGTAGATTATATTATTCTGTAAAGTGCCAACTTTTATTGCTAGTCTAGTATTGCAAATGAAAGTTCAGCATAATTACTTTGATTTTCACTGGTTTGAATAATTTTAAGACACACCTCTGATTTGAATAATTTTATCAAGTCTCTGTACATACTGTGAGTTTAGTAGGTTTGTGAATAGTATCCTAAGATGAAGAAAACTAGTGACAGCCCTTAATGAAAATTTACCAACTTCAGCCACCATCAAAGCACATTATAACATTATTATGGATATGATTATCATTATGATACTTGACAACAGGAATGGATTGAAATGAAAGAAATCTATCTACCATGAATATATAATATATACTAAAGCTCATGAAAAACTAATCCCTTATTAAATACAGCTAAAGACATTCAAAGGAGGCCAAACAAGACATGAATGGTTCAATGTACTAAGTATGAGATGTGAGAAAGAAAACCCAATATGAAGATGGAAATATATATATATATGCTATTTTAGTACATAAAGAAATAAAGAGACAAGCATCCAACATGATACAACTTCCAAAAGAAAGTGTTTATTCTTCATAACATCTCAGAGATCACATTTTAACCAAGTATCACAGGACAGAAATGTAAGGAAATTTTTAAAAACATACCTTAATCGCATCGAAAGCCGTCACCTTAGTCATCGTTGGTACTTTTGACCAACTCTCGTAGCTTAGGGGAAGGATACGCGGATTTCGTGCTATGACACCGCAAAACTTCGCGAGCTTACTCCCGCCATCTCTTAATGGTTGATTGTGTTCGTTGCATTCCACCAATACTTTTTTATTATTTGGGAGCTTCCATATTTCCTTCATCTTCGTCGGCCCCCTCGACCTCCTCAAAGTAGTGGGAGTGCTAACTTCACCCCCCCCCCCCCCCCCCCCCGGACTGTAGTAGCACCCCCATCCGCCACACCTTCAACATAGTCCGTCGGGTGCTCAGGAGAAAGTCCCCGGCTAGGCTGCTCTACGGCATCGTCTTGGTTGACAACTATTGTTGGCAACTTTCTCTTTGTTCTAGCCATATGTCACTTGTTTCCAAAAAAATTAGACTAAATATAATTTAATCAACAAATCAAACATATGAAATTATTGAAGTTACCTACTGATTTGTTGTTACTAGTGGGTAAATGTTGATATTTTTGTGGGTAATAGTGTCTACCAATTTCTGAAAATCAAAACTTGACCAATATTGATTCCATCAGTGGACAATAGAAACAGTAAAATCAAAACTCGAATAGAAAACAGCACGACTGAAGGTAAATAGAACCTCTTCGCATTGCTCTGCCCATAGTAACTGTTGTATGTATGTTCATGTATGTATTTATTAATATTACTTTAAATGTCAATAAGACCTCATAGTTCTAGCTTCAAGGTGTTCTTTGCAGTGTAATACTTCTGATCAAGGTGCCTGAAATGTTTGTTTCATAAAATATGTCTGCTGTTTAGAAATCACAAAAAAAATAGTTAAAATTTGCTCTGCTTGAATCTCAATATCTGAAATTGTAAGTATTGTTGGTAGTCATAATTGACCACTGTATGAAAGATTTTATTATTTGTGTTTGACATTGTGAGCCTTAGAACTCTATTAATCTGTACCAAAACCCTTGTAGAGATTCACTTGTTTAGGTTACAAATCGAGTCTGAAATTGTAAGTATTGTTGGTAGTCTTAATTGACCACTGTATGAAAGATTTTATTATTTGTGTTTGACATTGTGAGCCTTAGAACTCTATTAATCTGTACCAAAACCCTTGTAGAGATTCACTTGTTTAGGTTACAAATCGAGACCATTAGGACAACTTTCTTGCTTCCTTTATACCTTTTAGGTCAGTATTTCAATAGATAATCAGAAGGTGGTTACTTGTTAGTATTGATAAGTTGTGAATCTCCATCTCCACAAACACAATGTGCCATTATTGGTGTAATTACTGGACACTCCACAATCAGAGTTATAGTTGGATTGGTTTTAGGTCTGAAATGGGTCATGACCTGGTTAGCGATTCATGTTACAGAGTGAACCCAATACAAGCAAAAAGAATTAAAAACTGTCTCTATCAGAACTTGTTTTCCATTGATCGAGAAAAAAAAGTAAATCAAAGGAGAATAGTCTAATAAATCCTAGCTTAAATTCAAAGTTTGGTTTTAAACTCTGGTTTCAGTTTGAAATCTTGCATGAAGTGTATAAGAAATCAAAATTTTAATAAGGTGAAATAAACTACAAGTGGTAAGAATCAAAATTCTCGTAGATTTGCACATAATTAAGGTCCATTTTGTTAAGCAGATACCTTTAATTTTTCTTATTAAACTAACAACATTTGTTGATCAATGCCAATGCCGACTCAAAAATTGACACTAACATCTGTCTCCAGAACAAAAAGACAAAACTGCTATTCAAGGCAACTTGACTTGTATCTAGGTCATCCTTTCAATATTACCAGGTAATCATTTTCTTTTCAGAAAAACAAAAACTTGTGTGTTGTGACCAGGTAATCATTTTCCCTGAGAGACCTTTTAACTCATCTCTAAGCTTTATCTAATTGATTGAAGTTTCAAGTACTCATTTTGTTTTGTTGTGGCAGAATCTTCCACAGTTGTTTCTGATTTTTCCCATGTATAATAGACTTAAGATGAATCATGCGATTCATGCTCATTTAATTGTGTTTCTGTTTTGCATCTCATTTCTCATTTTTGCATTTTACTGTAGGATATAAAACACTGCCAACTATGGCCAGGACACTTGAACTATTAAGTTCTCAGATAGTCAGAAGTATTGGTCTCTATGGCTTGATGTTCTGAGAAAACTTTCCAAGCACTTCTGTTGTAATTTATCATTACTATGAAATCATTATTTCATTTAAAATGTTGATCATATTGCCCATCCAGATGCAGAAAGGAAATAAACAAACAGATAAACAGTTATACTGTTTGTTAGTGAGTGCATGTGTGTGTATGTATAGAGAGAGAGAGAGAGAGCTAACATATTATTATGGTAGGAAAATAAGTAACTTATAGTACAATTAGAAGGAAAAATTATGAAGGAAGAACTTGATTAAGTCATAGAATGCTTCAAAATAATCAATCGGCCAATAGGATTTTGCGGGAAAGAACAACAAAATCATTCATTTAAATGACCAATTATTAACAATGATATCTCTCAAGCTACCAATCAACTCAAATTAATTGAAATTAAGCTGGAATTTTAAATTTTAATAATTCCAATGGATTAGTGAAGTTTCAAAATTACAGTACAATTTTGCTATCATGAAGTGGCCACACTTTTTGGCCATGTTCCCTTCCTAAAATTTCATTCTAAACCACAAAAAAGTAAACAAGTCTCGATACTAATTGCATTAATCGTAATATCCTAATATTTAAAAAAAATACTAAAACTAGTAAAACAAATTATAGACCAGCCCTCGATACCTCCAACCATCAAATGCGCATATTCTCTAATCTGTATAAACTCGTCTCTCTACCAATTCAACTCAAATCAATAAGTAATGACAAAAGTTCCCAGTCCTCTGGATTTTGTTTCGTCAACTTCTCTCTAATGAAATAGGGGGCGGCAGTACTCCCCTTCTCTTCCCTCCCTACCAAAGAAAAGTACTAACAATAGTACAAGCAACACTAAAATCTGGGTTATCCTCTTTGAGTATAAGTTTTTTTATTTATTTTTAAATATAATAAAAAAAGGAAAATCTGGGGAAAACTACATAGCAAATTATCTAAAATCGAAATATAAAACAATCAACTATTATATTTTCTCAGTTCATACAAAACATCATTCAACTAAAAGATAACATTATAGCAAATGGGCTAACAAATTTCTACCAAATCAAGACAATCAATCCCATATCACAAACCAACCCATTATTCAATCACCAATGCCAACAAAAACCCACATCCCCAAAACCACAATGTCCCCAAAAAATAAAGATTGTGTTGAAAAGAAAAAAAAGCTCACGAGATTTAGGAGATGGCCACCATTTCACACTTCTCAGATGGCCACCATTTCAAAAGAAAAACAAAAACCCACATCCCCAACTACAAGTCCCATAATCACACTTCTCAGATGGCCACCATTTCAAATTAAGCAAAGTTAACAGAACCCTAATCCCGAAAAATTGAAAGTGACATCAGAACTAAGAGGATGTGAAATGTACCAATCAAATAGATAATGAATCCACACAGAGCTTCTTCTTGAATGGAGAAGGGCGACGAAGCCGAATGGGGAGAGGGGAAGATGGCGCCGAATGGGGAGAGGCGCGACTGGTCAGAGAGAGAGAGAGAGATTTTGGAGCGTCGCGTGAGTAGTTAGGGTTAGAAGAATTTCGTTTTTGGGGGGAAATGAAGATTGGAGCGGGAGGATTAATTCGATCGGCAGGGTTTTTTGGGGGAAATGAAGATTGGAGCGGGAGGATTAATTCGATCGGCAAGGTTTTTGGGGGGAAATGAAGATTGGAGCGGGAGGATTAGGGTAAATGAATAGCTAATGTTTTTGGGGGAAATGAACAGGGAATAGCTAATTTGGGCCTGTAACGGCGGTTCTTATAAAACCGCCGTTATATATATAATATATAACGGCGTAATATATCACCGCCGTTATAGAGGCCCGCTATTAAAAAAATTATTATAATGACGATCTATCGCGGCGTTTGGGCATAGACGCCGAGATAGATATGCCGTTAAATCCATTCCGATTAGTAGTGTATTAACCATAAATGTCAAGTTCCTGAGAAGCTCGCTTTAAGACATTTGGAGCATGGTTGAATATACATAATTTTGGAATAGAAATTCATTTTAGTTAGGGGGTCATGCTACACCTACTACCAAATTTACTACTTTTTTCTTTACTATCTTAGGTGGCACACTATTAGTGGAGGTTATTGTAGAGTAGGTGGTACAAACATCCAATAATAATGTGTCACCTAAGATGGTAAAGGAAAAGATAGTAGAATTAGTAGTAGGTGTAGCATTACCCTTAGTTAGAATGTAGGAAACTACTAATAAGAACCAAGCGTCACTGTAATTGCACTCATCTCTCTTGGCGATGGCAACGAGTAGATTAGATCTGGGTTGCATCCACCAAGATCCACTAATAGTGGTATGATTCATTTTTGGTCCAATCCCTACAAACATATATAGAGAAAGGTGTTTTGAAGAAATCTATGACATACTCAATTTTCATCAGGACCCGATTCCGAAATTTTAATTAACACACAGGAGCCCAAAATGCTAGAGACTCGAGTCTAGATCCCATGGGCTGGCAATAGGCTCTATACTAAACATCTTTAACACTGAATAGACAATATATTTACTATCAATTACTAAAATACGAAGCACCAATATACATTTGAGCCATTTTAGGTGTAATGCAAATTTTTTATGTCAACCATTCCTCTTATTCTCCATTTTTCATTGATTCTAGATGTTGTAGTATCAATGCTTACTCCGTTCTACTATACATTAGATCTTCCTCACAGCTAATTCAGAGTAACGAATTTTCTCCAATACAAAAAGGATACTTCATCCAACCGAGAAATCAGGTATCACAGACTATAAGGAAAATACTTTTGTGCATGAAATCCGATAATTGCACTGATGAATTTACTACTGTTGGAATTGAGTATACATCCAAAACACTCATCTTGTTAACAATACTGTCTCATAGCTCAACGGTTAAAGTTTTGAGTTCACAAGAGGTTGGGGGTTCAATTCCTACATTCTACATGATATATATATATATATATATATAACCGGACCGGGCCTTCCTAGTTACAAGCTATAAGATGAGTATCTTTGGGAAGAAAATTGTGACAGAAAACTCGTTGTATCCCGGGAGAAGTGTTTGGTGATCAACGATTCATCTCCAGAATCGGCCAAATAGTTTCTTAAAGAAAGTGCAACCCACGTCTCGAGCCACTTCTCACTTTCTTCCTGTTGCAGATCAATTCCAAAGGTTCGCTTGGTACACTCAGGTCTAATTTTTCTAACAACTACTAACCGAACCTATTCATCAAGCTAACAATCCTACAAAATGATCAAAACATGACAAATGCGACAGCTATCAGATGAAGACATTAAGCTATTTTCAACAAAACATCCAAGACTTTGATTAAAATGAATTAATTGAAGCCCCATAAATCGCCTTGTACCCTATCTTAAGCTCAATCCTCAATTGTTTTCTATAATCATGCTACCATCTCAACATACCAACAAACACCCAATTCTCTATATCCAACAAGTGCAAACCAAACAAGATATACACAAACTACCTAAAATCAAAGATACCATATTTTGTTACCTTTCGCCGCGAAAATCACATATACAATGACCACATGCAGTGAAGAGCCCCCCTTGATGAACGCTCCTCTCTCTCCTCCTCATCTCACACTACAAATTCAAATATACGAAACAAAACCCAACAGACCCTAACAACACTGAGTACATAACAACCAACCATTTATGGCTCAAACCCACTTCATATAATTAACAAGAAGACACGGAGAAGCACAAAACAGAAGAAGCCATGTGGAACAAGGGGCTCTAGGCATCAAAGAGGGTAGATTCAAGCATGCCCAAGTCAGAAGTAGTAGATAAATTAGTACTGAGAAGATGGGCTCATAAGAGCATCTGTAGTCGTTGTGAACTATTTTTTGGGTATTTGAAGTGATCGAAAGTTAAAATTTGGTCAGACGTAGAATTATCTTTTCGTCTCAAAAAAAAAAAAAAAAAATTGCTGTTTTCCCACACAAAAGGTCAAAAAAAAAAAAAAAAGCTCCAAAGGTGAGGGACGGTAGATAATATTTTTTTGTCTACCGTTCCAACACTTTTGTCTTTAGCAAAATTGTTAAGACGGTGTATTACAATATTTTTTTTAAAAAAAATCTTTTGGCATGACACTTTATCTTTCGTCCGATAAAAAAAATAATTTAAGCGACGGAAGATAATCTTTCATCCGATCGAAAAATTTTAAACGGCGGAAGATAATCTATCGTCCGGCTATATTTTGGCAATTGCCATTTCGATTGCCAAACATAGCCGAGTACTGTAGCGATTAAATCCAATTTTTGGGTATTTGGCCAACGACTACAGGGATTTTTTTTCTTCCAAATTTTAGAAAATTTGGGTATATGGAAACCGACTACAAATGCTCTGACAAATGAGAATTTAAATGGGTTGGGCATGAATCAGCCTAATTTACAGTGAAATAGGGGAACTTGTTACCAAAATGTCCCACTTTTTGAAAGTATTTATCAAACTGACCGACTTTCGAAAGTATTTATCAAAACAACCCACTCGGTTTTTAAAAAAAAACGAGTTTAGTTAAAACTCACTCGGTTTTTCGAAAACCGAGTGTTACTCTTCAAAAAATCTAAAACTAACACTCGGTTTTCGAAGTTTTAACTAAATACGGTTTTTCGAAAACCAAGTGAGATAGTTTGGAAATTAAAAAAAGAAGTAGGACAGTTTGGAAAAAACTTTCAAAAACAGTTTAAGGAAAAAAAATTCTTGTGCCTAGCACGTGTGAGAGAGATCAAGAGACTAGACCATAAATATACAGCAAGACAAAGCATGGAAACCATAAAAACTCAAAACACTCCCTTTCCCCTCAATCCAACAAAAAGATTGAATTTGAACAGGATAACAACTAAAAGACCAATTGTTTTCAGATCATTAATCCAGTTGAGCAGAAGAAAATGATCCTTTCCGTTTCGCTATTCAGATTTCCTATTCCTATAAACATGCACCTCCAAATCCAGGGTAAGTTAGAGATACATGGTGTCGCCTACATGATCTCCAATCTGACTATCTAGTAGAATTGGGTTTCTAAGAGCATCCACTATCGTCGCTCCTAAAATATAAGAATTTGGCAATTGTAAACATAGTCACAAATTCAGCGTTCGGGAATCATTCGGCAAGATTTAATATTCGGAATTCGGCAAATATTCGGAACATTCGGATAAAAACGGCATATGTTCATAAAGAAAGAAATACAAAATTTAACCAAAACAAAAATATATTTATTAGTAATAACATCATGTGTTCTTGACAAAGAAATCACTTGAGCAGTATTAACTGTATATGGAGCTTTCATTTTAGACTGTCAATTTCGGACTTTAAAGTTGCTTTCTCTTCTCTGAGCTCACTCTTCTCTTGTGTTAGCTCTGAGAATAGAAAGCCATGCCACAATTCACTTAAATTAAGATCATCAAGGCTATGTTTGGCATCCCTTTCAGAATTAAAATAGGCGTTTGGAAATTTTGAGTTAAAATTGGGAAAACCACTTTTTTGAAACAGAGGTGTGTTCCAATTTTCCAAGCACAATTCAAGAGGTACTTTCAGTCGTTTGCAAAAGTTCTTTTGCCACAAAAAATAATCTTATATCAAAACAAAAATTTTAACACTATGTTTAGAGTAGTAGAATTGTTCTAACAGATTAGAGAATAGTTCTTTTTAACTAGGACGATTTTACCTCGCGTGATTCTTCAGAGAGAGAATGATATTCAGCTTTGAGTTTGTTCACTTGAGTGGTCATATCCATCAACATTTGGATTGTATCAGCTAGGATGGTTGCCTTGTCATTTTTGGGACGATTTGGATCTGTAATTTGAACATTAGCACCGACTTTAAGTGTTAGGCTATTACAAAAAATTCCACACTAAAATAGCTATATTATAGTCTCCAGATTTTCTGCTGATTCTAAAAGAATATTCAACACCAGCTCCATGTACAGTTAATGCTGCTCAATGGAAAGCAGTGGAACTTTCATGGATACCAAACTAAAGTTTCTATCAAACGTGACAAAGAAATCACTTGTTTCAATTATTTTATCAAAAATGAAAGCTCATGTCTAGCTCAATCCCAAGTAAATCTCATGTCCACTTTAAGCACAAGTAAATACTAACTATTAAGAGAAATAAGAAACAAGTTAGATTCTAATCATTGTGAAAATATTTTAAAAAGAAAATCAGCTGAGGAACTCCAATTCATTGGTATCATTATTATCATCTACTGCATCTTCTTCACCACTATTGATATTGTTATCTTCATTGCCATGTTGATCGTCATGGATTGGAACATTTCCATCTCCGTAGAATATATACGTCACATCTGGATCAACTTTATCAAGATCGATGGGTACTGTATCAAGTTGCTCTTTTTTTGCATGGTCTTCTTCAAGAGAGCATTTACCCTCACATAGACCAAATCTTGAAGTCTGCTTGGTTCTAGTCGGTTTCTCTTTTTTGTGTGTCGCTTCAAAAGCACTCCAGTTTCTCTCACATGCTGAAGCACTGCAAGTTTGACTTAAAATTTTAATTGCAACTTTCTGCAAGATAGGCAAAGAGCCACCCCACATATCCCACCATATCCCTAATAGAAGTTATAAATTAATGTTAGTAACATTATAGTACACTTGATATTTATAATAAATAAATAAAAAGAAAGAAAAAGTGTATAAATGATTGTTACTTGGATGAACTACTTCAAGTGATTCAATAGCCATAGCTTCAAAGATTTTTGGATCCTTTGCATGATACTCTTTAAGCTCTTTAATTGCCTTGGACCTCTCATCATGTGTCAATATATTTGACAAGACTACTTCTAAGCCCTTTTTCACTTGATTATCCATCTTTACATGGCCGGAATGGAATAAATGTGGATTCAAATAAAAAGCAGTCAAATGAATAACTGAATTTAAAGATTTTACACACATTTCATCTATAATTTTCCAAAAAGTTAAATACCTATTTGGATCTTCATCACAAACATATTTCATAGCCACTTTCACCTGTTGTATTGCATAATGTATGTATCAAACAGTAGAACCATCACCGTCTACCATTCTTAATATTTTAAAAAGAGGTTCCAATGTTGTTATAAGAACTTTCCCGCACTCCCAAAATTCTCTTCCCATGATTGTTTATTTTATTTCAGTACCTTCTGCAGTCTTACATGGAGGCAAATCTCTCCATTCAGTTGAAGCCACCATATAGCAGAGGGATTGCTCTTCTTTCAAAATTGAGTTAAGACATATAAAATGTGTTGCAAACCTGGTTGCCCCTGGTCTCTTTAACTCACGACCACTTGTATGAACTCTCATTAGTTCTAGCACATGTTGATATCAATAAATAAATTTCACAATCTTTCAAGCTTGAGCAAGCAAGGGAGAGACGAATTCAAGTGTATCAAACTCCTTGACCATCAAGTTAATGCAATGAGCCGCACAATTAACTTTAAAAATATGTTGATACTTTTCCACAATTAAATTTCCAACTGCAAGATAATTTGAAGCATTGTCAGAAACAAATTGGATAACATTGTGTGGACCAATATCTTCAATTACCGATGAGATAAAGTTGCAAATATATTTTGCATCTTTCTTATGCCCAACCGTGCAAGAAAACTACACCCTTAGGGGAAGCTGCTAGTAGATTCAAATATGGCCTGTTTCTTCTATCGGTCCATCCATCAGACATAATTGTACAACCAGTAATATCCCTTTCTTTTTTCATGCATTGGACATGATCTTCATCTTCAAGCTTCAATTTATCCAGCAATTTTGCTCTTGCAGTCTCACAACTATGAGCTTCATAATCTGGCCCAACTTTTGCAACTGTGGCAAGTGCTTCACGAAAATCGGATGATCGCAATAATTGAAATGGCAAATTATTTTATCTATGCATCTAACTATTGCTTTTTCTGCTTCTTCCTTTTCAGATTTTTTCATCACTGAGTTGATAGTTTTTTGTACCAGAACTTTTGAGCGGGACCCATCTTGATTCAGCTCTTCTGTTGGACATTCGATAGAATATCGTGATTGCTTCCAAAAATCATTGATTTTTGCTTTTTATTTCTCGACTCTAATTCTTCTATTATTTTCAAAGAAGCTTCGCGAACTTCATCAGGAACGCTAAGGCAAGGGCGTACATCTCTACCGACCATGTTTGAAAAATGATTTCTCATACGAGTTACGCCACCGACAAATATTTCTTGACAAAAGTTGCACAGAACTTTATTTACTTCAACCTGAGTAATATGATCCCACAACGGATCCTTTCCTCTAGGCATTCTGATAAGAAAATAATATAAAATCAGGTTTAAACAAAACTTAATATAGACAAAAAGATGATAGTAGATAACAATCAATGTATTAGATCAAGGTGGTTAATATATAATACATGTCATTTATCACTATTAGGTCATCAGTCAATAATAAATGGATGGAGACTTTGATACCTTCTTCAGTGATCACCTTAAGATATGGGTTGGTGATTCTCAGGAAAAAAATCAATCTCTTAAGGCTCCACTTCTTCATGACAAATGAAGTGCTTTTTCCAGGCATTGAACTTTTGAAGAGAAGTTCGAAATACACCCAAGATAATTGGAATATTGAAATTTGACTGGAGGATGACATAAGGACATATGTAACCCTTGTTTCCTGTACTTGTATTTTTCTGTTGGATTTCATTTCTCTGTACTATTTTATCAATCCAAGATCTATATTATTGTCTCAGCTCTAATATAAAATTATTTCATTTGTTTTGACTCAATTCTGTGCCAATATTTGTTGCAAATTTCAGTGTTCGTATCTGCTCTGATTTGTCGTTCTTCATGAAGAGTTAATTGTTTCACCTCATCTATTTCATTTTTCCTAATTATGCTGAATTTGGACTCAATCTCTTGTTGGATCCTACTCAAACCCGCTATCCAATAACTCTAAACCCAATAACCCTATACTATAAAAACCCTAACCTAACCTAACCCTAACCTAATTACCATTACTGTATAAACCAAAACACACAGCCGCCAACCCCCTTTTCACTGTTCGTCTTCCCCATTTCACCTTTCGACTCTTCGAACTCCATCGCCCTCCCGTCGCTTCGTCTCCCTCCGCCTCATCGTCTCCCGATCGCCATCACCCACCTCGCCTTTACCTTTGCCTCTCTCCGATTGCCTCGCCATTGCAACACCACCACCATCGTCTTCCTCGACCCATTAACCTAGTCGCTGCCATTGTCGATTTGCCTAGCCCTTCACCATCATCCCCTTGCTTCCACGTCGTCTCCACTCCCGCTCGAACCCATCATCTTCTCCACCACTCAACCTAACTCCTCGTCGTCCTTCCCCTGCTCCCTGTGCACCTTCGTCGACTACCGAACCCAATACCACCGCCTCATCCCACTCACCCCCCATCGTCTTCTTCATCCTCGACGTTGCCGAGCCATCAAAACCCACCTTCACCATCTCCTTTCACCCACCGCCATTGTCCTCGTTGTCACCCACCTCCCGTCATCGAACCCCCAAGCTTCGCCATCACTCTGTTTTTCCACCAAGAACAGGGCCACGCCATGCCGCCTCCTGCGTCGAGCTTCCCTCGACGTCATCGCCGCCTGCCACCGGTCGCCGTTGTGACCACCCTCCCACTATCGCCGCTCACAATCGCCGTCGAAGCGCCCACCGCCGTTGCTACGGTTGATCAAGCAGAGAAGAAGAAGGAAGAGGGAGTGCTGTTCAAATCTGAGCCACCCTATCCCATCAAGATCCAAGCCCACATCTTGATCTGATTTGATATGATCATCCCATCATATCGCTTCTTAGCCCTTCATCGCCAGATCTGATCAGATCCGATCTGAGCCGTCCGTTGGTCCGATCTTGATCGTCATCAAGATCCGTGTCGGGATCCATCTTCGTGATTCCTCCGTCGTATTCGTCGTCTACACCCCAAGGCAATTATCTCCTTGTACATTTTGTTTTCTAGTACAATCTTTTTCTTGAAAATACGGCAAGTAGATTGTAAATGTAACTCATCTTTGTTTATCGCTGATGATCTCATGTTTCACCTTATCTATCACATGATCTAAGAGTCACAACCCTTCGTCGATACACTTGTTCACAACTAGTAAAATTTGATTCATTTTATACAAAAATTGTTTTATTTGGTTTCTGTTCTATCTTGGCTTGCTATTTCGACCCCGATAAAACCAAAATCTGAACTTGAGTCCTGAATATGAAATGTATCCCTAAGTTTCTAGTTGTCAATAACATCCAGAATTTTCGAATTCCGAGTTACGATTTAGGAGATATCGCAGTTTTACTGCTGCTGTGTCGGTAATCGCAGATTCATAAAAAACTGCTGCACCACTTTGGTTTACAATTATTTTAACTATGCTAATAGTATAAATGACTTGAAATTTTGCATGCTGATACTGGACACCCTAGAGAACATTTTCTAATTTTCTCAGAATTAATTAATAAAGTTTCAAACCTGTTTTATATGTATAAACTCAATTTTATAAATTCTGGCTGAACACAAATGCTGTATAGTTTGCTGTTTTGACATCAATTGATACAACTTTTATGTACCTTAATTATATGCGTTGGAACCGGGCAGGTGTCTAGTTTCTAGGCCTTCTGACGGATCCACATTTTCTATCTTGTAGCAATGGAAATCGCAGTTTTGGTGCAGCAACGTCATTCTGTCCAGAATTGCAATTCTTGTAATTCTTGATAATCTTAATTTGTGTTGACCCTCGAATATACTTTATAATTATCTTAAACTTATTCCATATTCTTGATCATATTTAATTGACCTGTTTTGTACACTTTCATGCTTGTTTGATGATAATAATAAATAATAAGCCGGGGTTTAAGGGTAAGACCATAATAGTGGACAATATAGGTAAGTGTATCGGAAGGGGGCCCGTGTTTCCCACTTGATACATGCTTCATGAACTAGCTATATTATTATTCGATTCATGAACTAGTATATTATTTGATTCATGAACTAGTATATTATCAATCGATTCATGAACTAGTATATTATTTGATTCATGAACTAGTATATATTGATTCATGACTTGTCTTGTTATGACTTGACACATAAACTAGTTATATGATTACTCGATTCATGAGAATGACTTGCTTGATATTTGATACCTGAGTACACCGCCCTATAAACTCTACCACTAGGCCTAAACGTAACTGATTGTATGTAGCAACCATGTAGTAAAAATATGGATGCATGAAGTGCTACCTAGATAGAATTAAACATTAGATTTAAGATTAACTTGTTATTTGTACACACTTGATATCCTACTTGAGACTTATTACTTGAGACTTATTGCTTGAGACTTTTTACTAGACTTGTTACTTGTTACTTGACACTGGTACGTGATACTTGTTACTTGATGCTTGATACCATTACATGTTCACTTGCTACTTATTCTACTACTAGTACTTGTTACCCAATCTTGTCACTTGAGTTGTCTTTCTTGTTAGCTAGTTTCTTGAATCCCACTACTTGTTGTATCCCTATTATATCATGTTATACATTCTTGATTCCAAATCTTGTTTCGTATTTCTTGCACTTATTTTTATACCCTTGCTTGTACTACTTGCGGTCCTAACTTGCACTAAGGGTGTTTGTCTTGTTTTCTCTTTTTTTCCTTTTGTATGTATATATATATATATATATATATATATATATATATATATGGATAAAAGGGATATGAGCAACTTGCTCATTTAGTAAATGAGCAATTGATTATGTGGCATGCATGTGATACATTGGATAACTAACCCTTTTAAGGCTTTTCCAATCACATGTATGCCACATCATCAATTGCTCATTTACTAAATGAGTAAGTTGCTCATACCCCTTTTTCCCTATATATATATATATATATATATATATATATATATATATATATATATACAAACACACAGACTTTGGAGATGAGCTACTTGCTGGAATTGGTGAGCATGTTAGGGTTATATACTGAAAGCATCACTTTTGTATTAACTTTATTTCCTTATTTTTTTGGAATGAGAATCATATGGGCATATGTTTGCATTATGTGTTTATTATAATATTAATGCAAGTATCTGATATTCTATAAGGTTGATAATATGGTGTGAGGTGACACACAGAAGATCATATTATCAGTTCCCTATGGAATATATAAATAGTTCACAACCTAGACGGACTTGGATAATCCATTGGAAAGGTTGTAGTGTAATCTGGTATTAGTCTATCTTGACTATAGGTTTACACTAGTACACTTTGTGTGTATTGAACAGGACCACTTGAGGTTGTTCTCTTTGTACTGACTACAAAAGAGAACAAACACCTCTGTTATTATGGATGCTTATGCTCTTAATCCAGATATAATAACAGACATGTATATGCAGTGTGCATTACTTTGGCTCATAAAAGAGTGAGATTCATTATGGATCAACAACCTCTATGAATTGGGTAATAGCATTGTATGTATGATGGGCTGTTGATTGTAAAAGGAATCCATATCCCGATACGTCGGGTTGATGATGTCCCCTTAAGGAGCTCATAAGGATTGTCATGTAAACCCTGCAGGTGGATTACATCCGACATGACAAATAAAGTTGAGTGGTACTACTTAAGGATAAAAGATGTTGATCAATATAGTTGTCAGTAACTTAATTTGATCGACGGACATTCGATATCTTAACATGGGGAGCTCAACGAGCATATAATAAACGGAGCCCATAAATATAATTTGGGATTAGGAAGGTAGTGCAACAATAGCTCCTTAGTGGACCGAGCTATTGTTAATGGGCCTGGGTTGTGTGTTCGGGCTGAACACGGGATACCCAGATTCGTTAGGAGACCTAACCCTAATTTCTCCTCATGGTCCCTGCCGTAGCCTTATATATATCCTCTATTCTCTGGCCGTCATGATCATCTGAAATATAAGATTTTTTCTCTAAATTCGTGATTCACGTAAGGAGAGAAAGAGAGGTCAGCCAAGGAGAAGAAAGGTTGGGAGATCGTCGCCCACACGACGTCCAACCCGAGGAAGGAATACGTGCAGAAGATCTCGGGGTCGCTGACAGCTTGAGGTTGCTAGAAACTATCGTCTTCTTCTCATCGCAGGTATAATTCGTGAACCCTAGATTCCGCTCTATAGGGTTTGATCACGTATTTAATCTGTTAATCTTTTATGATCGATACGCACACCAATCCGTAGTCCTGGGAATCATCTCAGTTCCATCAGAGCAGACCTTCTAGACTTCGCTTGGGAAAAGGACTGGCTTTATTTATTTTGTATTTGAGTTATTTATTCTTTTTGCTACTTAAAACTTGTAACGGGCTTATAGTCCCAAGTTTTATCTTTTGATCCAGATTTAAAAACTATTTGGGATATTATTATTTTGTTTCAATTATTTTCTGTTGATTAATAAATTATTTATGCATGCGTGGTTGTGTACATTTTGTTATATTCTTGTTATGATGCCGAGTCGATCCACAACTCATGAATGATGAAAATCATTCGCTGGGCTTTGTCACGCGCTCGTATTTTGTGTTTTTGGAAAGTGGGGCATGACAAGGTTTTTAGTGGTATTAGAGCTAGGTTTGGCTAATGTGTTAGTTTGACTAATACATTAGACAAGCTTGACTCAATCAGGATTAACTCAACATTAAACAAGCCACGCAATCACATGAACAATTTGATAATCAACTCGATCTGGACACTAGTCTTATCCCATTCATTCTGATCCATTCATATTCAATTCTTTGATTCCTTGTTTTCTTTCATCTCTTACAGTCGTTTCGATTTTTTGATTCCATATTGGGTATGAATTTATTCTTTTCATACCCATGTTCTTTTGATTCCAGTACAAGCAATCTCTTATTTCTGCTTGCCTCGGTGATTCCTTCTTATTTCAGCTCGTGTGTCATGCATTGCTTTTCGTGCCTTGCATTCATCTTCATTTGTTGATTCATATTGTGTATCATACTAGTTGTTTCTTCCCTATCATGTTCTCCTTAAATTCTGATGCTATCCATTCTTTTCTTCCTTCTTGGTTCGTCAATCGGCATCGGTGGATCTTCAACAACATGTTAGGGGCTGTTTAATTCATACATTACTGTATATTTTTATGATATATTTATTGTGTAAATTTGCTACATTGCATATTTATTTTTTCATTCACATTGCATTGTGCTTATGCATATATTTCATTCTATTTTTTCCTACTTTTATAAATCATTTTCACTACTACTATTTTGTAGTATAGCGTTTGATATTTATAATTTATACATCTATTTTGATATTCCATTGTGTGACTTTCAACTCCATTTCTTACTTTTCTACTATTTCATATCACGAATTTTAAAATATAACATCATACTTAAATTAAATGTCCCATACTCTTGTGCATATGGAAGGTTACATCTTCCATTTCACCATTTCGGTGCAACCTAATGTCGAGATGGCAAATATTCAGCTCGATGTCAATGGAGGCAAATTGCAACTGGATGTCGGGGAGGCAAAATGTGCAACCGAATATTTAGATGGCAACCTGTAACCTGATGTCGTGAAGGCAAACATGCAACTTGATGTTAAGGAGACAAGATTTTCCACCTATTTGCTAATTGATATTTCAGGACTTTTTACTTATATAATGAAACTAATGGAAAAGAAATATTTTCCTTATGACATTTTGTTTATACAATTACACTGTATGTTTCCATACAATTTGAACTAGTATAGTTGATTTTACTCTATTTCGTGTTTACAAATTTTTGCGTTTATGTTAAGATTGAGTACATCAACTATGGTCTAAGTTTTCGTTCTTTTGTGAATTACTATTTATTGCCACCGTTTTCCAATTCTTTTCCATTTTAGAATTTCTCACTTACTTTTGTTTCAACGTCCTAATTAATGACTTGACGCTTACTTTTGTAATATTTAATGAACTCCTTTTAAGTCTTCTTGCATATATATATATATATATATATATATATATATATATATATATATATATATATATATATATATTGGTCTATTTTGCTCGTTACCCTTTAATTTCGAGTATTGATTATGATGTCAACATTCACTAATTAATATATGTCTTTTACATTCATTGTTACTAATATTTTCTCTACTTAGCTAAATTTGTTCGTATTTCTATGTATCTTGACCGGTTATTTTCTCAAAATATTTTTTTATATATCACCTTTAAAGTTTGTGTTCCTTTGTGTTTGTATGGTTATCAACCTTTTTATAGTTGGGTTTTATCTTTCATTTTTGACTTCTAATTCTCTGTGAATAGTCTTCCTATTTTCTTATGATTGGAGATTAATGGTGTATTTTGACTTCACTTTCCATTTATAATTGATCGACTATATATATTCCTGTTTGATTTATTTATAGAGTTGATAAGCCAAATTCTAATTTTTTTTTTATAATGTTATTATTATTGCTATGGTTTTCGTTATTATTATTGGTATCATTATTATTATTGATATTACCATTGCTATTATTATTGTTGTTTTCATTATTTTATTATTGTTGTTAATATTGAATTACCTTCATACAAAAAAAAATGTTGAACCCAAATTATATTCTATCTTGCATTATTATTCTTTCCAGTATTGTTAATATATTTTGTTATTGTTGCTATTATTATTGTTATTATTATTATTATTATTATTATTATTGCATTATTTTCATGAATGTGTTGAATCCTATTCTGTCATGTATGTATTATCATTATTATCGGTATTGCTAACGTTTTTAATTTTATTATTTTTATTATTACCAGTATGATTATGATGATTTTCATTACTGTTACTATTATTGCTATTATTATTGTTATTATTATTTTTATTATTATTGATATTATTATTTTTATAATTAATGTGTTGTTATTATTATTGTTATTATTATTGTTATTATTATTGTTATTATTGTTATTATTATTCTATTATTATTGATATTATAATTTTTATTATTAGTATTAGTTGTTATTATTTTTGTTAAAGCCCATTAGTTTGATCTATAGCATATCTTTTAATTATTTAAATTGAAGCCCAAACTTTATATTCATTTTGCATTATTTATTATATCTATCTTGAGGCTTGAGCCCATACTCTCCTTGATCCTAGTGTCTCATTCTTTTCTTCCTGCTCGGTTCGTCGTTTAGTGTCATGTGGCCTACAACGACACGTATGCTGCTTGGGACATCACTATCGGAGTAGCGCAGCGGAAGCGTAATGGGCCCATAACCCCCAGGTCCCAGGATCCCCTTGTTGCTTCTAGTTCTTTATATTGTTTGCTTTCCTCTATTCCTTGCATTCGTCCGCATCCGTTGACTCATTGCTTGGTTCAACTCTTCCCTGTCCATCATTTCTTCGATTCCAGCTCTATCTATTTCTTCATCTCCTTGCTTTGTTATCTTGCGCTGTTCTTTCCTTTTGATACCGTTATTCTCTTTCATGCATTCCATTTGACATCGATGTTATCCACTTTCTTCTTTTTCTGGTGTTGCCACCGCTTGTCCGTTTCCTTTAACTCTCCGTTTTGTTATTTCCCAAGTTTGTTTTTGTCTTGTCCTATGTACTGCCTGAGAAAATTTCGAGAACGAAATTTTGTTGTAAGGTGGGTAGGATTTGTAACCCCTGTTTCCTGTATTTGTATTTTTCTGCTGTATTTCATTTCCATGCACTGTTTTATCAATCCAAGATCTGTATTTTTGTCTCAGCTCTAATAAAATATCATTTCATTTGTTTCGACTCATTTCTGTGCCAATATTTGTTGCAATTTCAATGTTCGTATCTGCTCTGATTAGTCGTTATTCATGAAGAGTTAATTGTTTCACCTCATCTATTTCATTTTCCCTAATTATGGTGAATTTGGACTCAATCTCTTGTTGGATCCTACTCAAACCCGCTATCCAATAACCCTAAACCCAATAACCCTATACTATAAAAACCCTAACCTAACCAAACCCTAACCTAATTACCATTACGTACAAACCCAAAACACACAGCCGCCAACCCCCTTTTCACTGTTCGTCTTCCCCATTTCACCTCCCGACTCTTCGAACTCCATCGCCCTCCCGTCGCTTCGTCTCCCACCGCCTCATCGTCTCCCCATCGCCATCACCCACCTCGCCTCTACCTTTGCCTCTCTCCGATCGCCTCACCATTGCAGAACCACCCCCATCGTCTTCCTCGACCCATTAACCTTGCCTACCATTGCCGATTTCCCTAGCCCTTCACCATCGTCCCTTTGCTTCCCCATTGTCTCCATTCCCACTCGAACCCATGATCTTCTCCACCCCTCAACCCAACTCCTCGTCATCCTTCCACTACTCCCTGTGCACCTTCGTCGACTACCGAACCCAATACCACCGCCTCATCCCGCTCACCCCCCATCGTCTTCTTCATCCTCGACGTTGTCGAGCCATCAAAACCCACCTTCACCATCTCCTTTCACCCACTGCCATTGTCCTCGTCATCACCCACCTCCCGTCGTCGAACCCCCAAGCTCTGCCATCACTCTATTTTTCCACCAAGAACAGGGCCACGCCACGCCGCCTCCTGCATTGAGCTTCCCTCGATGTCGTCACCGCCTACCACTGGTCGCCGCTGCGACCACCCTCCCACTATCACCGCTCATAATCGCCGTCGAAGCGCCCATTGCCGTTGCTACAGTTGATCAAGCAGAGAAGAAGGAAGAGGGAGTGGCTGTTCAAATCTGAACCACCCGATCACATCAAGATCCGAGCCCACATCTTGATCTGATCTGATCATCCCATCAGATTGCTTCTCAGCCCTCCATTGCCAGATCTGATCAGATCCGATCTGAGCCGTCCGTTGGTCCGATCTTGATCGCCATCAAGATCCGTGTCGGGATCCATCTCCGTGATTCCTCCGTCGGATTCGTCGTCTACACCCCAAGGCAATTATCACCTTGTACATTTCATTTTCTAGTACAATCTTTTCCTTAAAAACACGGCAAGTAGTTTGTAAATGTGACTCATCTTTATTTATCATTGATAATCTCATGTTTCTCCTTATCTATCACATGGGCTGTCCGCGGGTGAGAGGTGGGTCGACTGAAGACCTGGGGATAGAATTCATGGTCGAGAGTCTCGGATCGGTGGCTCCCCTGCCACCCTCTGACAATTGGGGGTAAAATGGCTCCAAGGGCTTCTTACCCCGAGTTGTCAGCGGGTGAGAGGTGGGCCGACCCAAGGTTCGAGACTTGGGGCATTTGCCGAACGCGAGCGCCCTAAATCTAAAACGAAAATTTTTGTATCTAGTGCGGTATGAATGTAGCCGAAGGTCACTGCCGAGCGCATAGGCTGCCGGGCTTGAAAAAGCCAAGGCCTTGCTCGAGGTCGATGCCGAGCCCCCACACATGTTCTCGGGTAGATAGTACGGGTGTGGCTAGTGGTCATCGCGAGCGCATAGGCTGCTGGACTTAAACAAGCCCAAGCCACACTCGAGGTCGATGTCGAGTCCCCATACCTTAGAGAAGCCTGTTATGAGTATAGCTGCAAGTCGTCGCCGAGCGTAAAGATCGTATGGCTTGAAAAGCCAATACCTTGCTCGAGGTCGACGCCGAGCCCCCATACATGTTCTCAGGTAGATAATACGGGTGTGGCTGGCGGTCATCACCGAGCGCATAGGCTGTAGGGTTTGAACAAGCCTATGCCATGCTTGAGGTCGATACCAAGCCCCCATACCTTAGAGAAGCCTGTTATGAGCATAGCTGCAGGTCGTCGCCAAGCGTAAAGGTCGTATGGCTTGAAAAGCCAATGCCTTGCTCGAGGTCGACGCCGAGCACCCATACATGTTCTCGGGTAGATAGTACGGGTGTGGATGGCGGTCATCGCCGAGCGCATAGGCTGTAGGGTTTGAACAAGCCCAAGCCATGCTTGAGGTCGATGCCGAGTTCCCATCCCTTAGATAAGCCTGTTATGAACGTAGCTATAGGCCGTCACCGAGCGTAAAGGTCTTATGGCTTGAAAAGCCAATGCCTTGCTTAAGGTCGACGCCGAGGCTCCATACATGTTCTTGGGCAGATAGTACGGTTGTGGCTGGCGGTCATCGCCGAGCATTTTGTGGCTTGCGGTTTCTTCCGAACGCCGACTCCCAAGCTTGTAAGGGAATCTTTTTGTGGCTCGCGGTTTCTTTCGAGCGCCGAGCCCCAAGCTTGCAAGCGAAGCTTTTTGTGGCTCGCGGTTTTTTCTGAACGCCTAGCCCCAAGCTTGTAAGGGAAGCTTTTTGTGGCTTGCAGTTTCTTCCGAACGCCGAGCCCCAAGCTTGTAAGGGAAGCTTTTGTGGCTCTCGGTGCCGTCCGAGCGCCGAGCCCCAAGCTTATTTTTAAGAAAGCTAATACGAAGCCGAAGCTTGTTTTAAGAAAGCTGGCATATTTACAACATACTTTGACTTTACAAAACAAGGCACGACGGGCCGATTACATTTTTATAATTTACATGGGGGTATCCATAGAGGCTAATCCTCCCCTTCGAGGAATTTGATGAGTTACTCTGCGTTCCAGGGCCTCTTGAGTGCCTTGCCCTCCGGGCCGGTAAGGCAATACGTGCCTGGACGTACAACCTCAAAAATTTTGTATGGGCCTTCCCAGTTTGGGGCCAGTTTCCTCTTCTGGCCGGGGTTAGATACCGCCAGCTTTCGGAGGACGAGGTCCCCTAGCTTGATATCGGTGGGATGCACTCTTTTGTTGTAGAACCTTTCGATCCTTTGCTGGTATGTGTTTCTTCTGATGGTAGATTTTTCCCGGACCTCGTCTATGAGGTCCAGATCGGCACGTAACTGTACCGAGTTGCTTCCTTCGTCGAATGCCATGATCCTGGGCGAAGGGAGCCCGATCTCGAGGGGGATTACTGCCTCTGTGTCGTATGTTAGATTGAATGGCGACTCTCCCATGGGGATTCTCTTCGTCGTTCGATGGGCCCAGAGAACGCTCGGCAACTCGTCGACCCATAACCCCTTGGAAGAGTTATCAAGTCGTTTCTTGAGACCATCAAGGATCTGGCAGTTCGCATTCTCGGTCTGGCCGTTCGACTGTGGATGGCATACCAAAGAGAAGCGCTACTGGATCCTGAGATCCTTGCAAAACTTTCGGAAATTTTTACTCGTGAACTGAGTCCCATTATCTGTGATGAGTATCTATGGAACCCCGAATCGGCAGACGATGTGTTTTTAGAAAAATTATTGGGCCTGCTGCTCGGTGATCGTGGCCAGGGGCTCGGCCTCGATCCACTTCGTGAAGTAGTCGATCGCTACTATTAGAAACTTCCTTTGGCCCGTTGCCTTCGGAAATGGGCCTACCAGATCCATCCCCCACATAGAAAAGGGGGTTGGACTGGCTAGGGAGCGGAGGTTTGCTTGCGAAGCTCTTCTCACCGAGGAGAACCTTTGACAAGGGCCACACTTTTTTACCAGGGTCAGGGCATCTTGTAGTATTGTGGGCAGTAGTACCCATGATTCAGAGCCTTTCACGCAAGCGATCGGCTTCCCATATGGCACCCGCCAATTCCTTCATGGAGCTCTTTAAGAGCGTACCTTGCTTCGTCGGGGGTTAAGCAGCCGAGGTAGGGCCTTCCATCCATCGTGGTATACGACCATTTGAAGAGGGTCTCACTGATCATGGCGAACCTCTCTAAACGGTTCCTGATCCGCCTTGCCTTGGCTCGATCTTCGGGGAGCTCCCCTATGATTAGAAACTTTCTGCTGGAAGTGGTCCAATCATCAGGCTGAGCTCCATTTTCTATACAGAGGGTCTCAGGGCAGTCGATGCTTGGCTTCAGGAGTACTTCGATCAGAACGGTGCGATCGAGACCTTCAAAGGACGAGGAGGCTAACTTTGACAAGGCATCGGCCTGGGCATTTTGCTCTCTGAGGATCCTTAAGACTGTAGACTCGTCAAAGGACGCCAAGAGCCACTAGACCACGGCCAAGTACCGGATCATTCGATCGTCACGGGCCTCGTACTCTTCGGTGACCTGATTGACCACGAGCTGAGAGTCGCTGAAAGCCCTGATCTGTCTAGCGCCTGCCTGATGTGCCAGGGTAATACCAACAATCATGGCCTCATATTCGGCTTCGTTGTTGGAGGCTGGGAAGTTGAGGCAGAGGCAATATTGGAGAAGGAAATTGTCAGGTCCTTGCAAAATGATGCCCGCACCACTTCCCGCTTTGCAGGAAGAGCAGTCGACATAGACTTCCCACGTCTGGTCGGCCTCCCCACTTTCGGGTTGCTCGGAGATGGTGCATTCTGTGATGAACTCGGCGAGGGCCTGCCCCTTGACAGCCATCCTTGGCTAATAGCCGATGTTGTATTGATTGAGCTCGATCGACCATTTGACCAGTTGGCCGGAGCTTTTGGGCTTTTAGAGGACGGACTTCAGAGGCTGGTCCATGGGGACCTAGATTGAGTGCGCCTAGAAATAGGAGCAGAGCTTCCGCGCAGCCATGACCAGGGCGTATGCCACATTTTCCATTTTCGAATATCTGGTCTCGGTCGCGAGCAGAACATTGCTCACATAGTATAGTGGCTTTTGGACTCCGTCCTCTTCTAGAACGAGAACGACACTGAGCATATTTTCTGAGGCTGAGAGATAAAGCCAGAGGGGCTCGCCTGGTTCGGGCTTGCTGAGGAGAGGAGGATTGGCAAGGTACTCTTTTAATTGGGCGAACGCCTCTTGCTGCTGAGTACCCCACTCGAAGCGTCCGGTTCCGCGAAAAGCTTTGAAGAACGGGAGGGACTTCTCTCTGGACTTAGAGAGGAAACGACCGATGGCCGCCAGTCTTCCTGTGAGCCTCTGGACTTTTTTGATGTTTCTAGGAGGGGTCGTGTCTATTATGGCCTGGATCTTCTCGGGGTTCGCCTCGATGCCGCGTTGGCTGACGACAAACCCGAGAAATTTCCCTGAGGAGATGCCGAACGCACACTTCACTGGATTGAGTCTCATATTATGGGTTCGAAGGACCCCAAAGGCTTCTTCCAGGTCGGCGACGTGGTCCTGTCCCCGCTAGCTCTTAACGAGCATGTCGTCGATGTACACCTCCATGTTGCGACCGATCTGATCCTTGAAGACTCGGTTGACGAGCCTCTGATAAGTAGCACTGGCATTCTTCAGCTCGAAGGGCATAACTCGGTAGCAATAAAGACCTTGGTCTGTGACGAAGGACGTCTTGGCTATATCAGGGGGGAACATTCGGATCTGGTTGTAGCTTAAGAAGGTGTCCATGAAAGAAAGGAGCACGTGACCCGACGTCGCATCGATCAGAGCGTCAATGCTGGAAAGAGGGAACGGATCTTTGGGGCACGCCTTGTTGAGGTCAGTAAAGTCTATACAGATCCTCCAGCTCCTGCTCGCCTTTCTGACCATCACGATGTTCACCAGCCACTCAGGGTAGCTGACCTCCTGTATGAACCGGGCAGACAAGAGTTTGTCCACCTCTCCTTTCACTGCCTGCTGTCTCTCCGGGGCGAACATACGTCACTTCTGGACGATCAGCTTCGAGCCGGGGATCACGCTGAGTTTGTGCATGATCAGGTCTTCGGAGATCCCGAGCATATCGGAGGACTTCCAGGCGAAGAGGTCGACATTGCGGTGAATGCAATCGATCAGGTCGGTCTTAAGGTTGGGAGCGAGGGAGCAGCTCACGCGGAACCACTTCAAAATGTCCCCTATTTCGAACGAGACTTTCTCTAATTTGTCTGCTGACTCTCGGGCTGGCTTCTTTCGGGCTACAGCTCGACGGTGTCCAGGGGGAACACACTACCCCTGATCGCCATCGTATAGCACGATCGTGCTGCTTTTTGGTTCCCTGGGATGACCTCGACACCTGACTCGGTGGGGAACTTCAACTTTAGGTGGTAGGCCGTGGGAACAGCCTGGAGGGAATAAAGCCCCGGTCGGCCGAGGATGGCGTTGTAAGCTGCCTTGACGTTCACAACTATGAAGTCCATCGACTCGGTCCGTCGGTGAGGGGTCGTACCGGTGGTGACATCCAAGCTCACGATCCCCTCGATTGGTACTGGGATGCCGGAGAACCCGTGCAGGGTGTACCCGACTGGCTTCAGCTTGTCTCGGGGGAGCTTGAGGTTCTCAAATGCTTTCAGGAAGAGGATGTTCACTGAGCTCCCGTTGTCCACAAGGATTCGACGGACCTCGTAGTTCGCCATGACGAGGCTGATGACGAGCACATCGCAGTGCGGGAGCCAGACCCCGTCCTAGGTCCTCCCCTAAAAAAGAGACAGGGAGTTGCTGAACTTGGGGCGAAGGGAAACCTCGGACGACGTGTACCTCTCGGACGAATGCCTTGCGGGAAGTGCTGGACTCTCCTCCCATGGGCCCCCCATGGACGCAGTGTAAGATGGCTTGACCTCTGGTCTCTTCAGGCTCGGGGTTCTGCTCGGGACATGGTTTGGGTGCGTGAGGAGGAGGGGAAGGCCTCTGGTTCCTCGTGTCTCTTCGGTACCAGGCGTCTTCCCGTGTGAATTTCCGGAGGTACCCTCGTTGGATGAAGGCCTCGATTTCGTCCTTCAGGGCCCGACAGTAGTCAGTGTCGTGCCCGTTGTTCCGGTGGAAGCGTCAGTAGAACCGCTGATCCCTTTTCTTATTGTTGGTCGGTCGAGGGGGCATCTGGATGAGGTCCCTGTCCTCGATTATTAAGAGGATAGCCG
Source organism: Hemerocallis citrina (assembly GCA_017893485.1). NCBI lineage: Eukaryota > Viridiplantae > Streptophyta > Magnoliopsida > Asparagales > Asphodelaceae > Hemerocallis > Hemerocallis citrina. Next base: position 227,446,443 of record CM030364.1, on the reverse strand, counting down.
ACACGTTCTGTGTCAGTGGTGTGTACCTCTCGAAGTGCGGGACCGGAGGGACCCTCTTCCTGATGGTCCCGTCTTTTCGGACCTTTTTTTCTGGCTCCGCCTCGTCGGCCTTGCGCTTCCCTTTCCCTGGGACTTCTTTGGCGTCCTCTAGAATTAGGGCCTCCTCGGTGCGGATGTACTTTTCGACCCGGTTGAGTAGGTCAGGGAAATCAAGGGGAGGCTTCTTCGCTAAGAATGCCTTCAGCTAGCCGTGACGAACATTGTGCCGGAATGCCGCCGAGGCGACCCCCGCGTCGAGGGAGGAGACTTGTAACACCCTGGATTTTCAAATCTTATTTATATTTGGAGTTGTTTGATTTTACGTGTTGTGCACGTGCAAATTTATGCATGTATTTCTCTAAAAATATTTTATAAACTAGTAATCCCAATTATTATTCTTTTTTTTGAAAGCCTAATTTAATCCTAAGTCTAATTTGTCTCTTTGTAGCCCACATTAATTAACTTATTAATTAAATTAATAGAGCCCATGGTCTCTTGGCCCAATAGTAAGCCCATTTAATTTAATTCTTTTTTTATTTTAGCCTATATTGTAGTATAGACTCAAATAATAGACAATTAATTAAACTAATATGAACAACTTGTAAGTGGGGGACACAAGGGCGGCAGGTGCATGCACTAGTGTGTGCAAAGCACATCCTTGAGCTTGGCCAGATTATGCATGGGAGGAGAGGGAGAGTGGATGAAGTGGAGAGGTGGTTACTCCATCATGGAAAGTTATGGAAACTCCCTAATTCATCTAGGCCCTTGATCCTTAACCACTTGATCTAATCCTAGCCTTCTATTCTCACTAAAAATTTGTATAAATACCCTCCCTCCCCCCTACATTAGTTATCTTTGCACCTAATCTATATCAAAAGAGAAAGATAAAGAAATACAATTAGAGAGTAAAAGATTGAGAGAATAGTGAGTTCAAAAGATTGAGTGGTGTGACATTGTCTGTACTCTTTCCCATTGGAGGCCGGCATTTCTTCGAGGAGCAAAGGGAGAGCTCGGGTTTGCTTCAAGCTTGGAGGAGACGACTTGTGGTGGCTCAAACTAGGAGAAGAATGCCTCTTTTTTATCATTCTAGGAGTTCATTTTGTTTTTCTCCAAATAAGATGGACAATTTTCTCCAACTTCTAGATAGTTACCATGCTAGGTTTGTGTTTTGATCATGCTAGAATAGATAAGTGAAAATATTGCTTTATGTTAGTACCGTGATTAAGGAGATTAAGGAACATATGTGAAATTGTATGAAATGACTAGTGAAATTGATTGAATGATATGATTAGAATTGTTGTTGTGGTAATTTGATATTGCTCTAGCATGTTAATTTAGAATGAATGATTCTCCATGTTAAAATATTCATGTATGTGGGAAAAGTGCAAATTTAAGAAATGTGCTTATGTGAAAAATACAAATTAGGAGAATCTCTATGTTATTAAAATAAGATTGATTAGTAAATTATGCATGTTTATGGTTAGTATGATTGATACTAAATAATCCTAAAGTTGTATGTTAGTTGTTGGAAAAATGAACATTTTGTAATTTAGGCCAAGTTCAATAAATGATCAATTTGTGTGTTAATCAAAAGGAAAGAAGAAAACACATTAGTCTAATGAAGAGGAACCAAATTATGATTGAAAGATATTAAGAAAAATTTCTCTTTGAAAAAGAAGTTGTTAATAGAACATTATGTGATTTCATGTACACTTTGTATAAATAAAAGAGTAGTACTTTATATGAAAAATGAGAATTAAATGGCTTTAAAAACCCTTAATTTACTGTTTAATTTGAAAGAAATTCAGTCAGGAATTTATTTAGTTTTAAAGAAGAACAAATCACATTTTCGAAGAAATGAGTCTTTTAATGAACTAGAATAGCTACAGTCGTATACAAAACAAATTAAATTTTTTTCCCTACGGGTTAGTCACTCTGTCCATACTAGTCAGTGGGTGCAAATTAAAAACGTCACTGAAGTAGGAGGTCATGGGTTCGAATCTTGGCATAAAATCTTTATTTTTATTTTTGAAAATAACCCACTACTGAGACATCGAGTATAAATGAATTAACCTCCCCCCCCACCCTCCCTCGTAACACGTGGGCGCTCTGTCCTCTTTGGTCAGCCACTGTGCCACAGTACATTACTGTAGCGCTGCTGCTGTTGCTGCGGGTTCAAAACCTGGCTTCGGCTAAGGTTTTAATTTTCGATTTTTGGGGGAAATTAATGTTTTTAAATGATTTCTTTTGTGAAATTAATTTATAAAAATTATGTTAATTATCCTGAGATTAATTTGAACTTATCTAGAAAATTTCTATGGACTGATTAAGAATTGTAGATCAAGATTGAAGAGATTATAAGGGTGTTTTATGTGATAATTAAAGCAATATGTGTTTCTCTTCTTTAGGGAAAATTAAGTGAAGTTATTTTGAGAATTCATGACTTTATGCAAATGTGAATAAATTCGCTTGGTTTAAATAAATGAGATTTTAGACTTATGAATGCAATTATCAGATTAAATGTGTAATTCGAGAAATTATGAAAATGAAATTATCTTGTCTCTTTATTGTGAAAAGTAATGCATAAATTGAAATGAAGAAGAATCATGATAATTTATGAAAATATTGATGAGTGTGAATACTCAATTTATGAACATGGAATGAGATTTTGAACTAGAGGCTAGCTAAGTCCTATTACCGGCAATTGAATGAGTTATATTTGTTGAGATGAATTATTGAGATGAGAGACCAAGTTGGTCATGTTGTTGATTAAGACCGGTATAGAGGAAAGAGCTAACTCTAGGGGTTGATTTTATTCATGATTCAAATAATTAAGGACTAGACATATAATGGTGATGTGACGAAAGTGAGAGAAAAACACGAGTATGAGGGCCATCGGATTGGCGGTGTGAGAGTGATTCACAAATTGCCTGCTTGATGCGTCATGACACGGCATGAGCACTACTCCAGAGTTATTATCCCGGTGGCGACGCTTATGGGGTGTTTGGTGACTACGGGTGGTGCCATCGTTCCACGACGGAGGCTGAATTGTCCATAGATTGCCTGCATGATGCATCATGTCAGTGCATGGGATTCCCCTCCAGATTGTCTGGACATGGACTCGTAATTCATAGAACATCTAGGATACTTACCGTAGTAGTTTAAATCATGGCAAAGGATCGAACCCTACAAGATGAAGTACGATTAAGGACTTGCCCTCGGACCTATGTAGTATGGGATGCATAGAATCCAAATAAGTGTGCATTAGTGTCATATAATATAACAACTGCATTAAGGACTAAGTGCACAACACAACATCTGTAGGATAGTCCCCATAGTTTGCTTGTGATAAGTGTGTGCTTGTTAAGTAGGAGAAAATTGATGTTTTATATCCTTACGTCAGTTGAATGAACTGACGAGCCCACAGTTTCTATGCAGGATAAAGAGATTGACAAGATTAAAGTATGCAAGCTGCTTAAAGAATGTTTCAAGTGTTGTATATTTTATTCATGTAATTATTGTAAATTGCTTCTGCTGTTTAAATATAATTCAAGGTGTAACTCTGAAGTAATAAAAGTTTTAATTTCCTTGTAAAATTGTACGAAGAGAAGTGTAAAGATCCTATGGAACTTCGAATTCAGTCTGTTTTGGAATTCGGGGTGTTACAAGACCGACCTCGCCTCCGTGGTAAACCTCCGGACGAACTGCTAGAGTGACTCCCCTTCCTTCTTTCGTAGGTCCAGTAGGGACGCGCTCGTCTTCTCTGCTTTCCTGCTGGTCACGAAGTGGGCCAAGAAATTGCCCTCCAGCTGGTCGAACGAGTAGATCGAGCCGGGGACGAGCTTAGAGAACCATTCCCGAGTCGGACCCCGGAGGGTGGCAGGAAAGGCACGGCATAGGAGGGGATCCGAAAGCGCTATGAATCATCATGAGGGTCTTGAAACCCTTCATGTGATCAGCAAGATCATCCTTGCCGTCATAGGTCTCGAATTGGGGAGGTCGGAAATTCTGGGGTATTTTCGCTAGTAGGATTGCAGCGGAGAAAGGAGGTCGGGTCGGCCTCTGACCTTGAGCCGGTCTCAAGCCGCCGTCCCCGAAGTGGTCAAGGCGATTCTCCATTTCCTGGAGGCATCTTAGGACGTCCTCGTCGTACTCTGGCAGGGACTGTCGGGCCGCGGGACGCGCTGGCTCCGATATCCGACCACGTGAAGGAGCGGTGGAGTGTCTCGTTGACAGGGGTCCCTATGATGGCCTCCAGGATCTCGTTCCGGAAGTCTTGGAACTCACGGTGGGTGATCGGATCCCGTTCGGCCGGGTCGCATTGGGGTAGTTCGGGGCTGAGTTCCCGTTCCTGGTGGCTGAACGCCGGTTCCCATTCTCGGGCCGGATTCCTGGGATGGTTCGGGGCCGAGTTGGAAGTAGCCCCTTCCCTAGTTCGACTGGCCTGTCTGTCCTGGATGACCCGACGCAGGTCGGTTGCGACCGAGCGAGAGGTGCCCGGTCCGGGTCCGAGGTTGACCTTCGGATTGTTGGATCCATGAGTGTCGACGGGGACGTCCTGAGGAGGAGCGACTTGACGACGAGTAGAGGTGACAGCTGTCCAGGGCTTAGGGTGCCATGTGAGCTCGGATTGGTGGGATGCCGTTAATGGCTGGGTTCGGACTGATGTCCGTACCGAGGTTTTCCATAGATGGCGCCAATCTGATGCGGTTTGTTTTTGGGAGGTGGCTGCACTAGGTGTGAGTTCTCTCAATTTGTAATTTTGCGGAAGCTTCGGTATTGACTGTACGCCCGACCCTCAGCCAAAGGAACGACTCGGGAGTAGGCAGGAGTGAGGTGGAGGTCGGATGCTCTGCTCGGATCTGGAAGCTCGGATCCGGAGGTTTCGTGTACCTGCACTCGGCCTAGGAATACCGGGGTTGATCCCGGTGGTAGGCTCTCCAACGGTCTAGTTAGTCACTAAAGAGTAACAGTAACTAGGGTTTTGATAGGGTATAGATTGATTACCTTTTGAAGGGGGAGAGGATCTGGTATTTATAGGCAGTGCAAAGCGGGTCTGGACCCGTTTGGGTCGGGTCTGGACCCGGTTGCCCGAGGGCCTGACGTGGCAGAAGCCCACGAGGCTTAAGGCTGACCTGGCAGACTTGATGATTAGGGATGAGCGGTTTTTGAGGGGATCCTGTGGCCCAGGAGGGGTCACGTCATCTGACCCATATCAGCCAACAAAGATATTGCTAAAAAGAAAATAAAATTTGAATATGTAGATGATTCAGTTATATCATAAGGGTGAGCATGCTATTTGCAAAATCACTAACAATGGATATTGAGTTGAGCAAAAGCATTAACCATTAATTTCATCCATCAGAATACAAATATGCATCTATGAATTATTGAATGATTTTTCAATGACAAGATAAATATAAGATTTATAACTTTCTAAAAGATCGCTAAAGAAAACCTTCCCCATTCAATGAAATATAACTAACACTTATTTAAGGGTTGATCTGAAAATATAGAAAACATAATTTAACATATAAAAAAGCAATAGATAGGGAGGAGGGATTTTAAGATGTATGTCTATTCTTCAGTGATGTCTAAGCAAATCAAGTACAATACAGGCTAAAAGCTCAGAATTACTACTCTTATGTTCAACCAACACTTGTTAAATCATTTATTTTGTGAAATAATTTCATTCAGTGATGTCTAAGAAAATCAATGTGTCTCCATCCATTTATTTTGTTAAATCATTTATTCTTCAGTGATGTCTAAGCAAATCAATGTGTCTCCATCCATTTATTTTGTGAAATAATTTCATTCACCCAAGGAAATAAACTTTAATCCTTATCAAGAAACCCTAATCATTTCTTACTCAAGTCTTTGATCCTGTTGTGAGAGATTAGGCAAGGATATCCCCTAAATTGCTTTATCATGAAGAATCCTCATTTCAGATAAGACAACATATTGCAATTACCTCCTTAAGTTCAAGTTCCACACCACCATATTTCGCTCTTAGATATCAAATATTATCTATATTGAATAGCCAAGATGGCCATTAACTCATTTGTACTTTGTAGAACCAGATGTCACTTTATTGCATTAAAAGTTAAAACCAATATCCCCTTCTAAATAAGCACAGATTTGGACTTATTGTCTTGTGAATTCAATTTGAAGGCAACTAAAAACAAAATTACCATCAAAATAACACCCTCGAACATTACAACAAAAGTTGTTAACATTTATCTACTTAATTCTAGATTGAGGAAAAAAATATCTTTGTCAGCAGTTGAGCATCAATAGGCCATTCTTCCTTCCCAAAATAAAAATAAAAATTCAAGCAGACCATTCATGGCATAAAGAATCAAGCATGATCGAATCTCTACCCAAATGAACACAGATCATCTCTCCAATGCCTCAAACAGTCAAACGTAATAGTATTAGTACCTAGCTACCTGCAACTGCAATAATAAAAGCTCAAACTTGTGAAGAAGATGGAAGAACCAAGAAGTATTATCCGGGACCTCAAGCTCGGCCTCAATCCATGCTCGAACTTACGAGCCTTCTTAACCTCATCCATCACTAGTTCAGGAGCATACCTAGAGAGCTGAGTAAATTTGATCTCGTACTCCCTAACTGACATGCCACCTTGCTGTAGTGACAGAAACTCCATAGCCTTCTTCTCTTGGACGTCGGAGGGGAAATAGTGACTGTGGAATTCTTCCAGAAATTCCTCCCAGCCGAGAACTATGCCGCCCATTGTCCTCTTCATCGACTGCCACCAAACAGCCGCATCCTTCTCAAGTTGCAGAGTCGCCAACTTCACCTTACTGCCTTCAGGGGTCTCCAGCACTTCAAAGATCGTCTTTACTTGACGAATCCAGTTGTCAGCCACATCAGGGTCTGACTTCCCTTCGAACACAGGTGGTTTCATCCGTTTGAACGATTCCACGAGTTTGATCGCTTCGGGCACCGAATTCGCAGGTACCCTTCCTTGGTTTTGATTCATGGCTACGGTGTTGAGCGTCTGATAGACCCTCGCAAGTTCCGTTTCTAGATCTAGACCTTCCCCGTTTCTAGCTCCTCTTCTAGCCATATTCTGATACAAAAGATCCATTAAATTCGAAGTATAAGACATGAATTTTAAATCAACTTGCATTTCATTGAATTCCAAACTTTATACATTCGAAATGAAAAACATTTCTTGACATCAGAATGAAAACAATAGAAGCTACAACAGTCTAACTTCTACAGTTTCGCTTCTCGAAGTTCTCCCCGTAGTTCATCAACTTCTTCCTTCAGCACATCGGTCAAATTCTTCCTCTTCTCGAGTTCCCATACACGATGACTGAGAACTGCAAAGTCGTCCTTATGCTTTGCCAATTGAGCCTCCAATAAACCAACTCTCTCCCGCAGTGTTTCTACCTGCCTCTGAAGAGATATCACAAGACTATTCGGAACTGGTTCTTCTTCTTCGCCAGAAGAGTCATCAGATGAATCCGGAGGTGGGGTGATCTCTCGGGATTCAGGCCATTCTTCTCCATCAGAATCTGCTTGCCTTGGGTAGTACTCTTCCTCGGAATCTGCTTATCCAGGATGGTACTCTTCCTCGATGATATGCCAGTCGTCGTCTCCAGCAGGGTCGAAGTGATCAGCCATCTTAGAAATAGAGAGGAAGAAGCATAAGTCATAGAGCAACACAAATGTAAGTCACTTACATTTAAATCTCTAGACTCAAACACACACTATAATGTCCACTTCTAGGGTGTCGTTCCTTATAAATTTGTACAAGTGTGAAGCGTGGCTCTGATATCACTCTGTAACGCCCCAAATCCCAAAATACACTGAATTCGAGATTCCATAGGATCTTTACACTTCATTTAGTACAATTTTACAAGGAAATTAAAACTTTTCACTTTACATCAGAGTTTACATGAAACTTTACACTTTACATTGCACAGCGGAAGTAAATTTACAACATTTAAATAAATATACAACAACATTGAAGCATCTGTTCCTCTTTAGTCTTTATCATGTCATTTATCCTGCATACAAAACTGTGGGTACGTCAGTTTATTCAACTGACGAACATTATACACGGCCATCCTCTCTATGCCGGAAATAGTATAACTAATTTTTCATATTTAACAAACACAAACTTGTCACATATCAAACTAAAGGGAATACCCTATTGATGTCGTGTTGTGATTGTGCGCTTAGTCCTTAATGCAGTTATTTATATTATATGACACTAATGCACACTTGTTCGGATTCTATGCATCCCATACTACATAGGTCCGAGGGCAAGCCCTTAATCGTTCTTCATCTTGTAGGGTTCGATCCCTCGTCATGACTTACTCTACTACTGTAACTACGGTAAGTATCCTAGATATTTTCTGACATACGAACTCATGTCTAGGCGCCCTGGAGGGAATCCCAACGCACTGACATATGACTCATCATGCAGGTATCCTGTGGTAATTTAGCTCCTACCATAGACATGACACCATCCACAGTCGTCCAACATCCCACGAGCGTCGCCACCGGGACGGTACTCTGGAGCAGTATCCACGCCCTATCATGACTCATCATGGGACATCCTGGGATACGCTCTCGCCGCCAATCCAATGGCCCTCATACTCAATATTTTTCTCTTACTTTCATCACATCTTCACTATGTAACTAATCCTTAATTCTAATGAAATCATGACCAAAATCAAAGCTCTAGAGTTAGCCCTCTCACTACTACCGGTCTTATTTCTTTCATTTCACAATGACCCAAACCTGATCTTTTCAATGTCAATAATCGTAATTCATCATTTTTCACTTGCCGGTGTGAGTTTTAGCTACACTCTAATTTTCAATTTCAATTCATAAGTTCACATGTTGAGTTGTCATACTCAAAAATATTTCTCTTTTCCAATCATGATTTCTAAATTATTCAATAGTCTATAACTATATATGGAATTCAATTATTCATCATGTAATTCATGAAATATTATTTTCACATTAAAAACCACATCACTAGTTATATGATCAAAGATGAATATTTACACTTCATAATTCGTCACACTATTCTCCAATGAGAATAATTCACATCACTTCACATAATTCCTTTCTCATTCATATTTCTTTTCTAATATTCCATTTCAAGTCCTTTTGCAAAGTACAACTTTCATAAAAAATGCAAGTGTAGAACCATAGTTCTAAAATATACTTTTGGTCTCAAAATATACTCTATTTCATTTAAATAATTCCCAATTTATTTTTCATAAATCCCACATATTTTTAGAATAATAATCATATTTTTTTCATAATTTTCCAATCATCAAAACCCCCCAAAAAAATATTTTTTCCCACAACACAACACAACCGAGACCAAGGATCGAACCAGCGACCACAGGGAAACCAACCGAAGGCACAGGCCACTAGGCCGAACGCACTGTGCGTTATGAAGAGAGGCTGAGAGCATCAAATGCTCTCGGCTGCAGTTATTTTTATTTTTCAAAAATACGAAATAAAAGTATGGTTCTAAGGGGATTCAAACCAGCAACCTGAGACACCGAACCCACTGTAGCAACCAGGATCATCCCGACCACTTGAGCTATAAGCTCAGGTTGTCTTAGTTCAACCCGAAATCTAATTTAAATCGATGCTCTCTGTATAGTAAAACATTTTGATGTTCAATAAGCTCTCATTTGATTTGGTTTTTACTAAACTTGCTGTAGAAATTCCAGATTAATTATTCTCATCATAAATTATACTCCAGTATATAAAAAAATAATTTTTCCAATAATTAAACATATATCTGCCGTACAATTTGGTTAAATTTATATACTACTACTAACACATTTCTTTTTCGACATTCTTATCTAATTTAACACCACTAATTTCTTTATTTGCAATCTTCATTATCAATTTTCTGTTTTTAATCATTTCACAAACCCCCAAATTATATTTTTAAGTCATTCATACACATTATCACAATAGTCTATTTAAGCACATAAAGTGACATTTTCAATCCATTAGTTCTTGCATATAATTTTTAATGTTAACAATGAAGTTTTCTTCAAACAATCCATGGCTATAATTAATTCGCAAACAACTTAAATTTTAATAATAGAACCACATACAATTACATATCCACATTTCAATCAATCAATAGATCATTTTTCCAATTAAATGTGTACTCTTATTAATCTTTTTCATGCATCATTCTTTCAATTCAAGTCTAGCATGCTTCCTAATTAGAAATATAGAAAATTTACCCACCTTAATTGGAGAGACTACACTTAGCAACACCTCCTAAACCAATGTCCTTGCAAAAGAACGATCCTCCTCCTCGTCGACGCGCACACAAGCCTCCACAATGCCAACCCGAGAGCTCCTAGTGCCGGCCTCCTCTTTGATGCAAGCACAAATCCACACAATCTCTCGAACTTTTAACTCACTTGTTAAACTACTAGCAATGTATTTTTAAACTATAGGTTTGGAGAAAATAATTAGCATAAGAATACTAGGCAAGGGGGGGGGGGGTATTTATACTAAAAATTTAGGAAAATGGAAGGCTAGGATTAACTTAGGAGTTAGGATTAAAAGGCTAGGATTCAAGGAGGAGTTACAATAACCAACCATGATCAAGTAACCACCACCCATGACTCCACTTGAATTTTCCCTTTTCCCTCCAAAGATAAACCGGCCATGCTTAAATGGTGCATATTGCACGTGTACGTGCAATGCACGTGCATGCATTTGCCTCCAAAAATTTGTACATTATATTTTACAAAAAAAAAAAAAATCTTTAAATTGTATTCTACATTACAAGTTGTATTTAAAATAAAAATAGCTCATGGGCTTTAGTTTATGTGCCAAAATAATAACTTATAAAAGAAACTAAATAAATTCAATTTGGGCTTTTAAAAAGAAAGGTTTTTGTTTATTTGAAAAAGGGCTTTATATAAAAATAATTAAAGAGCACATATATAAATATCTATACTCATCATAATAGAAATAATTATAAAATTTGATTCTATCAAAAATACTGCACGTGCACACTACGTGCAAAATAAAATAATTTTCATTAAATGAAAATCGGGGCATTACAGCCGCAGACGATCCCGCTACCTCTTTCCCCTTCCTACGGCTCACTACTTCTATCCCCTCCTCGGCATGCCGACCTACCGAGGACGAAGCCTCACTTCCCGAGTTTACTCTTGACATCTCGAATAAATATCTAAGGCAAAGAACACTGACCTTGACGTGACGTAACCTTGAAGTGACGTTTACGGTCGGAAATAGTTCACCGGAAATCGCCTGGCCCTCGCGACAGCTAGCACAACCGCCTTGGAGCACAAATCGCCGCTAGCAGAGCAAAAGTAAAAACTTGAGAGTAAAAGTGAGAAATGAGCTAAGGGGTGGGGGGGGGGGGGGGGTAAGAACTTATAGCCAGGAAAGTGACTATTGGGCTTTCGAAACGCCTAGAAGCACATTAAGGGAGACAAAATGACAGAAAATGGAAAGCGGCGACGGTTCGGAGGAAAGATGCGTCGGTTCACTTAACACCCCCGCTCGACGACCCGTGACTTGCCGAGCCATAAAGGCAATTTGACGAACTGACGAGGTACCGATCTCCACATATGGAGAAAAATGCTGTCGAGCTAGTTTCACCGTCGGATTGTCTCAAAATTCGTGTCCAAATCTGATGAACGGCTCAGATCATGCCACGCCCACAAAACGACTAGATAGCATTTTTTCATCATCTGAACCCCGTCCTTGCGATTCGTGTCATGATGACAGTTCCAAATTAAGCCACGTGTCCCAACGATTCATTCCGATCTGCCGAGCCACCGGAGTGCTTAGCCGAGCTACTGAACAGCTTAGCCAAGCTACCGGGTTACTGTGGACAGAGGTCGAATTGCCGAGCAACAGGAATGCCCAGCCGAGCTACCGAGCTAATACGGGTAGAGGACGAGCTACCGAGTCACCGGGCCGAGGTGCCGATGCACCGACCTCCACATATGGAGAAAAATGCCGCCGAGCCAGTTTTTACCGTAGGATTGTCTCAAAATTCGTGTCCAAATATGATGAGCGGCTCAGATCACGCCACGTCCACAAAACGACAAGATAACGTTTTTTTGGGATTTACGCCATAATGAACGCTCCGGATCTTGCCACGTAGCTCGGCAGATCGCTACGCGCCGATCCACTGAGCTACCGAGGACTCAAGCCGAGGTGCCGATGCACCGACCTCCACATATGGAGAAAAATGCCGCCGAGCCAGTTTTACAGTCGGATTGTCTCAAAATTCGTGTCCAAATCTGATGAGCGGCTCAGATCACGCCACGCCCACAAAACGACAAGATAACGTTTTTTGGGGATTTGTGCCATAATGAACGCTCCGGATCTTGCCACGTAGCTCGGCAGATCGCTATGCGCCGATCCACCGAGCTATCGAGGACTCGAGCCGAGGTGCCGATGCACCGACCTCCACATATGGAGAAAAATACCGCCGAGCCAGTTTCACCGTCGGATTGTCTCAAAATTCATGTCCAAATCTGATGAGCGGCTCAGATCACGCCACGTTCACAAAACGACAAGATAACATTTTTTTGGGATTTGCGCCATAATGAATGCTCCGGATCTTGCCACGTAGCTTGGCAGATCGCTACGCGCCAATCCACCGAGCTACCGAGGACTCGAGCCGAGGTGCCAATGCACCGACCCTCGCATACGGAGAAAAAGCTCGCTGAGCCACCCAGACCGTCCGATCCTCCAGAAAACTGCGCTCAACACCGATGGAAGGCTCAGATTATGCCACGACATAATTCAGTATTTAAAATTAATTTTTATTTATTAAAATTGACTTATTTATTTAAAAATTGCGAAAAAATGATTAAAAATTTGGGAAAATTAATTAAAGTTTCTGAAAAATAATTACAAATTCAGGGAAATATTTATGAGTCCCTGGGGAAGTAATTATGGCTTAGAAGAGACAATTAAGATTCCCGAACAACGAATCAACACTTTGCAAAAGTTAGATAAGTGATCCGAGAAATAGATAAAAATTAAGAAAAATCACCAAAAGTACAGGAGAGCTCAGGAACAACCTGGAGTGAGCAACTAACTCAGAAAATCCCCACAATACCTCATATAAAGATCCAACACCCCTCGTTTGGACTCCGACACGACCTTGTAAGCCATTAAAACAGTATAACTACTCTTCAAAGGCTAGTTAAACCTAGTTTTCGGGAGTGGGGGGCTCGTGAAATGGCTAAAAATAGGATTAAATCGGAACCGTCCAAATCGGGCGCGAATCTTAAGAATTAGGAGCAAAATAGTAATTTCACCTACAAACGGGTCTGAAGTGGGTATTGGGTCTTCTTTCCCAAAGCCCAGTAACCCGCAAACGGATCCACCTCAACTGGGTACGGGTCCAAACCCGAAACGGACCCGATCCAGCAGGATAAAATTAGGGTTTCTGATTAGTCTTAATCAACGGCCCTGATTCATATCTATCATTTCACTGGGAAATTAGGGATTACATTCCTAACCCGATCCCAAAGGCGGCTATAAATACCCCCCATCCACCACCATTAAGAGGTAATCATTCTTTTGCCAGTTTACGCTCTTTCATAATCTTTTCTGATTACTGACTTGAGCGTCGGAGGGTGCGTCGCCGGGATCAACCCCGGTGTCTCGCACTTCTTGCAAGTGAACGGCGGGAGTCGACGGTCAAACTCCGGTGGAAAGGTTTCAGGTTTGCTATTCGGTTTTTCTAAGAATCCACAAATACTATCTGTTTACCCCCACACCAGATTTAGCGGTAACAATAATTAAAGTTGAGGATAGAATATCTTTTTCCGTCCCTTTATATTTATGCAACAAAGGAGTTCGAACGGAAGAAAATCTTCCGTCCTATCTCTTTTAATATTTGAAAAAAATGATAGACGGAACAAGATCTTCCATCACCTATATATGAATATTGCTATTTTTTATTGCTATATTTAGTAGTGTACTGTTCACTACTTTTAAAAAATTAGAATATTAGCGCACAATAATGGCTCCAAAATTTTCAAAATATCCAATTTTTTAAGTTATTAGCAAAAGATAGTGGATGCTCCAAATCCTAGAAATCCACATCTCGGCACCCTTGGATTACATCAGTGGCTGGACATGATTTCCTCGAAGTTCGGGAAGTAAGTACCTGTAGGGGCACTTTTGGATTAGTGCCCCCTTATGGCTCTATAGGGACTCCTATAGTAACCCAATCGTAGAGGGCATTTTTTTCTTCTTCTAAAAAGATGGCCTTACTACAAACCAACCAGCATCTGACACCAACACAGACATAGATGTGACCTAACAAAAGCAAGGACTAAAAGACTTCACCTGCATCCGCAACCCATACACCACTTGCAGAAACATATCTCTCTCTCTCTCTCAAACTTCTAAAAAAGAACAGCCACAAATTCAACACTAGCCTGCAAGTAAGAGGGATCTCTTCAGACACCAAAACATCGCTAGTATCTAAAAGCACCAAAGGGTGGGTTCATCAAAGACTAGTCAATAGTAAGGGATTGGCTAACCACAAAAGTAGTAGCAGTTTTCTACAAGCTCATTTACTCAAAAGAAAGATGAATGTTTACTGGCTTTTCCTCATTCCTTATAGCAATTGAATTTCCTATAAAAGCTGTTAGTAGTGTTTCTTTCTCATAGATAGCTAGAATGGTACCAAAAAGTTTTAAGCTATTATTGTCTATTTTGTTCTGAAAAACCTGATCTGTTGGATATTCACCTCCCAATAGATTAAGCTGACCCTAAGTTTGTACTCTTTGCTGTCTTCCTATCAAGTTCATTTTGTTGTCTAGGCAAAGAACAGAACAAATATGATGAGACAACAACACGGCCAATATCTCTCTTGATTTAGCCATTCAGCTTGCTGCAAATACTCAAGACTTTTGGTTAGCAACCAGTTGTCAAGTTTGTAGGTACACTATTTGCTTGTGTGTAGATATATTGATAGATATATACATGAGTAAATTATTTCTAAGATCTAAAATTGGTGCATATTTCGGCTATGGAGTAGTGTTACACTGCTACCATGCTGTTCATTGCCAGAATTATTGAGTAAATTTATGGTATGTTATTTTTCTTTTGAGGAGTCAGTAGCTTTCTTTATAGGAATCTTTACGTTCTCATTGGAAGTCTAAGATTTTCTTTTTGGAAAATAATGTCTGTTCTTCACTGTCAGCAATTGTTGAAGATCTAAAGCCAGGGCTTTATACATTCATCTTTCTTTTGAGTAAATGAGCTTGTAAATGAGCTTGTAGAAAACTGCTACTACTAACATTCATCTTTACTGTCAGCAATTGTTTATTGGTACCATTCTAGCTATCTATTAGAAAGAAACACTACTAACAGCTTTTATAGGAAATTCAATTGCTATAAGAGCAACTCCAATGGGAGTCTCTATTTCTCATCTCTATAATGGAATATTCCTGGGAATATTCCATTATAGAGATGAAGAAATAGAGACCCACTCCAATGGGACATCTCTATAATTTTTAGGAATTTGTAATTAGTTTTGTTATAAATAATTTTACATTAAATTGCTTATATTAATAATCTATTTGGGAAAATAAAAATTATGCTGTTGGAAATATCTCGCCGAATGCTTTAAAACGAGCCTAATATTAGTACTTTTTGGAACTAATTTTAAATTATGAAATTTTTACTTGTATTAACAATGTAAAATAATCAAGTGTAAAATTACTTTGGAATTAATTTAATAATATCATATATAACATTAATCAAATAAATTTTCTAATTTAGTATATTTTAATATTAAATTTTGACAGAAATAGAAAACTTCGGATTATAATAATTAAAAATGAAAGTACAACATGAAGATGAAAAAAATACAGATAAGCTAATACAATAACAACAAACTACAATAACAACAATCTAATTAAAAGTTGGGGATTATTAATGTTATAATTTTTTTTTTTTTATTATTCAGTTCTATGTATTTCAATGTCCACCGTTTGTATTTTCAATTAATGATTCTATGTATTTGTCGTTTATCTATTTCCAATTAATGATCACATTGTATGAGTGGGTAGTCTTTTTAAAATATGTTAAGCTAACACAAAATAACTAAATAATCTTATCTATAAATATTGTATCAATTATTTTTTTCAAACAATAAAAAAATATTCAAAATTGATATCATTTTAAAGCTATCGTCGAGACATTTCCAACTGTACCAAAATAATAAAATTTTGTTTAATATTTTATAAGATACATTCACTAAATATACAATACACATTTTAATTAAAGGATATGGAAGGAATTTTTAGAAAGATATTAAAGTAATAAAGGGTAAAATGGGAATTAAAAAAAGGGAATAGTAATTTGGAGATGGGATGAAAGGTCTCCAAATTTGGAGACCTTTTTCACCCATCTCCATATTTGGAGATGGAGATAGAGCCCGGTTGGAGTGGAAACCATCTCCATATTTGGAGATGGAGATGGAGATAGAGCACGGTGGGAGTTGCTCTAAGGAGTGAGGACTAAGAAAAAACTATACAAAGATCAGTAATATTTTGCATCATTCTTTAGTGTCTTACAAAATGTAATAGATAGTAATTCATATTAGGATGAGAACTAATTTTTATCACAGTACATGTTCAAGAAGAACCTGAAACTTAATCGGTGTGAAGATCATGAACAAGTGATGTGTCATTGAAGAACTAATGCTATCAATAAGCACTCTAATTTTCTATTCTGTATCTTAGAATATCCAACAGTTATGAATACAATATGTATAAAAGAATTATGAGTAAGACATTACTTCCTTTGTTTAAACATTTGATCCTTCAACGTGTCTCATCTGTCTTAGATTTGTGTTCTCAGAACTCAGACTCAGACCGTGTCATTAATGTATCTGATACACCAGCACAGCTCTTCTTCGGGTGAATGGAGCATGGAGAAATGTTGATTATATCAGTTCACCGGTGCTAGCTCCATAGAAGTAACTGCTGCATCAAAACCACTAAGATGCAGCGTATGGAGATATTGATTACAGTGACAAGATCATTGTTGAGCTGGAAAGATAAGTTCAAACATGTATAAATTATCTTCAAAGACAAACTAGTGAATGAACCATGTAGCTAACAATTTAACCATCACAACATCCATAATACTACATTTAATAGAACATGCATGTTACACGATATACTGTCATCTTCAAAGAAAAACCACTGAAAGGACCATGTAGCTAACAATTTAACTATCACAACATTCATAACCAATGCCACGATAAAAAGAAGATGATGCATGAAAGAATACGTAAAAGCCAGAAATCTTGGAATAGTGGTGCTTTCCAACTATAATAAAGTATAAAAGCTCTTCAAGATCACACACTATACCTAGAAGTAGCCAACAAATTAGAATGTGAACTTCAAACTATCTAACAGTTCAAATAATTTCTTCTTATAACCAACTTATTTTAAATGGCAACCTCCATTTTTGCTATCAATTATATATTATATATTCTTGCATATTTAAGACTTCCTGGTTCTCTGAATATCCCAGGATTTCCATTCATTTATTAGATTGCCATCTTTACAGATTATCAAAGCACAATAAACTCTTCACCCCAAGGTAGTCATAGACGATAGTGGGCAAGACCACAAGAGGCACTGAACGGGGGCTACTCTGTTAGAGCATCCACGGACGGAATATAATGAATCGTGCGATGAAAATAACGGTGTATATTGAGCCGTCTATGAGCTTTTTTATTAAAAAAAATAAAAAATTAAAAGGGACGGAGAATAATGAACCGTGCGATCAAATTAACGGTAGATAATCTTCCGTCGTTTAAACAAAAACAAACGACCAATCGAAAATAGCTTTGAACGACTGCAGCAACATTCTTTTTTTTCTATTTCTCAATTGCTATTTACCCAAAATTTGGCTTCAACGACTGTGGATGCTCTTAATAGCCACCTTTGCGCTTGGCAGATATAAAAAATTGAGAGGGCACAGAAAAACAAATGTAAAGTTAGAATATCAACATAGCAACCAAATTTCTATTACTCTATGCTAGCCCTCTTCCACAGCCTCCTGCTCCCTAGGCAGCGTCTTCTAGTCACAGCTGCCGTATATGGAAATTGGGTTAGGGCCTAACCCGATTGAAGTGAGATTGGACGGGTTTGACCCAATTCACTCAAGATTTAATCCACATAAATGGGTTATGGCCTTAAACTCATTTCTCTTTGATCAGTGGCAACAACAGGGAGCAAGAGCAATAACGGTTCTTACACAAAAATAATTTTCCTGATCTATTTTTTTTTTCTTTCCTCTTTCTCTTATCCTTTGTAAACTGCCGAGGTGGTGGTTACGCCTAGATCAGTTGCCGAGGGCCAAATCAAGGCAGTAAAGATAATTTTACTAATGCAAAAGTATAAGCATGCTGTTCCAAAGACCTTCATCGTTTATAAGTAATCTTCAACAATATCAGGGAAAGATGTATAAACATACCAATATTTGTCCACTATTTTAAAGGCCTAATGTTAGTAACAATTTTAAGATTTGAACAGGAAAGGTGCAAAAGGTTAAGTAAGACAAATTAATAATCATAATTTAGAAATATGGAGTAGGAGAGTTAGTATGTTATCCAATGGAAACTTTCTTTATCTTGTAGTGCAGCACCTATCAAGCTCTCACCAAAATTTGCAATCTGGGATGCTATAACACATATAACAGCTTGTGAAGCGTTCACCTGTGTGAAACACAGACTACTACCAAATTAAACTAACAAATAAGCAACTAGGCCAAACATTAATGTACTCATTGATATCAGTCACCAGCACTCATACGCAAGGAATGAGCAGAACTTTTCAAGTGGTTGTAGGAGAATAAAAACAAAACTGCGAATTTGTGTACATCGAGTATTCAAACAGACCCAGGAGGAACCAACTTAAGTTCTCTAGTGAAGCATGGTGTTTGTTTGAGAGAACTCTACAATTTAACTTTGATGGTAACATTTAGCACCTATTTAGTTTCCATTCACTACTTCGTAGATAGCAATTAATTTTCCATCAACATGAAATAACATAATGCCTATAAGTAACCAAAACACTAACTGCAAGGTGACGGTTGGTTATCTTGACTGACTGGCAAAAGTCCTAAATTCAGTTACATGACTGTCCAAGACACAGATTCTCTTTCAACTCAAATGAGCAGCCAAATTTCCATGTGAAACTCTGTAGACTCTACCAGCCAACAAATCTAGTAAGGTTTTACAGTTGCTTTCTTACACAAAGAATGAGCATGAAAATGAAATCCTACTCAACAAAATAAGATTGATAGTTTATAGCATGACTGGTTATATGTTCAATTTGTACAAGACAGTGAAGCAACTTCTTAATTAATAACGCAAAATAGAAGATATTGACACAAGTAAAGATATTTGCTATGGGATTAGAAACCATTAAATCTACACTGGAAGCAGTAATTCTTACCTCACCCAGTAAACATCCAACACCAGCGAGAAGGTTTGAAGCTAAGAGCCCAGCAATAGTTCCCTCGACACTAATAGCTCCTTCTGTACCCTCTTGGCCTCTTGGAACCACCTTAAGTGTCGTGACATGATACCTGTTATATGAAGAACAGAAACAGAACAATCAAAATTGTATATTTTTTTAGGAATTTTAGGACAATTTGAAGAGATAAAACAAACATGTCTTCTAGAGAATGTTTCTAGAATCAAAAGTCTCATTCCCAACATTAAACATTTTGTCATTTTAAAGACAGAAAACTAACAAATGAAATGAAAAGAACTGAAGGCACTAGTATTTCCTATAAAGCTAGATAATGACAACAATAAAGAAGTTCCACCAATGAGTTGGTAGACTAATTTACCAATGCAGATACAGAACAGTTCTTAAAGCAAGAGTTCTTATGGCCTAGTTTTACATGTATAGTATGTTTAGCATCATGTTCTAAGATGATTGAGATAAATGGTTATAAAAGATAACCCAATCTAAAATTACCACACCGTTCTGCAATATGAAAGTGGAAAGCACCAATAGCAACGTTTTTATCAACTTGTGGACTTGATGCTACAGAGGGAAGACTTAAAGAAAAAGAGTGAACCAAACTTGAGGAGAAATTGTTAATGTAGAACAGAAAAAATCAACATGCTAATGTAGATAAAACCAAGAAACAAAAACTTACATTAGTGTTTTGCACATTATGTTGAACGTTTTATGCACAAAATTTTATAAGATTGTAGAAAATTAAAAGAAATCTAGTAATATAGATCACCTAAGATGAAAAGACTGGATTGAGAATTGAGAAATGCAACATATCGACTTGATACATACTCATCTATGCTCACACATGTACAAACTTAAACATCAATTACTTGGGAATTTTTATGTATATGCATATAATACTTACAAGAACAATTTTGAATGTCATCGAAGTGATCGAACTGATGGATTTAAAGTTTAGATATACACAAATCCATAGAAATTCTCATGCATTTTTGAGTTGATAGATCATCATAAGTCGGTTGGGTTGCAACTTACCTAATTACATGATCCATACTATTTAAACAAAGGAGTAGAGATCCTACTTTCTTTCAAATTTCAATTATACACACACTTGTATAAAATCCCCGAACTCTGGACAGTTAAGAAAGGTCAGAATTCAGAACTTTGAATACTGAACTTGAACTATAAAGTAATGTTTTTACATTGCCAACACATGAATAAGAGTTTTGCCAGTCTCTTAGTTATGGAGGCTAAAATCAGTAGAGTGGTGCAAAAGTAGAAAGACAGCAAAACCAAATAGCCTGTATTAGTTAACCTATCAATGTATCATAAATAATAGAATCTTAAATCTGGTGCTCAATTATGCACTCAATTTCCAAGATAATTAGATTTAAAATTCAACCCATAGGAGCATTATCAAACTTCGTCTCATCATTTGTGGTTATATATTTTCATATATATAAATCTACATGTGTATCAAGAGAATATGAAAATATACCTTTGTCAGACTAGGGGATACAAAAGCAATCAATGTTACCTTACAATTGGCATTATTAATGCAAGTACTTTCATATTACATTTATATGTATGCTGATACAGAATGCAATGTATATTATGTAAAAATATATCAGTGTGTGAATATAAATGCTGAGCTCAAACTCATACAAGGAGATTATAAAAGACCAAGAGCAAGAAATGAGAAGAGAGACTCGACACAATTATAGTAGTAAAATTCTAGACCACCTAATTAGACTGTATAGTTCCACCAATTGTAGTTTGCAAATCAATTTACAACTGCATAGGTCCATACGTAACACATAGAGAAGTCGTGCAAATGCATTGTAATACTAGATTTGCCCGTGGCCACGTGCCTACGGCACGTCTTCAGAACGATACAGCATATGAAAAGTCTTGTAAACAGTAAATGAACAATTATGTAGCTGAAGTTTGAATAGTATGACAATAATTAGTTGTAAATAAAAGTCAATGTTTCCATTAGTATATGGTAAAAAATAATTATAAATTGGGGTATAAAAGTCCATGTTTATATATATATATATATATATATATAGAGAGAGAGAGAGAGAGAGAGAGAGAGAGAGATAATTAAATAAATAAATGAGTTGTTTTGGTGGGAATTTGAAATTGAGTTTTGGGGAGAAACTTTTGGAGCGAAAATGTGTTTTGTGAGGGTTAGATCTGGACCTTTGATTTTGGTGGGATTGAAGGAGAGCCACTTGATAGCTTTCTTTGTGTTTTATTATATAGATGTATATCCTTCATATATGCTAATAATGTCACTAATCTCTTTAGATGAAAATGAAATAATATAAAAAAATGAGGTTGAAGATGGGCTAAATTACAAGCAACTACCCTATCTTTTCACTTTTTTTGAGCAAACTACCCCAAGAGTGCTTTAATGCACGTAATGTTGGATCCTGTAGGCAAGACAACAAACACTAGAGGGGGGGTGAATAGTGTTTAATAAAAACTGCGGAAATTTTTCTTGGTGCAGTCGACTGAGATATGAACCGGTCGACTGATTTGTCAAAATAAATGAAAACAATAGCTCTGTGCAGTCGACTGCTGAATGAGACAGACGACTGAAGGCACAATGGAATTACAACTACAAACGGCACTGACCAGTCGACTGATGGTGCAAGAAGTCGACTGTCCAGAAACTTTTTGCAGAATTAAAATAAACAGAAGTGAATGCAAACACAAGATAATCAATCACAGAGTACACAAGATATATCCTGCTTCGGTCCTCCCGACCTACATCCAGTCCCCAAGCAACCCACTTGAGATTTCCACTATTCTTGAAAACTTACAAGAATACCCTACGGCGTTACGACAACAACCTTGTCTAACCCGTAGTCCTTTCTCTCAACCAGAGAAAGCAACCCACTCTACTACCAAGAGTAAAAAGACACCGACTCTACAACCAAGAGTCAAAAACACTCTCCAACCGAGAGTAAGAAAACAAGAATACTTTACAGTCAACCTATAGCCTTGTTGTTGTATGTGTTGATGCACGTGGCTAACAGAATAGGTCGACTTCTATACTCAGTCCAGAGCGAATTCAATGCTATACTGGACTGAATGTAGAGAACCAGAGTGTATGATCTTGAAAGCTTTGTTTCTCACAGAAAATATCACTTAGAATGTTCTTCAAGAGTGCTTGGAGTTCAAAGAAAAATTCTGTAGAAATTCTGTAGATCTTTTCAGTGAGATCTGAACTCTACTTAAAGAGTTTGATCTCCTGAACGTTGGAAAGCAGTTACTCAACTATCAACCAACGGATCTGAGCTTTTGAGTTTGAAAAAAATTGATTTTGAAAAACAGAAAACGGTCAAAAGCTCTCGAACAGTCGACTGGGTTGCCATATGAGTCGACTGATCAGAGTTTGAATAATTTTAAACAGTTTTGTACTATCAGTCGACTGGCAGAAGCTTAAGTCGACTGGTACTCAAGAGTTAAAATTCTTTAAACTGTTTTGACTCTTTTTGGGGGTTTTTAAGAAACACACATTATGAAATATTTTAAGTGTGTGTGTGTGTGACAAGGCTTTACATCAGACTAAGACTCAACAAAAGTAAAAAATACAATGTTTACAAGACACAACAATTTGACATATTTGAGCTTGAAGTCTTGAGTCTTGAGTCTTGTCTTGAGTCTTGTCTTGAGTATCCTTT
This sequence comes from Hemerocallis citrina, assembly GCA_017893485.1. Lineage (NCBI taxonomy): Eukaryota > Viridiplantae > Streptophyta > Magnoliopsida > Asparagales > Asphodelaceae > Hemerocallis > Hemerocallis citrina. The sequence continues at coordinate 227,423,156 of CM030364.1, read as the reverse complement.
TGAGCTTGTTCAGTTGTTCAGCTAGAATTGTCTTTGGTATGTACACTGCAATGTTAGCTGTATAACATAGACACATGTTGCACTGTGTTGTGATCATCAAAATCAAGAATCAACATTCTCCCCCTTTTTGATGATGACAACACAATAGCTGATAACAATTTATATAGAAACATACAAGCATAGATTTTAAAAGCTCCCCCTATTAAAAACACAATATGCATACGTAAAATAGATGTATTATCATAAGGAATGTATCAGTCGACTGAAAAATAGATCAGGCGACTGAACAGAATGTGAAAATATAACAAATGCAGTTAGCATAAGTATCACAGATGCAGCAGTTTAGAAGCAGTCGACTGTATCCCTTGGGGAAGTCGACTGACCAGAGATATTTCAATACTCAGAACAGTGTAGTGTAACAATGTTAACAAATCAAAACCTAAGCAACACATAAGCAACACATAACACAGATAGATAAAATATAACTCAGATATTTCTCTCCCCCTTTTGAATCATCAAAAAACACAAAGGAACAAGCGTTTGCATTAAAGAAAAAAATTAAGATAAAGTCTGATACATAAAACAAATGCATTTAAAGGAAATTACATAATAGAAAAGAAAATAAAAAATCTTCAATCTTCTTCATCGGAGTCTTCATCATCATCTTGAGAAGGAGGATGAAACTGAGAGGTGAAGAGATGAGTTAGGTTGTCTAGTTTGGAGTCGAGGGTATGGAGTTGGGTATCTACAGAGACTGAGTGCTTCATTAGGTAGGAAACACAGTCGTAGAGAGTACGTGGGTCATCAAAATTGGCTTGAAGAATAGGTGGATCATCAGATGTAGAAGGTTGAGAGGGTCTAGGTCTAGAAGTAGAACCTAAAGGAGTTTGGGAGAGAGGAGGAGACCTAGGGGGTGATCGAGTAGGAGTATCAAGGAGTTTCATACGTGCCAAACTAGTACGATCGAAACACTCATAACGAGTAACAACATTTGTCTCCGAATCTAGATCAACACCAAAGGCGATAAAGACTCTAGTTAGAAGACCTCCAAAAGGTAGAAAGTGAGTGTGGTCTTGATTAAGTTTAGAAAAGATAACTTGACCCCAATTAACAGCAATTCTACCAAAAATTGCATATATAGCTTTTTGTAATTCAATAGAATATTGGTCATAACTATCCTTTTTAGGAAGGATGTTATAGGCTAATATTCTACCTACAAGCTTAGCAATTGGTTTGATATTTTTGCTTGTCATTGGAGGGCCAGAATTAGGTAGAAAAATTCTAGATAAAATAGAAGGATTATCTAAAAGAATTTCATCAAGAGGTAATCCCACATCATCAATACCCAAAATTTCATTCATCCTAGTCGGTGTGAGTGTCATTTTACTATTCTTCACAGACGACCGGATTAAGACATCCCCATTAGGTTTTTGGACTACTCTCATATTTGTATAAAACAAATAGATGAGTTGGGGATAGTAATTAGGTTGGTTTGACAACGATAAAAAATCATAAAGACTGCAGTTTTGGAATAAAGGGATGAGATTGAAACGATCTAGATCATTAAAGTTTACAAATCTTCCAGGGAAGATTTGAATGGTACAAAAGACATACCAACGATCAAGAAGATCGGGACTCAAGAGATATTGAGTGTATTCTTGTGAAGAAGAACTACCCTCGTGAGATCGTTTAGATCGTTTGGGTGCCATGAAAAGAAAATGGAAGGGATTTTACCTAAGAAAAAGAGGGATTTGATCAGGAGCAAGCACAAACAGCACTGAGAGAGTAGATCACCTTCTTCTCCAAAAGCTAGGGTTTTGAAATTGGGGGTAAATACTTGAGAACGGTAAGGAGTTAAAACGGCTGGTAAAGGGGGTTTTAACTGCGAGGGAACGGCTGAGATCAAGGAGAGGTGAAATCGACGGTGAAGATTAAAGAGAACGGGTGAAAAGATAAATGAATTCCATCTCAAAAGACGCGATGAATAGTCGCAGAAGATGATTTAGCTCGCGACAGTCGACTGGTAGGGAGATCAGTCGACTGAGTCGAGAAGAAAATAAAAGTTTTATGTCTACTAATCAGTCGACTGGTTTAGGAACCAGGCGACTGGTCAGATAAAAAAAATTGGTATGTTTTAAAAAGCCTGTACAGTCGACTTACTCAAAAGTATGGTTGACTTAACAGTAACAATTTTCAGCAAATATCAATAAAATCACAAATTCCAAGTTTTCTTCTTAAATTAATGAAAGTATCTTCTTTAAGAGGCTTGGTAAATATATCTGCTACTTGTTTATCAGTAGAGATAAAGTCTAAAGATATATCTCCTTTTAAAACATGATCACGTAGAAAATGATGTCGAATATCAATATGTTTCGTACGTGAATGTTGAATCGGATTTTTAGATAAATTAATTGCACTGGTATTATCACACATAATTGAGGGTTTCTCAAATGAAATACCATAATCTAATAAGGTTTGTTTCATCCATAAAATTTGTGCACATGCCAAACTTGCAGTGATATACTCAGCTTCTGTAGTTGATAGGGATACGAAGTTTTGCTTTTTACTGCACCAAGATACTAGGGAATGTCCCAAAAAGTGACATGTACCACTAGTACTCTTGCGATCAGTTTTGCTTCCAGCAAAATCGGCATCGCTATAAGACTAAAGTTGAAAATTATCGGTGCGTGGATAAAATAAACCATATTCAGATGTGCCTTTAATATATCTTAAAATTCGTTTCACTGCTTTTAAATGAGACTCTTTAGGACTAGATTGATATCTAGCACATAAACATACACTGAACATAATATCTGGTCTACTTGCAGTAATATATAAGAGTGAACCAATCATACCTCGATAGAGTTTTTGATCAACACTCTTACCTAATAAATCTTTGTCAAGAGTAGTAGTAGTAGCCATAGGTGTGGATTTACTACTAGTACTATCCATGTTAAAACGTTTGAGTAATTCCTTTGCATATTTGTCTTGATTGATAAATATGCCATTTGAGGACTGTTTAATTTGAAGTCCAAGAAAATAATTGAGTTCACCCATGTGACTCATCTCAAATTCATTTTTCATGGTATTAGCAAATTCTTGACATAGATTATTATTCGTAGAACCAAAAATTATATCATCAACATATATTTGTATGATTAAGATATCATTCTGAACTCTTTTGATAAACAAAGTAGTGTCTACTTTACCTATTTCAAATCCTGTTTCTAAAAGAAAAGTTTTTAAACGATCATACCAAGCACGAGGTGCTTGTTTAAGACCGTATAAAGCCTTTTTCAATTTATAAACATGATCTGGAAATTGTTCATGTTCAAAACCTGGTGGTTGTTTAACATAAACATTTTCCTTAATAAACCCATTAAGAAAGGCATTTTTCACATCCATTTGATAAAGTATAAAATTCATAAAACAAGCAAAAGATAATAAAATACGAATAGATTCTAGTCTAGCAACAGGAGCATATGTTTCATCAAAATCTATACCTTCTTCTTGATTATATCCTTGAGCGACTAATCTAGCCTTGTTCCTTACAACCTGTCCTGATTCATCTAACTTATTTTTGAATACCCATTTGGTACCAATAATAGTCTGATCAGGAGGTCTAGGAACTAAATCCCATACATCATTCCTTATAAATTGGTTTAGTTCATCTTGCATGGCATTCATCCAATATTCATTCTCACAGGCTTCTTGTATATTTTTCGGTTCAAAATCCGACAAGAATGCTGTATGAGAGATCATATTAACATGTGAACGTGTCTGAATACCATGGGAGATGTCACCAATTATTAAGTCATGAGGATGATCTTTAACTTCAACAAATGACTTTGGTAAAGTTGAAGATATCACAATCGGATCAGTCGACTTGACTTGTTCTTCAGTCGACTGCTTTATGTCAGTCGACTGGGAGAACTTATCAGTCGACTTATCAGACAGATTAGTTTGCTCTAAGGATTTAATCACATTATCTAAAGGTGATAAATCAGTTTCATCATCTTTATTTAAGATTGATGAAGGTAAAGATTCATCGAATGTAACATGCATTGATTCTTCAATAGTCATTGTAGACTTATTGAAAATTCTATATGCTTTACTCCTATTTGAGTATCCCAAAAAGATACCCTCATTAGATCTAGGATCAAATTTGTCTAAATTATCTTTTGTGTTTAGAATAAAACACTTACAACCAAATGTCTTAAAGTAAGAAACTTTAGGAATTTTATTAAAAAATAACTCGTAACAAGTCTTCTTTAGTTTAGGTCTTAGAAGAATTCTATTTAAAACATAACAAGCTGTAGCAACAGCTTCAGCCCAAAAATGCTTTGGTAGATTGCTTTCAACAAGCATAGTACGTGCGCATTCTTGCAAAGTCCTATTTTTCCTTTCAACCACTCCATTTTGTGGTGAAGCTCTAGGAAATACAAATGAATGTGTTATACCATTCTTGTTGCAATATTCTGTAAATATTTCATTTTCAAATTCTCCACCATGATCACTTCTAATAGTGACTATGGTTAGAGATCTTTGATTTTGGACACGTTTACAGAAATGTGCAAATTCCTCAAAAGCATCATTTTTATGTTTTAAAAAGAATGTCCAAGTGAATCTTGAAAAATCATCTACTAAAACAAACACATATCTACTTTTATTTAAAGAAGCAACTCTAGTAGGGCCAAATAAATCCATATGAATTAATTCGAGCGGCCTACTAGTAGAAATTACTTCTTTTGTTTTAAAAGTGGATTTGATTTGTTTTCCTAGTTGACATGCATCACATAACTTATCCTTTTTAAAGGATAGTTTTGGCAGTCCTTTAACTAGGTTATATTTAGATAATTTTGAAAGATTTTTCATGTTCACATGTCCAAATCTTCTATGCCATAACCAAGATTCATTGTTAGAGGCTATTAAACAAAAGTCATTTGAAAAATCAATTGCATTCAAACACAATTCATAAATATTATTTTTACGAAAACCTTGAAAAACAACATTTTGCATAGTAAAATCATAAATCAAGCATGCATCTTTTTCAAAAACTATTTTATATCCTTTATCACACAATTGACTAATGCTTAAAAGATTATGCTTTAAACCATTAACCAAAAGCACATTTTCTATAATTGGGTTAGATATTTTACCGACCATGCCAATACCGATGACTTTGCCTTTGTTGTTATCTCCAAAGGTGACGGTTCCTCCATCTATACTTTGAATGGTGGATAGTAGGTTGGCATGCCCTGTCATGTGTTTTGAACATCCGCTGTCTAATATCCAGCGTTCTTTCTTGGGTACCTATAAAAAGTTTAAGGTAAATATGGTACCCTTTTTATTGGGTCCAAAAACACATTAGTTTGGGGGAAACCAAACCCATGAAGAGTTTGACCTTCCTCCATAAGATAATAAATAGAATTACACACATTTAACATATATGAATTAATATAAGTAATTCTATCATTCTGATTTAGACTGACTGGAACCCATACTAATTTGTTCTGTCCAGTCGACTTACCAGTGTTTTTCAGTCGACTGTTGGTGTAAATCAGTCGACTGGTTGATATACTAGGTCGACTTATAAGAGGTTTTGATCTCATCGAATAAGATCCACTTTCTCTGGACAGACGACTGGTTGTATGGTTCAGTCGACTTAACCGAACGTTAGTTTTGCTTTTATCACTAAAATTAACAACCTTAGGCTTTGCAAAGAAATCATACAACTTGTGTGTAACACTAGAAATAGATGCTGATTTAGTCTTACTAGTGTTTACAACAGGAGATTCTTTTACAGAGGATTTTTTAAAACCAAGTCCATATTTTTGACTAGATGTAACTTGATGATGAAGCATATCATTTAAATTCTCTTTGCCTTTGTTAAACTTAGATACGTTCTTTGAAATCTCTTCATAATTCTTTTTGAGAGTTTCAAGATCAGTATCTAAACTTGCAATGCGAGAATTTAAGGATTTTACTTCCTTATCAAGGTTAAGATTTTCTTGATTAAGTGTTTGATTCACTTTCTCAAGATTCTTAACTCTAATCTTTTCTTTCTTTAACTCTTGGAATATTTCATTAAACGCATCAAGAAGATCTTCGGAATCATAATCATTACTTACATGTTCTTGTGCAGCCATGAAACATACATTTGCCACTTCGTTATTTTCATCCGTTTCTTCTTCGGAAGATGAATCACTATCATCCCATGTAGCTTGATAGGCCTTCTTGTTCTTGGCAAATTTGTTCTTTGGATATTTGTCCTTCTTGAAGTTGGATGATTTTCCCTTGTTCTTTGCATTTTCTAAGGGACAATCCTTCTTCATGTGACCTATTTTATTGCACCTGAAACATGTAGGAGGGTCATTAGAATCTCTAACTTTAGAATGAAACTTACTCTTCTTTAAGAACTTCTTGAATCTCCGAGTGAACATTGCTATTTCTTCTTCATCTTCTTCCTCATCTTCTGAGTCTGTCATGGCTTTAAAAGCCAATGATTTCTTCTTTGCTTGGTGTGATTCTGTATCTTTCTTTCGATCTTCAAGTTGGACCTTATATGCCATGAGATTGCCAACAAGATTCTCGAGAGAAAGTGTTGACAAATCATTCGCTTCCTCTATTGCTGTGGTTTTCTTTTCCCATTCTGGAGTGAGTGCACGTAGGACTTTTCTAACCATCTCTGCTTGGGTATAAGTCTTTCCAAGCGCCACAAGAGAGTTTGTGATGTCTGTGAATCTGGTAATCATCTCAGACACAGTCTCATTGTCCTTCATTCTGAGCATCTCAAACCTGTGGACAAGAACAGAAATTTTAGACTATTTTACTTTATTCGTTCCTTCATGTGTTACCTCGAGTGTATGCCAAATTTGATGTGCGGTTGTAGCATTGGATACACGGTTGAATTCTTCCTTCGTAAGTGCACAAAATAAGGCATTCATTGCTTTGGCATTGTTCATAGTCTGATTCTTTTGATCATCATTCCATTGTGCATATGGAATGGTAGGGGCAGTGTATTCTGTCTCTGTCATTTGCCATATCTCATAGTTGATTGATTGAAGATAGATTCTCATTCGGCACTTCCAATAATTGTAGTTTGTTCCATCAAATAGTGGTGGCCGTTGTGTAGATTGGCCTTCATGGTACTGATTTGTATTTGACGTAGTTGCCATAGCCTGTAACCTCGCTCTGATACCAAGTGTTGGATCCTGTAGGCAAGACAACAAACACTAGAGGGGGGTGAATAGTGTTTAATAAAAACTGCGAAAATTTTTCTTGGTGCAGTCGACTGAGATATGAACCAGTCGACTGATTTGTCAAAATAAATGAAAACAATAGCTCTGTGCAGTCGACTGCTGAATGAGACAGACGACTGAAGGCACAATGGAATTACAACTACAAACGGCACTGACCAGTCGACTGATGGTGCAAGAAGTCGACTGTCCAGAAACTTTTTGCAGAATTAAAATAAACAGAAGTGAATGCAAACACAAGATAATCAATCACAGAGTACACAAGATATCTACTGCTTCGGTCCTCCCGACCTACATCCAGTCCCCAAGCAACCCACTTGAGATTTCCACTATTCTTGAAAACTTACAAGAATACCCTACGGCGTTACGACAACAACCTTGTCTAACCCGTAGTCCTTTTTCTCAACCAGAGAAAGCAACCCACTCTACTACCAAGAGTAAAAAGACACCGACTCTACAACCAAGAGTCAAAAACACTCTCCAACCGAGAGCAAGAGAACAAGAATACTTTACAGTCAACCTATAGCCTTATTGTTGTATGTGTTGATGCACGTGGCTAACAGAATAGGTCGACTTCTAAACTCAGTCCAGAGCGAATTCAATGCTATACTGGACTGAATGTAGAGAACCAGAGTGTATGATCTTGAAAGCTTTGTTTCTCACAGAAAATATCACTTAGAATGTTCTTCAAGAGTGCTTGGAGTTCAAAGAAAAATTCTGTAGAAATTCTGTAGATCTTTTCAGTGAGATCTGAACTCTACTTAAAGAGTTTGATCTCCTGAACGTTGGAAAGCAGTTACTCAACTGTCAACCAACGGATCTGAGCTTTTGAGTTTGAAAAAAATTGATTTTGAAAAACAGAAAACGGTCAAAAGCTCTCGAACAGTCGACTGGGTTGCCATATGAGTCGACTGATCAGAGTTTGAATAATTTTAAACAGTTTTGTACTATCAGTCGACTGGAAGAAGCTTAAGTCGACTGGTACTCAAGAGTTAAAATTCTTCAAACTGTTTTGACTCTTTTTGGGGGTTTTTAAGAAACACACATTATGAAATATTTTAAGTGTGTGTGTGTGTGACAAGGCTTTACATCAGACTAAGACTCAACAAACGTAAAAAATACAATGTTTACAAGACACAACAATTTGACATATTTGAGCTTGAAGTCTTGAGTCTTGAGTCTTGTCTTGGGTATCCTTTTGAGCTTGTTCAGTTGTTCAGCTAGAATTGTCTTTGGTATGTACACTGCAATGTTAGCTGTATAACATAGACACATGTTGCACTGTGTTGTGATCATCAAAATCAAGAATCAACACGTAATGCCCAAATCTGTCTTTTTTTTCTTTCTTTCAGGAAACTATCCCGCCAGATCTGTTCCATTGACCAAATTTTTACGTGCACTGCACGTGTATTTGACCAAAATACCCATGTGCTCATTTCCCCCAATTACCAACTTTTTACCCCATTTCTTAAAATATTCACTGAATTATCCAGTTTTCTTTACTAAATTCAGGAAATAAGATGAAAGGGTTGAATGGGGGTTAAGAAAACTAGATAATTAAGTTAAAGTTTTTAAGATTTTTTTTTTTTTTTTTGGGGGGGGGGGGGGGGAACGGGTGCATGGATATTTTGGTCCAATATGATCACGTGCAGTGCACATATAAGTCTGATCAACATGCCAAATGCGGCAGGATACTTTCTTGAAAGAAAAAAATATAGATTTAGTGCTACGCACATTAGAGCACTATTGGGATAGTTTTATGAAAAAAGAGTGAAGAGATAGGATAGTTTCATGAAATTTAGCTGAGAAGACAAGATCAAAAGCTTGATCCCTGTAAGAATTAGAGATGATCTAACAAAACACCTTAATAAACCATGAACTACAAGAAAACAATTAATTAAGATAAAAAGGACACTTACGTCGTCTTCCCATATGCTTTGCCAATCTCACTGGAACTGTATCACTTAATTTAGTGCAGAAACTAGCAACAAAACAAAGGAGCCATAGTCCTCCAAATGCAGGCCCACCTACACCATATATTGATAGCAAGGAACAAACACACCCAGCCGCACTCGAACCAATAACACTGCCTGGCCCTCTTCTCCCACTCCTTTTCTCAGCCACTCCTGGTGCTTCTTTCTGCTTTATCTTCAACTTTGTTACTGCTGTACCCTGCAAACCTCAAGAGATAAATGATATTAAAAAATAACTATCAAGAGAAGACCAAATCCAAACATAATTTTACCAAGAAATTGAGATATTCGTGCATGTAATCTGAAGTTTGAATGCAAATGCAAGGATGTTAAATTGTTTGAACAAAAATAAAAAGGAGTAAAATCATATGTCTACATGAGCTTCCTCACTGCACTATCAGAATGTCTCAATGTCAATTATTTACAAGGAAAAAAATAGCATAACTCAGCCGGCTATACAACTACACAAGTAATGCACAAAATACATGGCATTGGAAGTGCGTGTGTGCTAGTCTAATCCCATAGATGCTGTGTTCTAAATGTCATCCAACACATCCAATATCTGCCTGATACGTCATTTTTGAAGGGTAGTCACGACAGATATGCAATTAAAAAATTCTCTTTCCTTTTTACACGGAAATGTCAGCAATATCCCATGTTGAATCCCGTATGTCCCACAAGTCATAACATCTCACCCAACATGCCCACAACATGTACAAGTTGTAAAAGTTTTTTAAATTTTTGGAATATGGCCACAGTCACGCACCTACTTTTTACCCCGAATATATATTTGTTGCTGCTGATTTTGGTGTGGGAGCAAACAGATGAATTTGTGGATTCTTGAAAAAACGAATAAGGCAAACTTCTTGACCTGTTGACCTTCACCAACGTGTTGACTTGTTTCTTGCCGCTGCCGCGAACCTGCAAAAAGTGCGATACACCGAGATGGATACCGGCGACGCACCCTCCGACGCTCTTGTTAGTAATCAGGAAGATTATGAAAGAGCTTTATGTAGAAAAATATTGATTACCTTGTTACGGTGGGGGAGAGGGGTATTTATAGTCGTCTTAGGAATCCGTTTCGAGATAAGAACAAATCTCTACTTCCCGGTGTGGAAGGATAGAAGTGGTTAAAATCAGCTCTTAAGAATAATTATGAATCTGAATTCTTCTTTATCCTTCTGAACTGGTTTGTAACGGGTTGGGACCTGTACCCAGTAGAACATATCCGTTTATGGGTTATTGAGCTTTGAAGAAAGACCCAGTTCCCATTTCAGACCCGTTTATAGGTGAAATTACCGTTTTACCCCTGAGATCTTTAAAATTCGTGTCTGATTTGAACGGTCCTGATTTAATCCTATTTTTAGCCATATCACGAGCCCCCCACTTCTGGAGACTGAGTTCTACAGTCTTTGAGGAGTAGTTTTGTTGCCTTAATGGCGTACGAGATTTTATCGGAGTTCTTAAAGGAGTTTAGATCTTGCTCGAGGGGTAACGGTATCAATCAATCTTGTAAAATGCCCAAAATTATTCTTAGATTTTTCTGGATTTTTTTGCATTTTTTCAGATTTTTTCAAATTTTTTATTCAATTTCCGAATTTAAATAATTAATTTTCGAAAATATTAATTAATTATTCTCATTTAATAATTATATTTTCAGAATTTTAAAATTATTTTCTGAATTAATAATTATTTTTAGAATTTTTTAATTAATTTTTCTGATTTTTAAATATGTTTTCGAATTTCTTAAATAATTAATTCGATTAAATAAATAAATAAACAAATAAATAGCTGATGACGTGGCGCGATCCTGTGCGTCGATCATGATCAAGTGAGCGCGCATCGGGAGGAGGCCATTTTTTCTCTAATGTGAGGGTCGGTGGCAAGAATTGTCAGCACGAGTTGACTTGGTCAATGCCCGAACCCTTTTTTTTTTCCTTCTCCTGACTTCTGTCTCCTTTTCTTCTCTTTTTCTTCGACGTCGAGCTCACACCTTCTTCCTGTTTCTTCTCCATCTCACGCAGCTTTGAAGGGAGGAGCTCAGGTCTTTGCAATGAGTTCGACGAAGTTGGACAGTGACAGTGGAGAGCATGGCGAGGAGGTTGGAGCTCGGAGAGATTGGACCTCGACATTTGGAGCTCGGCGAAGGTGGGAGTGAGCTCGACGTAGTGAATAGCGGAGAGAAAGCTCGGGATGTTGGAGCTCGATGGCGATGGGTACGGAGCTCGTCGAGGGTGACGGCAAGGGGACTCGAGCTCGGCTGGCTGGTGGTGAGTCGAGCTCAGAGCTCGGCGAAGCTAAGGAAGAAGTGCGGCGAGGAGCTCTATGGAGTTCGACACAGTGTAGGAGGAGTTCGGCATGGGTTTCCTCGACGTGGAGACGAGCTCGGCAAGGGGGCTCGACGAAGGTGTTGGCCGTCGTCGGAGGCGGCTCGACGAGGAGCTCGTGAAGGGGAGCTTTTTCCTCTCATTTGGACTCCGGTGCCACGAACGCTCGGCGATCACTGCCGGCCTTCACGCTCCGTCGCCAATGGAGCTCGGCAAAGGTGGAGGTCGACGTCGGAGGTGGCTCGACGAGGAGCTTGTGAAGGGGAGCTTTTTTCTCTCATTTGGACTCCGGTGCCACGAACGCTCGGCGATCTCTACCGAACTTCACGCCCCGTCGCCAATGGAGCTCGGCGAAGGTGGAGGCCGACGCTAGAGGCGCCTCGATGATGAGCTCGCAAAGGGGAGCTTTTTTCTCTCATTTGGACTCCGGTGCCACGAACGCTCGGCGATCTCTGCCGACCTTCACGCTCCGTCACCAGTGGAGCTCGGCGAAGGTGGAGGCTGACGTCGGAGGAGGAGAGCTCGAGGTGCTCGAGCTCTGCATTGGAGCTCGATGGCGATGGGTACGGAGCTCGTCGAAGGTGCTTGGCAGCGAGGAGAAGGATTTGGAGCTCTGCATTGGAGCTCGATGGTGATGGGTACGGAGCTCGTCGAAGGTGCTTGGCAGCAAGGTGAAGGATTTGGAGCTTGACGAGAGTGGAAGCTTGAGCTCGGAGTCGGAGCTCGGTGGTTATGGGTTCGGCGAAACCAAGGTGGAGCTCGACGATGAAGGTCTTCATGAAGGAGGTTCGGAGCTTGGTGGCGATAGCGGAGCTTGCCGATGGAGGAGGAGCTCGGCGATGAAGGAGGTGATGTTGGGGTTCGACGATGAGAGATTGCTGGGTCTTTTTTTTTGCTTGATTGCTTGTATCTGAGCTACAGATCGTGTTTGAGCACAAATTTTGAGGCAAAATTTTCTCCAATTTGGGCTCCAGTGGCAAGAGCGCTGGGATTGCATTTCCGAACCAGGAAAGACTTCGGCGACTTGACACATGGCGGTCAGCGGTTGACCGTTGACTTTTTTGATAAATTTTTATCTCGTTTCATGGTCGGTGGCAAGAGCACTCGAATTGCATCTCCGAACCAGGAGAGGACTTCGGCGGCTTGACACATGGCAGTCAATAGTTGACCGTTGACTTGGTCAACATTGACCGTTGACTCTCTCCTTTTGCTCTAATCACCACCGTTGATCTTGATTTGAGTGCGGATCTCGAGGCATATTTTTTCTCTAATTTGAGCTTCGGTGGCAAGAGCGCTTGGCACTAGTTGCCGAAGTCTAGGAAATTTTTTCTCGCATTTGGACTTCGGTGGCAAGAATGCTCAGCGCCTGTTGCCGAAGTTCAAGAGAGATTTTTTCTCACATTTGGACGTCGGTGGAAAGAATGCTCGGCGCATGTTGCCGAAGTCCAAGAGAAATTTTTTCTCACATTTGGACGTCGGTGGCAAGAATGCTCGGCGCTTGTTGCTGAAGTCCAAAAGAGATTTTTTCTCACATTTGGACGTCGGTGGCAAGAACGCTCGACGCATGTTGCCGATGTCTAGGGGAGCTTCGGCGCAGCTGTATTGTAACCGACGTTCCCAGTGCTACGGAGGTTGGATCGGGGGCATGTGACCTCTTGCTACGAAGCTATCTCAAAGATCTACAAGTTCTCTTCAGAAATGAGTTAGAGAATCATCCTTCTTCAAGGTCAAGATAGTCCCGCAACATGTTCGTCTTCACGAAGTTGAGAAGAGCTTCGCATGGCTCTAGGGAAAGTCCATTCTTGGAAGACAAGTCTGAGGAGCAACTCTAGGGGAAGAGTCGTGCTCCGAACTCATTGAGAAGAGGTCCGCTCTGGGAGCGAGCGGAGCGAAGAGCTTGTCTCTAGGAAAGAGCCGTTTGGGAGACAAGTTTGAGGAGCAACTCTAGGGAAGAGTCCTGCTCCGAACTCGTTGTGAAGAGGTCCGTTCTGGGAGCGAGCAGAGCGAAGAGCTTGGCTCTAGGAGAGAGTCGTTTGGGAGACAAGTTTGAGGAGCAACTCTAGGGAAAAGTCGTGCCCCGAACTTGTTGTGAAGAGGTCCGTTCTGGGAGTGAGCGGAGCGAAGAGCTTGGCTCTAGGAGAGAGCCATTTGGGTGAAAAGTTTAAGGAGCAACTCTAGGAGAAAGTTTTAGCTCTAAACTTGCTGAGAAGAGGTCCGCTCTGGGAGCGAGCGGAGCGAAGAGCTTGGCTCTAGGAGAGCCGTTTGGGAGACAAGTTTGAGGAGCAACTCTAGGGAAAAGTTTTAGCTCTGAACTTGCTGAGAAGAGGTTCAACAGTTGTGGGAGCAATTCCGAATGGTGAGCTACCCCACACTTGCTTGTTTGCAAGAGACTAAGGCAACGTCGAATCAAATGTTGGACTCCGAACTTGTTGTTAAGAGAGTTAACGAGTTGTAAAAGCAATTCCAAATGGTGAGTTGCCCCACACTTGCTTGTTTGCAAGCGGCTAAGTCAACGTCGAACTAAGTATTGGACTCCGAACTCGTCTTTTGAGCTTAGTAAGTTGTGGGAGCGGCCCTATAGGACAAGCTATACTCCGAACTTACCATTTAGCGAGTCGTAGAAGTGACTCGGAGAAGTAGAAATGAAGCAAGTGCAATAATTGACAAAATTTTAAGTTTTATTAAAATAAACTAAATGGCCGCTTCGATGGGGCAAACTATTATTACATGCTGTTGGGTGGGTTACAAGCATCGGCTTTATTGAAAATCGAGATCCTACTTCTACGATAGGGTGAAGGCCTCTTGGGAGGAGTTGGGTTCCTACCCATTGGACCCCCTTGGATGAGGTGGAGGACGGCCCTGGATTGGGAATCTTGGGACTCGACGGAGCTCTCTGTTCGCTTGTAGGCTCATCGGGTTGGAAGGTCGGCCCCGTCTCTACGGACGAACTTGTCCAGGTGTCCCCACTGTATGAGTTCTTCGATCTCCTCTTTGAAAGCCCCACAATCATCAGTGTCGTGGCCGTAGTCCCTATGAAAGCGGCACCACTTATCCCTGTTTCCTTTCTTGCCAGGGGTATTCATTCTAGGAGGAGCACGGAGTAGCCTTTCTTTGTCCACCTCAATAAGAACTGCTGATATACTAGCATTGAGGGGGGTGAACTTCTCAAAACGAGGAGCTGGGTGGCATTAGCCATTGTCGTCCTTCTGGAGTTTCTGGACCCTTCTTTGCTCGTATTCTTTCGTTTGTTCCCGGAAGATGATTCCTCAAGAGTAGGGGGTTGAGAGCCTCTTTTACTCGGATGTACTTCTCACTCCTAAGCAGGAGTTCTGAGAAGTCTCGAAGAGGCTTCTTTGCAAGGAACACCTTGAGGTCAGTGTTAGTGACGTTGTGCCCGAATGCTGCCGAGGTTACTGATTGGTTGAGGGAGACAATAGACCGGGCTTCGGCGGTGAAGCGCTGAACGTAATCTCTCCCTTCTTTGGTTGAGGGTCGATACACTTGTTTTCTCTGCCCGGTGGCTACTCACGAAATGAGTAAGGAAGAGTCTTTCGAACTGATCGAACGAGAAGATGGAGGCCAGGGCGAGTCAAGAGTACCATTCTCTCGCAGGCCCCTTCAGCGTGGCAGGAAAAGTCTTGCAAAGAGCACATCCGAAGCTTGGTGGATCATCATGAGAATTTTAAAACTCTCAATGTGGTTGGCGGGGTCCGACTCCCCATTGTATGACTCAAAGTTAGGGGGCTTGAAGTTTTGCGGGACCGGGGTTTCCATGATGGCTGGGGAGAACGGGGGCCTGCTCGGGCAAAAATTCCTCGCCCATTGTTCCTCTTCTCTGTCGAGTCGGCCAAGGAGTCTCTCCATCTCGTCAAGACGGGATAGACCGAGTCTTCCCTTCGGTCATATCTTGCTGAGCTCCGAGACTCTTCCCCATGTGAAAGAGGATTAGGAGTTCGGTGGTGATGGCTTGGGGCAGGTTGAGGACTAGGTGCCCTTTGCTCGTAGTTGGGAGCAACATTGAGGGCCCGCAGAATGGCTTCTTGAAAATCTTGGAACTCCGCCCTTGTGACTGGTGCCTCTCCAGCTTGGCAGTCCCTATGTGTAGCTCAGTTTACTGGAGTATGACTTCTCTGCCGATGGCATTGAGGGGACTCTCTTCGCCTCCTTGGGCGATGGGATCTTCTGGTCCTCAATTTGAGGGGGGTCCGAACTCTTGAGATCCCTGGGTGCTTAGGTTGATGGACTCCCCCAAGTGCTTGCCATCCATTCAGGCGAGTTCGGAGGTCGACCCCCTTTTGGCGGATGACAATCACTTGACGGGGATCCCGCTCGGGAGGGCTTTGAGAAGCCATAGAGTCAACTGAAGGATTGGGAACCGCGACATGGTCATGAGGAGGATGTCAGCTTTAGACGACTTTGACGGGAGCCCCCCTGGGTAGCCCCCCGAGACCCTGGAGGGGCCTGTTGAGGAAGAACACCTTGAGCTGGAGAAGGAGGAGGAGGAAGAGGAGTGGTTCTTCGGCTGGAGACCGCTGCCTTCCCCTTTTCGTTTGGATGCATGTCTTGAAACTAATCTCGCTGATGAAGTTAGGTTGGATTGCTTTTTCGGTTTCCACAGACGGTGCCAATCTGTTGCTGCTGATTTTGGTGTGGGAGCAAATAGATGAATTTGTAGATTCTTGAGAAAACGAATAAGGCAAACCTGTTAACGTGTTGACTTTTTTCTTGCCGTTGCTGTGAACCTGCAAAAAGTGCAATACACCGGGATGGATCCCGGCGACGCACCCTCCGACACTCTTGTCAGTAATCAGGAAGATTATGAAAAAGCTTTATGTCGAAAAATATTGATTACCATGTTACGGTGGGGGGAGAGGGGTATTTATAGTCGCCTTAGGAATCCATTTCGAGATAAGAACAAATCTCTACTTCCCGGTGTGGATGGATAGAAGTGGTTAAAACCACCTCGTAGGGATAATTATGAATCTGAATTCTTCTTTATCCTTCTGAACTGGTTTGTAACGGGTTGGGACTCATACACAGTAGGACAAATCCGTTTATGGGTTATTAGGCTTTGAAGAAAGTCCCAGTTCCCATTTCAGACCCGTTTCTAGGTGAAATTACCGTTTTACCCCTGAGAGCTTTAAGATTCGTGTCCGATTTGAACAGTCCCGATTTAATCCTATTTTTAGCCATATCAATATTAATTGGGGATTTTTTTGTACAAGCAGGATTTGAACTCTCAACCTCTTCCTCACCAGGAAAGAGGCTTATATCAGTGACCACACTCACACTCGTATAAGTTTCGATAGGTCAAGATTATTAATGGAATTAATTGAAATCAGTAGATTATATTAAGTCATTTTATAATTTTTAGACATCATCTAGACACTATTAGGAGATATAAATTGAAGCTACATGACACTCCGATATGTTCCCAACATCCGCCATCTTACGTATGCCGATACAAATCTGACATCCAACATTTAAAAAAACTGGGTTTCAATTTTGTCAAAATTGAGGTTACACAACATTTATAAATATGTGTAAACTACTTGAATTTCGAACATATCTTAAATTATCAACGTATCTCAAAATTACACTAACTAAAATTCCCCCAATCACTCACAACAACAAAAAAGGTCGCGACGAGCAAGAACCCCCAGCAACACAGCCACCCCGATCCCTGCTGCGACAATCCGGAAACAAGAACCGAAGCTCCGGCGAAAAAGATAAGAAAATTGCTCCTAATCGCCAACTTCCACGTGACAGGCGAGGTTCTGACGAGTTCGACGACGGCGGATTGGAATGCGGCGACGTGGATCGATTTGGGGGAAGGAAGTAGCATTTTGGTAACCCTAGGTTTGGGATTGGTGTTATGATCCAAATTTAGTCCCACATAGGTTATACGGGGAACCAATGCTGGGTAGTTATAAACTTGGGCTCCCTCCCTTTAATAGCTAGATTTTAAGGGTGAGTTCTCCTAGGTTCCTAACAATTGGTATCAGAGCCAATCTCATGCTTCTTAATTCGCTCTAGAGGCTAGATTAAAATTACTGGTAGACCCGGGTTGGGCCAGTGTCGCTAGAGTGAAAGCCGCCGAGAATTGGGAAGGGCTACCTAGAGACTAGATTAAAATTACTGGTAGGGCTGGGTCGGGCCAGTGTCGCTAGAGTGAATACCGCCGAGGGCGGCGGATTACGGAAGTGTGGTGGAATGTTATGATCCAAATTTAGTCCCACATCGGTTAAATGGGGAACCGATGTTGCGTAGTTATAAACTTGGGCTCCCTCCCTTTAACAGCTAGCTTTTAAGGGTGAGTTCTCCTAGGTTCCTAACAATTGGGAAGAGTTATGGTTAGAGTTAGGGATATGAGGGGCGGAAATTGGGGATGGGAGTTGAGGAGGGTGAGTTTGGGAAGAGGGAGGAGAAGGGATGGAGATGGCCATTTTCTTGAGAATGAGATTTTGGGTTTTTTTGGTTTTCTTTTGTTTCATTTTTTTTTTTTTTGGGCTGTAATTTTCGTGCGGGAGCGAATAAAATTTTGTTTTTATGTAGCCCATAGTTTTTGGATGAGAATGGGTGCGTGTGGGGAGGGTAGATGATAGTATTTTATAGGGAAGTAATGTGGATCTTTTGATGATGGTATGATCAAGAGGTGATATTTGGGCATATCATGTGAGTATTTTATTGTGCATATTATTTGTTGGGAGCTTGTAAGTAATGAACTTATTAACAAGTAGCTGGGTTTGAATAACAACAATGGCTATATATGGCCTTTACTAACAGAAAGGCAAGAAAGCTCACGCAACAGATCGTGGTAATTGAAGCATGAAAGAGTCAAAACAGAAAACCCTAAAGAAAACAGAAAACCCTAAAGAAAGCGTCAAAGTTGTAAACATCCTCCAAAACAATAGGACTTATTAAACTGAAACTAAAGACCTTATCAACACCAATCATAGTACCATCAGGAAACCAGAATACCCTTCAATCCTTCCCTCAAACTTACTGCAATTTGCAGTTGGTTTATATCAGGAACTTCTCGAACTCCTAACAGCTCCCTTAACTTCAGAATAGCATCAAGCTTCAGAGGTTTGGTCATCAAATCTGCCACCTGATCTTTGACTTCCACAATGAACCAATGCAATTGTACGCTCCTTAGTAAGATTTCTCAAGAAATGGTACCTTACATGAATGTGTTTGCTGCGGCTATGCATCACTAGGTTCTTAGACAGCTTGATAGTTGAGCTGTTGTCACATCTCACATCAGTACAACCTCCATCAGAATGCCCAAACTCCTTCAAAATTCTCTTCACCCAAATAACATGACAAGCACACATAGCCATAACCACAAACTCTTCCTTTGTGGTCGATATAGTCACAATCGGCTGCTTCTCCGAACTCCATGAAACTGCACCTGAGCTTAACAAAAATACATATCCACTTGTACTCTTCCTGTCATCGCATAATCACTATCCGTATAGGCCAGTAGCTCACCACTTCCTCCTTTCTTTTAGTGGATTCCGAAATTCATACTCCCTCTTAAGTAATGAAGCACCCTCTTTGCTACTTGCAGATGAACTTCTGTAGGTTTTTCCATGTACAAACTGATAAGACAAGTGACAAACATTATGTCCGGTCTTGTGGATGTGAGATACATCAAACTCCCCACCAATTGCTTGAAGTGTGACTCGTCAACTGCAGTGCCACCTTCATCTTTGCTGACTTTGCAACCTGGAACTATCGGACTGTTGACTGAATTACTCTCCAGCATCCCAAACCTCTTTAAAACTTCAAGTGCATATTTCCTTTGGCATATGTAGATACCATCAGATCTCTGCAACACTTCAATGCCAAGAAAGAGGAATTTTTTCCCAAAATGACCCCCTTTTTGAAAGTTTTTCCAGAATTGACCTGTTTTTTTTTAAATTCCATAAACGACCCACTCGCTTTTTGAAAAAGTGAGTTTGGTTAAAAATAACTCGCTTTTTCAGAAAGCGAGTGTTAAACTTTTAATTTTCGAAAGGTTAGACTCGCTTTTTGAAAAAGCGAGTTATTTTTAACTAAACTCGCTTTTTCAAAAAGCAAGCTTGGTTATTTTGGTAAATATTTTCGAAAGTGGGTCAGCTTGGTAAATGCTTTTAGAAAGTGAGTTAGTTTGATAAATAATTTCAGCAAGTGGGTCAGTTTGATAATAAATTCTTTTTATATCACATTGTCACTTCATCTTCTTTAGACTACTATATATGAAATCATTTCTTTAGACTACTATATATGAAATCGTTTGTCAGGACTTTCTATATCACATTGTCACTTTATCTTCTTTGGTAATGATTTTATAAAGTTAGTAACTGTTTAGCAGTAGTCGAGAATATACATAACTTGACATTATTTTAGTATACACATAATTGATGTGTTTTAAGTTGTCGAGAATGATCCCATAGATACTCTCAATCTCCGGTATACAAATAATTGACTTTTGACCTATCAATCATATGCACTGAGTTCTTGCGCCAAATGTCTCACACTCACTTTCTGAAAAAGCGAGGGTGGTTAAAAGGGTCCATGATTTTTTTTTATATATTTCACATTGGCGGAAATGACCAAGTTACCCCTTCCTTCATATAACCAGATTATCACCTTAGGGATAAAAGGGTCATGCGGTAGTGATAAAAGGGATATAACCAGATTATCCCTTTTATCACCTTAGGGATAAAAGGGATAAAAGGGTCATATGCACTGGGTTCTTGTGCCAAAAATTCTTCTATTAAAAGGGTGGTTGTAACTTCGTCCATGGCTGTTGTTATACATAATGGTAGACCACAAAAGCCTGACGTGGTAATTGATGAGACATGGTTCTCTAGTTCTGAATATTATCAGCAGACTAAGGTTTGATCATAATATATTGTTTTTTATTTCTTGCACTTATTGGTAGGAGCATCAACATATGCCAATTCAGTATTTGGGTGGATAAATGTTAAAATTGTTGTCGAGGCCCGGGCATTGGATCTGATTTCTAACATTTCTAAATGGTTAACAGATATGAGCCTCGACAACAATTTTAACATTTATCCACCCAAATACTGAATTGGCATATGTTGATGCTCCTACCAATAAGTGCAAGAAATAAAAAACAATATATTATGATCAAACCTTAGTCTGCTGATAATATTCAGAACTAGAGAACCATGTCTCATTAATTACCACGTCAGGCTTTTGTGGTCTGCCATTATGTATAACAGCAGCCATGGACGAAGTTACAACCACCCTTTTAATAGAAGAATTTTTGGCGCAAGAACCCAGTGCATATGACCCTTTTATCCCTTTTATCCCTAAGGTGATAAAAGGGATAATCTAGTTATATCCCTTTTATCACTACCGCATGACCCTTTTATCCCTAAGGTGATAATCTGGTTATATGAAGAAAGGAGTAACTTGGTCATTTCCGCCAATGTGAAATATATAAAAAAAAAATCATGGACCCTTTTAACCACCCTCGCTTTTTCAGAAAGTGAGTGTGAGACATTTGGCGCAAGAACTCAGCGCATATGATTGATCGGTCAAAAGCCAATTATTTGTATACTGGAGATTGAGAGTATCTGTGGGCTCATTCTCGAAAACTTAAAACACATCAATTATGTGTATACTGAAATAATGTCAAATTATGTATATTCTCGACTACTGCTAAACAGTTACTAACTTTATAAAATCATTACCAAAGAAGATGAAGTGACAATGTGATATAGAAAGTCCTGACAAACGATTTCATATATAGTAGTCTAAAAAAATGATTTCATATATATTAGTCTAAAGAAGATGAAGTGACAATATGATATAAAAAGAATTTATTATCAAACTGACCCACTTGCTGAAATTATTTACCAAACTAGCTCACTTTCTAAAAGTATTTACCAAGATGACCCACTTTCGAAAATATTTACCAAAATAATCAATTGCGCTTTTTGAAAAAGCGAGTTTAGTTAAAAATAACTCGCTTTTTCAAAAAGAGTCTAACTTTTCGAAAATTAAAAGTTTAACACTCGCTTTCTGAAAAAAGCGAGTTATTTTTAACCAAACTCGCTTTTTCAAAAAGCGAGTGGGTCGTTTATGGAATTTAAAAAAAAACAAGTCAGTTCTGGAAAAACTTTCAAAAAGAGGGTCATTTTGGGAAAAAATTCAAGAAAGAGTCTCATCTTCCCCAAGTCTGACATGTCGAACTCTCTCATCATGGAACTTTTGAATTCAGACATCATAACTTTATCATCACCAGTAAATATTAAATTGTCAACATAAATACTTACAATGATGCTTTTCCTTTCCCTGCTTCTCTTAGTGAACAAAGTATGCTCGCTATCACACCTTTGAAAGCCTTCACTGATAAATTGTGCTTTAATTCGACTAAACCAAGCTCGTGAAGCTTGTTTTAACTCGTACAAAGCCTTATGCCTTGTAGACCAGATGCTCGCTGTCTCTCTTCACATTCCCCTTCAGTTGCTCAACATAGACATCTTTGCTCAGCTCACCATGGAGAAAGACAGATTTGACATCCAACTGGAAAATCTTCCAACCCTTTTGCACAGCTAAGGCAATGATCATCCTCACCGTATCCATTCTTGCCACTGGTGCGACGACCTCAGTGTAGTCTATGCCATGTTTTTGTGAGTACCCTTCAGCAACTAGCCGCGCCTTATGCTTGTCAATTTCCCCATGCTCATTGTACTTTGTCTTGAAAACCCACTTCACTCCAATCCTTTTTGCCCCCGTCGGCAGCTTAGTTAAAGTCCAAGTCTTGTTTGTCTTTATGGATTTGATCTCGTAGTCCATAGCAAGCCTCTAATTCGCATTCTTCATTGCTTCTTCAAAATATAAAGGACTAGTTGACACCATAAGCGCCATGTTGAGGCCTCATCCTTTGATAAACCTTCCTCTATAACGTAATCTTGCATCCACCCCGGTGGGCGCCTCATTCTTTCTTCAATCTCACTTACCTCACCATCTTCTTCTTCTATGTCTCTCTCATCACTATTGACCTCTCCTACTATTTCACTATTAACATTGTGTTCTCCCCCATTTTCACTCACCCTTTCTCCATTCTCACTGTCTGTTTCACCCCATTCTAAGTCTAACATATCCGCTTTTAAAAGCTTACATCTCAGTCCCATTTTTTTTCTTTCTTAAAAAATACTTCTCGACTAACAATAATCTTCTTTGCTACAGGATCATACAATCTACAACTCTTAGATTCTTCACTAACCCCAAGAAAAACACAAGCAACACTCTTATTGTCTAACTTAGCCCTCTTCACATCAGCCATATGTGCATAAGCAATATAGCCAAAAACTCTAAAGTATTCAACTGAAGATTTACCTCCACTCCATGCTTCTTCCGGAGTCTTGTCTTGCACGAAAACTGTAGGGCTACGATTAAGGACGTGCACAGACCAATTGACAGCATCAACCCAAAAGGTCTTTGGAACACTCTTTTCTATCAGCATGCTATGCACCATATTCGTGATGGTTCAGTTCTTTTCTCTGCCACTCCATTCTATTGCGGAGTGTATGTTGTAGTCAATTGTCTTCTAATAACATGCTCCTTACAAAAATTGTTGAACTTAGTTAAGGTGAACTCACCCCCACGGTCGGTGCGCAAACACTTAACGTGTTCACCTGTCTCCTTCTCCACACTACTCTTAAAGACTTTGAAAACATTCAATGCTTCCGATTTCTCAACAAGGTCATCAATGAAGGTGATGATGTACCATTTATAACTGTTGGAGGTCAGAGTGATTGGCCCTCAGATGTCAGAGTGGATTAGCTGAAGCTTTTGTGAAGCTCCCCAAGTACTTTTCTTTAGAAAGGGATCTCAGTGTTGCTTTCCCATTATGCACTCCTTGCATACAGTTGTTGCAGCTTGAAACCTTGGCAAATCATGAACCATCTGCTTGTACTGAAGAGTTCTAAGACCCTTATGGCTTAAGTGACCATAACGTCGATGCCACAGGTTAGAAAAGTCTTCGGTGGCTGCATTGAAGCAAGAAGGCTTCGTAGGATTTGGTTGAGTTATGGCCAGCAACACGAACATCCGATTAGCTGTCATCTCTGTTTGAATAATGAGACCTCTCAGAGGATGATAGATTCTGCACATGTCATTTTTAATAAGAATAGCAAGCCCCCTCTGCTGCAACTGCCATATGCTTAGGTTCGACACAAAATGCACTCCAGTTATGACATGATTCATCCCATTCACCATCAATCTCACATTCCCTTTCCCTATAACCGACATTCTAGTATCATTCCCAAGCTTCACTTGGTGTTGAAAGTCTTCCTTGAGCTCACAGAACATGCTTTTATCACCACACATGTGGTTGCTACACCACGAATCTAAGAACCACACATGTTCCCTCTGAGCTCCTTTCATATCAACATAGTGTTGGGTTCGTGAGAAAAACAACAGAGATAAATTTGAGAAGAAAACAACACAAATATTATTTCTCAATCTCAAAAGATTTACAAAAAAACTCTCAATACTTTATAAGCTCTCTGTGGCTATCAATCTCTATTTTTCTCTTCAGTTGAGTGTGTCTTCAAATGAAGAAAATAGTGAGAATTTATAGGAGGGGAAGAGACACCATGCTTTCGAAGAGACACCATGCTTCGGAAAAGACACCATGCTTCGGAAAAGACATCATGCTTCGGAAGAGACACCATGCTTGCACCAAACGTTGTCATGCATCAGCATGCACCAAACGTTGCATGCATGAGTGCATGCTCTTTTGTGGCGGGACCTACAATTCTCCCCCTCACGCCACATCTGCACCAATAGTCATCTCTCATCCATTCCAGTTATGTCTCTGCATAACTCTAGTTTCTCCCGAGACACAATCTTTGTCAACATGTCTGCTGGATTCTCCTTCGTGTGGATCTTCATCAGTTTCAACAATTGTTGATCCATCACCTCGCGTATCCAGTGATAGCGAATATCAATATGTTTTGTTCGGGAATGGTACATTGAATTCTTGCTCAAATCCAGAGCACTCTGACTGTCATAATGTACCTTGTAGTCATTCTGCTTGATCCCGAGTTCTTGTAGAAATCGCTTTAACCACAACATCTCCTTGCCAGCTTCAGCGGCAGCAATGTACTCTGCTTCTGTCGTAGATAGTGCAACGCACTTCTGCAACCTTGACTGCCATGACACAGCTCCCCCTGCAAAAGTGTAGATAAAACCAGAAGTCGATTTTCTACCATCAAGATCTCCGGCCATATCTGCATCTGTATAGCCTTCCAAAACGGATCAGCTCCCCCGTAACACAAACATATCTTTGAAGTACCCTTAAGATACCTGAGAATCCACTTAACAGCCTCCCAATGCTCATTTCCTGGATTGGAGAGAAATCTGCTTGCCACACCCACTGCATGTGCAATATCCGGCCTCGTACACACCATTGCATACATCAGACTTCCAACCGCTGAAGAATAAGGCACAACTTCCATTTCCTCGATCTCTTTCCTGGATGAGGGACACGAACTCTTGCTCAACTTGAAATGATTAGCCAGTGGGATGCTAACTTGCTTGGCACCCTCCATGTTGAATCGCTTGATCACCCGTTCAACATATTTCTCTTGAGATAACCACAATCTTCGGGCCTTTCTGTCTCGAGAGATGTTCATACCTAAAATCTGCTGAGCTGGCCCAAGGTCCTTCATATCAAAGACCTTAGAGAGTTCTATCTTCAGCTGTCTGATCTTCACTGTATCTTGTCCGACGACCAACATGTCATCGACATATAGTAACAGTGCAATGAAATTTCCATCAGGGGACCTTTGAATGTAGACGCATTGATCTGCAGCAGTCCTCTTGTAGCCTTGACTCACCATGAATGAATCAAACTTCTTGTACCATTGCCTTGGTGCTTGCTTGAGGCTATACAAACTCTTCTTCAGCTTACATACGAGATTCTCTTTCACTGGAACCTTGTATCCCTCTGGCTGCTCCATGTAAATTTCTTCATGCAGATCACCGTGAAGAAATGCAGTCTTCACATCCATTTGTTCAAGCTCCAAGTCTAGGCTAGCTGCTAATCCGAGCATGACTCGGATTGAAGTCATCTTTACAACTGGAGAAAAAATCTCACCAAAATCGATGCCTTTCTTCTGAAGGAATCCTTTGACCACTAGCCGAGCTTTGTGCTTCACCACCTTTCCGCTGCCATCTTTCTTGAGCTTGAATACCCACTTGTTCTTTAGTGCCTTCTTCCCTCCTGGAAGCTTAACCAAATCGTAGGTTTGGTTCTTCTCTAAAGAGTCCATCTCATCCCGCATAGCGTGCAGCCAGTTGTCTTTGTCTGGATGAGACAATGCTTCCTGGAAATTCTCTGGCTCCCCTTCATCAGTAAGAAGAATGTACTCTGATTCTGGATATTTAGTAGACCGGAACATGGCCTCTTTCAGATCTACGTAGCTGAGGCTCACTCGTCTCAGGCGGTGTATCATTATCTTGTACTGGTTCTGCAGCTGTGAAAGGTTGCGGCTCCCCAGGCTCATCAATCCCTTCTTCCTCCTCCTCTGGTTCTGCTTTTAGTTCTTGATCAGACACATCATCATCTGCGGCAGCTTGTACTAGTACTGTATCTGGAACAAAGTCCTGAGTACTGACAGGACTTTCAGCAATTGTAGGCTTTTCAGTGTCCCCATATGTCTGATTTTCATGGAACACCACGTCTCTACTTCTGATGGACTTCTTCGTCTTTAGATCCCATAGCCTGTATCCAAACTCCTCGTCTCCATAGCCTATGAAAATGCATGGAGTGGTTCTCGCATCGAGCTTCTGCCTGAGCTCCTTTGAGACATGTGCATAAGCCAGACATCCAAATGTCCTCAGGTGAGAGTAGGAGGGGTTTTTGCCGGTCCATTTCTTCTCCGGGATGTTGAAATTCAGCGGGACTGATGGAGAACGATTGATCAAGTAGCAGGCGGTGCGAACAGCTTCTCCCCAAAATGGCTTTGGCAGCTTTGCTGTGCTGAGCATACTTCTGACTCTTTCCATGATTGTTCGGTTCATTCTTTCTGCTACCCCATTGTGTTGCGGGGTACGTGGAACCGTCTTCTCGTGCCGAATGTCCTGACTCTTGCAATAGGCATCAAAACTCCTGGATGTATACTCGCCTCCGTTATCTGAGCGAAGGCACTTCAGCTTCTTCCCCGTTTCACGCTCTACCATGGCATGAAATGATTTGAAGATTTCCAAGACCTGATCTTTTGTCTTCAGAAAATACACCCACACCTTCGAGAAGCATCATCAATAAATGTCAGAAAGTATTTGTTACCGCCTAGCGACTCCACCTCCATGGGACCGCAAACATCAGAATGTATCAGACTGAGCAACTCTGATCTCCTTGTCGAAGAGGAACTAAAAGAGACTCTTCGCTGCTTGCCAAATAAATAGCTGCTGCAAGGTTGAAGCTCTGCATTCTTGGTAATGGAGATAAGATTTTCCTTCATCAAGGTTGATAAACCTTTCTCACTCATGTGACCGAGTCTCTGGTGCCACAGTTTCTGCGAAGCTTCATGTTCAACAATATTGAGACTCTCCACATTGATCTTCACATGAGTCTTGTACAAAGTGCTGCAGAGATGTCCACGAGCGATCACCATTACACCTTTCAGCATCCTCCACGAGCCATTGAAAAAACGGTTATCATAGCCCTTTTCATCTAGGGCTTTTACCGAAAGAAGATTTTGTCGAAGTTCAGGTACATGGCGAACATCCTGCAGTGTGATTGTGCACCCGGCATCAGTCTGCATCCGAACGTTACCAATTCCGACAATCTTAGCAAAGCTAGAATTGCCCATCCTCACCGAGCCAAAGTCTCCAGCTTTGTACGTCGTGAAGATGTCCTTTCGAGGAGTGCATGGCAAGATGCTGCAGTATCTACCACCCATTCTACGCCTTGATTCGACACATGGAGGCATGTCTCATCCTCATGAGAGCAAAGAGCCACATCTTCTAGTACTGTGACTTGTGCATCTCCTTCCTTCTTTGGTTGTGACCTTCCCTGACCGCCTTGCTTTTGTAACTTCCAACAATTTCTTTTCATGTGGCCTGGTTTGCCACAGTGATGGCAGTTGTATGCAGGCCTCCTCCCATCACTTGATTTGCCTCTCGATCTGCCTCTGCTTTGGCTCCTGCCTCTCCACCTGCCTCGATCTTCCTCTCGCTGTCTCCCACGGACTTCTGTGACGCAGGCTTGTGCTTCTGTGCCAACGTCCTTTCTCCGAGCTTCCTCATTGAATAGGGCATCCTTAACCATAGACATGGTAAGATTGCCAGTCGAAGCCGAGTTGCTTAGGGAGACCACCAATGTCTCCCAACTGTCTGGAAGAGAGCTGAGAAGTAGAAGTGCCTGTAACTCATCTTCAAGTGGTAACTCCACTGAAGATAGCTGATTCACCAGGCTCTGAAACTCGCTGGTGTGTTCTGCTACAGAAGTTCCTCCCTGTAGCTTCAGGTTCACCAACCGTCTCATCAGCAGGGCCTTATTTCGAGCTGTCTTGGCCTGGTACATATCCGCCAGCTTCTTCCAAAGGCCAAAAGCATCCGTCTCCTGGGCAACATGATGGAAGACACTGTGATCGATCCACTGTCGAATCTGACCGATCGTTTTCCTGTTCATCTTCTTCCAGTCCGCCTCATTGGTAGCTTCAAGTCTCTCTCCCTTCTCCTCAATAGGATCAAAGAGATCTTTACAACTTAGGAGATCTTCCATCCGAGGTCTCCAAAGTGTATAGTTGGTGGCAGTAAGCTTGATCATGGCTCCAAATGATGATGATGATATTGATTCCTCCATCGACATCTTGATCTGCAAAGGCTTTTGGCACTCAACAACTCAACCTCGCTCTGATACCACTTGTTGGGTTCGTGAGAAAAACAACAGAGATAAATTTGAGAAGAAAACAACACAAATATTATTTCTCAATCTCAAAAGATTTATAAAAAAACTCTCAATACTTTATAAGCTCTGTGGCTATCAATCTCTATTTTTCTCTTCAGTTGAGTGTGTCTTCAAATGAAGAAAATAGTGAGAATTTATAGGAGGGGAAGAGACACCATGCTTTCGAAGAGACACCATGCTTCGGAAGAGACACCATGCTTCGGAAAAGACACCATGCTTCGGAAAAGACACCATGCTTGCACCAAACGTTGTCATGCATCAGCATGCACCAAACGTTGCATGCATGAGTGCATGCTCTTTTGTGGCGGGACCTACACATAGGCCATGAGAAGCAATTATTCTTCTTCTCCCAGTTCCGCATAATTAGCCTCTTTATCCCAATCCGGACATTCATATTGAAAATGTCCGAGTTTATGGCATTTGTAGCATTCTACAGTAGCTTTGTTGAAGCCAGTTCTTCCTTTTCCTCTACCCCTGCCTCTGAAGGAGCCTCATCCACGTCCTCGACCTCCCTTAACCATTACCTTCAAAGCCTGTTCCTTACCACCTCTCTTCCGAAACTTTTGTTCATGGACGATCAAGGAGCTTTTGTAGCTCATCAATCGAGATAGAATCAATGTCTTTCGATTCCTCAATAGAGCAGACAATGAAATTGAACTGAGCGTAGGATTTTCTCCACCACTTTGACATCCTGCAGGTCCTCCCCATAGTTTTGCTTATTATTTGCAACTATCATGACTCTTGAGAAGTAATCAGAAACAAACTCACCAATCTTCATCTCCAACAGTTCAAAATCTTGGTGGAGGGCCTGAAGTTGAGCTCTCTGAACCCTTTTACTTCCTTGAAACTTTTTCTTCATCGACTCTCATATCTGTTTGGACGTATCTTTTTGAAGAGTAGTCTTCAAGATGGTCTTGTCAATGGACTGGAAAAGGTAAATTGTCTCCTTTAAGTCCTTCAGCTTGAGCTCTTTGAGGTCCTCCTCTGTGCTTCCGTCACCTTCGCTCCTGCGGAAGGTTCGGAATAGCAGGTTTCAATGAGATTCCAATACTCCTTCGATCGTAGGAGATTATCCATCAACATTGCTCAATGTTCGTAGTCTCCATCAAATTGTGGAATGCTCAGCAACTTCCCTTCGGCTGCCATCGCTCTCAAAGCACTCGATCTTATAAGTGTTTCACTCTATCTCTTGTTAGGATACTGCGGTTACTAACTGTACTCAATCAAGTCTCTTTGTGGGGCTCTGATACCAGATTGTTGGGAGCTTGTAAGTAATGAAGTTATGAACAAGTACACAAAAATTGGGTTTGAATAACTTGAACCTTATTGAATAACAACGATGGCTATATATGGCCTTTACAAGTACTAACAGAAAGGCAAGAAAGCAGCCCACACAACAGATCGTGGTAATTGATGCATGAAAGAGTCAAAATAGAAAACCCTAAAGAAAGCGTCAAAGTTGTAAAAAACCTCCAAAACAATAGGACTTATTAAACTAAAAATAAAGACCTTATCAACACCAATCTTAATACCATTAGGAAACCAGAAAACCCTTCATTATTATTTTTGAAATTTGTTGATTTTTATATTTTAACTGCAAAAGGATGTTAATTACATGATCATGCTTGTAATCAGGAATAGAGGATTATGCAAGAAGCATATCGGGGGTATGTTTTTCCTTAATCAAAGGAGGTTTCAGTTGAAGTCCAAACCAACTTACTATTTCATGCTTTAAATGGTAGAATAAGACCGTATGAATACAAAGAATTGAAGAACTATATATATATATATATATATATATATATATATATATATATATATATATATATATATATATATATATATTTTGGTTGTGCACCAAGTGCACGAGACCTGATCAATTGTAAATTCTTTAAATGTTTCTACCAATTAAATATTTTAACAATGGTATATTTTGTGAAGAAAAGCAATCACATAAGAAATCAATACAATTATGAATAATATAGTAAATACATAATGAGATGTAGTATAAAACTTTTATACAACACCATGCTCTCATGATCCGCAATTTAAAAACTTTGGAGACTTTCTCATTCAATTTAAAATAGTTAGGAATTTTTTGCTAAACAATGTGAAGCTCAAAACTTGCTCATTCAAAATAAACAACCCAAACCGCCCCCAATGAATCATTGATTATAATGTACAAACCTCATACATAATTACATACACATCCTACACCATATTCACTATTCTTGTATTGGGGGAATAAATACATGTAGATCTAGGTGCACTATTAGGAATAATTTTCCTTATTCATGGTGTCAACTTGTTAACTTTAAACTCCTCGTAGAATTCAGGTTGGTTTGGAAGAACATAGAATAATGCAAAATGCAAAAAGAATGATCTATATAAAGAAGGTATGAAAAATTATAAGAAAAATCAACCAATGTTCCCCTCAACTTATATATTAAAAAGATAATAACATAACTATCAACTACTGTTTTCCTGTGCAAATTACACAGAAAAAAGTAATTTTTATAATATTTCTTAGAATGCAAAAGTCCAAATGAAAACATATAACAATTAGAAAAAAAGCCACCATATGCAAGCCAATTTGCATAAAAGCATCGTATTTCATTCCTCAAACTTTGTGAGGCAATGCAAAAGGTGGACTACAACAATACTTATAGTCACATACTCTCCCAGGAGAAAGAATGATTAAATTGAACATAAATTCAAGTAAAACAAATAAGAAAATGTATCAAAAATCAAAATACAACTCTTTACCTTCCCACTTGTTTAATATATCATTTTCTAACTGTTGCCCTGAAAATAACAAACATATTCATGAAGACCCAATTTAGACAAATTAGTTCTCGAACATTGTATTTAAAGCACCAAATTACAAACTAAAAGGAGTACAATACGCAAGTCTATGATATTTTCTTGCAATTCTGCAATTTTTATTGTGTGATGAACATGGGTTAGTCTCATACCATGACATGGATTTAGAGTGAGCAATTTTCGGGAAAATTAGTTGTCTAATGCAGTAAAATACCAAATTACAAAAACTACTTTTGTAGTCCAAAATCAAAATTTTGAGTTAATCACGAGAATAAAACTACAAATATAGTGTGCATTAATAGTAAGCAATAGATCATTCACCTTATAGTCATTCTTGTTCTTCCGCCCTCTCCACATCCTCTGTCGAATGAAACTCGATTGCCCTTGGAACTGATCCCGGAACACCGGGATCCACATCTGACGATTGATTGGGACCCACATTGGACCTCCAACTCGACAGCAATTGCAGGCCACGTAATAAACATATCCCAAATTGAAGAACTAATCAAACTATTGTTCACAAAAGAAAAAAAAAGAAATTTTAATAATCATACCCCAAGTTTAAGAACTAATCAAACTATTGATATAAAAATAAAAATCTATTGACAATTGTGAATCCAAATTCATTAAAATTTGTGTCAAAATAGGGGGAAAGGGGAAATTACTCATTACCAAAGCCGGGAGACTTTGATATGCTCCAAAGTAGAGATGCTGGAAGCCAACGACGCGATCTTCTCCTCCAAATCTTTCGTTCCAACCTCAAACCAGACGATCCCCCTTCTTCTGTTCCGAAACCCTACATTATTAGGTTTGCATCCGATCTTGAATCTCAAAGCTTGACCATACTATCATAAAAAAGTAGAAAAATACTCAGACACAAACAAATTAAATTTAACAGAAAAAGGATATAATTGAAACAACATGTTAGGGACACCAGAGCTGACACCGGATTTCCAACCTTTGCCGGAGTAATGGCCAAGGCCATCGGGAAGTCACAGTCGACTGAAGAAGGTCATAGTCGACTGAAGGAGGAGATAGATTGTAATAGGCAGCTAGTTTCAGATGTATCAGGAGTTTACATAGTGTGCACATATTTTTTAAATGTAATAGGGTGGGAAGGGAAGTGTGTAATGCACGTAGATGGGTTTGTCATCTTGTGTAACAAACTCTCTCCCTGCCATATAAAAGCCTTGTAATTCCATTTCATGAATTCAAGTAATAGAAAGTTCTCAGATTCCCTTCTTCTTCATCTTCTTCTGCTCAAATCTCAGATCTCTTCTATCCCTCTCAATCCCTAACCCCCTTTTTCTCCATTAATGGCGAGATCTGTAGCTGGCCGGAATCCAAGTCCCTGACAAGTGGTATCAGAGCCGTCGATTCTCCCGCCATTCTCATCGACGACGAAGATCCAAGCAATGTCGATCAAAATGGAAGGGAAGTTTGAGGCAGCGTTGTCAAGAATAGATGCGATGATAGTGAAGTTACGACATCCCTATTCCCAACTGCTCAATGTTCCTTTGTACCCGATCGGTCATCCTCAAATTCCAATCAAGGAGGTAACTAACCCTAATCTTGTCTCTATCAATTCGAAAGTGTGTGGTGGTGGTGGAACCATGTATAGAGCTCCAATTAAGATGAAGTTTCCGAATTTTAAAGAGGTGAAGTTACCGAATTTTAAAGGAGGAGATCCAACAAATTGGATACTTAGAGCCGAACACTTCTTTGAATTTTACGGAATTCCTGATGCAGAGAAATTGAAATATGCTTGGTTGGGTTTAAGTGGGAGTGCAACTTTGTGGTATCATAAGCATATTAAACCCCGCATTCATGACATCTTGTGGCCAGTATTCTTGGAAGAGTTGATTGTCCGATTTGCCCCTACTGAAATTAAAGATTGCAGAGGAGTTTTGTCAGAGTTGAGTCAGAATGAGGTGAGCACAGTTCTTGAGAAGAATGACTTTCATGAGGATGCAGTTGCTGTTAGTAATGTAGAGAGTGTTGGAGTGGTTGAATCGGTAGTTAAGGTGGAGAAACTAGAGGAAGTTCAGCATAAAAAGTCTACTCAGAGTGGACGCACCAAGTTTCTCATCAATGACGAACCTACAAAAGGAGTTAAAAGAGCTCGAACAACACTTGTTGATCAGCTACCAAGTGTACGTGACAATGCTTCAAAGGTACAACTGCTTTATCTTCAACGTCTATTGTATGTTCGACGAAATGTCAAGAAGACGAAATTGGAAGTTCTAATACCCCATCATGACAAAGTAGTGCTCAATGGATGCCCCCCTCCTGTGCGAGAAAATTTTGTTCAATCAATTTTTTTGCAGTTCTTGAAGTTTGATATACTTGTGTTTAAGAGTAATAAGTGTGAGCTTGTAGATGAGAGCAATGGAACAAATAAATTTGGAGAACCTGATGTTGAAAGGGATGGTGAAGCTAATCCAAAAGGAATCTGTTCTATCTATTACACAGGAGGAAAAGAAGTGGAAGGGCCTGAAGCTAACTTTGAGTATGCGGTAGATTTAGTCCACAGAATTTCTGCAATGGGAGTTGGAGCTCAATATGGAATTTTGAGCTCAAGGATGACTTCTTCCCGTATGCAGATCGTGCAAATGGATATTGGACTGGATACTTCACAAGTCGGCCTGCTTTGAAAGGCTATGTCAGATTGATGAGTGCTTATTACCTGGATGCTAGGCAGTTGGAATTTTTCAGAGGAAGGAATAGCGCTGGCCCCGCAACAGACAGTTTGGCTGATGCTCCAGCCATAGCTCAACACCATGATGCTGTCAGTGGAACTTCAAAACATGTAGCTGATGATTATGCCAAAAGACTATATATAGGTTATAAAGAGGCTGAGAAATTGATCGAAGCGTCACTTGCTTGCTTAAGTGAGTCAGGGTCCAATTCAGACTGTACAAATACAAAAACACAGTTTGAACAGTGTCCTCTTCTGAATATAAGTTACTGTCGTCCAACTGAAGTCGAGTTTTCAAATCGGAAAAGCTTGGTTGTTCTTGTCTACAATTCACTTGGGTGGAAGAGGGAGGATGTGATCCGTATACCTATTGTAAGAGGATCTGTTGTTGTCTATGGTTCTGATGGGAAAGAAATAGAATCTCAGCTTGTACCCAAGATCAATGCCTCAGTAGACCTAAGAAGTCAGTACGTCAAGGCGTACTTAGGCATATCTCCTAGTGTCACCCCACAATTTTGGCTCGCCTTCCCAGTATCTGTACCACTTCTTGGTTTCACTTCATATTTCATCTCTAGTGGGAAGCAGACAGGCTCTGCTACGATGTCATCCATGTATTCATCACAAAGGAGTAAGAAGAGCAGTATTGAAGTTGGCCCAGGAAAATTGAAGCTGTACTATAAAGCACATGAAGGGAAAATTTCTTTTTATTCTAACAGTAGAAGTCTGGTGAAAGCTTCTTTTGGACAGTCCTTCAGTTATTATGCGGGAGATGATGGAAGTGGTGTTGATCCTCAGGCATCTGGAGCATACATTTTTCGCCCAAATGGTTCATTTCCCATCATGTCCGGAGGGCAGGTTTCTTCTAAAAGGACCAATATTAAATGAAGTGCATCAGCAGATCAATTCATGGATACATCAGACTACCAGAGTAGACAAAGGGAAGGAATTTGAGAGTTTCTCAGATGTTGAAATATTTGATTCCCGGGTAGGTAACTGGACTAAGCTACCAGACATGAAATCAAGAAGGAAATGCCACTCAATGGCCGTTCTAAATGAGAAACTCTATGCAATTGGAGGATTTGGTGCTGGAAGGAATTTCCTGAGTGTGAGCTTGGGGACAAGCTCATTTTTTAAGGGTGGTGGAGTTGTTAGGGACGCCGAAGCTGACACCGGAGTTCCAACCTTCGCCGGAGTAATGGCCAAGGCCATCGGGAAGTCATAGTCGACTGAAGAAGGTCATAGTCGACTGAAGGAGGAGATAGATTGTAATAGGCAGCTAGTTTCAGATGTATCAGGAGTTTACATAGTGTGCACGTATTTTTTAAATGTAATAGGGCGGGAAGGGAAGTGTGCAATGCACGTAGATGGGTTTGTCGTCTTGTGTAACAAACTCTCTCCCTGCCATATAAAAGCCTTGTAATTCCATTTCATGAATTCAAGTAATAGAAAGTTCTCAGATTCCCTTCTTCTTCATCTTCTTCTGCTCAAATCTCAGATCTCTTCTATCCCTCTCAATCCCTAACCCCCTTTTTCTCCATTAATGGCGAGATCTGTAGCTGGCCGGAATCCAAGTCCCTGACACAACAATTCTAATAATAAATTATTAAGCAACATCTATCTAAATCAAAACAGAATATATTTTTTCTATTGTCAATTTTTAGTTTGTTTACTCTCAATTTGCAACCACCACCTCCACCTTCTGATCATTCCACCCATCTTTTGCAACCGCCAACTTCAGTTCTACCTAAACAACCAAATTATCAATGACTGAAAACCTTATAACTCAAAGATTAATCTAAAAAAACTCAAAAGAAAAGCCTTACATTAACATCTAAGCAACTATAATTCAGAACAATCAAATGAAAGATGAAATTGAATAAGAAAGAATCCAAATTAAAATGTATATTTTTCAAATTTAAAGATTTTTTTATAACATGAAGAGTACTTTCAGAAATCTCAATCCATGAACGCAAAATTCAAAATTTTACTATCATCATTAGTTCACCTGTTATCCATATTTTGAAGATTCATTTTAATTCAACAAAAATAAGTAAATCTGAGATCCCAGATTTTAACATTCATAACTTTTATTAGAAGAGAACAAAAGAAAAGAAAAAAAAATAGAGAAGGAAGAACTTACCCAAATTTCAAGAACCCTGTTTCCCCCTCTAATTGATTGCATAATAGACTTTGGGGCCCAAAGAGGGTTGAGGAGGAAAGGAGACCGATCAAGGACATGATAGGAGGATATGGGGCTATGGGCTGTGATATGGCTGAAAATGGGGTTAAATCAGAACCGTCCAGATCGGGCACGAATCTTGAAGTTCGGGGGTAAAAAGGTAATTTCACATACGAATGGGTCCAAAGCGGGTACTGGATCTCCTTCTCACAGATCCAACAACCCGCAAACGGATCCGCTCCAACTGGGTACGGGTCCCGACCCAAGACAAACCCAGACCACTAAGAGGAGAATCAGGGCCACTGATCTGACTGAATCAACGGGCCTGATTTGCTCCCACCGGGAATCAGGGGTCAATTTCCCAAAACAGAATGGGAGGATTTTTCTCCTGACAGTTACGCAGGGAATCAGGCCCCTAATCATTCCTATGGCGACTATAAATACCTCCCCCTACCACTGTGACCAGGTAATGACTCTTTTTCTACCTTAAAGCTCTTTCTTAATCTCCACTGATTACTGACAAGAGCGTCGGAGGGTGCATCGCCGGAATCAACCCCGGTGTATCGCACTTCCTTGCAGGTTGCGGCTGGAGTGGAAGGCTTGGATCAGCTATTCAGGTTTCCTACGAACTCACAAATCTCATCTGTTTACCCCCACACCGAAATCAGCGGTAACAGATTGGCGCCGTCTGTGGGAAAAACCACACGAACAGCCTCCGCCTCTTCCTCGTCAGCTAGCCCCTCTCCAACTATGCCTCCCAAGAAGGTCAGGTCTAGGGGGTCCAACCGCGGACCCAACCCCGCCGACCAGCCAGAGGAGGTCCCTGTCCATCTTGCCCCGCAGGCCGAACATCTCCCTCCCCCGGCCCAATAGGGCCAGCCTCCTCTTCCGAACCAACAACCCCCAAATGGTCCTGCTAGTCAGAACTAGAGGAGGTAGAAGCAACCACTCCATCCAGACCACGTCTCAATTCATAATGCCTCCTCGGACTCCATGGCTTCCCATCATCCCCGAGCCTCCGACCTCCACAACACCGTCCTGAATCGCCAAAAGGAAGAGGACCTCCGCAACCGCCTAGATGAGAGGCGGGCCCGAGAGGGAGCCTCCCGCCAGCATCATAGTGAGCGGTCTCCTCATCGCCGAGACGGTAGGAGGTCTCCAGACAGAAGGGGCCGGGCAGAATCTCCCGAACGCCGTAGGAGGAGGCCACATTCCCCCGCGGATCGGCATCATCAGAGGAACAATGAGGCACCTATCACTCGTGCCGAGTTCCTACAATTCCAGGAAACTGTACTGCAGGCCCTCAACCTTCGCCCCAACAACCATAATGCCCAGAGGGTTCCAACACCGTTCGCGGGTTCCCAGTCCTCGCCACCGATCCAGAAGTCTTCTCCCGGCACCCAGTCGCCAGCAGCACCCCTATAGTCCTCGCCGATCCCAGGACTACCGACACCGCAGCCCCCGCTCCCCTTCCTACGAAGAAGAGTCCTGAGGATCTTTTGATTACCAGCGGAGGGACGATGCCCTTCACCGTCGTCTCCACGAGGTGGAGAGGCGCATCGGTCGCATGGATAAAAAGGAGGAGTCGAGAGCAGGGATCGTCCGTCCCAGTAGACCCCCCTTCTCTCAGACAATCATGGAGGCCCCCATACCGAGGGATTTCAAACCTCCGCAGTTTGAAACGTACTCAGGGGAGTCCGACCCAGTTGATCACGTCGAAAGCTTCAAGATATTAATGCTGATCCATCAAGCTTCCGACGCCATGCTCTGCAAGACCTTCCCCGCCACCCTTAGGGGGTTGGCTCGGGAATGGTACTCCAGGCTCGCCCCTTCTTCCATCTTCTCGTTCGAGCAGTTCGAAACGCTCTTCATAACTCACTTCGTGAGTAGCAGGCAAGCTGAGAAGACGAGCCTCTCCCTCCTCAACCTGCGACAGGAGAGGGGAGAAAAGCTGAGGGACTATGTGAGGAGATTCACCGCAGAGGTCAGGTCTATCACCTCCCTAGACCAGTCAGTGGCGACCGTTGCGTTCCAGTCGAACGTCCTCAACTCCAACCTCCGGTCGTCCCTCGCCAAGAAGCCCCCGCACAACTTCGCCGATCTTCTCCTGAGGTGCGAGAAGTACATTCGGGCGGAAGAGGCCGAGTGCCTCCTGAGCTTCGGGGGATTGGCCTCCGGATCGAAGAGGAAGGCGACAGAGGAGGAGGGGTCCAAGAAGATGCAGAAGGACAACAGCGGTCAGCGCCATCCTCCCCTAGGTTCGAGAAGTTCACTCCCCTCACCACCAATGTCTCCACCATCCTGATGGAAGTGGAGAAGGAGGGGGTCATCCCTCCAGCTCCGAGGATGAACACCCCGGCCAAGAGATGGAACAAGAAGAAATGGTGCCATTACCACCGGGACCATGGCCATGACACCAACGACTGCCGGGCATTGAAAAATGAAATAGAGGCCCTCATCTAGAGGGGCAACTGGCCAAATTTGTAAAGGCAAACGATCGGGCGGATCGCAACACGCCTCCGCCTCGGGGGGCTAACAAATGCTCTGAAAGGTGCGACGAGACCCCCGAGTTCGAGGAGGAACGAGTTCTCCACCTCATCCACGGAGATCCCATGGGGGGCTCCTCCAAATCCTCTCGAAAGGCCTTTGTCTGAGAAGTCAACTCGGTTCACAGTGCCCCTCCTCCCAAAGGTCTCGGCGTCCCGGTGACTTTCTCCGATGAAGACCTCGAGGGGGTCCGAACTCCCTACTGCGACGCCCTCGTCATCGACCTTCGAATGGCAAACTTCAAGGTGCAGAGGGTCCTGGCAGACAACGGGAGCTCGGTGAACATCCTCTTCCTCTCGGCCTTCTGAGGGCTGCAGCTGTCTCGGGACCGTCTCAAGCCGGCCGGTTACATGCTCCACGGGTTCACGGGGGTACCAGTAACCGTCGAGGGGGTCATAACCCTAGACGTAACTGCTGGGAAGACCCCTACTACCCGGACCGAGCCGATGGACTTTATGGTCGTCGACATCCCGGCCGCATATAATGTCATCCTAGGCCGACCCGGCCTAGCTGCCCTGGAGGCTATCCCTTCAGCGTACCACCTTAAAATAAAGTTCCCCACTCGGTCGGGAGTAGGAGAAGTCAGGGGCAGCCAAGAGACGGCTCGGAAGTGCTATATGACTTCCACTGGGGGACCGGTGCTCTCCCTCGAGACTCTAGAAATCCCCGAGCCAAATGCCCGACCCACGTCCGAGCCGGCGGACGAGTTGGAAGAAGTGCTCTTCTCGGACGAGGACCCGAGTCGAAAGTTTCTCGTCAGCAAGTCCTTGCCGACTGCACTGTGTTTCGACTTGGTGCAATGCATCTGGGATAACCGCGACCTGTTTGCTTGGTCAGCCGCGGATATGCCCGGGATTTCAGAAAAGCTGCTAGTTCACCGCCTAAGTGTCGAACCGGGGTGCAAACCGGTTCAGCAGAAGAGGCGAAAATTCGCTCCCGAGCGACAGCTGGCCATGAAGGAGGAGGTGGATAAACTCTTAAAGGCTCGGTTCATACAGGAGGTGAACTACCCCGAGTGGCTCTCCAATGTTGTAATGGTCAAGAAGTCCAACGGCTCTTGGAGAATATGCATCGACTTCACCGACCTGAATAAGGCATGTCCGAAGGATCCATTCCCTCTCCCAAATATCGACACCCTCATTAACGCCACCTCGGGCCATGAGCTCCTCAGCTTCATGGACGCCTTCTCCGGCTATAATCAGATCCGAATGTTCCCTCCGGACATTTCGAAGACCTCCTTCATAACCGACCAGGGCCTCTACTGCTATAGAGTCATGCCGTTCGGGTTGAAGAACGCTGGGGCCACCTACCAGCGCCTCGTCAACAAGGTCTTCCAAAGCCAAATAGGCCTGCAACATGGAAGTGTACGTCGACGACATGCTCGTCAAGAGCATCCGAGGTACCGACCATGTGGCTGACCTCCAGGAGGCATTCAGAGTATTGAGAAGGCACAACATGCGGCTTAACCCGAACAAGTGTGCGTTCGGGGTCTCATCGGGAAAGTTCCTCGGCTTCATGGTGAGCCAGCGAGGGATCGAAGCAAATCTCGAGAAGATCAAGGCTATACTGGACATGGCCTCGCCCCGGAACGTCAAGGAGGTGCAGAAGTTTACGGGTCGGCTCGTCGCTATTGGCCAATTCCTGTCGAAGTCTGGGGAAAAGTGCCTCCCCTTTTTCAAGGCTCTCAGGGGAGCCAAGGGTTTCCAGTGGGGCGAACTGCAACGGAAGTCCTTTGAACAGCTGAAGGAATACTTGGTCAATCCTCCCCTACTCAGCAAGCCCGTTCAGGGGGAACCCCTCTTCATCTACTTAGCCACCTCCGAGCAGACGCTAAGTGCTGTTTTGGTGAGAGAGGAAGACCGGGCTCAGAGGCCCATATACTACGTGAGCAAGGTGCTTCGGGACGCCGAGCTCCGTTATCCCAAGATAGAAAAGATGGCCTTCGCCCTGGTCATGGCGGCGAGGAAGCTCCGTCCGTACTTTCAGTCCCACTCGGTTGTGGTCCTCACCGACCAACCCTTGAAGCAGATCCTCCACAAGCCTAAAACCTCGAGTCGGCTTATGAAGTGGTCCATAGAGCTAAGCCAGCATGACATCTCCAACCAACCTCGGACTGCAATCAAGGCTTAGGCACTTGCCGACTTCATCGTCGAGTCCACCATTCTCGAAGTCAGCCACGGCTCGAATGGACCTCCCATTTGGACAGTTTTCGTGGATGGATCCTCCTGCAATGAGGGCAGCGGTGCCGGTATCATCCTGAACGGTCTTGACGACTTCGTCCTCCAGTATGCTCTCCGCATGAACTTCAAAGCCTCAAACAACGAGGCGGAGTATGAGGTATTAATCGCGGGCCTCGGACTTGCCCAAAGTGCCGGAGTGCAGTGCCTCCGAGTCCATAGTGACTCTCAGCTAGTTGTGAACCAAGTCTTGGGCGAGTACGAGGTGCGAGACGAGCGGATGGCGAAGTACCTCGCCAAGGTCCGAGCCCTCATGAGCCGCTTCGAAGAGGCACTCATCCAACGAGTCCCTCGAGAGGAGAATTTCCAGGCCGATGCCCTCTCCAAGTTGGCCTCGTCCTCCCTCCAAGGTCTCGAGCAGACCGTTTTGATCGAGGTCCTCTCAAGGCCGAGCATAGAAGACGAGACATCCGGCTCGGTGGAGTCGTTGCCGGTCCTACCGCAAGATAATTGGATGAAGCCGTTGGTGGAGTTCTTAAGGGACGGGCTCCTCCCCAAGGACCCCAAAGAAGCACGCCGAGTTAGAACTAGGGCTGAGCGGTATGTCTTGATCGAGGGGATCTTGTACAAGCGCTCGTTCTCGCAAATTGACAGCCGGCCATACCTAAGGTGCCTCTCCCCAGAACAGGCCGACTATGCCTTACAGGAGCTCCACGAAGGCATCGGCGGGGCACATTCAGGATCTAGGTCCTTGGCCCGAAAAGCTTTGAATTATGGATACTTCTGGCCGACTCTCCTCCAAGATGCCGAGCGACATGTCCGGCAATGCGGCTCCTGTCAGAGACATTCCAATGTTCGTCGCCTCCCTCAAGCCAACCTTGCCTCCCTATCAAGTCCTATCCCCTTCGCAATGTGGAGAATGGATTTACTAGGGCCTTTTCCTCCAGCTTCGGGTCAGTTCAAGTTCTTAGTCGTCGCCATCGACTACTTCTCGAAGTGAATTGAGGCCGAACCCCTCGCCACTATCACCGAGAACAAAGTGCTTCAATTCTTCTGGAAGAACGTCATCTGTCGGTTCGGCATCCCTCGTGTCATTGTAACCGATAAGGGAACTCAGTTTACCGGGGCTGCATTCCGAGCTCTGTGCGAGGATCTTGCCATCCAACAGCGCTTCTCTTCCGTCTCCCACCCGCAGTCGAACGGCCAAGCAGAAAACGCCAATCGGCAAATCCTTTCTGGCATTAAGAAGAGATTGGACAAATGTTCCAAAGGCCTATGGGTCGACCAACTCCCCAATGTACTGTGGAATTATCGCACCAACAAGCAGACCCCCACCGGAGAGTCCCCTTTCAACCTTACCTATGGGTCCGAGGCAGTGATACCCCTCGTGGTCGGTATACCTTCCCCTCGCCTCGCAGCCTACAATGAGGAACAGAACGCCAGAGACCTCAGGGCAAACTTAGATCTGGTGGATGAACTGAGGGAGAGAGCATCGATTCGGCAGCAGAGCTACAAAAGGAGGGTCGAATTGGCATATAACAAGAAAGTCCGACCCACCAATCTCAAGCAAGGGGACTTGGTTCTGAGAAAACTGGCCATATCCTTCCCCAATCAGAAGAGCAAGCTGGCTCCGAACTGGGAAGGGCCTTACAAGATCACAAGGGTAGTTCGGCCTGGAGCATATCGTCTGGAAGATCTAGAGGGCAGAGAGATTCCGAGGACCTGGAATACCGACCACCTCCTGAAATACCAAGAAAGCGCCCCGGCGCCTCTCTAAGTATTGCAGGATATCGAGCGATTCCTCTCCTCTAACTTGTAATCTATTTCATAAGTTGTATTATGTAAAAACGGTTCGTCATCGATTATCAATGAAGAATTCTCTTTCATACTTATAAATTTGCTTGCGTCTCTCCGCCTTTATCTTTTGTTTTGATTTCAACCAATGGTTCGGAGTCCAATATCCGGCTCGACTTTACCTCCTCGGCTCGCCCTCGGACGAGCCAGAGGTAGATCGCCGTTCGGAACTGCTCCCACAACCGTTGAACTACACCGATGGTTCGGAGTCCAACACTTGGCTCGACTTTACCTCCTCGGCTCGCCCCCGGACGAGCCAGAGGTAGATCGCCGTTCGGAACTGCTCCCACAACCGTTGAACTACACCGATGGTTCGGAGTCCAACACTCGGCTCGACTTAACCTCCTCGGCTCGCCCCCGGACGAGCCGGAGGTAGATCGCCGTTCGGAACTGCTCCCACAACCGTTGAACTACACCGATGGTTCGGAGTCCAACACTCGGCTCGACTTTACCTCCTCGGCTCGCCCCCGGACGAGCCAGAGGTAGATCGCCGTTCGGAACTGCTCCCACAACTGTTGAACTACATCGATGGTTCCGGAGTCCAACACTTGGTTCGATTCCACTCCCCAAGATTGCTTCTCGGCGAGTTAGGAGTGGAACACCATTCGAAATAGCTCCCACAACCGTCGAACACTCGCTGTGATCGGCGAACCCCACCATGGGGAAGAGCTCGGCTCACCCCTCGACTTCGCAAGAAGAGGGAGACCGAAGCACTGTTCGGCACCACAACCCGAGCCATCTTGTAACGAAGACGGAAGCCCCAAGAAGAAGGGTCAGACCACGCTGCCTCCGGTCGGACGCCGAGCAAGTGCCATTCCGAGCCTGCAAACGGAGAAAACTCACTTTCTCCTCAATTTTCGCGTAGGATCTCGATCAGACGGCCCAGATCTTGCCAGCAATGCTAGACGACAAGATAGTGGTTTCTTGGGAACATAGCCGTCTCGAGAT
Source organism: Hemerocallis citrina (assembly GCA_017893485.1). Lineage (NCBI taxonomy): Eukaryota > Viridiplantae > Streptophyta > Magnoliopsida > Asparagales > Asphodelaceae > Hemerocallis > Hemerocallis citrina. Next base: position 227,379,423 of record CM030364.1, on the reverse strand, counting down.
TCGTGCCAAAATCTAACGGCCCAGATCTTTTCAGCGCCGCTAACGACAAGATAGTGTTCCCATAGGAACTGGTTCACCTCGAGATTCTTGCCGACGGCACTATGCGCTCGGCTCGTAAACCTCGGCACGACCAACACACTTACAAGCGAGATAAATATGCAGAGCAACAAAAGATATGCTAGTTCATGAAAGAAACTTTATTAATGGTTGCGACGTAATACAAGGCAATCCTTCCACGGTTACAAGGCATTAAAAAACAAAAAGTACAGTGCCGACCCACTACACTTGGTTTTTAAACGAAAAAATCATCACCGTCCCACTCGGCCGCCAATCCGGCCACTTCGGCCGCCAGTTCATCCGCCTCCTTCCGGAGCTCCACCTCCAGGGGCTGCAAGTGACGGATCTCAGAGAGCAAGTCGTCCCGTTCGGCAATTATCTTCGACAAATTGTGCTGAATACACTGAACCCGAATGGCGTTACTAAAAGCAGTCTGCAAATCCTTGTCCTCTCCTACAGGGGTCGCCTTGGCAATCCTGTTCTCCAAGCGCTGGATCTCGGCATCTCGCTGATCGAGGACGACCTGAAGGTGGCCCCACTCGCTTTCAGCTCGACGTAATTCCAGTTCGACTTCATAGAGTTGCTCTCGACACCTCGCCGAACGCGACCTCGTCACCTCCGAGCCAACCTCGGCGCTAACGTCGTTGTCCGAGCAGTTGGAATCGGTGTCTTCAGCTGCCACCTCGAGCTGAAAAGAAGAAAAAACAAATAACAAAATTTCAAGGCATTACCGAAGTCCAACACTTGAAGAATTCTTCCAAACAAACTCAAATTCGTATTCAGATATAGCAGCTCTATATACTACAAGACCGACCCTAAAGTAGAGTTTTACAACAGCTAGAAGAAACATAAAACGACATGTTCAGGGCTTCTTCGGAAGGGGCACGCTCCGGTTCAAGGAAACGCGAGGACGACGAGGCCTGACCTCTGAGCTCGATTCCACACCAACGAACCGTGACCCCCCTTCGCCACTGACCCTAACTGTGGCGCCGACCGAGGCACCACTAGACGAGACGGCTACACTACTCTTAGCGTCAGCAGGGCTCCGCCGAGCCACAGGCAAACGTGTCGCAAGTTCGTAGAAGGTGATCCCTCTCTCGCTCTCTTCGCGAGTGCACGATGTACTGCAGACATTGGCCCTCTCCGGCAGAGGCTTGAGTGACGCGACCTCTTCCTCCAGTTCAATGATTCTGTCTCTCAAAGCGTCGTCCTTCGCCAACTTCTTCAAACGAGGAGGCCTTGACGAGCCCGAGGCGTTGGCGCTATCGGTTGCGAGCCGTCGGAAGTGGATGACCTCAATCCCCCTATCTATCATGATCCTCCTAAGCCTGTCGACCTCGGCCAACAACTTCTTGCGCTCGGACGACGCCTTCTCCAGCTCGGAAGCAAGCTTCTCTTCTTCCGCCGAGCGACCTTGCTCCGCTAACTCCATGTGTCGGATCTTGGCCGAGAGCTCGTTGTTCTTCCGCTCAGCGACGACAAGCTCTCTACGAAGCTGCTTGACCTCACCTTCGGGACAAGGGACTTGGGGTTGCTTCCGCAGTTGCTTCAACTCGCGACAATACCCCCTCACAACTGCCTTTGTCTCCTCCAGCTTCAAGAACATGAGAAATCGCCTCTGTCGGCTATTCGAGAGCTCGCCTTTCGTTTTGGCCAGCTCCTTACGAAGGTGTGCAACCTCCGTGATCGGACCGAACTTCACCTGAAAAGCAGAGATAAATCGAGACCCAACACTTGGAGAATTCTACGCCTAATCAAACACAAAATTCGAGACTCAACACTTGGATAAATTTTGGCCAAACAAACTATTTTCATTCAAAACCGAGAAGAAAGTTTTACAAGAGCGGTGGCTAGTCCGCAGTTAGGCTTACAAAAAGAAAAAAAACAACAAAAGACTAAAAGAGGCAACCGAGTCAGGGGTCGACCTTTTTGTCGTTCGGGTCCGTCGACCCCTCGGCCTTGTCCTCGCCCTCGTCCTCGTCCTCGTCCTCGCTCCCACTCTCCTCCTCAGAGTCATCCTCCTCTTCATCCTCGGCCTCGGTCTCACTCGGGCCTTCGACACCGTCCGTCTGTCCCTCGGGGCCGAGCATCCCCTGGGGAACCTCCTCCTCCCCCTCCACGGGGTCGTAGAAACGGTAGGAGGACGTGTCGAAATCCGGATTCCGAGCAGCGACATGGAGCAGGGCTCGGCCGTACGCATCCTCCATGTTCTTGAACATGTGGTGCTCGGCCTCGTCCTGGACGGCCTTCCTTGCCTTTGCCACCTTAGACCGGTGCTTGGCCATGATCTTCTCGGCTCTCTTTCGAGCCCTCTCTGCCTCCGATCGAGCGTTGGCCAGCTCCTCCTTCAGCTCGGCGTTCTCCTTCTCCGAGGCCTCGAGCTTGGTTGCCGTGTCCTTCGACAGTTGAATAGCGTCGGCCAACTACTTCTCCAACCCCGCCACTTCAGCACCCCTTTTTGCCGAGAGGAGTTGCTCAGCATCAAGCAGCTTTGTGGCTTTGACGCGCTCCGCTCTCTCCCGGTCATACTCCTGTTCCTTGCTCGCAAACTGCTCGAGCAAGAAGTTGAAGTGGCAGAGGGTCTGAAAAGAGAACAAACCGTTAAAGTCCAAACGCAGGAACTTAGAAAATCTCAGAAAAAGTTTCAACGAGAAAGAGTTCGGTCCACTTACCGACATTGTGTTCCGAGCAATCTGCACCGTGGCGTCCCCTGCCAGCCCGGCCTTTAGGGCCGCTCGATCCTTTGGGGTCGGCAGGTGCCTCACCGCTTCCATGCAGATGTTGCCGTCACCCAAGAAGCCGTCGACATTCATCACCTGCCAGTCAGGGACGAAGATCTGCTTGTGCCTCTCGGTCAAGATCTTCTCCGCATCGGCAGTGAGGGGCGAAACTTGGAGGGACAGCACCTCATTCACGCTGAATGCACCGCTCGACGAGCCGGCTACATCCCCCTCCACCGTTGGTGCCGGCACACCGGAAACTGGAGGATCCGTAGCTGCGGACTTCTCCTGCTCGGGGCCGGCCCCCGGGACAACGACCTTCTGCAGGTCGCTTGTCTTCTCGACCGACGGTATCTTCGGGGCTCGGCCGCCCTGAGGCCCCGCCGAAGGCCTCTTCTTCCTCGTCTCATGTTCCTTCGCCCTGGACTTCGCCATCAAAGCCCTATAGTCCATCTTCATCGTCTCTGCACAAGCCGAAGGAAAAACTTAGAAAAATTTTCATGAACTTTAAGCAAAGAGTATAAATACCATAAGCGTACTAGGATCGATCGGGCTGAGACCCCCTCGGAACAAAGCTTCCTCAGTAATGTCCTTCCAACTTAGCGCTGGCAAGGCGAGGAGCTTCTTGAGGACCTCTGCTTCCTCGTCACTCAGCACCGGCTCCTTCTTAGCTCGCTTGGGCAGGCCATCCTTCGCCCAAACTATCGGGATCGCCCACGGCGCGGGAGCTCGGATGATGAAATACTTCTCCTTCCAATGTTTGATCGAGTCCGGGTTCTCGATCAACTTCACGCCCGTCTGCGGTGAAAGATAGAACCTCTGTTCATTTCGGTTTGGCTGGCAAGGGCGGTAGAGGCTCCGAAAGAGAAACATGCTCGGTACGGCACCGACCTCTTGGCACCGGAGAACAAACACCAGGACGTGTCTCTAGGTGTTCGGCATCAGCTGGGCGGGGTCCAAACCGTACCAATTCAAGACATCGACTATGAACGGATGAAGGGGAAAGCAGAGCCCGGCAGAGAGGGAGTCGAGAGGAAAGACGCACATGTCCGTTGAAGACTTTGTGTTGGCTTGGAAGCCCGGTCTGGGGAGGAGTAGCCCGTATTCGGCGGGAATCTGGAATTCCTTTCGGATCAGATGTAGATCGGCCTCCGTAAGAGACGAGATGGTATGGTCCACCTCGGACAACTCTCTCGGTTCATTCTCCTCCACCGACTTGGCCGTGCCTTGGGTCACCTTCTCTAAGATTTCCTCGGCGTAGTCCCGAACGCCTCCCACGCTCGACAGAGCAATAGGCTGCCGACCGAACGCACTCGCCGTCTTCGGCTTCTCGATGATCGTGACCACTCCTTTACCCTTCTGAGACATCGCCGCGACCTCCTTGGGTAGCTCGGCTACTTCGCCCTCCTTCTCCGGCCGAACAACGCTCTGATCGGTCGGCTCTACCACCTCCTTTCCTTTGCCCGCTCGGCTAACAGCTTGCTCTGAGGCGGGGGTCTCATCCGAGGAAGTAATCTTAATCATTTTCTAAAGAGAAAGGAGAGAGACTGACCTTGAAGTGACAACAACGGTCAGAAAAGTTCACCGGAGACAAAGAACGCCTTGTCGCGACAGCTAGCAGCGCCACCCAGGAGCTAAAAACTTTGATGGTGAGGTAAAAACTTGGAAGGAAAAAGTAAAAGTAAAGAATGAGGTTTGGGGGTAGGGGAGTGAAGATTTATAGTAAAAAAAGAAAAGTCCTTTGGACTTCCAAGCGTAAGGGCGCGACTCTTGGGCCGCTCTCGAAGCGTCGCGAAGGCCCAAAACCACTTTGTCTTTTCACTAAGACAAGTAACTCGGCGCAACAGGATCTAAATCCGAACAATGAGCAATCCGAACCCATCAGCAAAGGGACCGGTCGGTTTGCCGAGCAAGGGTCCCTCCAGCAGCCCTGAGCGTCCCCCGACCCTACAGTCAGATCCCTAGACGACCAACCGAGCAAGCGCCATCCCGAGCGTCAAAACGGAGAAAATTCACTTTCTCCTCCATCTGACGACTCGGATCGCGCCACATTGCCCGAACGAGACACTTCGGATTCAGGCGCTCCGCCTTTATCTGAAATAGCCAGAAAAATTTTTGATCGAAAGCATTAAGGCATCGCCCTCGGCGAGCCCCCGAGCCCCAGGTCGCGGTCGATCCACCGGAAAGCGGAACCCGACCCACTCGCGGAGCCCGACCGGAAAGCGGATCGGCACACCTCATATCTCTAGCTCCTTCGGGCTGACATCCATCAGAAGCCGTCAGCCCGGAAGGAAGACAGAGATCGGAGGAGACCTATCCCTCCGAAGCGCATTATTCTCCGAATCCGGACTTGGGTCATCACCTCTTCCACCATGATCTCCCCTGACCCTGACACCCGCATCGAGGCCGTCAGAGTCAGGAGAAGATCATGGTGGAAGAACGACCACCCGTCCTTCTGAAGCAGCTCGTCCCTCGGGTCCGGACTACGGTCGTCACCACTTCTGCCTTGTTCTCCCTCGACCTTGACACCCTCATTGGGGCTGTCAAGATTGGGAAAAGAACAAGGCAGAAGAGTGGCCACCCCTCCGAACCTCTCGAGGTTAAAATTTCACAAGACGGGCGTCCGCCTTGACCCCGGTCGTCACCTCTTCTGCTATGATCTCCCCTGGCCCTGACATCCGCATCGGGGCCGTCACAACCAGGAGAAGACCATAGCCGAAGAGCAACCACCCAAGGCAGATGCCTCCGATGAACAAACTCAAACATTTTTTATGACTGAAACTGCAAAGGGAGTGAAGTATTTATAACCACCCTCCAAAAACCAGCCATTATGACCCTCGGAAGTTGAAACGCCATGCATTAATTGGAAGGTGCCATTGCTTAATGACCTCGGGAAGTTGGAACGCCGCACGAATCCTGGGACGCCATTAATGCCCTCGAAAACTGAATCGTATCGAGATCCGTTCCCCCCTTTACGGCCCGGAACGCATTTCCATGCTCGGACTACCGAAACCCCAATCCTTCGGTCGGCTGCCGAGCAAGTGCCTTTCCAAGCCTGCAAACGGAGAAAACTCACTTTCTCCTCAACTTTCGTGTAAGATCTCGATCAGACGGCCCAGATCTCGCTGAGGACACTAAACGACAAGATAGTGTTTTCTTGAGAAATGTGCCCGTCTCGAGATGCGTGTCGTCATCCGACGGCTCAGATTGCGCCACGTCGCTCGGACTGCCGAAACCCCAATCCTTCGGTTGGCTGCCGAGCAAGTGCCTTTCTGAGCCTGTAAACGGAGAAAACTCACTTTCTCCTCGACTTTTGTGTAAGATCTCCATCAGACGGCCCAGATCTTACCGAGGACACTAAACGACAAGATAGTATTTTCTTGAGAAGTGTGCCCGTCTCGAGATGCGTGTCGTCATCCGACGGCTCAGATTGCGCCACGTTGCTCGGACTGCCGAAACCCCAATCCTTCGGTCGGCTGCCGAGCAAGTGCCTTTCCGAGCCTGCAAACGGAGAAAACTCACTTTCTCCTCAACTTTCGTGTAAGATCTCGATCAGACGGCCCAGATCTTGCCGAGGACACTAAACAACAAGATAGTGTTTTCTTAAGAAGTGTGCCCGTCTCGAGATGCGTGTCGTCATCCGACGGCTCAGATTGCGCCACGTCGCTCGGACTGCCGAAACCCCATGCCTTCGGTCGGCTGCCGAGCAAGTGCCTTTCTGAGCCTGCAAACGGAGAAAAAAGCCACCGAGCAACTACGATCGTTGGATCTCTCAGAAATTCGTGCTTCTAATGCTGGACGGTCTAAATCGCGCCACATGCGCTAAAAGACAAGATAGCATTTTCTTGGGAGACGCGCCACCATCCGACGGCCCACATTGCGCCACATCGCTCGGACCGCCGAACCCCCTTGCCTCCGGTCGGCGGCCGAGCAAGCGCCATTCCGAGCTCGCAAACGGAGAAAAAAGCCGCCGAGCGATAATGACCGCTAGATCTCTCAGAAAATCGCGCTCGACGCTGATCAAAGGTCCAGATTGCGCCACGCAAATAATCGGTATTTAAAAATCGATTTTTATTTATTTAAACCGTTTTATTTATTTAAAAATTGCGAAAAATTACTAAAAATTCGGGAAAATTAACTAAAAATTCTAGAAAATAATTAGAAGTTCGGGGGGTTATTTTTTGAGCCCCTAGATGAACAATTATTGCCTCGGATGTACTGTTAAGCACCCCGAACGATTAGTTAACACATCGCAAAGTTAAATAAATAATCCGAAAAAATAGATAAAAACCGTCCAATGTTCAACAAGGCTTCAGAACAACTTACTGCTTTAAAAATCACCTCACTACCCCCTTCGAGGTTCACAACTCTCCATTCGGACTCCGATACAACCCCACTAGCCACAAACAGTTAAACTACTCCTCAAAGGCTGATCACACTCAGTCTTTAGGAGTGGGGGGCTCGTGATATGGCTGAAAATGGGATTAAATCAGAACCGTCTAGATCGGGCACAAATCTTGAAGCTCGGGGGTAAAAAGGTAATTTCGCATACGAATGGGTCCAAGCGGGTATTGGATCTCCTTCTCACAGATCCAACAACCCGCAAACGGATCCGCCCCAACTGGGTACGGGTCCCGACCCAAGACAAACCCAGATCACCAAGAGGAGAATCAGGGCCATTGATCTGACTGAATCAACGGACCTGATTTGCTCCCACCGGGAATCAGGGGTCAATTTCCCAAAACAGAATGGGAGGATTTTTCTCCTAACAGTTACGCAGGGAATCAGGCCCCTAATCATTCCTATGGCGACTATAAATACCTCCCCCTACCACTGTGACCAGGTAATGACTCTTTTTCCACCTTAAAGCTCTTTCTTAATCTCCACTGATTACTGACAAGAGCGTCGGAGGGTGCGTCGCCGGAATCAACCCCGGTGTATCGCACTTCCTTGCAGGTTGCAGCTGGAGTGGAAGGCTTGGATCAGCTATTCAGGTTTCCTACGAACTCACAAATCTCATCTTTTACCCCCACACCGAAATCAGCGGTAACAGGCTGCGAGCTAGGTTGTCGTCACAGAGGGGCACACAGGGGATGGAGAGGCAGTGGTGGTTTTGACAGTTGTTGTAGCGGGGGGAGGGGGGGGGTGTTGTAGCGCCCCAATTTCTATACACCGGAAACTCGTGAAACAATTCAGAATATTTACTTCAATGAGTACACAACACAGAAAATCACAGGAATTTTTTTTTTGTTTCATTATCATAATGTACAATATAGTCTTACATATAATTTACATCATGAATTACACCAATAAATTACATTGTAAGGAAACTGTATCCTCCACTTGGATGCTCCTCAACTCGAATCTCCTGCTCCAACGATCAGTACTGTAACTAACCAATTGTGGGCACGTCAGTTGAATGCAACTGACGCAATATGGAAGAAACCCGCGATCTACAAATCCCCAACAATCAATATTAATGCAACAGAAAATGTGAAAGTCATACAAATAGAAGTGTCGGTGTATGCCATGACCTAGAATCTAATGCACAACTCAAATACACACGATGCTCTTATTCTAATGCACACTTGATTGGAAACATATGCATCCATACTATATACTTCCCAAGTCAAGCCCACGTTCTGCAGGTTGTAGGTTCGATCCCTCATCATGCAACCTATGCTTGTACTCTTTCTTGTTTCTAACATTTATCTAGTGACTGGTAGAGTCTACAGTTGGTGCAGTCTATTCTCGCTACTGCAGTCGGATTGTGGTTCTTCTTCACTCTGAATGGCAGTGATCACTCTAGTCATTCAAATCATGGTCCTTCTCTAGTCAACAGGATCATGGTCCCACTCCACTCCCGGTCAGGCCGGTGATCATTCGGCTTCCGCCGCAGCTTTACCGGAATCATGGTCCTTGTAACCCCTGTTTTCCGTATATATATATTTATGTGTATTTTCTACATTTAAAATTTCTGTAAATTATTTCTCCGCTTTCAAAGTTCTTTTGTCAAGATGTATTCTTGACTCTTCTATTAAAATCTAATTTTTCGATCAATAATTTTATTATAACTATTTTCTATGAATTTTACATTACAAATCTTATTTTTGATATTGTTACTTTGATCTCTATCATTATTACTACTACTGTTATTATTAGTACTATTATTATTTTTATCATTTTTTTTCTTATTATTTTTATTGTTGTTTTAAGTACTATTATCATTACTGTTATTTTTAATACTATTATTATTATTATTATTATTGTTATTGTTATTTATTTTATTATTAGTATTTGTATTTTTAACTATTAGTATCATTATTAATTTTGACTGTTTATTTAAAAATTAATTTCTATGTACTAAGTATAATTGTAGTTAATTTGAATAAAATCTATATTTTAATGTAAATTACATTATTTTATAAATTATGTTTTATTATTGGATTTTTTTTTACCTAATTACCTAAACACTATATCCTATTTTAATAAAACCCTATATAACTAATACCCTATAACAACTACCCAATACCCACTTAAACTACCCAGACCCGTTACAACCCCAACCCGTTTACCCTACTGTTCAGCCGCCACCATCCAACTAAACCCTATTTCTTAACCCACCTATTTAAATACCCGGTTCCTTCCCCTTCGTTCACGTCCAGCCCTAGCCGCCCTACTTCACCTCCTCTACCCCCGTGCTCCTTCCGAACCCTCTCCCGTTCTCCCCTCTAGTGCTACCTCCTGCGTCGTGACCTCCCCAGCCACAGCGCGCCGCCCTGCCCCGTGCACCGCCAGCCCATCCCCTCCTGCTCTCCCCCTCGCCTCATCTGCACCCTAACAACTACAGCCCCTGTCAGCCAGTCGCGACCTCGTGATGCCTAGCTGCCGTGCAGTCCCGTTGGTTGTACCCTGTTTCCTTCTCCCTGTCGTGCAATAGCCATTGATGGGTTGTTTGATAATATTTTGATCAAGTGAACGTGGGTCGTCCGTTTGATCTTGATCATCATCGCGATCATGATCATCTTGATTGATTGATTCCTGGCCGTCGATCACCTATGATCCTGATCTCTTGATCTGGCCGTCTGATCGCCATCCCGATTGTGAGCATCATCATCATCCATCATCATCTTTGAATCCTGGTCGCTCGGTTCTCCTCTCGATCTGATCTAATCATCTTCATCACTTTTGGATCTAGCCGTTCGATCATCTTGATCTTGATCATCATCATGATCCATGCCGATCTGTCCGATCATGTTCGCGATCAATTGTTCTTTATGTTCGTGATCTCATTCGTAATTCGTTCGTTGAGTTCGTGCTCGGGACCCGTTTCCGTTATTCTTGCTCTTTGCCCCATCCCGTCATTGTCTCTCAGTCAAGTAACTTGTATTCTTTTCTTTGTATAATACAAGTACTAAAGACCGCTTGTAGTGTAGTTGAGTACTAGAGACAATTTATGTAAGAAACACCTTGTTGATATTGTCTCTATGGTGATGATTTGACCATAGTTGCCTCACGACATATATAACATGATACAACCTAGAATTGACCACTTTTGATGTGTATGTTCATGCTATTTTGTGATGTCATGTGATTAATGTGTTATTCGTGATATACTTGTCGAATACTTGCAATCTAGTACACCATATTTCACATTTGGGTTGATTTGGATGAATTTCGTGTGATCCATGTTGATTTGAGTATGAAGAACAAATCTGTATTTTTCTATTACCCCAATGTTGTTCAGTATTTTAGACCCTACTAAGGTCAGTATTTGAAAATATTTTGTGAACATGAACTGTAGAGGATTCTGTCGATTTTTTAATCCTTTTGACGGATCTCAGTTTCAATTTACGAGTTGTGAGTTATGTCGATTTGACTACAGTAGTGCAGAAAGATTTTCAGATTTCGTTTTCGATGAATTCTGAAGAGTAATTTATTTTTATTCTGGTGTTAAAATTATTATTTTGATTTGAAATTTTTCTCAATATTTTTGACTTGATTGGGTTTTACCCAAAATTTTAATGGATTTATTTGAGGATTTTTACAAAATTTTTTGTGCTTGCAAATAAAGATTTTACATGCAGAATTTTACTACTGTTCAGTAAAGTACCTGATTTTCGATCGAATTCTACTTGCTGTCTCTAAAATATTTCTGAATATGAAAGTTAGCCTACTGTATCTATTTCATCACCCTTTTGGCGAATTTGGTTTTCGATTTATGGTTTGTGAGATAATGTTATTTTCGTACTGCAGTGTTTACAATTCCAGATTTACAAAACTACTGCATCTTGATGTTTTATGATTTTACTTGACTATTCTATTTTTTTTTGGAAAATTATGAAACTTGATTTTCTGTTACTACACATATAAGGGAATACCCCAGTTTTTTTGTGGATTTAATTAAGGAGTTTTCATGCTGTTTTTCTGTTCTTGAATCCAAATTTCTGATTTCTGGCTGAACGTATTTTCTGGATTCAAATCAGTTTTGAGTTATGTTTTTGTGAAATACTATATGACTTATATATTTTTTTTTGAATTTGTTCGGGAGTCTAGTTTCCAGATTCTTTGACGGATTCAGATTTGCACTTTTATAGCAATGGGAATCTCAGTTTTAGTGTAGTACTGTCATGTTGTCCTGAACTAGAGTTTTTATTGTATTATCCTGTTATGAGTTACCTTTCACCTGAACATGTTTATCTTGCAACCTAAGCCTGTTACTTGTTCATGCTATATTATTCTTGATCTGTTTGCAACACATACATGTCTGTTTGCTAATAATAATAAAATGACCAAGCCGGGGTTAAGGAAAAGATCTAGTGGTGGAAAATATAGAAATGTGTACTGAGAAGAGGACTTGTGTCCTGCCTGTTACGTGTTCATGACTACATGATTCACGATCATGTTTACCGGTACCTGACTGCATGCTTCCCTATAGGAAGATGTACTCGGAAGAGAACCACTAGGTTCTGCCTGTTCCAGTACCTGACTGTATACTTCCCTATAGGAAAGTGTACTCGTAAGAGAACCACTAGGTTCTACCTGTTCCTATTATTCCTGTCCTGATCCCTGAGTACACTGCCCTATGGACTCCGCTAAAAATCTAAATGAAACTGTCTGAATGTAGCAACCATGTGATAAAAGCTGGGGCGCATGAAGTGCTACCTAGATAGTAATAATACAAGACTTGACATAACCTGATACCTGTTACATGATATCTGTACTTGTACCTGTTTACCTATTTACTTGTACTTGTATATGTTCAGCTGTTTACCTGTATACCTGATTACCTGATTGCCTGTTACATGTTACCTGATTACCTGTTAGCTTGACACTTGATACATGTTATCTGTACCCGTTAGTATACCATGCTACTTGATTCTGTTTGCTCGATTCATGTTAGATAATTTATTCTGTTGACTCAAATATACCATGCTTGTTTATTCCTGTTGTTATTTTGTATTTGTTTAGTTTTCCTTATGTACTTGTATCCTGCACTACAAGCGGCCCATAACTTGCATTGACGGGAGTTTGTTTTCTTTTTCCTATTCCTGCAATTGTTAAATTGCAGATTTTGGAGAGCAGGTACCAAATGGTGTTGGTGATATGAGATATTAGTGCTGGAGTTTTATTTGCAGTTATTATTATTATCTCCTGTTATTACTTGAAATATTGTATTTGATACTTGGATATATTTTTGTATTTAGGCAATGTGACCCAGGAAATTTGACTTGTCCATACTTGATTTATTTGAGATTATATTATATTTTGGATTTCAAGTAAAATTTTGTTGGTCTATTTGATTCGATTTTGATTCGATTATGCATACTTGGTTGATTCTTTTGCTTCCGACTCTGATTATTTCTGTGAGATGTTGTAAAGATTCTGAACAGCTTATGGATGATGAAAATCATTTGCTGGGCTTAGTCACGTATCCGTATTCCGTATTTTCTTTTTGGAAAGCGGGGTGTGACAGTCCTTCTCCACTCTTGCCTCTACCAAGGGTTATCGTGAACATAAGGCGAATTTGTAGGGCCACCCCTATTCCGCCAAGAGACTCAGAGTTACACTCTTGCTGCTTGTTTGCATAGAAAACTCCGAACATAGTCTTACTCATAGGGGTCTATCTCCTAGACTCTGACAAGACGATGTCCCGTTCTTATTACTAAATCCCAGGAATTAACAGTCGAGACAACGCCGCACGTGTTCCAGATGAGACAACGCCACACGTGTCCCCTTGAAAGGTGAGCACACGTCCAACTAGTGATTGTCCTTATAACAATAGTCACACAACTAGAGCTACTTACACTATATCGACTTATTAATTTGCTAGCTTTACCTGATTCTAATGGCTCAGCTATCAATTACTCACCACTTCTAATTTCTTATCTAGACATTTACATTATTAGTTAACTAAACCTTGCTCCTTGTTCTCATTGTTATCCTTCTACAAGTTCACTTAACTTAATAGCAATAGGGATAGAGTAATAGTTGGACACTAGGTGAATCCAACCTAGTTTCATATGTTAACCAACCGGGTTAAATTGCAACAAGTCTTGTCTTGACTTAATTAGGGTTCAAACTAGTTTTCCACTCATGCTAAAAGTTGACCCAAACAACTAGTGCACTCAATGTGCACTATACATCGCAATATGCACACATACAAGTATGCATATATCATATACATACACATGCATAACCGCATTCCATCCAGCATTGCATTTTATGCATAATAACATTCTTCCCTCACTAGGTCAATTCACACATGTATATGTACTACCTCACATCCACATAATGCTAAATGTTTTTAATTGCAACCTCACTCTCATAGCTTGTTAATCTATAAAACTTTTTATTCAATATGCATATATATTTCATTTAGACATTCCACCGTACACCTTACATGCAAACTTTCTCATTCGGGCATTTTTTCAAACACTATATGTGCAATCTTTCTATGCATAAACTCTATAACTAAAACCCTCTTATACATATATATTTTCAACGATTGTGCAATGAAATTTCCTTTTTACAAGATTATGAATTTAATGTGCAAAATATAAAATTAATTCCATCTTTTATATTACAAGATTATGAATTTTAACAACAATTATGAACTCTAACATACTTCAACATACGACATACACACATCAAAACACTAATACAATTATGTATTCTCATACAATTATCTTATGCAAATATTTTAATTACTAGTTAGGAATCTAACCATACAAATCTAGCATTTAATCTAGTAATTAATCATGCAAATATTTTAAGGTCATCTACTAGCAATTTCCTTCAATTTAGTTTTACTAAACATGCTCTTTAAGCATACAATAATTCAATTTACTAGAAATTTCCCACTCCTCATGAACTAAACATCATAACTAAACAACCAAGAAATGAACATATAAGGTTAGGAGAACGCTCACCTTTAATTGGAGAGTTCAACACCACACTTGCTAGTTCTTCTCCTCCTAGCTTGCTTAGCTTCTTCTCCTCCTTATCTTTGCTCCAAATTGCTAGAATAGCACTTAGGGAAAAATCAAAGAATGTTTGGAAATGAAGAGTAGTATGAGAGTAGTATTGAGTGAAGTATGGAATGAATATGGACATGAATAGTATGGAATGAAGAGTGGTATGGAATGAGCATGATTTCTCATGCTTTCTCACATATATATAGGGGAAGGGTGAGGGGAGGGTGGCCGGCCAACTTGGGAAGGGTGTGGGTGTGTGTGGATTAATGTGGTGGGTGGAGAACTTTCTAGGGTTTTGTTTAGTCATCCATTAATCATAATCCCCTTAGGTTTTAGGGTTACACATACCCCCTAGGGTTAACACATAACCCTTTTAGGGTTACACATAAGCTATCTAGGGTACACATATGCAACCTTATGTTAAAATAATCTTTTCCAAGTCAAAAAATGTAGGCTCATGAAACAAAACATAATTTATATGAAACAAAATTTACAAATTGTAATCAAAATGTGTAGGTGTAGTGTGTATGTGTTGATGAACAAAACTTGTGCGTATGTGACAACAAGAAGATGCACAATTCACGTGCAACAACATTCATTGGCTAACAATATTTATATATTGCAATAATATTCGTCTACAAAATATTGTGGTATAAAATAATTGTTAATTATTTTGGGAGTACTAGAGGGTGGCAGGGTCGTGGGAGGTAGGGAGCGGCGGGGGGTGCGGGAGGTAGGGGATGAGGGTGGGTTTGGAAAGAACCATGAGATTTTGTGAGATTGGGAAGAACGAAGATAAAGAGACTGTGTTTGAGGGATTTGAGTTTTTAGTTTTTTTTATTTTTTAATAAAATCGTGTGTAGTGCACGTGTTAGTTAAATAAAAATTCATACTTTTCCTCTCCTTTCTCTATTTTAAAATAGAGTAAGGAGAGAGGGGTCTCCTATTAGTATAAGATATAAATTTCCCCAAAAATCTTTGCTTGAAAATTTGTACACGTTGAATCGAAAAACATAACTATCAATAAAAAATGATAATAACAAATTGCTAGAGCCGAAACATACAGAATCAGTAATCATTTTGTAAGTGCATCATATTTAACAATTTATAATTGAAGTACTAAAAAACATGGAGATAGTAATAATGAAAGCTTGCTAATTACTTGTACTTCAAATTCCCCAAAAAATGAAATCATGCTGTACCTGAGCAAGAGGCCAACTTTTTGTAGAAAGGCCATGACAGGGAAGATATATGAAGCACTGATTGACATATATGTAATGCACAAGTGATAACATTTATGCGTTATATGAGTACCACATTCCCCATGGTATTTGAACAAATTTTTTAATGCTAATAGGAATAGATAAACCTTGCTTATTCCATTGAGGAAATGTATTGATGTTCTCTTTCGCCTGTACTTCAATCCAAACATCAATGGTTGAGTTACTTTCCTGGTGAAGATGTAGCCTGACCATCTTCTGAGAACTTCTTCATGTCTAGGAAATTATAATTTTAATCTCATATTCAGATGTGTATGGACTGCATTCAGTTACATCATGTCCACTACAGTTCCAGTTCAAGTGGCTAGTTGTGGATATCATGCATATTCAGATTGCTAGACCTTACTCTTAGAAGGGACAGTAACTGACTCGGCATAAACTAATGAAGGACAAAAAGAAAGCTTTTCAGAAGTATCTATAATTTCTTGATTTTTTATTACTTTCATATTTTAGGTTTTTTTTTTACTCTACAGCTTTGCAATTATGTCATCAATAAGAGAAGAAAAGAGTCTAATTTAAATACTAATATCTAACATTGTAGTAAAAAGAACATTGCCAAGTAGTGACTTGGGAAAGAACACCAGATATCACCTTTAGAAAATCTGTATTCAAACTAAAAGGTAGCATCAAAAGAAAAAATTGGCATGTTGAATGGCTCAGGATGCGGTGCTTATGAACCTACATGTCTCCAGGACAACCCTCCTTATATATCACAATATTTGCTCTAAAAACATGCATGAGTACCATATTTTTTGAACATATTTTCCCACCAAACTGGACCAAGTTCCTTTAATATATCTGTTATATATCTCGAATCTATGATGAAACTTACCCCAAGCTAGAAACACACTAATACTCCATCTTCATATCCTCAATGTAATTGAAAAAATACTTAGTACTAAAACTGCCGATGTTTATTTCATAAAGATTAATGAATCAAATAATGTAAGCTATTGATGAAACAGTAGAAATATGAAAGTTAAATTAATTTGCTTACTTGGCTTCAACAAACTTCTAGGTTTGAGATCACAAAAGCGTAGATTCAGGATATTATGGATCTCAAGATTCTCAACATGAGAACACATCACATGGACAACATCAAGAAATTGGTATAATAAATACGTAGAATCTCTTGCTGGAAGCACCTTGCATTCCTTCTGTGTAAAAGAGAGAAAACATGTGCATAAAATATATAGGTTAAGATCAAAAGTCCCAAGGTACTTAATCATTCTATTACAAGAGTCAAAAGAAGATCTTTATTCTAAAAAGTGAAATATATGATAGCTATTAGATTGGTATCATATTGAGAGCCCTTAGAAAGTCTACATATCTGTATACGAAAAAACTTGAAGTGCCATTAATGACAGATAATCTAAATAGCTTTGCAATGCAATATGAAGTCGACAACAAGTGGTCAACTGCTCTTGAGATTTTACTGGCCTCTATTCTAGTTAACATTGATCAAAAGTCCTAATTAATATGTTAGATCGATTAACATATGAGTAGGAGAATGTTAGCATTAAAGTTAGGGTGCACTTGGTGCACGGTTGTATTATTAAGGAGTTGAAATAATACCTTAGCAAATTAAGGTGTTGTAGACACACATGACTTTAAGAGGCCAGAATTATACTCTTTTCGAGTTTGTAGATGTAAACGACTTGAAGCCTATATCAAATAAGAACAACGTATGGTAATCTTTGTTGATTAGACTAAAAAACACTCGAGAAAGAAAATTATGATAGATAGCAAACCAGGTGTAAAAATAAACAAACAGAACAATTGTAAATCATAACCATAACCATATCTGAACACTATTATTCATTCCACCAACGTTCTTATCTCTCTTACCTTCATGTTCATCTTCCTCACCCAACATGTCAAGTATATGACTATAGATAAATCAGAAATAAACTATTCTTCATTTGCAACCAATGCATCTAGAAGTAGACGAACTCAAAACTGTTAGAAATTGAATTTTTTTCCAACAACACAATGAAGGGGACTACTATGAAATATGAAATTCTAAACAAAGCAGCACATGGAACACAGCCACCTCATATATATAGTCTTAAACAACCCATTTTTATTCTACTAAGGACACACATTATTTTATTTCTAGTGCAGCATCATTATTTCTCATAGCATTCCATAGTACAAAGAGCTATCCTAAGCCATTTGATTTTATGAAAATTTGTTTTTTCTTCCTAATGAAAGAAAAATAGATTTACAAGAAACCATCTCCAAAATTCACTCTAATACATAAATATATCATGGTTGGGTTGATGACTTAAAGGGTCAATATAACCAAATCAACAATAGAGTTTCTCTCTAAGACATTCGGCTCATCTGTCAAATCATCCTATCTAGATAAACCCGAAAGTGAAGTTTTCATCAACACCTGCTGCGCACATAAAACTCTGCATCAATGTTTAGAATTTCAAATATTAATTTAATCATGTGTCTATCAATTTTCAAGGGGAAAATAACCAACAATCAAAAATTACAAAATTGAACTCGAGCATTCAACTTTTTTATTATAAAACACAATTACAATTAGGGTTTTGGATAGAGGTTTTATGTCACGCCCCGCTTCGCAAAAATACGAAATACGAGCACATGACATTGGCCCAGCGAATGACTAACGTCATCCATAAGCTGTTTATCTGATTAACCCAACAATATAATCAATACAGAATAAATGCGCAAGCAATATTAATAATCTCATAAACAATAATACTTGGAATGAAGCAATATGAAATATCCAAACACTAATCCAACGTCTGGAAACAAATAATAACAAAATTCGGGTCAAAAGCCCACAATACAATGAAATAACAATAGTTCAATAATTAAGTCACCATAATAAAGCAATAATTTATTAAGCGGCGATGCTATCAATTCCTTCACCAATGTTGTTCTCCCAATCCATCAAGCAATTCTCCATGATTACCTGTAAGCTGTTCATCTAAAAATATAGAATAATATATCCTTAGTGCAAGTCGTGGACAGTAAGTAGAGAAAGTAAAGAACAATGAAAATATGGTATAATAATGAATTCAATGGATCAATAGGAATTAATAACATGGGACGATAACAATAATCAATATCAATGGTAATCGATGCATTGGTTATAAACAATGGTTCAATATTCGATCACAATGTGCAATGGTATTAATAACACTTAGACAATATTCGATATCAATAGAAACAATGATGTACAATATGCAATATCGATGTGGTGTCAATTCTTAAGTCTATTAATCAATTTAACCCTAACTAATGCACGTACTACTGCATCCTATTCTACAGGTTCGATGCATACAATAAATTTTGTTTAGACTAATAGTGTAAGATTCTATAGATCATGTATTCGGCAACGATAATCAATATTCAATAGTTACAATCAATATTTAGTACACAATACGATAGTTTGGCCGCAACACAATACACGATAGATTGTGTTACCGTCGTAAGCCACAATCAACCGATAAGACAATAGCCGATATAATATTTAGGGAAACATGGATCCCTCTTCCGAGTACAGTCACTATATCATCAACTACTCCAGTCAATCCCTTAAACACCGCCTTGTTAATTATTTTATTAATGCAACAATAAAATATGCAATTAAAAGACATTTAGACAAACGATAGTAACAATAGGAGAACAATAGGATGATAACTTGAATTGGAAAATTAGAACGATGACAATAGGGTATTAGGATCATGCAATGCAATATATACACTTCGATTCATGCAATACTACGATATAGGAATAGTTAATTCAATAAAAACTGGATATTAAAATTCTGGACAACAAGAGTGGTATGCACAAAAATGCAATTTCCGCTGTTTCAGAACTCAAAAACTAAATCCATCAAAAGATATAGAAACTAGACTTCCACACGGTTACACCGCATATTTAAAGTTTAAAATCTGACAACAGTAGCTAGATCAGACACATCATTCTTTACAGATTTTATGTTCAGGTAGAAATTCGACAATATACATTTTTAGAATCAGCGAAAAATCGATAGTAAATTTATTAAAAATATTTATTAGAATCCTAAGCATGTTAACTAACGTTCTGAAAATTATCAGAGCAATACTTTAATGTTAAATCAACCTTTTAACAGATTAAACATGAATCATATAAGAATCTGAAATTCTGGAAATAAAAATACAGCAATAGTAAAACGATCATAACTTTTGCATTACAATTCGGAATTCAGTGATTCAAGTTGTTCTGGAAACTAGAAACATAGGGCTACAACTCTTATTCAGAAAGTTATTTATTTTAAGATCATTTGTTGTGTCTAAAATAATAGACAAAATCTAGACAGTAAGCAACAAACAGGTTTTTCGAAATTTTTCTTGAAAAATTGATTAAACATGATGGGTATCGATTCTATAGTCAATAAATCTTATAATCATCATGATGGGTGTGATAGCATGATAAATACAATTAAAACACACACATACACTATTTGAACAACAACCAACATCAATCGAACATTCAAACATACAACTTAGCATAAGTTTCTACGATAGATTATTTGTGTAGCGATTATATGAATAACCCTATTATCAATTCTACATGAATGCATGAAAGATTAAATCTTTGGAGTCAAACGTGGTACAAAGTCAAGAATATTGGGGTTAGCTCTTGTAAACCCTCAATAGACCTAACGAAAGATAATCAATACAACGATACGATAGATGATTAGGATCTACTTGCAAAATTTCAATAAAAACTTGAATTTGATACAAGACTAAATTCAAGAGGAAAGTTGACTTGCCTTATGGACGGTTAATTTGAATACCAAGAATAACGGGATGAGAATCCCAAATTAACGAACTCACGAACACACGAGACTACGTGCAAACTACGTGCATAAGGAGATCCAAGCAATAACAGCAAGAGCAACATCAGCAATAGGGGCAAGGTCTGGCTTGGCTGTTGCTGGCGAAAGTTGACGGTGGGACAGACGGCGGCAGCATCGCCAGCATCGATGGCGGCATCCGGGGTCTGATTTGCTGTGTACAACGGGAAGAGGGGAAATAGAGGGTCTCTGGTCTGGGCGTTCGGGAGAGATTCGACGGAGGAGGGCGGTGGATTTGGGTGAGGGCGGTGATGGGGGTCGTCGGTAATGGAGGCTGTCAGGCCCCGCTTCACAAAAAAGAATACGGAATAAGTGTACGTGACAAAGACCAGCGAATAATTTTCATCATTCATAACCTGGAGGATCGACTCAGCATCATAACAAGAAATATAGCAAAGTATACACAACCATGCATGCATGAATAATTTATTAATCAGCAGAAAATATTTGAAACAAATATAAATATCCCAAATAATTTCAAGATCTAGTTCAAAAATAAAAAATTCGGGACTACAAGCCCGTTACAAGTTTTAAATAGCAACAAGATATAAATAACTCAAATACAAATAACTGAAACAAGCTTTCTCAAGCCTAGAAGGTTTGCTCACCAACTCCAGCAGGCAACTCGTTTCCAAAGTATGTATGTATATATATATATATATATATATATATATATATATATATATATATATAAGGAAAATAGGGAAAACAAAAATTCGGGACTACAAGCCCGTTACAAGTTTTAAATAGCAACAAGATATAAATAACTCAAATACAAATAACTGAAACAAGCTTTCCCAAGCCTAGAAGGTTTGCTCACCAACTCCAGCAGGCAACTCGTTTCCAAAGTCTGTATATATATATATATATATATATAGGGTAGCGATCCAGTGAGAACCGTTCTCACGATAAGCTTCGTGAGAACTCCGCGTCTATCCATCCTGTGAATAATCCGAACCGTTCACATTGTTTAACATAACTAATTTAGTCTAGAAATATAAAATCAAGTCATTTGGTATTCATTTGTCCATGCATCATGTCACCATAAAAAATAACGATTTTCAGCCACACAATTTGTAACACTTCAATGCATGGGCAAACGAATCTCAAATGACTTGATTTCTCATCCATGGACTAATTGAGTCGTGTAGATCAAAATGAACGGTTCAGATCTTTCAACTAATGTCCGAAACAAAAGTTCTCACGTGGTTCTCACCAAAAGAGTTCTCACTCGATCATTTCCCTATATATATATATATATATATATGGGGAAAACAAAGGCAAACGACCTTAGTGTAAGTTAGGGTCGCAAGTAGTACAAGCAAGGGTATGAAAATAAGTACTAGAAAATACGAAACAAAGATATGGAATAAAAAATATACAACATGATTTGACAAGGATGCAACAGGTATTGAAGTGCAAGAGACTAGATAGCAAGTGAAACAAATCAAGTAATAGGATCAGGTAACAAATACAAGTGGCAGGAATAGGTAACAAGTGAGCATGTAACATGTATCAAGTATTAGGTAACAAGTATCAAGTAACGAGTCTCAAGTAACGAGTTGTAACATGTAACAAGTATCAGGAACGAGTAACAAGAATGTGCAAGTGAACATGTTATACTTAAGTCTGTTGTTTAATTCTATCTAGATAGCACTTCATGCGTCCCATTTATTTACCACATGGTTGCTACTTACAAACAAATTGCGTTTAGGCCTAATGGTGGATTTTATGGGTCCATGTACTCAGGTCATGTAGGAAATACGAGCATGTGGTCAGACCATGGACGTGGCACTTAGTTCTACGTGGCACTTAGTTCCATTTAATTGCAAACACATATCATGTAATCATATAATGGGCACTAGAGGTAACCCCCGCAGGCACTAGAGGTGCTCCCCATCAAGCCCTGATGTGGCACTCAGTTCTATGTGTCACTTAGTTCCATTTAACTCAAAATCATGAAAAATACAGGCCCCCTTCCGAGTACACTTACCCATATTGTCCACTACTATGGTCTTTCCCTTAACCCCGACATGTTATTTGTTATTATTATCAAGACAAGCATGGAAGCGTGCAAAACATGGCAAGTAAACATGATCAAGGATAGGGAACAAGTTTAAGCTAGGTAGACTAGATATTCAAGTATCAAACAAATTATAATTATGAAAAACGACGAGAACTCCAATTCTGGATAGCATGACGTTGCTGCACCAAAATTGAGATTTCCGTTGCTACAGGAATGCAAATCTAGATCCATAAGAAAAAATAGAAACTAGACTCTCTACAGAATTCAGCTCATATAAACAAGATACATGAAAGTGATAGCATCAGGTGTCAAAACAACAAACTACACAGAATTAGTGTTCAGCCAGAATTTGTAAAACTGTGTTTTTAAATGTGAAACAGGTCTAAAACTTCCTTAATTAATTCCAGGAAAATTATGAAATTTCCTCTAGTGTGTCTAGTATTAGCATACAAAATTTCAAGTCGTTACCGTACAGGTAGCATAGTTAATTTAATTGTAAAACAAAGTGACGTAGCAATTGTATTAATCTGGAATTCTACGACACAACAGCAGTTAAACTGCGATAAATCACAAACTATAACTCAGAATTCGATTCTGTAAAAAAGGGTAGTAAACTAGACATATGGGGATAAATTTCATGTTTAGAACTCAGGTCCAGGTTCTGATGTTATCAACGTCGAAACAGTAAGCAAAGACAAGAACAACAACATAAGTGATTCCTTTTATTTAAAAGTGGTATGAGTAATGACTATTATGAGTCTAAATTTGTGTGTGATACAAATAGGATGTAATAGGTATCAAATGAGAAAGCCACCTTTGTTTCTCAACCCAAAAGAAGTAAAATCACCACATACATCATACAACATACATCTACAAGTCAAGGTGGTTCTTAGTTTTATGTGTTCAAATAATTAGAAGATAAAATGGATCCAACAAATTGTGAAACACACATATCAACAAAAGATTGTGAATCTTATGATCATGGAGTTGATAAGGAATAAAATAAGACCGTCAAACGATAAGCCAAAGGGGAGTCACAACTAGGATCTACTTGCAATATTTTCAAATAAAAGCTTGTACTAGAACAATAAATTGTACAAGAAGATACTTGCTTTGATTGGATGAGGGCATTGATCGACGATCGAGATCGATTGGGTTGGATCGGTGCGGATATTGATGACGATCAAGATCAAGGAAATCGACGGCTGAGATTGTTCTGATCTGATCAAAGGTGATCGACGGCCCAGATCTGATCTGGCTGATCAAGATGATAGAGAACTGATGATGCTACTGATGATGATGGTGATGATTAGGATGATCAGACGGCTCTGATCTAATCTGATCGATATGATCTCGATCAAGAGGAGATCAAGGTGATGATCACGATCGGGAGGAAACCGGGCGGCTGAGATTCAAACTTGATCCCACCCCCTCCTAATCAACAACACGTCAATGGTGGGGAGAAGCTCTGACTGTGATAGTGGCAGCATTGCGGCGGCAGCATCGAAGAGGCTTGACTGGGGAGCAGTCGACGAAGATCAAGCGACAGTGACTGGAGGAAGGCAGAGCTCTCTTCTTGGGAGGAAAACAGAGGAGCGATGCAATGGCGGAGCTCGGGGATTTTGGCGATGGCGAGGCAATGGAGGGGGGGTGCAGCAGTGGGGATGATGGCACAGGGTCGAGGGGTAATGGGTTTCGGGAGCGAAGAAGACGAGGTGATAGATTCGGGAGATGGAGATGGAGATGGCGAAGAGATGGGTTCACGGTGGTGAGGTGGGGAGGGTGATGGGTTGACAAGAGCGAGTGCAGTGATGAAGACGAGGGTGAGGAGAATACGATAAGGCGGTGACGGAGACGGTCGGAGGTCGAAGGCGGCGAGGTGCACAGGGTAGGATCGGGAGTCTGGTGGTAGGAGAAGGGGGTTGACGGCTATTAGGGGTTTCAACAGTATTAGGGTTAGGGTTAACTTAGGTTAGGGTTTAAATAGTAGGGTTGCGGGTTTTAGGCTATTGGATAGCAGGTTTGAGTAGGATTCAATAAGAGATTAAGTCAAAAATCACTATAATTAGGCTATATGAATTAAATGAATTGAATTGGTCAGTTCCCCATGAAGAGTAGCAAATTTAGAGTTGATAAAAACAAAGCAATTGAAGTAGATTGGGTACAAAATTGAGTCGAAACAAAAGAAATGACTTTTATTATAGTTGGAAACAAAATACAGGATTTTGAATCGATAAACAGAGTACAGTGAAATGAAATACAGCAGAAAATAAAAATAAAGAAAACAGGGGTTACAAATGCTACCCACCTAACAAGCAGAATTTCGTCCTCGAAATTCAGACAAGTGGTACATAGGGCAACCCCCCCAAAGAAAAGAAAAATAAGCAGAATACTCGAACAAATGGGGGAACTTCTTCTGGATCTCCTCCTCCAATTCCCAATTCGACTCACCCAGAGAGTGAGGATTCCAAGAAACCCGAACCAGTTTTATAACCTTGTTCTTCAGCACTTTCTGTCGCCCATCCAAGATAGCAACTGGTAGAATCTCACAAGACAGATCCGGCTGCATAGACAACTCTGACTATAGTCGATCACATGGCTCTTATCCCTGATGTACCTTCTGACTTGGGAGACATGAAAGACATCATGCACTCTAGATAGAGCCGGTGGCAATGCAAGACGATAGACCACCTTGCCTACTCGTTCTACGACATTAAACGGCCCGATGAACCTGGGGCTTAGCTTGCCTCCACCTCCAAATCGGATAACGCCTTTCTGCGGTGATACCTTAAGGAACACATGGTCTCCCACCTTAAAATCCAAGGGCCTTCTGTGGACATCTGCCCATTTCCTTTGTCTATCTTACGCTGCCTGAAGATGCTTCCTGATCTGAGCCACTGCATCGACAGTCATGGTGATCAACTCTGGCCCCAACAACTTTCTCTCACTAATGTCATCCCAGCACACTGGTGACCTACACTTCCGACCATACAGTGCCTCATACGGTGCAACTTTAAGACTGTCCTGATAGTTGTTGTTGTACGAGAACTCTACCAAGTGCAGGTGATCCTCCCAAGACCCTCCAAACTGAAGCAGACAGGACCTCAACATATCCTCTAGTTTTTGAATGGTCCTTTCTGATTGCCCTTCTGTCTGAGGATGGAAGGCTGTACTGTACTTCAACTTGCTCCCAAGACTGCTCTGGAGGCTCTTCCAAAACTGAGATCTGAACCTGGTATTCCTGTCGGATACAATGCTGATCGGAACCCCATGAAGCCTGAAAATCTCCTGCATGTACCTCTCTGCAAGACTCTCAGTAGACTGACCAACTCTGAAGGGAATGAAGTGAGCGCTCTTCGTCAGCCTGTCGATAATTACCCAAATGGCGTTGTGACCCTATGACTCATCGGCAAGGCGGTCACAAAATCCATGGTGATGTGGTCCCACTTCCACTTCGGAATGGGAAGAGGTTGAAGAAGCCCGACGGTTCTCTGATGTTCTGCCTCAACCTGCTGGTAGATCAAGCACTGAGACACAAATCTTGCTACGGCCCTCTTCATACCATGCCACAAGAAGTGAAGCTTCAAATCCCGATACATCTTAGTACCACCGAGATGAATAGAGCATGCCGACTGGCAGGCCTCCTCGAGCAATTTCTGCCTGACTTCACCCTTTGGGACATACAACCTAGCCCCAATTTGAAGTGATCCATCTGAGTGAATAACCAAATCGGTCCCTTGTACCTGCCTCAACTTCGGCTCTGAATCCCTGCAATTGTTCATCACCTCCATGTGCTTCTTTAATCTGCTCTACCAGAGACGACTGCAACTGGAGCATCATACAACTCCGATCGGTGCATGGCAAAATCACATTCAATTCCAATCTTCTCATCTGCTCTACAGGCTCCTTCTGCTTAGTCAAGAACATGGCGACTGGCCTCCTGTTCAATGCATTTGGAACCAAGTTCACCTTACCGAGGTGGTACTGTAAACTGATGTCATAGTCGGCCATTAACTCTAACCAGCGCCTCTGTCTCATGTTGAATTCCTTCTGGGTGAAGACATACTTGAGACTTTTGTGGTCAGTAAAGATTTTTACTCGGTCTCCAAGTAAATAGTGTCTCTACGGCACTATTTGGTTGGAGGGGAATGGAGGGGAGGGGAGGGGAAGGGAGGATTTTTTAAAAACTTTTCTTGTTTGGTTCATTTTTTAGGAAGGGAGGGGAGGGAAATGAAGGGGTGCAAAACCCCTCCTAAGCCAATTTTGACTCCCCTCCAATATTGGGGGGATTTGGAGGGAAGAGAAAGTATGTCTAATTTTTTAATGTGATTGGACTAAAATGCCCTTTTAAATCTAAATCCTAATAATAAAAAACCTAATTATCCCCCGACTGTCTCTCTCCCGCTCTCTCTTTCTCCCTCTCCTCGTCGCCTTCTCATCTTCGTCCATCTTCCCGCGTCTGCAGTCGCCCTGGCTCTTGATCTGTTTTATTGCCTAAGAAACTTCACTTTACTCTTTCATCTAATTTCTATATAAAAGACATTGGTTGATACTCACTACTCACTGGAAAGCTTATTGTTCACAGAATCACTAGAACTATGATTTTATATGAATCATCTACAGTTGTTGCAACCTGCAATGGATGATAGAAAAATCTCTGTTTGTAGTTGAGTCGAACACAATATTTATGTTTCCTAGTTGTTTTTGTTGTCAAATTTACATTAATTTTCACGTTAATGGGACATATAAAACATATGCTTGAGCCTGACTACATCCGATCATACGTTACATTCACTATTAGGATTAATTAATTAATTAATTAATTAACAAATGAGTCCCAAATCTTTCCAAAACCCCTGAACTCCTCATAAATCTAACCCTGTTGCCTTTCCACTCAAATCCACAAGAGAAATGAGTAATTTTTCTTCCGTCAATAATGGTGGGGGATCTAAAAAAGAGTAATTTTATTAGTTCAAATTGAAATGTAAACATATATACAAAAACTACATGGGAAGAGTTCCTACTTGTAGTTTAGCAAATGTAGAAGGGTATAAAAATAATTTTATTATAAAATCCATTCTCTCCCCTTGTGAACCAAACAAGATGATAATTATTTTTCCTCCCCTCCCCTCCTTTGAACCAAACAGAGTCTTCATTAAAATCCCTCCCCTCCCCTTCCCTCCCCTCCCCTCCTTTGAACCAAACAGACCCTACAGCTTCAAAGCAAATATCACCGTTGCCAACTCCAAGTCATGAGTAGGGTAGTTCTTCTCGTGTGGCCTCAACTACCTAGATGCATAAGCAAAAACTCAACCCTTCTGCATCAACACTGCACCTAAGCCTATACTAGAAGTGTCGCAGTGAATCACGAACCTACCCGAACCATCTGGTATAGTCAACACTGGCGCTGACATCAACCTGCTCTTCAAATCTGCAAAAGCTTCACTACAGGCCCCATCCCAAGCAAATTTTTGATCCTTCCCTGTCAGTTTAGTCAACGACCCAGCAATCTTCGAGAAGTCTTAGACAAACTTCTGATAATATCTTGCTAGCCCGTGAAAACTTTTTACCTCTGAAATTGACTTAGGCATTGGCCAATGCAGAAATCTTGGACGGATCAACAGAGATTCCCTCGCCCGAGATAATATGCTCCATGAATGTGACTCGGTCAAGCCAGAACTCGCACTTGCTGAGTTTCCCATAGAGCTGATTCTCCCTCAAAGTCTGCAAGACCAACCTCAGATGCTCAGCATGCTCTTCCTGATTCCGAGAATATACCAAGATGTCATCTATGAAGACCACCAAAAATATATCTAGGAACGGGGAGAAGACTCTGTTCATTAGGCTCATAAATACTGTTGGGGCATTCGTGACTCCGAAGGGCATCACTAAGAACTCGTAATGCCCGTACCTGGTCCTGAACGTAGTCTTCTACACATCTACCGCCTTCACCTTCACCTGATGATACCCTGAGCGAAGGTACAACTTCAAAAAGACTGCAGCACCGCCCAACTGATCAAATAAGTCGTCGATCCTGGGTAGTGGATACCGATTTTTCACTGTGACACTGTTCAGCTCTCGGTAATCAATGCATAGTCTGGGGCTTCTTTATTTCTTATTGACGAACAGAACAGGAGCTCCCCATGGTGAAACACTGGGCCTGATGAAGCCTAAATCCAACAAACCCTGAATCTGCACTTTCAGCTCTGCAAGCTCAGCTGGTGCCATCCTGTATGGGCTCTTCGATATCGGTATCGTCCCCGGCTGAACCTCAATGCCGAACTCCACCTTTCGATCTGGAGGTAACCCAGGAAATTCCTCTGGGAACACATCCCAGAATTCCCGCACTACTAAAGGTGCAGCCTCACAGCCTGTGTGCAACTCCATTGCACAATCTTCCTTATCAACCAACTTCTTACCACGCCCAAGGGGTGTCTCCCCAATATGGAACTCAAATTCTGCACGGTCCGGAATCCTGAATACAACCTTCTTCACTCGGCAATAAATAACAGCATGAGACTCCCCCAACAATCCATGTCGAGAATCACATCAAATCCTGAATTCCCGATCACTATCAGATTTGCCTTGAAATCTGTGCCCCCAATTACCATAGAGCTATGCTTGCACTCCTTAGAGCAAACGACAACACCGCTTCCTGTGGTGATGTTCTAAGCTGCCGGCATAACACTGCACTCCAACTGATGCTGATCCACAAAGCGGGTGGAGACGAAGGAATGGGTCGCCCCGGAATCAAATAGGATATGGGCAGGAAAGGAATGAATTAGAATGATACCTAAGATAAAATCAAAAATAAGGGGAAAGATGAATAGTGAAGATAATAAAGAATAAGGAATACTGATGTGAAAAAGAAACTACACAAATGAATGATGCAAAGAGAAATAATAAATAAAGCAGGAAACAGATAATAAAACAACAAAACACAAATATACCTGCAATGATCTCTGCAGTCTCGGCTTCCTCTGCAGTCAGATTAAAAGCCTGGCCACAACCTCCAGTCTGGCGCCTCCCTGGAACTGCTCCCCTCTGATTATAAATTTGTCTCTGGGGTAGGAGTGGTGGCCTGAACTGACCAAGAGCTGGTGCCCCTGGCTGAACTGTTCCTCCAGCTAGTGGAGCCAACCTCCTGTGCGGACACTCACGAAACATGTGATCACTAGCTTCGCACATGAAGCACTGATGATTTTCTGTTCTGCAGTCCCTACGCATATGACCCGCCTTGTGACAAACATCACATCTCACGTCCCTCCTCGAAGCCATAGGTAGGTATGGCAATGCTCTCGGTGATGGGGCTGGAGCTGGTCTCCGAATCGGGCCTTCAGTGGGCCTGGTAGGGTAGGGTACTGGACAACCCGCTGAGGAGGAGCCCCATGAGCTCGAGTCTGCTCCGTCGCTCGAGCTGCCTCCAACGCATCAGCATAGGTACGAAGGTAGTAGGCGGCCAAGTACACCTGAATCCCATGGTCAAGCCCCAAAAGGAACCTCCAGGCTCGGTCCTCCTCGTTCGCTACCAAGGCGGTAGCGAAGCGACTAAGCCAGGTGAACTCCGCAGCATACTCATCCACGGATCTAGTGCCTTGTGTCAAGAAAATTTTGTGTTACGATACCACATATATAATATGTAACAAAATTTAAAACACAGTACTAACCAAACAACCAACCTGTTTCAAGGCAAGAAACTGATGCTCCATGTCTACCCAGGTTATGCTAGGGAAGAACTTCTCAAGAAAGCTCTGAGCAAAGGTGGCCCAAGCAATAGGCCGCTTTAGTCTTTCGGACTCTGCCCTCCACCAGATGTAGGCCAAGTCCACCAACTAAATGCTTACCACATCCACACGGTCTGCATCAGCAACCCTAGCTGCCTGTAGCAGACTTTCAGTCCAGATCAACCACTGCTCAGCCTCTAGTGGCGTCTCAGTCCCAGCAAACTTATAGGATGCAGCTTCATGAATTCTGCAACGATACCGAACGAGGGGGCAAAGCTACCTGGGCAGGCACAGCAGGGGTCAGGATAGCAGCGTTCCGGTTAGCAGCCTCCAATGTTGCCTTTACCAGCTCACTTTGTTCTTGCAGCATCTGGACGATCTGCTGCAATACCTGAGTAACAGCCGCCAACTCAGGGTGATCATCATGCGAGTGGGAAGACGAAGCATTTCCATGAGCCATAGTCTACACAAAACCAAAAATAATTAGTATCCAGATCAAGTTGATTATCAATTTTTCATGCAATGGCATGGCCTGTTAATAGCTGAGTTAATTCCAAATGAGTCAGGCCTGTCTAACGTATTACTCAAGTAACACATTAGCTAAACCTGGCTCTGATACCACTAAAATCCTGTCACGCCCCGCTTCCTAAAAAGGATTACAGAATACGAGTATGTGACAAAGCCCAGCGAATAATTTTCATCATTCATAAGCTGTAGGATCAACTTAGCATCGTAACAAGAAATATAACAAAATATACACAACCTCGCATGCATGAATAGTTTATTAATCAGCAGAAAACATTTGAAACAAATATAAATATTCTAAATAATTTCAAGATCTGGATTAAAAGTAAAAACTTCGGGACTACAAGCCTATTACAAGTTTTAAATAGCAACAAGATATAAACAACTCAAATACAAATAACTGAAACAAGCTTTTCCAAGAGAAGCCTAGAAGGTTTGCTCACTAACTCTAGCAGGCAACTCACCTCCAAAATCTATATATATATATATATATATATATATATATATATATATAAGGAAAATAGGAAAAACAAAGACAAACACCCTTAGTGAAAGTTAGGGCCACAAGTAGTACAAGCAAGGGTATGAAATTAAGTACAAGAAAATACGAAGCAATGATATGGAATTAAGAATATACAACATGATTTGACAAGGATGCAACAAGTATTGAAGTGCAAGAGATTAGATAGCAAGTAAAACAAATCAAGTAACAGGATCAGGTAACAAATACAAGTGGCAGGAATAGGTAACAAGTGAGCATGTAACATGTATCAAGTATTAGGTAACAAGTATCAAGTAACGAGTCTCAAATAACAAGTAACATGTAACATGTAACAAGTAGCAGGAACGAGTAACAAAAATGTGCAAGTGAATATGTTATACTTAAGTGCGTTGTTTAATTCTATCTAGGTAGCACTTCATGCATCCCATTTATTTACCACATGGTTGCTACTTACAAACAAATTACGTTTAGGCCTAGTGGTGGATTTTATAGGTCCGTATACTCAGGTCATGTAGGAAATAAGAGCATGTGGTCAAACCATGGGCACTAGAGGTGGCCCCCGTCAACCCCTGATACTTCATTAATTAATTCTAGAAAAATTAGAGAATGTTCTATAGTGTTTCTAGTATCAGCATGTAGAATTTCAAGTCATTATCTTACAGGTAGCATAATTAACTTAATTGTAAAACAAAGTGATGTCTGGAATTATACGACACAGCAGCAGTAAAACTGCAATAAATCGAAAAATATAACTTGAAATTCAATTCCGTCAAAAGGGTAGTAAACTATACATCTGGGGATAAATTTCATGTTTAGAACTCAGGTCCAGGTTCTGATGTTATCAGGGTCAAAACAGCAAGTAAAGACAGGAACAACAATATAAGTGATTCCTTTTATATAAAAGTGGCATGATTAATGACTATTATGAGTCTAAATTTGTGTGTGATATAAACAGGATGTAATAGGTATCAAATTAGCAAGCCACCTTTGTTTCTCAACCCAAAAGAAGTAAAATCACCACATACATCATACAGCATACATCTACAAGTCAAGGTGGTTCTTAGTTTCATGTGTTCAAATAATTAGAAGATAAAATGGATCCAACAAATTATGAAACAAACATATCAACGAAAGATTGTGACTCTTATGATTATGGAGTTGATAAGGAATAAAATAAGATCGTCAAACGATAAGCAAAAGGAGAGTCACAACTACGATCTATTTGCAGTATTTTCAAATAAAAGCTTGTACTAGAACAACAAATTGTATAAGAAAATAATTGCCTTGATTGGATGAGGCATTGATCGACGATCGAGATCGAATGGATCGAATCGGTGCGGATCTTGATGATGATCAAGATCAAGGAAATTGATGGCTGAGATTCATCTGATGTGATTAAAGGTTATTGACGGCTCAGATCTGATCTGGTTGATCGGGATGATGGAGATCTGGTGATGAACATGATGATCAAACGGCTCTGATATGATCTACTCTCAGTCAAGAGGAGATCAAGGTGATGATCACGATCGGGAGGAAATTGGGCGGCTGAGATTCAAACTTGATCTTACCCCTTCTAATCAACAGCACGTCAATGGTAGGGAGAAGCTCCGATTGCGACTGTGGCGGCATTGTGGCAGCAGCGTCGAGGAGGCTCGACTGGGGAGTAGTCGACGAAGATCAAGCGACGGTGACTGGAGGAAGGCGGAGCTCTCTTCTTGGGAGGAAAACAGAGGAGGGATGCAACGGCGAAGCTCAGGGATTTCGGTGATGGCGAGGTGATGGAGGGGGTAAGCAGTGGGGATGATGACGAGGATGATGGCACAGGGTCGAAGGGTAATGAGTTTTGGGAGCAAAGACGACAAGGTGATGGGTTTAGGAGATGGAGATGGCAAAGAGATGGGTTCATTGTGGTGAGGCGAGGAGGATGATGGGTTGGCGAGAGCGGGTGCGGTGATGAAGACGAGGGTGAGGGGAATATGATGAGGCGGTGACAAAGACAGGTGGAGGTCGAAGGCGGCAAGGTGCATAAGGTAGGATCAGGAGTCTGGAGGTAGGAGAAGGGAGTTGGCAGCTATTAGCGGTTTCAACAGTATTAGGGTTAGGGTTAACTTAGGTTAGGGTTTGAATAGTATGGTTGCAGGTTTGGGGCTATTGGATAGCGGGTTTGAGTAGGAACCAAAAGGAGATTAAGTCAAAAATCACGATAATTAGGCTATACGAATTAAATGAATTGAATCGGTCAATTCCCTATGAAGAGTAGCAAATTTAGAGCTGATAAGAACAAAGCAATTGAAGTAGATTGGGTACAAAATTGAGCCGAAACAAAAGAAATGACTTTTATTAAAGCTGGAAACAAAATACAAGATTTTGAATTGATAAACAAAGTACAGTGAAATGAAATACAGTAGAAAATACAAATACAGGAAATAGGGGTTACAGAGGCTGATCGGAGAATGTAGATTGAGCGGGAAGGATGAACGGGAACAGTAGTCGGGGATAGAGAAACCAAGAAGGAAAGTGAAAGAGGAGAGAGGAGAGAGGAGAGAGAATATATGGCTAATTAGGGTTCAAATTGTGTGATTTTAAGGTTTGCAATAGGATAGTATTTATAGAGCAATTAGGATGTTGGGTTAATGGTTCAATAAGGGATGTTGGGTTAATGGTATCCAATAATAGCGAGTTTGGGTCAAGAATCAATTGTAATTGGGTTTTGGGTTCAATAAGAGATGGAATCAACTACAATAGGGTTCAAATAAAATACCCACAATCAATAAAAAAGCCATCAAGAAAATGGCTCAACAAGAAGAATGAGAGTAATTTCATGAACAAAAATTTAAATCCAAATAGATAAACAAATAATACAAATAAAAAGAATATCAACTGGGTTTGAAAAATAAATTAGAGTTCACCACGAAATTTAGATCAAGTACAATAATAAAATAATTCGATAGATGGATTTTAAATAGATAATCAAGAAATAACAATTAATAATCATAATCCTAATAATAATAAAACCTTATAACAAAATAGTATTCAGGTTTAACATTTTTATTAAAATAATCCAATAATAATAATATATATTTGATTTAGGATCAAATATAAGTATCCGATCTATAAGATATAGAAAGTAAGATTAAAATACACCATTATTCGAAATGAATAAAAATTTTCGATTAGAAAATACTTTAATAAAAGATTCGAAACGAATTTAGCACAAAATAAATTTATAAAATCAAATTATCGAAAATACACGAAAAATACTTATTGGTGGGAATGGGGGTTACATTTTAGCTTTCAAATAGGGATGAATAAAAAATTAGAATTAGTTGCTTACTGATGTTGTTTATTTCTGGGAGACGTGTGGATGCACCAGGTGTGAGTTCGGACTCAATTTATATTGAAGGAGAATGCCGCTCGTCTGCCGACCTTTGGTTGACCTTCTGGGACCTACGATGAACTCGAAAAGATGTTGAAGGTTGGGCTCGGATCGGAAGGGTCGGATCCGAGGTCTTGTGTACCTGCAGACGGTCCTGAAACACCGGGATTTATCCCGGCGGCGGACCCTCCGACGCTCTAGTCAGTCTCTGTGAGAGAGTAGCAATAACTAGGTATAATTAAGTGGCAAAAGATTCATTACCTCAAAAGGTGGGTGGGGGTCTAGTATTTATAGAGAATCCCAACCGGGTTTGGTTCCACTTGGGGGCTGGGTCTGGATCCGAAAGCCCGTGGGCCTGACGTGGCAGAAGGCCCAGGGGGTTTAGGGCGGACGTGGCAATACCAGGAGTGGTATAGGGCTGACGTGGCAACACCCTTGGCGGTATTTGGAGTTGACGTGGCTGATCGTGCGTCTCCTGTGCTGCGGGGGGGAATAGGAAGGCCCAGGCTGCGCCAGGTCATCCTTCTGCCCCGCCAGAGAGGGGGGACGGCCCGGGGGACTGTCCCGGATCGGACTCCGAGGGCTACTGAGGCTCGTCGGTACGAGGAGGCCAGTACTGTGAGGGAAAACACGAGGTTCGGCACCGACCCTGAAGTGGTTCGGAGCCGAACCAGGTTGCTATCTTTACCTTTCTGAGTGGGAATTGTATTGGGCCCTGGTTGGGCCTCAGGCCATTTTTACCCTGTCACACAAGCCCCCCACTCCTGCGGGGGGTGCGGGAGCTAGCCGTGGAGGAGTGCTTATGGTTGTAGAAAAAATGGGAGGGCGAATCACAGGGCCTTCCTGGTGGTGCTGCCCTGAGGCTCGGATAGGACCTCGAGCTAGTCGAGGGTTTACGTGTAGGTGAAGGCGATGGCGAACCGTTGTCTCTTCCGGAGAAGAGTACCCTGGTGTTCGACAGAACCTCTAGAGGTCGAGGGATTATGTGTCGACAAGGGTGATGGCGAGCCGTTGTTTCTTCCTGAGAAGAGTACCCGGGTGCCAGACCGAACCTCGAGATGAGGGGGAATTATGGGCTGGTAAGGGTGATGGCCAGCCGATGGATCTTCCGAAGAAGAGTACCCGGGTGCCAGACCGGACCTCGAGCTGGCGAGGGATTATGGGTCGGTAAGGGTGAAGGCGAGCCGTTGTTTCTTCCTGAGAAGAGTACCCTGGTGCCAGGCCGAACCTCGAGACGAGGGGGAATTACGGGCTGGTAAGGGTGATGGCCTGCCGGTGGATCTTCCGAAGAAGAGTACCCAGGTGCCAGACCGGACCTCGAGCTGGCGAGGGATTATGGGTCGGTAAGGGTGAAGGCGAGCCGTTGTTTCTTCCTGAGAAGAGTACCCGGGTGCCAGACCTAACCTCTAGACGAGGGGGAATTACGGGCTGGTAAGGGTGATGGCCAGCCGGTGGATCTTCCGAAGAAGAGTACCCGGGTGCCAGACCGGACCTCGAGCTGGCGAGGGATTATGGGCCGGTAAGGGTGAAGGCGAGCCTGTTGTTTCTTCCTGAGAAGAGTACCCCGGTGCCAAGCCGAACCTCGAGACGAGGGGGAATTACGGGCTGGTAAGGGTGATGGCCAGCCAGTGGATCTTCCGAAGAAGAGTACTTTAGTGCCGGTGAAGGCGAGCCGTTATTTTGCCCGAACCGACCCCCGTACCGGGCGCCCAGTCTGGCACTGGGTGACGTCAGCAGCACATGTTTCGAGGACGTGGCGTGATTTCCTAGGCGGCAGTTGCACGTCAATTGGTGAATAGTGACTGCGAAAATCGAGGAGTTGTTCCTATCCCCTATAAATGTTCCCCCCTCTCCTCCCATCGCTCATTTTTTTCTTGCTCCTTACTTTTCAAAAAACCCTTCAACTCTTCAGCGCTCGTCCCTTCAGTTTCCTGCAGCAAGGTCGTTTTTTCGAGGTGATCCCAGGTTAGTTGGTAACCCCGTTTAGCTTTAGGCACAGATGGATAGGGCTCAGTCTGGCTCGTCGGCGTCGACCTCTGGAGAGGGGCCGGTAGGCGAGGAGGAGGTTGTACACAATGTGAAGCCATTGCGATCTCGGAGGCATTTCGTGGTGGAAAGCAGCGACTCTGAGGAGGGGGGCGGTAGTTCAGACGAAGTCCGGACCCTAGGGTTGGCTTCCGGAGAGGAGGGTGGCTCCGAGGGGGATGGCTCCGCAGGGTCTCGGAATCCGCTCGTTCTGGGGCGTTTGTCTACACCTTCGCCGGAACGGACCAAGAGGAGGAGGGCTCCGAAGAAGAAGGGATCGAGGATTGGCGGCCCGAGCGACTCGGTGATAGGGTCGTCTGCACAACCCCAGTCTTTCCGTCGCTACCCCGACGATCTCTCGGATAAGGAGTCCTCGGGGGTCCAGCCGTCGTCGTCAAGTCGGAAGAGGTTGAAGGTGGATGCATCCCCGACCGTTCTGGAGGCAAGCGACTTGGGGGCTCTGCAGTTGGCCTACTACATAGGGCCCAGTTATGAGCTTATGCTGCCGAGTTCTACTCTTCGGCCGACCGATCCCCTGCCGGATAGGTATTGTATCTTCCCTGTGGACACCTTTATCTCCGGCCTGAGGCTGTCCATCCATCCATTCGTTCGGGAGGTGTTAAATTGGTCGTCCCTGGCGCCGATGCAGTTTGGGCCGAACTCCTGGAAGCAGATCATCTGCTTCGTGCTGTTGTGCGAGGAGCAGAGGGTACCCCTGCGGCTGAACGTGTTCCGAGCGATGTTGTTGATCGGCTCATCGGCAGAAGGAGTATACTATATCTCGCCTCGAGGTAAGGCGAAGGTTGTCCACGGTCATCCAGATTCCATCAAGTTCTGGAAGAAAAAGTATCTGGTGATCCGGAGTGAGGATCCTTGGGCTATCCCTACTCGGTGGAACCATTCTAAGCCGAGCTACACAGCACCGGGGCCGGGGGACTTGACGGCGGAGGAGTGGAGACTCGTTGAGCGTCTCCGCCTGTCGTATAGCATCAATTGGGGGAAGGTGACGGAGGCCCATCTGGCGAGCGTCGGACTGAGCCCTAGCCCGGCCGTGCCTCGTACGTGGTTGTTTCTTTCTTCTCTCTCCTCTTGTACTTTCTTGCTCATTTGTTCTTAATGGATCTTTTTACAGAAATGGATGAAGAGTCGATTAAGGCGCTGAGGCTCGCCATGAAGAAGAAGAAGGCCGAGAAGAAGGATGTCGTGGCGAAGACGACCGAGTTGTCCCAGGTGGTCTCCGAGGCCCCCATTCAGTCGAGGATGAAAAGGACTCGGTCGGAGACGGGTGGGGACGCGGTGGTCCAGGGGGGTCCGGATCAGGGTACGGCCGCCGACCTTGATAAGGGGAAGGGTCCCCTGGTGGATCCCGGACTAGAGGAGAGACTTCGGCGAAGGTGGGTGCCGGATTGGTCGATCCGCGAGGGTGATTGCCTGGTCCGGGGGCGCCAGGCCGTGGAGGTTGCAGATAAGCTGGCGACCCCTCGGGACCGTTCGGACATGAAGTCCCAGACCCTGGACGAGGCGTACGTGAGTCTTGCGCAGGCCACTGTGCTGGTAAGTCAATCGAACCCCCTAGCTGTCGGGTTATGTTGTTTAAGAAAGATTTCTTAGTAGTGTCTGGCTGTGGCAGGCGACCGTGCAGGGGGCCCATGTGAGGGGCCTCTACGAGGCGGCGTTGCAGCGAGAGCGAGACCGGGCTGACAAGGCCGAGCAGGAGGTGACGGAATTGAAGGGAGAGCTCGAAGGCTCTCGTAAGAAGGAGGCGGAGACGAAGGCGGCTTTTGACAAGCAGAAGGAGGAATGGGCAAAGGCGAGGGTGGCTCAGGAGGAGATGTCGGAGAAGGAGAAGAAAGAGGTGACTGAGTCGTGTCAGATCCTGGTGATCAAAGCCCAGGATAGCAGTTATGCAAAGGCCCTCAGCCATGTGAGGCACTTTTATCTGACTATCGACCTGTCCAACCTCGAGTATGATATGGAGATTGAGGGGACACCGGAGACCCCTGGCGGACAAGGGTCCAATGATAAACCGGTTGCCGACCCCCCTACGGATCCGGCTGACATTGAGGTGGGAAAACCAGCTGTATAATTTTTGTCCTTCTTTTTCCTTCTCTCGATTGTATTTGCCTTTCGCGGACTGGCCACCGCATTTTTTGTATGGGGAAACTGAATTTATAAAAAGAGGGTTTTTTGGCTGGCTAAGTGTTCCAACTTCGAAGAATTTCTGAACCTCTTTGCTTATATGTCTTGAGTGGGCTGGTTCTCTTGTAGGTTACGGCTCCCCTTCCTGAGGTGGACCCCCTTCGTTCCGACGTGGCGTGGCTTCGGGGCAAGGTTGAGGCCTTAGAGGCCACTTTGGTTCGGTATCGAAAGAGGGCTCGCGACACTGATGCGGCCTTCCATTATTACAGGAACAAGTCTGAAGCCCTAAGTGAGGAGGCGAGCCGGCTGAGGAGGGCGATGGTGGATCGGGAGCTAGGGGGCGTTGGTCTTGGATATACCATGTCAAGTTCCTCGGTGCAGAGGCCTTCCTCGGAGAAGCTACTTCGCGACGTGATAGTGGAGAAGGAGATGGAGATACACCGTTATAGGACTATGTTGGGTGTTTCGACATCTTCCTCGAGGGGTCGGCGAGCAGAGGGGGCTCCTTCGGCATTGCAACTGATGGAACGCATGCGATCCGTGGATGCCCAGAGCTCCGTGGCCGGGGTGTCGACTGTGGCAGAACCGAAGGACCGTCATGACGAAGAGAGAGTTCCAAGTCGTTTGGTCGGAGTGATTCCGCCCTTCGCCGGATCCGAGGGGCCCTAAGTCGGCGATTCCCTTTAGTTTGAGATGAGTGGAGTGGTCCTGTAACGGTATTTGCTTGTTTTCTCCGCACAAAATAAAAGAGTATGAATAAAGCTTTCTTTTCCTTCTTTGCTCTGGCTAGCGGGGTGGTGAAGGGCGGTGTAGGCGAGGTTGGGCTCCGCCGATTCGTGAGGGATCGATGCGGGGCGACAGGGAGACCTCCGGTCCGGAGTTGGGTCGAACCTGCCGAGGCATTTGGGGATGAGACCTGAGTGAGAACCCAGGTGCCGCCCCCATTGCCCGGTACCGGGTCGGAGTCGCCGAGGTTTTTAACTTTTGACAAAAAGAGACTTTTTTTATACCAGACAGGGGGGGGGGGGTCGCCGAAGTGGCCCTTTACACATGAATGTTTACAAAAGTTTTAATTTACTTAAGCCATGCTAGAACCTAAGCTTGCTCTCCCAGGAATTTCATGAGGTGCTCAGCGTTCCAGGGTCGGCTGATGGGTCGGTCGTTCATATCCGTCAGTCGGTATGTACCAGGGCGTACAGCCTCGACTACGCGGTACGGGCCTTCCCAGTTGGGAGCCAGCTTCCTCTTCTTGGTTGGATCAGAGACAGATAGCTTTTGCAAAACCAGGTCCCCTGCCTGGATGCTGGTGGGGCAGACTTTCTTGTTGTAAAATCTCTCGATCCGTTGCTGATAAATGCTCCTTCGGACCGCGGACTTCTCTCGTACTTCGGCGACGAGGTCCAGGTTAGCCCTCAGGGCGGACGCATTGTCTTCTTCATCGAAGGCTAAGATCCGGGGAGAAGGCAATCCGACCTCGACGGGGATGACTGCCTCGGTCCCATAGGTCAGATTGAATGGCGTCTCCCCCGTGGGGATCCTCTGTGTGGTTCGGTGTGCCCATAGTACGCTGGGCAGCTCCTCAACCCATAGCCCTTTGGGGGAATTGTCAAGGCGCTTTTTGAGGCCGTCGAGGATTTGCCTGTTCGCATTCTCCGCTTGGCCGTTAGACTGAGGGTGGCAAATGGCGGAGAAACGCTGCTGGATGCCGATGTCCTCACAGAAAGATTGGAAGTTCTGCCCTTGGAACTGGGTTCCGTTGTCCGTGACGAGGATTCGGGGGATCCCGAATCGACAAATGATGTTCTTCCAAAAGAACTGTTGCACTTGGCGCTCGGTGATGCTGGATAGTGGTTCGGCTTCGATCCACTTGGTGAAGTAGTCGATGGCGACAATCAGGAATTTCTTTTGCCCTACCGCTGGGGGGAAGGGCCCTACAAGGTCCATACCCCACATGGCGAAGGGCGTAGGGCTTGCCAGGGATCGGAGGTTGGCTTGAGGAAGCCTTTTGATAGGGGAGAATCTTTGGCAGGGGCCGCACCTCTTGACTAAGTCTTGTGAGTCTTGGAGCATGGTGGGCCAATAGTACCCTTGATTCAGGGCCTTTCGGGCAAGTGTCCTACTCCCCATGTGGCATCCGCCGATCCCCTCGTGCAGGTCTTTGAGGGCGTAGCTGGCCTCGTCCTTGGCGAGGCAGCGGAGGTATGGTTTGCCGTCGGCCAAGGTGTACGAGCGCTTGAAGAGGATGTTATCGATCATGACGAACCTTTCAGCTCGGATTCTGATTCGTCTGGCCTCGGCTTTTTCTTCAGGAAGCTCGGCCCTGCTTAAGAATTTTCGGATGGGAGTGGTCCAGTCGTCCGGGCTGGTCCCCTCTTGCACACACATCGCTTCCGGCTCTGGGCTACTGATGCTTGGCTTCAAGAGGACCTCGACGAGCACCGTACGATCGAGACCCTCGAAGGAAGAAGAGGCAAGTTTGGATAGCGCATCGGCTTGGGCATTCTGTTCCCTGGGGACTCTGACAACCGCAGTGCCGTCGAAGAACGCCAAGAGTCGTCTGACTGCCACCAAATACCTCATCATTCGGTCGTCACGGGCTTCGTACTCTCCGGTGATTTGATGGACCACGAGCTGAGAGTCGCTAAATGCCCGGATTCGCTTGGCACCGGCTCGGTGGGCGAGGGTCAATCCGGCGATCATGGCCTCGTACTCTGCCTCGTTGTTGGAGGCTGGAAAGTTGAGGCGCAGGGAGTATTGAAGTAGGAATTGGTCGGGGCCAAGAAGGATGACGCCCGCCCCACTCCCCATTTCGCATGACGAGCCGTCAACAAAGACCTCCCAGGTCGGATCCGATTCTTCTATGTCAGGTTGCTCGGAGACGGTGCATTCAGTTATGAACTCGGCGAGGGCCTGTCCTTTAATGGCCGCCCTGGGATGATAGCTAATGTCGAACTGGCTCAGCTCGATCGACCATTTGACTAATCGGCCGGAGTTTTCGAGCTTGTGGAGGACAGTCTTCAGTGGTTGGTCGGTCAGTACTTGGACGGAGTGGGCCTGGAAGTAAGGTCGAAGTTTTCGGGCTGCCATAACCAGGGCATAGGCCACCTTCTCTATCTTCGCGTATCTCGTCTCGGCTGGGTGCAGTACTTTGCTCACATAGTACAGTGGTTTCTGAACTCCTTCCTCCTCTCGGACGAGGACGGCGCTGAGGGCGCAGTCCGAGGCGGACAGGTAGAGCCAAAGCGGCTCGCCCGGCTCGGGCTTGCTGAGGAGAGGCGGGTTGGCGAGGTATTGTTTCAGCTGCTCGAAGGCTTCTTGTTGAGGGGTACCCCACTCGAAGCCCCCTTTCCCGCGCAAGGCTTTGAAGAAGGGGAGAGATTTCTCCCCTGACTTGGAGAGAAAACGGCCGATTGCCGCCAACCGACCTGTGAGCCTCTGAACCTCTTTGACATTCCGGGGCGGGGACATGTTAATGATGGCCTGTATTTTTTCGGGGTTTGCCTCAATGCCGCACTGGCTGACGATGAATCCTAAGAACTTCCCCGTGGAGACGCCGAAGGCGCATTTAGCCGGGTTGAGT
Source organism: Hemerocallis citrina (assembly GCA_017893485.1). NCBI lineage: Eukaryota > Viridiplantae > Streptophyta > Magnoliopsida > Asparagales > Asphodelaceae > Hemerocallis > Hemerocallis citrina. Next base: position 227,337,110 of record CM030364.1, on the reverse strand, counting down.
CTCATGTTGTGGCGTCGGAGGACACCGAAGGCTTCCTCGAGGTCGGCGACGTGGTCCGGCCCAGCCCGGCTCTTGACAAGCATGTCGTCGACGTAAACTTCTACGTTGCGGCCGATCAGGTCCTTGAAGACTCTGTTGACGAGTCGCTGGTACGTGGCTCCGACATTTTTCAGCCCGAAAGGCATAACACGGTAACAATAAAGACCTTGGTCGGTGACGAACGAGGTCTTGGAGATGCCTGGTGGAAACATCCGGATCTGATTGTACCCCGAGAACGCGTCCATGAAGGACAGCAGCTCGTGCCCTGAGGTCGCGTCTATTAAAGCGTCGATGCGCGGGAGGGGGAAAGGATCTTTCGGACACGCTTTGTTAAGGTCCGTGAAGTCAATGCAGATTCGCCAACCCCCTGTCGCTTTCTTCACCATGACGACATTGGCCAACCACTCGGGGTAGCTGACTTCCTGGATGAATCGAGCGGACAAGAGCTTGTCCACTTCTGTTTTTACAATTTGTTGCCTCTCCGGGGCGACTTTGTGCCTCTTTTGGACGATCGGTTTAGAGTCAGGGAGGACGCTCAGTCGGTGCATGATCAAGTCTTCGGAGATCCCGGGCATATCGGAGGGCTTCCAAGCGAAGAGATCAACGTTGCGGCGGACGCAAGCGATGATGCCCGTCTTCAGGTCTTCGGCGAGTGAGCAGCTCACCCGGAACCATTTTGACTCATCCTCGGTGTCGAATAGGACCTCCTCCAGTTCGTCAACGGGCTCGGGGGCGGGGCCGTCTCTCTCGGGTTCGAGTTCAACGGCGCTGAGGGGGAGTACGCCCCCTCCCCCGGTGGCAACGCAACATGACCGTGCTGCTTCGACGCTGTTTCGGACGATGCTGACCCCTTGGGGGGGGAATTTGAGTTTCAGATGGTGGGCCGAAGGTATCGCCTGGAGGGAGTTTAGCCCGGGCCGGCCGAGGATGGCGTTGTAGGCCGCCTTGACGTGGATGACCATGAAATCCAAGGACTCGGTCCTCTTGTCAGGGGCCGATCCAGCGGTGACGTCGAGGGTAATCATTCCCTCCACTACGACCGGGACGCCCGAAAATTTGAGCAACGTGCATCCTGCTGGTTTGAGTTTCCCTCTGGATAATCTGAGACTTTCGAAGGTTCTGAGGAAGAGAATATTTACCGAGTTGCCGTTGTCAACAAGGATTCGGCGAACCTCACAATTGGCCATGTGGAGGCTAACGACGAGGGCCTCGCCGTGGGGTAGGTGAACTCCTTCGGGGTCCTCTCCTGAGAAGGAGACTGGCCGCGGTTGTAGCTCGGGAGAGGGGCTGTACTGAATAGCGTTTGTCTCCTGGGTGAAGGTTCTTTGGGAAGTATCGGATCCTCCCCCCACCGGCCCCCGTGGATGTAGTGTAGGGTGAATGGCGTATCCATGGATACCTCGGATTCGGGATCCTGACCCTGGGTGCGGTTTGGGTTAGGGTTCGGGGTTGATAATCCCCGGTTCCTATCACCTTGCCGACCCCGTGGGCCGTCGTCCCTGTGGGTCTGCCTCGGATGGTTCGGGGCCGGGTTGGAAGCGGCCCTTCCCCAGCTGTGGGTAATCTCGCGGTTGAGGATTACTCCCCGGAGGTCGGGCTGGGCTGGCCAGCCGACGCTCCTTTGGGACTCCCGAGGGGGAGCCTTGTGTTTCGACGTGCGTGGCCTGGCTTTATCAGTGGGTGGGGGCGAGTCCCGTCGGTTGACGGAGGAAGCAGCCCCCTTGCCTTTGGAGGGCATGAGGGTTCGGCTGTCGATGGCCTTTGAGGGTCTGGGTCGGATCGGCTTCTGGAGCAGCTGGTTCCCACAGACGGTGCCAACCTGATGCTGTTTATTTCTGGGAGACGTGTGGATGCACCAGGTGTGAGTTCGGACTCAATTTATATTGAAGGAGAATGCCGCTCGTCTGCCGACCTTTGGTTGACCTTCTGGGACCTACGATGAACTCGAAAAGATGTTGAAGGTTGGGCTCGGATCGGAAGGGTCGGATCCGAGGTCTTGTGTACCTGCAGACGGTTCTGAAACACCGGAATTTATCCCGGCGGCAGACCCTCCGACGCTCTAGTCAGTCTCTGTGAGAGAGTAGCAATAACTAGGTATAATTAAGTGGCAAAAGATTCATTACCTCAAAAGGTGGGTAGGGGTCTAGTATTTATAGAGAATCCCAATCGGGTTTGGTTCCACTTGGGGGCCGGGTCTGGATCCGAAAGCCCGTGGGCCTGACGTGGCAGAAGGCCCAGGGGGGTTAGGGCGGACGTGGCAATACCAGGAGTGGTATAGGGCTGACGTGGCAACACCCTTGGCGGTATTTGGAGTTGACGTGGCTGATCGTGGGTCTCCTGTGCTGCGGGGGGGAATAGGAAGGCCCAGGCTGCGCCAGGTCATCCTTCTGCCCCGCCAGAGAGGGGGGACAGCCCGGGGGACTGTCCCGGATCGGACTCCGAGGGCTACTGAGGCTCGTCGATACGAGGAGGCCAGTACTGTGAGGGAAAACACGAGGTTCGGCGCCGACCCTGAAGTGGTTCGGAGCCGAACCAGGTTGCTATCTTTACCTTTCTGAGTGGGAATTGTATTGGGCCCTGGTTGGGCCTCAGGCCATTTTTACCCTGTCACACTTACCTAGAATCAAAACTAAGCCGTTATTCAATCATGCTATCATGAGTTGAAATAATACCTTACCAAATTAAGGAGTCGTGCGAGAAGACCTTTGAGTCGTCAGAGGCATCGAAGATGGTATGATATTCGATTAGTAGTTGTCAGAGGCGTTGATAGTCAAAGGCAAAAAGGACATCGAAGTCGTGGGAGATGGAATGTGCTGTAAGAGGAAGAGCTGCAGTGGGGCTGGGGAAAGGGTTTGAGAGAGGAGGAGGATGATGCGAGGATTTAAGGTTTTGACTGAGAACAAGATCAATTTTGGGATTTAGGTTTTTCAATTTGGGTTTGATTTGAGGGTTTCGATCAAGATTCTTTGGGGATACAGATGCAGGGATTAAGATGACGATGTGAAAAATTAACGGCTAGGATTAAGATGATCATGTCAGATCTACGGTTCAAATGTTGTTTGAATGAATGACTAAGATCGAGTTACCGAAATTGATGTTTGAGATCGCCTATGGACAGATTTATTGCGGTTTGTATAATAGAAATAGATATAAAATACTCCATCAATTTAAAATTTTTAATATTAAAGATTATAGTGTGTGATGTATAAACCAGCTATTTTTGACAAACATGCATATATTTTTGTTTGCTTACAATATAAACACGTGCATTTCTGGAAAAGCCAAAACAAAATAAACTATGTGTTTATTTGAAATCAAAACAAAAATTGTAGTTTTCTTCAAAATTATGCCTATATTCATTATCATATATTTTTTTTGGGTTAAGGACGAAATAGTACCCATTGTTTATCTTAATTTTCAAATAGCACATAAAGTAAAATTAATACCCAAATAACACCCAAACTTTTTATAATTGGACCAAATAGCACCCCTGCTAATTTCTAACTGCCATGATGGTCAAAAAGCCGAAATACCCTTTTCAGTTCTTCTTTAACCTCATTTTCAAGTTCAGATTCTTTTTCAGTTTTTTTTTTGTTTTGGTTTTTTTTTTGTTTTAATTTGGTGGTGTTTGAAGGTGATGGTGATGGTGATGGGTTTTGGGGATAGGGGAGATGGTGGTTGGTGGTGGAGATGAAGGTGATGGTGATGGTTGTGATGGGTGGGGTTTATGGATGACGAAGATGGTTGTTTGAGGTGGAGATGAAATTGATGGTGATGGGTTTCGGAGGTGGTGGTGATGGTGGTTGGAGATGGTGGATGTTGCTGCTTTTTTCGGTATGGGAGCAACTAGATGATGTGGACTATTTGAAGGAAAATCTAGAACTTGATCGTTTGACTTTCAACGGTGTTGACTGCCTTTGACTGGATTGACTTGACGATCTGACTCATTTGCACTGTAGGATTCGATTCATGTGGTGACGATCGCCTTTGCTGACCTGAAAAAAGTCCGAGACACTGGGGTTGATCCCAGTGACAGACCCTCCGACGCTCAAGTTAGAAATCAAGAAGACTTTTTGAGAGATTTTGTGGAGAAAATACCGATTACCTATTTCTGGTGGAGATATGGGATATTTATACTCTCTTTGGTCAGTTTCAAGATAATGATTTATCACAACTTTCCGGTGTTTTTAGATTGAATCAGTTATCTCTTCTTCATGAAGAGAAAAGAGTGTTTAAAGAGAGTTTAAACTTTCTTCAAGATAAGAGATATGGTTTTTGAACCATCTCTTATGAATAATCATGGGTTTAAATCATATTTAAACAACTGGATCCATTCTCATTGCACTGGTAGGACAACCCAGTCAAACAAACCTATTTTGGGTCGTTGGGTTTGAAAGATGCCCAATTTCAATTCATTGACCCATTTATAGGTGAAATTACCATTTTACCCCTGAGAGCTTTAAGATTTGTGCCAGATTTGAATGGTCCCGATTATGTTCTATTTTTACCCATACCACAAGCCTCTCACTCCTGAAGATTGAGTTTCTCTGCCTTTGAGGAGTAGTTCGCCGGTTTAAGGGTTTACAGAACTTATCGGAGTTCTCAGAGAAGTCTGGATCTTGCTTGAGTTGCAACGGAATTATTCGGATACCCAAAATTAATTATAGAATCTTCTGGAATGTTTTTGATTTTTCCATAGTTTTCTAATTTTTTACCAAATTTTAATCATTTTTTGAATTTTTTATTAAATTTTCGAGATTTAATAAATAATTATTGAAAATTTTAATTAATTATTCTGAATTAATAATTACTTTTCAGAATTTCAAAAATAATTTTGCAAATTAACAATTATTTTTTCAGAATTTTCAATTAAATTTTTAAGGTTTTTAATTATTTTTTTCAGAATTATTAAATAATTAATTCGATTTAAATAAAGGATTTAATATTTACCTGATGACGTGGTGTGATCCAAAGCATTGATTGCGACTGGCTCGAGAATTGTAGAGAACGAACGGTCTGGGGCGTTGACCGTTCAACACAAAGTGCCCCTTCTTAGCTCGGGGGCACGTTTACTCGGCTCGCCGACTCGCTGCGCCGAACGATGGGGATGGTTCAGCCAAGCGACATGTGGCAATGACCATTAACCGTTGACCACTCAACGGTGTTTTGCGCCTATTTTGATCGGGGGCACGTTTGGTCAGCGCAAACCACTGAACGCTGGAGGTGGTTCAGTTGCGTCGTTCGATCTTCCAAACTTTTGGACTTCTTTTGTCATTTTGCATTCATGACCGTTAGGCTTCCTTCGTCGTTTTTTCTTTCATGAGTGTTGGGCTTCTCTTGCTCTTGGGCTTTCCCAACAGTTGGGGGCCCATGAGGTTTGGGAGCCCACGCGTCGTCTCCCTTTTGCAATAAAACCCCCACCCCCTCCTCTCCTCCTTCATTCTCTTATTTCTCATCCTCAAAATCTTTTCCTCTCCAGTGAAATTATCAGTAGTTGCGGGTATTCACTTTTTCATGCGAGCTTTCCGACCGTAGCTATCACATCCAAGGTATAATATATATATATATATATATATATATATATATATATATATTATCAAAGATGTCTAGGGTGTCTTCGGGAGATGAGACCTGCCCTTCGAGCTATGGTGGAGATGGGCAACTAGTTTCGCGTTCAAGGGTAGATAAAGGGAAGAGAGTGGCAGAGCCAGTTGTGGTCGAGACAATGATGGAGAGAACGAGAGAAGTGGAGGAGTTGGGTAGGCTTCCTAGCCCTTTGTCGCACCTCGGCGGTGTTCGAGACTACTCTGCTGATCTTTTGTCAAGGGTGGTGCACGGGATGATGCCGTTGTATGAGGAGAACGAGCCTCGTGAGCACTCTAAGGTGGATGACATATCTTCAATACTTACGGAGGAGGATTTGAGCAGCATTCGAAAGTGCTTCATGATCCCGAGGAAGTTCGATCTTATCTTTCCAGCCCCTAGGAGTCAGAGCACGTACACCTACTTCTCCTGACACGTGCTTCTTTTAGTTCGATGCTTTTCTCGCGGACCTCCGTCTCCCTCCACCCCCGTTTACGACTGAAGTTCTCCGTTGGTATTCTTTGAGTCCTATCTAGTATATGCCAGACATGTGGAGACATGTGAATGGCTTTGTGCTGCACTGTCAGGCAGCGGTTGAGCTTTGATTGAATGTTTAATGGAGGCTCTACAAGATTCATCAAAAGAATAGGTTAGAGTTTAGATACTATCTTACTCCTCGTTGGGGGTGAAGTTGATTGAAAACCTCGACTCCATAAAACACTGGAGTGACAAGAACTTCCTTGTTTGGAGTCATGAGCCGTGGGTGATTCCCATAAGGTTGAGATAGGTAGTGCCGAAGAGAGCGAAGGCCGACCCATTCTTAAGTCCAGAAGAGGTCGAAATGGTTAAAATACTTTTAGATCGGCCAGCTATGAGTTGGAGGGAGGTGATAGAGGAGTTTCTCTTCAGGAGGGTCTTAGTCCGATCAACCCTAGTATGCATCTTTGATTTTTCTTTGAACCTTACTTTCGCTTTTGTTGTTACTTCTTCTTTTTGTTCATTTCTTGTTTTAATCACTTTGGGTCTTGTTTCACAGAAATTGCAGGCATGGACTTCGACACGGTTATCTCTTAGCGTGTGAGGTTCAACGGCAAAGCCTCTGAGGAGAAGAAGAGGAAGAGGACGACTATAAAACCTTCGGTGACAAAGGTTGCTAGGGGTCCTGTGATCGCCTCCCCAGTGGTGAACTTAGAGTATCCACCTTCTGCTTCACCTGCCCCATCCATCGGGGGATTCACTTTGGGTGTTGCTCTTGCACTCAAGGTTCCACCCCATACTGCGGCGGCAGAGGCGATTCTCACCGAGGAGCACTCGGACTGGAGAGTGATGAAGCAGGATGGGTTCCTTGGGAACTCAGCCACTTGTATGCAGATAGTTCATCACCTTGCGACCCCAATGAATAGAGTGGCGATGGATGCGGGGTCTGTGGGCGGCGACGATGCCTTAGAGATAAACAGGGCTAATATGACAACAAGCTTTCAATATTTTATTTCAGCACTTGACTCTTTACGAAGTAATAAACTTGGTTTTGCCCTTTGTAACTTTGAATCTTTCTCCTTTTGTAGATCACTTGCCACTTCAGCCACTTTTTGAAGTGAGTGGCAGAGCAGGAGAAGGAGCTAAAGGCGGCGAGTGACAAGGACCGAGCAGAGCGGGCGAAGACCGCTAAGGAGTTGGAGGTAGCGAAGCACCTATCGAGGGCTAGGCGACATAGATCGAATTACTGGAGTTGGCCTTGGCGAAGGCAAATGATCAGGCGGCCCGAGAGAAGGAGCGGACGGACTGAGATAGGGATCTTGTAGCCAGGGAGATGGAGAGTGCTGCGAAGGAGGGAGAGTGAGAGAGGATGCGGTGAAGGTGGCGAAGGACCAAGCCGAGGGGTACCTGGCCCTGAACATGGAGAAGGCATATGCCAGGGCTCTTTGGCACGTTGGAGCGAGGGTTCCAGGGTTCGACTGTTCGGGGTACTCTCTGTATGATCCCGTTCACGCCGAAGATGAGGAAGAGGATGAGGAAGAAGGGGAGGAGGAGGAGGAGGAGAAGGAGCAGAATGTTGTAGCGGATCCCATGTTTGTAATAGTAGTGGCTCCGGAGGCAATTGAGGGAAGCGGTCACAAGTCTACTCCTCCCATGGATCAGTCGACCGAGGTGGACCCTTAACTTCTTTCTTAGCTAGTTGGCTTTATTTGATTTTTTGCTCTTGTATTGATGCCTAATAGTGGACTAGCCACCGCTTGTTGTATCTTTACATTCTAATGAAATTTCTTTTATTCGTTCACATCTTGTGTGGTATTTGAGCTTCTTGAGTTTTTAATTATCCTGTGACTTTGGTTATTTCCATTATAGTGATCTATCATTCTTTTCGCCAATAGGTTGTTGTGCACAATGAACATGATCTTTATGACAGTGAGGATGCCCACCTCAGTACCAAGCTCTACGTGATAGAGTTGGGACTTGCTTGTTCATGGGAGAGGCTTTCAAAAGCTGAAGCGGAGCTTCGCCATATGAGAAGAGTGTTGTCCCGAAGGGATAGAGAAGCGAGACGTAACATTGAGATCCTACGAGAGGTGCCTCCAGTCGGTGTAGAAGATCACCCTTCGGGAGAAGCGACCACCGTAGAATCCTCAAGGCTCAAAATCCTTCGTCTCTCTTTGCTCGCGGCTACCACCGAAAGAGACGAGTTGAAGAACGTAGTGCTTGAGAGGAGTTTAGAAGTGGCTCATCTTTGTAACAACCGTAAATATATATATATATATATATATATATATATATATATATATATATATATATATATTCTTTACAAATAAATTTTTAATTTTTCCCACACGTGCTTTACACGTGCTTTTTCTTCTTTGCACGTACTAATTTCGTTATTTTTATTAAAAGTTGTGCATTAAAAATTTTGTTAAGATTAATATAGACAAAATAAATTAAAATTGATGTTAGAGAATTTTAATAAAATTATTTATTAAAGATGAGGTCTAAAATGAAATAAAGTAATGAAATATGAGTAAATTGAAAATTTTGCAAAACACGTGCACACGTGCTTTGCTCACAAAAGAGCAAGGAGGGAGTGGCCATCCATTTGTGAAGAGAGGGAGAGTGGGTGAGAGTGTGGGGAAGTGGGGAGCTATTTTAGAAAGTGGGGAGTCATTTTAACCACTCATTTTTCCTATAAATAGCCCTCCTCTTTTGTCATGAACAACACAAAAATCTAAAAAAAAAAAAAAGAGAATGAAAGAAGGAGACTTGCGGTTTGTCAAGGAGAGAGAGGCTGGGATTTCATTGGTGGCTAGGAGCTTGGAATCTTGGAGCAAAATTCTAGGAGCTACAACTATTAGGAGCTTTTTGAGGTGGGTGCTTGTTTTGCTTTCTAATTGTTTGTAGAATACATGTCTTGGTAAATTGTGCTTGAAATGAAAATTGGTATGTGTTTTTTTAGTTTATAAACCTTTTATATGATGCATGTTAGATTGTCGTGTGTAATCTAGAGTTTTTAGGGGTAGATAAATATGAGAAATTAATGCATATTAGTTAAAAATTACAATATAGATATTGATTTTCATGTATTCAAACTATTAATTTTATTAGAGTGTTTTAGTGAGGATGTCATGTGTATTGATTTATTGCAGCATACCATGATAAGATCATGTATATAAATTGTATGTGTATATAAAGCTGCTAAGTTACGACTAAAAATCATGAGAAATTAGGTGTGGATTATAATTAGATGGTGGGGGTGAGAATTTTTCATAAATTCAGAATAATGGCTAAAAGAAAATATATTTATGCTAATTTTTGTAAAGAGTAGTCAAATTGATTAATAGAAGCATATGAGTATGATGTTTCTAAAAATTACTATTTAAATTAATTTGTGTACAACTTCATTCTACTAATGATAAAATTAGAGAAAAATCGTCTCTGGAAATTTAGAAGTGTAATTTAGGAGTAATAATTATGAAGGAAAACGATAGAAATCAAAATATATGAATAAATCAAAATGATATGGAAAGCAGAGAGCAAAGTTAAAAGATTTTGAACACATATATAATTAGAAAGAGCATTGGACTTAGTGGTTAGCGCGTTGTGTTTTGGGGCTTCTTTGTCTCGGGTTCGAAACCTGGGAGGCTCTGCCCTTTTGTAAAATTTTTGGACTTTAATAAATAGAAGTAACTGGATTATAAAAGAAACTCAATGTGGATTATATCACAAAAGTGAGTTGGCTTAGTGGTTGGGGCTTGCGGTTAGCTTGCTATTGGTTTGGGGTTCGATCCTGGCCATACACAGATTTTGTTTTAATTTTATTTTAAGGGGGTTTTTCATGTTTTAAAATTTTGGGGAAAATTTAATAATATTCTAAAATATTATTAGAACCCATGGAAATAATTCCACACCATTCTAAGATATATTTTGGGAATTAAAGGTTATATTCACATTAAATAATGTATTAGATGAGTTTTCGAATTCAAATTCAAAAGGGATTGTACAAGATTAAAAAGATTTAAGAGTTGGGAGTAGAATATAGATTTAGAACTCACCTATGTAGAATTGCATGAATATTAATCTATTGTATTAAGTAGATAGTTAAGATGTTGTTACGAGAATGAAATACGGAATCTCCAGTCGACTTAATCTCAAAGAATTTTTGTATTAAGAAATATCTTTGAAGTGTAGTAAAACATTAAGAGGATCTACTAACAAAAAAGGCATTGAATATTATTAAATCGATTAGTTTGGGGTTGTTAATGGAGAAATTGCCTACAAGAATTTGATTGAAAAATAGTTATTTACGATGCTATAAGAAGTTGGCTACTTCATGATTTATAATGTAGAACCCCGTATTTTCGAATATTATTTTTATATTTGAAAATGAATCTAAATTTATTTTTGGAGATTTAATGAATATTTTCAGAAAATTTATCCTTTAAACACGTGCAAAACACGTGAAAATACTTTTGAGAAGTTGGAAAATTAAGTTTTCATCATGAAAAATCATTATTTAATATTTGTGATTTATTTAGTATTTTTTCAGATTTTTCTGAAATTTATTGGAGCTATTTGCAATTTTTGAGAAAAGAAGGACCTTTTTGCAAATTTGACATTTTTAAGGGTTAAAGTGCAAAATACAATTTCTGGACGTTTTGAACAGTATTAATTGAGATTTAGAATGTATATTTTCTTTTAAATCCAAATTTAAATGAGTTTTGATGGAATTTCCAAAGAATGATCTATATATGTAAACTGTATTTTGGAAAGGGTTGTTTTTGCAAAGTTGCGGGTAAAACCCTAATTATCAATCCGGCATATTTAAGTGATTTTTACCCCAGCCTTCATTGTGGATAAAATATTGAATTTTGGGAGATCTATTTTGGGTGGAGCAAAGAGCTTTTGGATCTAGCAAAACGGAGGATTCTTTTGTGGACTATTCTCGAAATCTAAGGTGAGAGATATAGAAATTGCTTTGTTGTTTGATTCATGCGTGTGACTTGTTTTGTTGTTTGATTTTGTGAGTATTATAATCCATCTTGTTGATTGATCTATGTGTACAAATACCATGATGTAATTGGATGATGTGAACAACATAGATATTGTAATGTAGTATGAATCACGTGGAAATGGTGGATGAAATAGTGGATCCTTATTATTGAAATTGTTTGCTAAAACATGTTGAGATTTGAGTATAAGCATCTGGACATTAGAATTATAAAACAGATTCTTATTAGATTTGTGAAAGAAGTTTAGACCTTGTAAAACCCTAACGAAGGATTTGTGATCTAGAACATGAGAACTCAAATCTAGACTTATTGATGTTTTGAGTGATATATACAAATACCTGATGAAGATTCGTTGAGAATTATTTATTTTCCTGAACACGAGCTATTTTCATAAACATTGATTCATTAGAAGCTTCAGAAATTGATTTGGTAATCAGCCCTAATTTTAAAATCTGTAGGCCATCAGTCGACTGGTCTACTGTGCAGTCGACTGGTACGAGCCTGATGCTTTATTGTTGAGATTGTTGAAAGAGTGGTTCTGGACAGTCGACCTAGCTCATAGGCAGTCGACTGGTCCACTGAAGGAAATATTTGTAAGAATTTTTAGTCCTACTGGACAGTCGACCTATAGTCCTTTAAGTCGACTTATATACTTAGAATATATTTTTGAGAAGATTATTGGAAATTATCTCGGGTAAGTCGACTGATCCCTTTCTTAAGTCGACTGCTAAATGACTTAGTTTATTTTTGTGAAACCTTGAATTTGGTCCTCTGGACAGTCGACTTATCATCAGTATGAGTCGACTGGTACTGGAAGATCTTTGTGAACTTTAGTGCTATTTTGTATGATTGGTTCTTCAGATAATTCAGTTAAGTATTAAGTTTGAGACTTTTAGTTGAGCCACTTTGTTTAGTGGAACCTTAGTTTAGACCTTTTGAGTTTGAGTCTCTAGTGGTGTGTGACCCTAGTATACCGGTGTTGAGTTATTTGTTGAGGACCACTGAGGCATTTCAGTTATTTGGATTTGAATTTAGGCCGGTAGGGTATATCACTCTAGGAGATTCGTTGAGTAAACCATTAACCCAAAATGATAAGGACAGGCACTAGTGGTGATATGATGAACGGGAACATGAGTCAAGAACCTCAGTATGGCTTTCGGTGTGGGACAATCTCCGGAATTATCACAGTAGATTATTAGTGGTGTGGGATATGTCTCCGGAATTATCACAATCATGTGGTGTGGGACAATCTCCGGAATTATCACGGTAACTACTTGTGGTGTGGGATTGATCTCCGAAATTATCGGAGTCGAGGTGAAGCACATGTGGTATATTGTGGTGACGTGTCAATGTTTCGGTGTGGGATGATCTCCGAAATTATTCAAGTGAAATATCTTGGGTGTAGGATCCATCTCCGGAATTATCGGGCATGAGATACTATCCATGGTTTATCTTTATCTCGTAGTAGTCATCGTGTTAGGATTAGTTCATAACGCAGGGATTGAACCCTATGAAGTGAAGACGTTAAGGGCTTGCACCGAACCTATGTAGAATGGGATGCATAGACTTCGACAAGTACGCATTAGAGAGTCTGCATATAGAACTTGTGTTTTCTTGGCTTGGTTTTATGCATGTGGTTTTCTTGTTTTCCACACATGACACTTAGCTTAGTACCACTTGATATTTTATGTACTGTCATTTCGTATTTCTCATTTTTCTTATTTAGTACTTGTTGTTTAAGAATTTATGAGGCATGATCTTTTATGTTGTTGTTTGTTTATTTTTATATTTCTCACACCATTTATGGCTGACCCCTTTAGTTTGGGGGTTAGGGATTCTCTCTAGCCTCACATGTTGCAGGTTGTGCTTAGAGTTGGAGATGGGATGCTTAAGTTGGTTTTGAGAAATAATTGATATATAAGAGATTTTGTGTAAATTTGTATTATCAGTTTTTGGGATAATTTGCGTTGTAAATGAAGAGAATATTGAGTTGATTTGTTTAGAGTTCCGTTGTGTATTGTAAAAGATTTGTTGAGATAAAAGAAAAGTTGAAAATTTTAGTGGTATTGATTATGTTTAATATTGTATTGAAGCGGATCACTGGGAATGTGCCACGTATTTTCTATGTTATTAATCTAGAAATTCGGGGCGCTACATATAAACATGAAGAAAATGGATGAATAATGCATGAAATATGTATGTTGAGGTTAGATGTAACCTAAGTGATCTCTATAGTGAGATGGTTGTTGGAATCTAGAGGCTGAGTGAGACCCGTAGTTACCGAAAATTTGTGAATAAAGAAATTTGAGAAATATCCAGTGCAGGCTAACATTTTTCTCGTGTGTTGATTTAAGTCTGGTAGGGTAAGCTAGCTCTAGGTTGTGATGATTACAATTAAACCTAAGGATAGGCAATAGGAGGAGATGTGATGAAGTATGGGCAAACATGAGTATGAGGGCCACAAATGATTCGTGGTGGGAGATTATCTCAAGAGTTATCGGAGTGTGAGGCATGACGTCCAAAATCACTTGCGGTGTGGGATTTATCTTCAGAATTATCGGGATCGAGGCGACGCTCGTGGGATATTTGTGTGATGAGGTACCATATAACTCGTGGTGTGGGCTTTGTCTCCAGAATTATCGGGGTGTGAGGCGTGACGTCCGAAAAATCACTTGCGGTGGGAGAATGACTCTCAATAATTATCGGGGTCATGGCTCGTGGTGTGAGTTTTATCTCCAGAATTATCGGGGTTACGACTCGCGGTGGGAGAACGATTCTCAAGAATTATTGGGCCGGTACTAGATACTCACAGGATATCTAAACCTTACATTAGTCACCGTAGTAGGATTTCAAAATGAAGGATTGAACTCTATATTGTGGAGTGCGTTAAGGGCTTGTCCTCAGACCTATGTTGTATGGAATGCATAGAATCCGAACAAGTATGCATTAGTGTCATCGTAGTGTAAGATCTACATTAGGCATTAAGTTCATATCATATACAGACATGTTTAGGATAGTCATTTTTCACACTTTGTTGTACATTCAAGTGTGTGTTTGCTAAAGTAAGAGAATCGCTGTATTATAGCATTATGTCAGTTGTATACAACTGATGTGCCTACTGTTTTCAAGTGTAGGATTTGGTTTAGTGAAAGACATAGAGATGAGTTGATACTGATGATTACTTCCAGATTAAAGTTATTAAATTTTAAAGTTGTATATTTTCTATAACTTCCGTTGTGCATTTGTAACAGACAATGTATAATGAAAAGTTTTAAATTCCTTATAAATTTGTACGAATTGAAGTAAAAGATCCTTTATTTGCTACGAATTACATGTATTTGGAATTCGGGGCATTACACATTTTAGGAGAACAATCCTTGAATTTTCTACAGGAACTAGTGCAGGTGGTTCGACGTATGCTAGCGTGCCCCGTTTGAAATTTAAAGTGAGGAATGATTCTCACAAAGAGAGGCTTATTGAACAAGAGGTGGAAATTCATCGGTTGAAACAACTTCTTGAGGGTAGTAATATTAGGAGCACTTCTTGTTCAAGGGAGATCATTTCATGAGCTGACCCTATGTTTGCCTGAAGTTCCATAAAATCTTGGAGACGCTCAAAGCGGAGTGGCTGGTTCTTCTATTAGGGTGTCAGTTGGAGGGGCGGCAAGAGTAGTGGGTCCCGAAGGTACGACCCGACTCGCAGGTCTGGATATTTCCTCGGACGGTTCGAGAGAACGAATAGTGCTCGGGTGTCTACTGGAAGCCATAGACCATGTGTGTCCCGCAAGAGGAGCATCCCTTTACCATGAAAGAGTTAAGATGACGCTGAATGAGATTTTGTAACCTGTAGAAGCTTGTCTCTCTATAAAACTTGTAACCAAGTTCCTCTTTTTGAAATAAGATTCCCATAAGTGTCTTGAGCAAATGTAGTTGTGAGTTGTGTGTGTGTGTGTGTGTGTGTGTGTGTGTGTGTGTGTGTGTGTTTTTAAATTTTTATTTGAGTTTGTGTTTGTGTTTATTTAAGGAGCATTTGAACGGCGAGCCGAACTTTGTGTACTTGCTCTGGGGAAAGTGTCTAAAGCGGCTCTATGAACCGCGAGTAGACTCCGAACAATAGTGACGATGAGTTTCGGGAGCACTCGAATGGTGAACCGAATCCCGTGCACTTTCTTAGAGGCATGTGGCTAAGGCGGTTCTATGAGCCATGGATGGACTCCGCACCTATCCGGGTTGTTTCAGGAGCACTCGAACGGTGAACCGAACCCCGCCTTCTTACTCGGGGGTAAGTGGTTAAAGTGATCCTATGAGCCGCGAGTGGACTCCAAACAATAATGACAGTGAGTTTTGGGAGCACTCGAGTGGCGAACCAAACCCCGTACACTTGCTCGGGGGCATATGGCTACGGCGATTCTATGAACTATGAATGGACTCCGCACTTGCCCGAGTTATTTCAGAAGCAGTCGAATGGCAAACCGAACCCCGCCTTCTTGCTCGAGGGCAAGTGGCTAAAGTGGTCCTATGAACCGTGAGTGGACTCTGAACAGTAATGACGATGAGTTTTGGGAGAACTCAAGTGGCGAACTGAACCTGTACACTTGTTCGGGGGCATGTGGCTAGGGCATTTCTATGAACCACGAATAGACTCCGCACTCTTCTAGAGTTTGGCACTCGTACGGCGAGATATACCCCCACACACTTGCTTGGGGGCAAGCATGCCCGTGCGACTTTATGGATCTTGGACGGATTCGGCAATTGTCCGTTGGAGTGCGTGGCGAATGGATGATGTTTGTTTGGGCAAGTACCATGTGTCTATCTTATTACTTCCTCAGGTTGAACTATTCAAGGAGTTGTTGATCTATATAAGGAATTTTACAAAAGAAAAGACTAATTTTATTGAATGATTCAAACTTAAGCGGCTGTTTCAATGCAAGCCATTATTACATGCTGTGACTGTTATAATCATCGACCTTTATTACAAATTTGATGCTAACTACTAAGCGAGGGCGTTAAGTGATCTCTTAATACTTTTTGAGGTGCACGGCATTCCAAATTTTGTATATCCTCTTCCCCCCATGTCTTCAAGTCGGTAGGCCCCTGGGCGGACTACTTATGAGACTTTGTATGGTCCTTCCCAGTTTGGGGCAAGTTTTCCTTTCTTTCGGGGGTTCGATATCTCGAGCTTTCGAAGGACTGGGTCTCCTTCCTAAATGTTGGCTAAGCGAACTTTCTTATTGTAAAATCTCTCTACCTTATGTTGGTAGATGTTTCTTCGGAGGGTAGACTTCTCTTGGACTTCCTCGAGGAGGTCAAGATTGGCTCGAATGTAATTCGATTTTTGCTCTTCATTGAACGAGAGGAGGCGAGGAGAAGGTATTCCCACTTCTAGAGGAATGAGAGCTTTTGTAACAAAAGTTAGGTTGATCAGGATTTCTCCTGTGGGAAATCTCTTCGTGGTTCTATAGGACCAGAGCACACTTGGGAGTTCTTCAACCCATTGTCCCTTTGGGGCTTCACCAAGCCTCTTCTTGAGGCCATCCAAGATTTGTCAATTGGCGTTCTCGGTTTGATCATTGGTCTGGGGGTGTGATATTGAAGAGAAACGCTGCTCAATACTTAGATCGGTGCAAATTTGTGGAACCCCTTACCAGCAAATTGAGTTCTATTATCAGTGACCAGGATGCGGGGGATCCCAAATCGGCAAACAACGTTCGTCCAGAAGAACTATTGGACTCTATGCTTAGTGATTGTTGCAAGTTGTTTCTCCTCTATCCACTTTGTAAAGTAATCAATAGCGACCACTAGGGCTGCAAACGAACTGAGCTATTTGTGAGCTACTTGGCTCGAGCTCGGTCAAAGCTCGGCTCGTGTCGAGCTCGAGCCGAGCTTGAGCTTGAAAGCGAGCTCGATACATAAATGAGCTAAGCTTGAGCTTGAAGGTACATGGGTTTTAGGCAGAAGCTCGCGAGTATTCAGCTCGAACTCGGTCAAAGCTCGGCTCGTGTCGAGCTCGAGCCGAGCTCAAGCCTGAAAGTAAGCTCGATAAATAATTGAGCCGAGCTCGAGCCTCAAGGTATTCGGCTCGACTTGGCTCGTTTGCAGCCCTAGCGACCACTAAGAAGGTCCGTTGTCCAATTGAGGGGGGGGGGGGGGGGAAGGGCCCGAGAAGATCCATTCCCCACATCGCGAATGGAATGGGGCTTGACACGGAACTAAGGTTGGCTTGGGGGATCTTCTTGATAGAGGAGTGTTTCTAACAGGGGAAGCACTGGAGGACATTGGTTCGAGCATCACCGAGGAAAGTGGGCCAGTAGTAACCATGATTGAGTACATTCTGTGCAAGGGATCTTGTGCCAAGATGGCTGGTGCCAATCCCTTCATGAACTTCTTTCAGAGGATAGTTGGCCTCTTCGGGGGAGAGGCACCGAAAGGTATGTTCGACCATTAACTTGAGTATATGAGAGCTTATAAAGGACCCCTTCTACAAGTATGTACCTTTGAGCCCTTACCCGAATCTTTCTCGATTCTTTGGTATCCGCAGGGAGTATCCCTTTATCGAGGAAATCGACTAAGGGTTTCATCTAACAATCTTCAGGTGCTCGACAAACTATATGCATGAGCTCCAGTGTTTCTTCTTCAATTCTTGGTCTGAGTAGGACTTCATTCATCACAGTGTGGTCAAGTCCGTCAAATTAATAGGAGGTGAGCTTGGAGAGGGCTTCTGCTTGCCCGTTTTCTTCTTGCGGAATGTGAGTGGCTTCGACTTCTTTGAAGGTAGACATGATCTTCTTTACATACGTTAAGTACTTGACCATACAGTCATCCCTCGCCTAGTATTCTCCCGGATCTGGTTCACCACTAATTGTGAGTTATTGAATACTCGGACTCTTTGTGCCCCCGCCTTCTTAGCTAGAAGGAGACCGGCAATCAGGGCTTCATACTCGGACTCATTGTTAAAAGTTGAAAAACTAATGCGTAGCGAGTATTGCAGGATGAACTCATCAGGACCAATCAAGATAACCCCAGCTCTGCTCCCTTCGAGGCAAAAGGACCCATCCACATACACAATCTACAATAGGGGGTTGTCTCCTTTCTGGGGAGGATCAGGGATTGTGCACTCGACGATGAATTTGGCTAAAGCTTGGGCATTAATTGCAGTTTTGGGGAGGTAGGTGATATCGTGTTGGCTAAACTCAATTGACCACTTCATGAGTCTCCCTGAGCTTTCTGGTTTATGAAGGACTTACTTGAGTGGTTGATCAGTGAGGACCCATTTAGAATGTGCTTGAAAGTACGCTCTAAGCTTTCGGGCGACCGTCACTAGGGCATATGCCATCTTCTCCGTCTTTGGGTACCGGAGTTCAGCATCATGGAACACCTTGCTTACATAGTAGATCGGCTTCTGCACCCAATCTTCTTCTCTCACCAACACAACACTAATGGTTTGATCCAAGGCGGCCAAGTAGAGGTAGAGGGTTTATCCGAGTGTATGCTTTCTTAGGATGGGAGGATGGGTGAGGTATTCTTTAAGGCTTTCAAAAGTAGGTTGCTTCTCTACCCCCACTCAAAATTCTTTGCTCCCTGAAGAGATTTAAAGAAAGGGAGACATTTCTTCCCCGACGTGGATAAAAAGCATCCGATGGCGGTGAGGCAGCCTGTAAGCTTATGAACTTCTTTGATCGTGGTTGGAGGAGACATGTCAAAGATGGCTTTGATCTTCTCAGGATTGGCTTCAATTCCTCTCAGACTCACCATAAATTCCAAGATCTTCCCTGAGGCAACCCCAAAGGCACACTTCGAGGGGTTCAACCTCATGTTATTGATCCGGAGTACATTCAATAATTCTTAGAGGTCGGTTACATGGTCTGCTTTCTTAAGGCTCTTCACGAGCATATCATCTACATACACTTTCATGTTTTGGCCGATATATTCTCTAAAGACTTGGTTCACCAAACATTGATATGTAGCCCCGGCATTCTTCATCCCGAATGACATTACTCGGTAGCAGTAGAGCCCCGTGATTGGTGATGAAGGAAGTCTTCGGGATATCTGGTAGGAACATTCAGATCTGATTATATTCTGAAAATACTTCCATAAAGCTTAATAACTCATGGCCTGAGGTGGCATCTATCAAGGCATCTATGATCGGCAAAGGGAAGGGATCCTTCGGGCATGCTTTGTTGTGGTTGGTGAAATCTATGCAGATTCTCCACTTGCCATTAGCCTTCTTGACCATTACGATGTTTGCTAGCCACTCAGGGTAACTAACTTCTTGGATGAATCGGGCTGCTAGAAGCTTCTCAACATCTTCTTTGATGGCTTGTTGCCTTTCGGGTGCAAATTTGCAGCACTTCTACTGGACACGCTTGACTTTCGGATTTACACTTAAGCGGTGCATAATTTAGTCTTCGCCAATGTCCGACATATCTTCAGTTGTCCAAGCGAACAAGTCCCGATTCTCCCTGATGCAGGCGGTGAGTCGCTCCTTGACTCGACGAGGGAGTGCTTTGCTTACATGGAAACACTTAACTTTATCCTCTTCGGAGAAAATAACTTCTGCTAGTTCGTCCATGGGTTTGGAGCTAGCTTGTCCTATATTAGGGGGAGTTCCTGGGCATTAAAGGGAAGAACTGAGCCCCCCATTGTAGCAATGTAGCACGCCCGAGTAGCTTCCTAACTCTCCTTGGCTTCCCCTACTCCTGCAGACATAAGGGACTTTATTTTCAGGTGGTATGCTAAGGCGATTGCTTGGAGGGCAGCTAATCCCAGGCAGTCGAATATAGCATTGTAGGCAGACTTCATATTGACCACTATGAAGTCTAATGCTTATGTTCGAGTAGCCGGAGCCTTCCCTAAAGTTACGTCAAGGGTTACAATTCCCTCGATAATCACGGGGGCCTCGAAGAATCCATAGAGGGTGTACCCAGCAGACTTGAGGCGATCCTGCTTAAGCTTGAGGCATTTGAACACATTCAGGAAGAGGATGTTGATTGAACTGCCGTTATCGACTAGAACTCGGTGCAGTTCATGGTTTGCCATACACATGCTTATCACGAGTGCGTCGTAGTGAGGTGTTCAAACACGTTCCAAGTTATAACACCCTGTACCCAACTCGTACGCAAACAAATAAATCTTAATCCACTGCCCACCACAGGCTGGCCTCACAAAAAGTGTCCGGACTAATAGGTTCCTCTTGATCATTGGCATTCTAATATATACTCTCATTCTCTCTCTCTCTCTCTCTCTCTCTCTCTCCTCCGATGTGGGACTAACCCATGCCCCGTCCACGTCAGCACATGCACAACACTCACTTCCTCTCTTTCTTTCTATCATTTCTGAAATTTTGACCACACATCACACACATTCATCCATCCATCCATCTTCTCATCTCTCCTCCACGCCAGCCAGCACATATAGCCACTCCTTCTTCTCATTTTTATTTTTCTTCATTAATGCCATAGCTCCATAGGACTCTTCTATAGGCTCCCTCATTTAATCCAGTTATCCATAGCCCATAGAAATATATATAGGTCACTCCAATAATCCATATATATCTATTTAATATTTCTCCTAGTATTTTCTTATATACTCTACAAATACGGGGTGTTACACAAGTCTTGATCTGAGAAGGTGATGCTAGCTCCTGGGCTTTTCGGATGCGGGATGTTGTGCACTAAATTTACTTATCAAACAAAAGTTTTTCTTGACGAGCTAGAGGCTCTCCCCATAAGTCCTCCGTGGATAGCATGAAATATCTCTATCCACCCTGATTCCGGAGACTCAGTTGGCCTCTCCGCTCGCTTGTTGGATCCCCTTAGAGGAGGCGGTTCGTCGTCATTTACTTGGGCAAATTTGGCGAGGTAACCTCGTCGGAGCAATGCCTCTACCTCATCCTTAAAGGCTCGACAATTATCTGTAAGGTGACCAAGATCTTTGTGGAAGCACATCACTTGGTTTTATCTAGTCTCTTGTTCGGGGGCATTCATCTTAGGGGGATGTCAAAGGATCCTGTCCTTGTCAACCTCCATAAGAATGGTGGATATGCTTGCATTTAGTGGGGTGTACTTCTCAAAATGAGGCATTGGAGGCACCCTTCTGGGATTTTCAGGGTTCATCTTCGTTAGTGCATTTCCATTTGTTCCCGGACGAAGGCATCTTCTGCTCTTGGGGGCAGATTGCCTATTCAACTTGGATACACTTCTTGACTCATTAAAAGATGTCAGAGAAGTCCTGATGATGTCTTTTGACGTGGGAAGCTTAGAGTTCATCATGTTTGATATTATATATGAACGTGGGCATTGCCATTGCGGAATCATGTGAGGGGAAGGATCTGGACTCAGCCGTGAAGCGTTGGACATAGCTCTTGAGGGACTCCCCATTCCTTTGCTTGAGATCTAACAAGGAAGTAATGGTCTTCTCCAACTTGCGGCTGTTGATGAAGTGTGTGAGGAAGAGCTCCCCGAGTTGGTCGAAGGAAAATATGGAGCTCGGAGAAATGAGAGAGAACCATTCTCGTGCAGAGCCCTTTAAGGTTGCCGAGAAAGTTTTGCACAGAAGGGAGTCAGTTGCTTGGTGAATCATCATTAGAGTTTTAAACTTTCAATGTGGTATACTGGATCGGTCTCTCTGTTGTACGGCTCAAATGTCGGGACCTTGAAGTTAATAGGGACATGAGCCTCAATAATCTTATTGGAGAACGAAGGTATGACAAAACGGTATATTCCCTCTTGTTTTACTTCTTCCTTCTTTAGCGATGCTAGGCAGTCTTTCATCTTTCAGAGATGCCGGAGGACGACATCCTCCTGCTAATCAGATTTGGTGGACCCGTGGAACTCTTCGCGTCGCGGAGGAGTAGAGCGGTGAGGACTGGGTTGTCGGGTCTTAGGAGGAATTATACCGAGGGCTTGAAGGATTTCATTTTTGAACTCTCGGAGCTCGGCTCTAGTGACGGGCACTTCCATATCCCTTCCCGTCTGTCCTGCTGGTTCGAGTTGGACGTCTCATCTCTCAAGGGGGAGTTCTTCAGTGGTCCCTTGGGGAACGACGATCCCTTCGCCCCTAGGAGAGGGGGATCTCCTTCGTATTCTGGGAGAGGACGTTCTTTTGCGCCCCGTGGAGAGGGAGCTCTCTTGGATCTTGGTCTCCGAGGAGAAGGGCTTCTCCTGCTCCCCCACTACTCCGGATGAGAGGCTTCTTCACGAGCTCTCCTCTCTTGAGACAGGTTCGGAGGCCAGACCCCTGCTGGCGACTGAAGATGACCGGATGGAGGTTGGGTTATGGTTGAGGGAGTGAGGAAGGAGTAGATGTGTAAACTGATCATCTGTTTTCAACAAAGGGCCTTGCGGATGGTTCGAGACGACTCCAACGAGAGTCCCCTGACGCAGCTTCTCTCGGTGGAGGCTGGACTTGTTGAAGGAGGGGCTCCTCTTACTTTGGTTGCATTTGTTGAAAGGCGGGAGGAAGGTCCCAAGGAGGAGGTGGTGGAGGAAGAGGTTTGGCTCGTCGGCTTGATGCTGTCGCCTTTCCTTTCCCCATAGGAGGCATGTTGGAAACTTATTTTCACCGATGAAGTTTGGTCAGATTTTCTTTGTTGTTCCCACAGACGACGCCAATCTGTTACTGCTTTTTTCGGTATGGGAGCAACCAGATGATGTGGGTTCTTTGGAGGAACATTCAAGAACTTGACATTTTGATTTTCAGCGGTGTTGACTGCCTTTGACTGCGATTAACTTGATGATCTGACTCATTTGCACCGTAGGATTTGATTAATGTGGTGACGATCGCCTCCGCTGACTTTGACCTACAAAAGGTCTAAGACACTGGGGTTGATTCCGACGACAGACCCTCCGACGCTTAAGTCAGAAATCAAGAAGACTTTTTGAGAGTGTTTGTGGAGAAAATATTGATTACCTGTTTTTGGTGGAGGTAGGTATTTATAGTCGTTTTGGTCAGTTTCAAGATAATGATTTATCGCTACTTCCCGGTGTTTTTGGATTGAATCAGTTATCTCTTCTTCATGAAGAGATAAGAGTGGTTGATGAGAGTTTAAACTTCCTTCCTTCAAGATAAAAAATATAGTTTTTGAACCGCCTCTTATGGATAATGATATGGCTAAAATGGGGGTTAATCGGAACCGTCCAAATCGGGCACGAATCTTGAAGCCCAGGGGTAAAACGGTAATTTCACCTACAAATAGGGTCTGAGATGGGTACTGGGTCTCTCCGTTAAAGACCCAATAACCACAAACGGATCCGCTTCAATCGGGCGCGGGTTTTCACCAGCAATAAAGCCCGATCAGAGGGATAGAATTAAGGCTCCTGATTAGATCCTCATCAACGGCCCCGATTCATGCCTATCCCTCCACTGGGGGTTAGGGATTACATTCCTAATCTGATTACAAGGAGAATATTCCTTATCAGATCACGGGGATTACATTCCTAATCTGTTCACTAAGACGCCTATAAATACCCCCCATCCATCTCCATTAAGAGGAAATCAATCTTTCTCCAGTTTTTGCGCTCTCTCATAATCTCTCTGATTACTGACTTGAGCGTCAGAGGGTGCATCGCCGAGAACAACCCCGGTGTCTCGCACTTTTTGTAGGTCTACGGCGGGAGCGACGATCAGAGCCCGACGGAACAGGTATACAGGTTTACTATTTAGTTTCCCTAAGAATCCACAAATACTGTCTGTTTGCCCCCACACCAAATTTAGCAGCAACAGATTGGCGCCGTCTGTGGGAAACTAACGAATAGAAACCTCTCCTCTTCCCGGTGAACAGATCTTCTCCAGCCATGCCTCCTAGGAAAGTCAGATCAAGAGGGTCCAACAGAGGACCCAACCCCGACCAGCAGCAAGAAGTTCCCATCCAGCCTACCCAACAGCAGGGGCAACTTCCTCCTCCAGCGGAAGACCCGCTGCAACAGGACCTTCTTCCTCCTCCTAATCAGCCACCTCCTAAGGGTCCTAACCCTCAGAAACAACCTCTTCACCAAGACCACGTCTCCATCCACAACGCCTCTTCGGACTCTATGGCCTCCCATCATCCCCGAGCCTCTGGCCGCCACAATACCGCCCTCAATCGCTAGAAAGATGATGACCTTCGCCGCCACCTAGATGAGAAGCGGGCCCGAGAGGGAACCTCCCGCCAACACCGTCCGAACGAGCGGTCCCCTCGCCACCGGGAATATAGAAGGTCCCCTAACCGAAGGGGTCGGAAAGAATCCCCCGAACACTACCGAAGAAGGCCGCACTCCCCTACATGTCGGCAACAGCCCAGGAACAATGAGGCTCCCATCACACGTGCCGAGTTCCAGCAGTTCCAAGCGACCGTCCTACAAGCTCTCAATCTCCGCCCCAACACCAACGCACTCAAGATTCCCTCTCCTCCTCCGGTCCGAAGCCCTCGCCGACGGTCCCCATCTCCTCGTCCTGCTCCTAGCAACTCCCGGCGTACCCCAAGTCCTCGTCGCTCCCGAAGTTACCATCGCCGTAGCCCTCGCTCTCCCTCATACGAAGACGATTCTAGAGGCTCGGCTGATTACCGTCGGAGGGACGACGCCATGTACCGCTGTCTTCATAAGGTAGAGAGGCGCCTAGGTCAGATAGACCGAGAAGAAGAGCTTAGGGGGAGGACCCTACGTCCTAGCCGACCCCCTTTCTCCCGAACCATAGTGGATGCACCTATGCCGTTCGGGTTCAAACCTCCCCAATTTGAGACTTACACCGGGGAGACCGACCCCGTTGACCACATCGAAAGCTTTAAGACCTTGATGCTCCTCCATCAAGCTTCCGATGCCCTCCTCTGCAAAACCTTCCCCGCAACTCTCAAGGGCCCAGCTCGAGAATGGTACTCTCGCCTTGCCCCCTCCTCAATATTCTCCTTCGAGCAGTTCGAGACCCTTTTCGTCACCCATTTCGTAAGCAGCCGTAGAGCTGAGAAGACCAGCATCTCCCTATTGCACCTCCACCAGAAGAAGGGGGAGAAATTGAGAGACTATGTGAAGAGGTTCACAGCTGAAGCCAGGTCCATAGCATCCCTCGACCAGTCGGTCGCTGCGGCAGCATTTCAATCTAATGTCCTCAATTCCAACCTCCGCTCCTCCCTCGCCAAGAAGCCTCCACAGAACATTTCCGACCTCCTCCTTCGCAGTGAAAAGTACATCCGGGCCAAAGAGGCCGAGCAGCGACCCAACTGGGAGGGGTCTTCCTCCGGGTTTAAGAGAAAGGGAACAGAAGAGGAAGGAGCCAAGAAGCTCCAGAAGGATAATGCCGGCCAGCGCCGACTTCCCCCCAGATTCGAGAGGTTCACTCCCCTCACCACTAACGTCTCAACTATTCTGATGGAAGTCGAAAAGGAAGGGATCATACCTCCTGCTCCGAGGATGAACACCCCCGCCAAGAAAAGAGATAAAGAGAAATGGTGCCGTTATCACCGGGACCATGGGCATGACACCAACGATTGTCGTGCCTTAAAGAACTAGATCGAAACCCTTATCCAGAGGGGGCAGCTGACCAGGTTTGTAAGAAAGGACCGAGCCGAACTTCCTCCCCCGCCTCGGGAGGCTAACAAGCGTCCGGAACGAGAAGAGACGCCTGACTTCGAGGAAGAGCGAGTCCTCCACCTCATTCATGGGGGCCCAATGGGGGGCTCCTTAAACTCCTCTCGGAAGGCATTTATAAGAGAAGTCAACTCGGTTCGAACCACCCCTCCTCCCAAAGGCCTCGAAGTGCCCGTCACATTCTCCGACGAAGATCTTGAAGGTGTTCGCACCCCTCATTGTGACGCACTCATCATCAGTCTCCACATGGCGAACTTCAAAGTGGAGAGGATCTTAGTAGACAACGGCAGCTCCGTCAACATCCTCTTCCTCGCCGCTTTTAGAGGCCTAAAGCTCTCCCGAGATAGACTCAAGCCCGCCGGCTACACTCTCCATGGGTTCACGGGAGTGCCGGTGACTATTGAAGGGGTGATCACCCTCGATGTAACCGCCGGCCAAACTCCTACCACCCGAACGGAGCCAATGGACTTCATGGTGGTGGATGTCCCTGCCGCCTACAACGTCATACTGGGTCGGCCCGGCCTTGCAGCTCTGGAAGCCGTCCCCTCAGCATACCATCTTAAGATGAAATTTCCCACCCGGTCCGGGGTCGAGGAAGTAAGGGGCAATCAGGAAACGGACAGAAAGTGCTACATGACCTCTACCCTCGGACCCGTCCTCTCCTTAGAAACTCTGGAAATCCCTCAAGATACTGCTCGGCCGACCTCCGAGCCGGTGGACGAATTGGAGGAAGTGCTCTTCTATGAGCAGGAGCCGGCCCGCAAGTTCTTTGTTAGCAAGACCCTCCCGTCCACCCTATACTTAGACATTGTACAATGCATCCGAAGGAACCAAGACCTCTTCGCTTGGTCAGCTGCAGATATGCCTGGTATCTCCGAAGAGCTCTTAGTCCACCGCCTAAGCGTTGATCCGGGGTCCAAACCGGTTCAGCAGAAGAGGCGCAAGTTCGCCCCCGAGCGTCAGCTCGCTATTAAAGAGGAGGTAGACAAGCTCTTGAAGGCTCGGTTCATAGAGGAGGTGAACTATCCTGAGGGTTATCGAATGTAGTAATGGTGAAGAAGTCCAATGGGACTTGGAGGATTTGTATTGATTTCACCGACCTCAACAAGGCTTGCCCCAAGGACCCCTTCCCTCTTCCGAGTATTGACACTCTGATTGATGCAACCTCGGGACATGAGCTCCTCAGCTTCATGGACGCCTTTTCAGGTTACAATCAGATCCGGATGTTCCCTCCAGATATCCCGAAAACCTCGTTTGTGACCGATCAAGGCCTCTACTGCTACAGAGTCATGCCGTTCGGTCTGAAGAACGCAGGTGCTACATACCAACGTCTCGTCAACAAGGTTTTTCAGGCTCAGATCGGCCGCAATATGGAAGTGTATGTTGACGACATGCTTGTAAAAAGCATCCGGGGCGTCGATCATGTGGCCGACCTCCAAGAAGCGTTTGACGTTTTGAGAAAGCACAATATGAGACTCAACCCGAACAAGTGTGCGTTTGGCGTCTCATCAGGGAAGTTCCTCGGCTTCATGGTTAGCCAACGAGGAATTGAAGCAAACCCGGAGAAGATCAAGGCCATATTAGACATGGCCCCTCCCAGAAATGTTAAAGAAGTTCAGAGATTAACAGGCCGCCTAGCCGCCATAGGGCGCTTTCTCTCAAAGTCTGGGGAGAAATGCCTCCCCTTCTTCAAGGCCCTCAGGGGGGCTAAAGGTTTCGAATGGGGGTAGCAGCAACAGGAGTCCTTCGACCAGCTCAAGGCTTACCTCGTCAATCCCCCTCTCCTCAGCAAACCGATCCCTGGTGAACCCCTCTACCTCTACCTGGCAGCCTCCGAGCAGATCCTCAGTGCAGTTTTAGTGAGGGAAGAAGACCGGGCTCAGAAGCCCATCTACTATGTCAGCAAGGTGCTTCGGGATGCTGAGCTCCGATACCCGAAGATTGAAAAGATGGCTTATGCCCTGGTAATGGCCGCGAGAAAGCTTCGCCCGTATTTTCAGTCCCATTCGGTGGTCGTTCTTACCTACTAGCCTGCTGAAGCAGATCCTCCATAAGCCCGAGACTTCGGGTCGCCTAATGAAATGGTCTATCGAGCTGAGCCAGCACGATATAACTTATCAGCCTCGGACCGTGACCAAGGTTCAGGCGCTAGCCGAATTCATAGTTGAGAGTACTATCCCCGAGTCCAGCCAAACAGTGAAGGGACCACCCGTCTGGTCGGTTTATGTTGACGGATCCTCTTGCAATGAGGGAAGCGGGGCAGGGGTCATCCTGGCAGGCCCAGATGACTTCATCCTCCAATACTCCCTTCCGTATAAACTTCAAAGCTTCGAACAACGAAGCTGAATACGATGTGCTAATAGCCGGTCTTGGAATGGCCCGAAATGCAGGGGCACAACGCCTGCGGATCTTTAGCGACTCACAGCTAGTCGTCAATCAGGTCCTCGGCGAGTATGAAGCACGCGATGACAGGATGGTTAAATACTTAGCCAAAGTCAAGAGTCTCATGGCACTATTTGAAGAGGCCCTCATCCAAAGAATCCCCCGAGAAGAAAATGCTCAGGCCAACGCCCTATCCAAGTTAGCCTCCTCTTCCCTTCAAGGTCTCGAGCAGACCGTACTGATAGAAGTCCTTCTGAAGCCGAGCATAGAGGACGAAACTCCCGACTCTATAGAGACATTGCCTGTCCTCCTCGAAGACAATTGGATGAAACCCCTCGTCGAATTCTTAAGGGACGGACTCCTCCCCGAGGATCCGAAGGAGGCAAGAAGAGTAAGAACCCGAGCCGAGCGTTACACACTAATCGGAGGCATCCTATATAAACGCTCCTTCACCCAGGTGGACGGTCGGCCCTACCTGAGGTGCCTCTCCCCCAGGCAAGCCAACTACGCCCTGCAAGAACTTCATGAGGGCATCGGCAAGGCCCATTCTGGCTCCAGAGCCCTGGCGCGCAAAGTGTTGAACTACGGGTATTTCTGGCCCACTCTCCTACGGGACGCCGAACGACACGTTCGGCAATGCAGCTCCTGTCAGAAGTACTTCGACATCCGATGCCTCCCACAAGCTCCACTTGCCTCCCTATCAAGTCCGATCCCATTCGCAATGTGGGGGATGGATTTACTGGGACCGTTTCCACCAGCTCCCGGACAGTTCAAGTTCCTAGTCGTGGCAATCGACTATTTCTCGAAATGGATAGAGGCCGAGCCCTTGGCCACGATCACCGAAAACAAGGTCGTTCAATTCTTCTGGAAGAGCGTGATCTGCCGATTTGGCGTCCCCAGGGTCCTAATTACAGATAATGGAACGCAGTTCACTGGGGCTGCCTTCCGAGCTTTATGTGAAGACCTCGCCATACAACACCGATTCTCCTCCGTCTCTCATCCTCAGTCAAATGGCCAGGCCGAAAATGCCAACCGACAGATCCTATCCGGCATTAAGAAAAGGTTAGACAAGTGTTCCAAAGGCTTGTGGGTCGACAAGCTTCCCAACGTGCTCTGGAACTACCGCACCACAAAGCGGACTCCAACGGGTGAGAGCCCATTCAATCTCACCTATGGGTCCGAGGCCATCATCCCCCTAGAAGTCGGAATACCCTCTCCTCGTTTGATAGCTTTTGAAGAAGAGCAGAACGCTAGAGAGCTCAGAGCAAGTCTAGGCCTGATAGACGAAATCCAAGAAAGAGCTGCCATACGGCAACAAAGCTACCGAAGAAGGATCGAGCTAGCATACAACAAAAGAGTCCGCCCAATGGACCTCAAAGAAGGGGACCTGGTCATCCGAAAGTTGGCCATCTCATTCCCAGGTCAGAAAAGCAAATTGGCCCCGAACTAGGAGGGACCTTACAAGATTTCTAAAGAAATCTGCCCCGGCACATACTGACTAGAAGATCTCGAAGGCAGGGAGATTCCCAGGACTTGGAATGCCGACCATCTCTCAAAATACCAAAAGAGAGCAACAACGCTTCTCTAAGTAATTCGAGATGTCGAACCATTCCTTTCCTGTTACTTGTAGTAATTTTCTTTCGTAGTGATTTTCTTTCATTTTTCGTTGTAATAACGGCTAGCAACTTTAGAAGCAGCCGATCATTGGATATTAATAAATAAAGTTTTTTCATATTTTTGCTACTGTTTACATCTCTCTGCTTTTAACTCTTCAATCTAACGATGGTTCGGAGTCCAACACTTGGCTCGATTCTGCTTCGCAAGTTCGCTTCTAAGCGGGCTAGAAGTGGTTCGCCATTCGAAATTGCTCCCACAGCCGTTGAACTAATCTAACGATGGTTCGGAGTCCAACACTTGGCTTGATTCTACTTCGCAAGTTCGCTCCTAAGCGAGCTAGAAGTAGTTCGCCATTCGGAATTGCTCCCACAGCCGTTGAACTAATCTAACGATGGTTCGGAGTCCAACACTTGGCTCGATTCTGCTTCGCAAGTTCGCTTCTAAGCGGGCTAGAAGTGGTTCGCCATTCGGAATTGCTCCCACAGCCGTTGAACTAATCTAACGATGGTTCAGAGTCCAACACTTGGCTCGATTCTACTTCGCAAGTTCGCTCCTAAGCGAGCTAAAAGTAGTTCGCCATTCAGAATTGCTCCCACAGCCGTTGAGCTAATCTAACGATGGTTCGGAGTCCAACACTTGGCTCGATTCTACTTCGCAAGTGCACTCCTAAGCGAGCTAGAAGTAGTTCGCCATTCGGAATTGCTCCCACAGCCGTTGAACTAATCTAACGATGGTTTGGAGTCCAACACTTGGCTCAATTCTACTTCGCAAGTTCGCTCCTAAGCGAGCTAGAAGTAGTTCGCCATTCGGAATTGCTCCCACAGCCGTTGAACTAATCTAACGATGGTTCGGAGTCCAACACTTGGCTCGATTCTACTTCGCAAGTTCGCTCCTAAGCGAGCTAGAAGTAGTTCGCCATTCGGAATTGCTCCCACAGCCGTTGAACTAATCTAACAATGGCCCAGAGTCCGATGCTCGGCTAGGCCCTACTTCGCATGATCGCTTCTAAGCAGGGCTAGAAGTAGTTTGCCATTTGGGATCACTCCCATAACTGCCGAACCACTCTAACAACAACCCGAGGCCTAACACTTGCGCTTAGACGCGCTTTGAGAGCCCGCCGCTCAACTCACCTCACAAGACTGCGTGATTGGGCATCAGAAAGAATGCTCGGTGCCACTAGCCCAACACTCATCTCTCCGACCTGCAAACAAACAAATTGGCCGACCAGAAGGCCTCGACGAACTGAACAACAGTCACTCCGGCCACCAAGCTACATGAGCGCAGTCGATCCGCGCCGAACGAGCATCCAGCCGAGCCTCGAAAGAGCTTGGGTTAAGGTTTTGGGGAACCCTCTCCTCGGTTCTGGACTTCGGTCATCACCTCACCCACCATGATCTCCCCTGACCCTGACACCCACGTCGGAGCTGTCAGAGTCAGGAGAAGATCATGGTGGAAGAACGACAACCCATCCTCCCGAAGAGCCTTTCCCTCACATCCGGACTACAGTCGCCAACTCTTCTGCCTTGTCCTCCCCCGACCCTGACACCCACATCGTGGCCGTGAGGAGCGGGAGAAAGGCTGCAGGGTGACCACCCCTCCGAACGTCTCGAGGAGAGAATTTTTCGCAAGGCTGGCATCCGCCCAAGGGCAGACACCATCGATGCCACAAGAGCTCAAGACTGTAGTGACTAAAACAACAAGGGGGGTGTGGTACTTATAGCCTTCCCCCCGAGAGACTGTCATTATGAACCTCGGGAGTCCAACAGTCACACCTAGGGAGCTGAAGCGCCGCGTATTTATTAAAGGGCACCTCTCTTAACGCCCTTGGGAAGGTGGAACGCTCCCACAGATCCCGGAGCACCATTAATGCTGTTAGGGAACTGGTCCCATCTTTTCCAAACAACGGTCACAAAAATAAACAACACACGAGTTCGGCAACAACATTTTATTGATAGATGGGACACGATACAAAGACGGACACAGCGGGATTACAAGTCGTTAAAAAGAAAGTTACAATGCCGACTTATTACACTTGGCTAAAAAGAAAAAATATACAAAAGCTCTCGGAGGCGACGTCTTCAGCACTTTTTCGGAGCCGGAGCGTTCCGCTTCAGAGACACTCGAGAGTGACGACGCTTGTCTCCGGAGCGCGACCCCAAGCCAGAAAATTGAGACGTATCCTCGACGCCGCTTCTAGTAGCTACTCCGACGGATGCTCCGCTCGACGAAATTGCTACCGAGCTCTGCGCGTCCCCCGGACTAGGATGGCCGATGCGCTGACGAGTTGCCATTTCGTAGAAGGTAATGCCCCGATCACTCTCCGCACGAGTGCACGAGGTGCTTCGGACATTGATGGGTCCCGAATGCGGCTTGAGACGAGCCACTTCTGCCTCCAACTCCGAGATCCGATCACGCAACGAGTCGTCTTTGATGTTAACTTCGAAACGAGGGGGTATTGCGGAGTCCGGCATGCCTGATCGACTGGCTATGAGGCACCGAAGATGAGTGACTTCGATACTTTTATCCACCGTCGCTCTCTTCAGCGCTTCGACCTCGGCTGTCAACTGGACCCGATCGGTCGTCAACTTGGCCACTTCAGCCGTTAGCCCCTCGCCTTCCGTCCGAAGCTTCGTCTCTACGGACTGCAGATGCCGGATCTCAGAAAGCAGGTCGTCTCTCTCAGCTGTTATTTTGGACAGGTTATGACGAATGCATTGAATCCGAAGCTCATTACTGAAAGCAGTTGGCGAATATTCACCTTCTCCTGTGGGAGTCATTTCGGCGATTCTGCTTTCCAAACGACGAATCTCGATATCTCGCCGGCCGAGGACGAGCTGGAGATGGTTCCGCTTGCTTTCGGCTCGGCGCAATCCAAGCTCGACTTCGTAGAGCTGCTCTCGGCATCTCGCCAGGCACAACCTCGTCGCCCCTAAGCCAGCCTCGGCTCGAGCTTCCTCATCCGAATGGGTAGGCTCGACGTCTTGAGCAACCACCATGAGCTGAAAAGAGATCGAAGTAATCAGCAAAAGTTCGAACACTGCCGGAGCATCACGCTTGAGAAATTTTCGAAACAAGAGACTTTCAAAACAAAAGAGAGTATTCGACGAAAGGGGGGCGAAAGACGAAGATCCGAACACCAACACTTCAAAAAATTTTCTTTTCATTCATTTCAAAAAAGCAGCGGTGGCCAGTCCGCTATTAAGCGTTATAATGATTGAAAAGAAAAGGAAAAAGAACAAAAAAAGAAACAAAACAAGAAAATGAGGAGCGAAGTCAAGGAGCGACCTCTTTCCCCGGGCGACGAGTTCGAGTGGGAGTCGACTTCTCCGAAGGGGACGCCACCGCCAGCGGAGTGACCACGGTACCGGGGACTTCATCGGTGACCTCGACCTCGACATCACCTTCGTCATCCCCTTCCTCCTCCCCCCTCGGAGTCAGGGTCGAAACCCTCGACGTGGCCGGGGAACAGCCTCCACCCCGAGACGTTCACCTCGGGAAACTTCTTCGACACCCGGTCGATGGCTACGGCGAAGGCCTTCGCCATGTTCTGAGCGAGGAACCCCTGTGCCTTCTCCAGGGTCGCGTCCTCCGCCGCCTTCACAGCCGCCGCCTTGGCTGCCTCGGCTTCGGCCAGCTGCTTGGCCGACCCCTCCATCTGGCGAAGGAGCTCGCCCTCCAACCTCGTCACCTCGGACTCGAGGTGCACCATCCTTGCCGACCTGCCCTCGTGCTCGACGCGAAGCTTGTCGAGCTCGTTCGACAGCCGAGCTTTCTCGTTCCGAGCCTGGTCGGATTCTTGCTTTAGCTCCTTCTCCAGAGCTGTCAACCTCTCGGTGAGGTGACCAAAGTGGACGATGATCTGTAGCAAAGAAGAACCAAAGGAGTTAGAAGAAAAAAAAATTTGGTTGAAAGAGTACAGTGAATGAAAGAAGCTCAAGGCTTACTGATGAACACATTATTATTCACTTTTTAGAGCAATAATCTTAATATAATTAGACATTTAAAAGCTCTCTATATGGTATTTAATTCCTATTTTCTCTTTTCCATAGGAAACAGCTTATAGCAGCAAAACGAAGCAGATTTAGGACTTCAAGGATAATACACAGCAAACTGCAGAGGATCAGTCGACTGGTTCCTCAACCAGGCGACTGGACAGGAGAAGCTGATTTTCCGCAACTCTCGTCACAGTCGACTTACTCTCAAAGACAGTCGACTGGTATGATCAAAGGTGAAATCTACATAAGTCTCGACTCAGTCGACTGGTTCGAAGACAAGTCGACTGGTCTGCGGCGGAGTACAAAGATAAAATCTTCAAAGATACACCTGCATCTAATTTCAAATCTACTTGGATCAAGATTTTATACAGCGAATCAAATCTAAAGACAGGGTATTTTCCAAGTGAACAGATAAGGAAAGAAAGGAGAAAAGAGAAAGATATTAATCATCAAATCAAATAAAGAAGGATCTTCCTGAAAAAGGGGAAACCCTAATTCTCAGCCGTGTTCTATAAATATCAGAATACCATCTCCAGAACGGCTCTCTCTTCTCTCTCCACTCCACGACTCCATCATATATCTCTGAAAAGCGACTCAATCACCAAGTTCCTGAACAAGCATCGAGAACATCACTCCATTAACATCGAAGAAGGAAAGAGAAGATCCAGCAACCAGAAGGCAGTCGACTGTGTGACAGCCAGTCGACCATATTGCCGGAATCCATTAGTTTATTTCTTCTTCTCTCTTTATTCTTTTTATGTTGATCATGTATTCAAACTTGTTAAGCAATAAAGTTATTATTATGTGGAACTAATTTCATAGTTGGGTAGATCGAAACCGTAGTTATGTAGTGCTATGTTCTTCTGAGATCTTCTAATTACTTATTGATTGAATCTGGTTGAATTGACATAGATTAATGATCATCAAACTTGGATCTTGAAGTCTGAGAGCAGTCGACTGAGGTGAGAGCCAGTCGACTGACATACAGCACGTGAGAATATCAAGTTTATGTTATCATTTATCTAAATCTGTTATATGAAGCATATTGAGACGACCGAATCTCGTGCCCATAATTTGTAACAAAGGAATCTTTAGGGGTTCTTGGTTCAATCAACTTAGAGGATCTAGATCTGATACCAAATTCTAGAACTTTAAGTGTTTGTTCGTTTCCACTGATCTTATGTTTTCTTTAAGAACAACTTAGTAAATACTAGGCTGACTACTTGATGAAAGAAACGAATTAGAGTAGATACCATGCCTAATTCTTGGCTTCGGGAAACAATACTTTAAGGAGTAGATACCATGCCCTTGAAGTGAACAAACATGAGTAATTAGAAGTAAAATTCAGAAGGTGACTTAGTATTACTAACTATTGGTGGAGATCAACAACCCAACTATTCAAGAGATATTTGTGATTCAACAATTCCTTCTTAGTTTTAATCTTTTTATTCCTTTTAGACTTTTAAAACAACTCATTATGATTCTTATTATTTTCTATTGATTAGTTAGTTGAAATCTACAATCTCTGTGGGATCGACCCTTGCTATTACTACGATTCGATTCGTGCACTTGCGAGGTTTTTTAATTTGTGTCTAGTTTTATCTATATATTTAGGTAGCTAGATTCCAACAAACAAGTTTTTGGCGCCGCTGCCGGGGATTGTTTAGTATTTTAACTTACAAGTCAGTAGAATTTTATTAGTTTTTCTTTTCTTTTATTAATAATTTTTCTTTTAGGTTACAGGACTTCGGTGAATGCACGGTAGACGATCACTTCGACCAGAACTACTACCAATTGACGCTGAAACAGAACGCACTTTGCACAGACTAGGTAAGTTATTTGCAGCACACCAGTCGACTGCCCACACGAACCAGTCGACTGATCAGAGACCTAGTACACATACAGCAATGGCAGAAGAAACACCCAATCGCGTACCAATGCAGGACAAATTCACTCCTAAGAATATTGAGCAACCTTCCTGCATCTCTTTTCAACCTAATGCCACAGGGAACATGCACCTATCTCCTCATTTACTTAGTATGGTTCCCCACTTTAGTGGCAAACCAGACGAAGAACCTCATCTTCACTTGCAAGACTTTTTCGATCTTTGCAGGACACAAAGCGTCCAAGGGCTTACCGCTGAACAAATCAGGTTAATCTTGTTTCCTTTTTCTTTAAAACTTAATGCTAAGTTGTGGTATAATTCTTTGGAACCAGGATCAATTAATTCATGGGAGCAATTGGCAACGAAATTTTTGAAAGAATTCTTTCCAGCCCAAAAGACCAAACAGCTAAAAAGGGAGATTCAACTCTTCCAACAAAAGGATGGAGATTTATTCTTTGAGGCATGGAAGGATTTCAAGAGCAAGCTTCTCAAGTGTCCTACTCACAATCTGCCTAAGGACGATCAGGTACAAGCTTTTTATGAAGGTTTAAATGACACTAATAAAGCAATTGTTGATGCAGCTTGCAATGGCATTTTGATGAGGAAAAGTGGAGAAGAAGCTATTGAACTTTTTGAAGAACTCAGCGAAAACTCCCAACAATTCTCAACAAGAAGGGGACCTACGAAAAAACAGGGAGTCTACGAAATCTCTAATAATAATAACATTCAATTAGAAATGGCAAACATGAATAAAAAAATTGATATGCTTGTTAATGCAATGTCGACAATGGGTGGAGTTAAAAATCAAACAAATGAAATGTGTGCAATTTGTTCGCATTTAGATCACACAACTGATACATGTCCCATGTCTACTTTCACAGATCAGGAGCATGCGAATTATGTGGGTCGAGGAGTATTTCCACCAAAGAACAATCCATACTCGAACACATATAACCCAGGATGGAGGAATCATCCAAACTTCTCATGGAGCAATAATCAAAACAATCAAGGGAATCAATTCACACAAGGACATACAAGGAACCCTCAGATGGGAAGTGGGTTTGAAAGACCAGCTCCAGAACAGAAGAAGTTGGATTTTGAAACCACTGTTCTTCAATTGCTCCAACAACAACATCAAACAAGCAACCAACAAGGACAAGCAATTCAGAAGTTGGAGACCCAAATTGGTCAAATTGCAAAAGAGCTAAGCGAAAGAAAGGCAGGAGAACTCCCTTCACAAACCATACCAAACCCAGGAGGTCAAGAACAGCTCCAAGCAGTCACAACCCTAAGAAATGGTAAGATAATTGACAACATGGTTGGAACACACACAGACAAACCAGTCGACTGTTCTTACAAGACAGTCGACTGCACAGACAAATCAGAAAAACAACCATCAAAAGCTTTGGGTTCAAGTAAGGTAAGTGAAAAAATAGGGACAGTTCCACCACCATTCCCTCAAAGGTTAGTCAATAAAAAGAAAGAACAACATTTATTTGACGTCTTTGAAACTCTCAAAAAGGTAGAAATTAATATCCCCCTACTTGACGCTATTAAACAAATTCCTTCTTATGCCAAATTTTTGAAAGACTGTTGTACTCACAAAAGAACATTTCAGGTTAAGGAGGACGTGGCGTTGACAGAAGAAGTGAGCACCGTATTATTACGAAAACTACCCCCTAAACTGAAAGATCCAGGTAGTTTCACCATTCCTTGCAAAGTTGGTGAGCACTTCTTTGAAAAAGCACTGTTAGACTTGGGGGCAAGCATCAACCTTCTTCCTTATTCTGTTTACGAAAAGCTTGGATTGGGGGAACTCAAGCCAACATCCATCACTTTGCAATTGGCTGATCGCAGCATCAAGAGACCTAGAGGTATTTTAGAAGATGTCCTAGTTCAGGTAAATGATTTTATTTTGCCTGCTGATTTTGTTGTGTTAGATATGGAGGAATCTTCAATGTCATCCTCTCTACCGATCATATTAGGTAGGCCCTTTATGAGTACAGCTGATATAAAAATTTGTGTTAAAAAGGGCATTATAAGTATGAAGATAAACGGAGAAAAAGTGGAATTTAAAATGTTTGATACACTAAAATTACCACAAGATGATCATGAATGCTATAATATTGATGTGGTGCAGGAGATTGTTGATCAAACATTTCAGGTACATAGCGTTGAACCACTACAAGCCACAATCACTCAATCTCTAACTTTATCTCATGTTGAACAGGAATACGATGACTGGGAGATTGCAGAGACAGTACATCAACTTGAAACTCCACAGTCAGACTCAGGTAAGCCTGCACCTTTATTTAAAAAATTGGTGTCTGATAAAAAGTGTTCTTCTACAGATCAGGCGACTGATGACCAGAGTAAGTCGACTGGTGATCTAACCAGTCGACCAAACCCAGACACCCAGAACAAGTCGACTGCTGACATGGACCAGTCAACTGTACAGAAGCATCCAGACATTGAACTCAAACAGCTGCCCGATCATTTGAAACACGCATTCTTAGGTGAGAACCAGACGCTACCAATAATAATTGCTGCCAACCTAACTGCACAGGAAGAAGAAAAGCTGCTGAAGGTATTGCGAGACCACAAAAATGCAATAGGATGGACCATTGCAGACATCAAGGGAATAAGTCCATCCAAATGCATGCATAGAATATTGCTTGAAAACGATGCAAAGCCTAGCAGAGAGGCACAGAGAAGGCTCAACCCCAACATGAAGGAAGTGGTAAGAGCAGAAATTTTGAAGCTACTAGATGTTGGCATCATCTATCCTATCTCAGATAGCAAATGGGTAAGTCCTATACATGTAGTTCCTAAGAAAAGTGGAGTTACAGTGGTAACAAATGAAGAAAATGAACTTATCCCAACAAGAGTAACCACAGGTTGGAGGGTATGCATTGATTATAGGAAACTGAACAATGAAACCAGGAAAGATCACTTCCCTCTTCCTTTTATTGATCAAATGTTAGAAAGATTAGCAGGATATAGTCATTATTGTTTTTTGGATGGTTATAGTGGCTATAATCAAATTGCTATTGCTCCAGAAGATCAAGAAAAAACCACTTTTACATGCCCATTTGGTACTTTTGCTTACAGGAGGATGCCATTTGGATTGTGCAATGCTCCAGCTACATTTCAAAGATGCATGATGAGCATATTTTCAGACATGGTGGAAAGGTTCATTGAGGTATTTATGGATGATTTTAGTATTTTTGGATCTTGTTTTGACGAATGCCTTAACCATTTGCAGCTTGTGCTTAAAAGATGTGAAGAATGCAATTTAGTGCTGAATTGGGAAAAGTGCCATTTCATGGTACAACAAGGTATTGTGTTGGGACATGTGGTGTCCAAAAGGGGAATAGAGGTAGACAAGGCAAAAATTGACATCATATCAAAACTATCCCCTCCCACTACAGTTAAGGGTGTTAGGAGTTTTCTAGGACACGCAGGTTTTTATAGACGATTTATAAAAGACTTTTCAAAAATCTCCAAACCCCTTTGTGATTTGTTAGCCAAGGATGTTGAGTTTATATGGACAAAAGAATGTACAAATGCTTTTAATACACTGAAAGCTCTTCTCATTTCTGCACCTATTGTCATGGCACCAGATTGGAGCCATCCTTTTGAGCTCATGTGTGATGCAAGTGATTACGCCTTAGGGGCTGTTTTAGGTCAAAGAATCAATAAGAAACCACATGTTATTTACTATGCTTCTCGAACTCTAAACGATGCACAGCTAAATTATTCTACAACTGAAAAAGAAATGTTAGCTGTTATTTTTGCTGTAGAGAAGTTTAGATCATATTTAATTGGTTCTAAAGTTATTGTTTTCACTGACCATGCTGCCTTGAGATATTTGTTGGCTAAAAAGGAAGCTAAGCCTAGGTTGATCAGATGGGTGCTGCTGCTTCAAGAATTTGATCTTGAGATTAGAGACAAGAAAGGATGCGACAATGTTGTGGTAGATCACATGTCCAGATTACTGCACGAGGACGAGAGAAATGTGCCCCCGCTGAATGAAAATTTCCCAGATGAACAATTATTTGCAATAAATATTCACACCCTCGGGGCAGTCGACTGGTCCCTCAACCAGTCGACTTATCTCTCTGAACAACTACCCTGGTTTGCTGATATTGTCAATTTTCTAACCGCTCATGTTTTTCCTCCAGGTATGACACATCAGGAAAGGAAAAGATTGGTGGATCTGAGCAAACACTATTATTGGGATGATCCTTATTTATTCAAATTTTGCTCTGATCAAATTATAAGAAGATGTGTGGCAGACGAGGAACAAAGGAGTATTCTACAACATTGCCACCAATATGCTTGTGGAGGACATTTTGGGCCAAAGAGAACAGCACTTAAGGTATTACAATCTGGTTTTTATTGGCCTAAAGTATTCAAAGATGCTTTTTCTTTTTGCAGGACTTGCGACAAATGCCAAAGGACAGGCAACATCTCTTCTAGAAATCAAATGCCACTACACAACATACAAGTAATCGAGCTTTTCGATGTTTGGGGAATCGATTTCATGGGTCCATTTCCTAACTCATTTGGTTATTTATATATACTTGTTGGTGTGGATTATGTGTCTAAATGGGTCGAGGCTGTCCCCTCACGAACTAATGATCACAAAGTTGTTGTCAAGTTTTTGCAGGAGAACATTTTCACTAGGTTTGGTACACCACGAGCAATAATAAGTGATGGAGGGAGCCACTTCAATAACTACCCATTTGCTTCTTTAATGAAGAAATATGGGATTACACATAGAGTGGGAACTCCATATCATCCTCAAACCAGTGGGCAGGTGGAGATTAGCAACAGGGAGATCAAGAGCATCTTGGAAAAGACAGTCAACACAAGGAGGAAGGATTGGTCGCTACGCTTGAATGATGCATTATGGGCCTACAGAACCGCTTTCAAGACACCCATTGGCATGTCACCATACCGTTTAGTCTTTGGAAAAGCATGTCATCTGCCGGTAGAGTTGGAACACAAAGCTTATTGGGCTATCAAAAAGTTCAACTTTGATATGAAACAGGCAGGTGACAAAAGGCGATTGCAACTAAATGAGCTTGAAGAATTGAGGCACGATGCATATGAAAACGCCAAACTATACAAGGAACGGACTAAGTTATACCATGATAAACAATTAGCAAGGAAGGAGTTTTATGAAGGACAAAAAGTATTGATCTACAACTCAAGACTAAAACTCTTTCCAGGCAAGCTCAAGTCAAGATGGTATGGACCATATATTGTCACCAAAGTCTTTCCACATGGTGCATTGGAAGTTCACAGCAAAGAACGAAATCAAACATTCAAGGTGAACGGACACAGGGCGAAGCCATACATAGAGATGAGTCTAGAACCGCAAGAGGAAGATGTGAATCTTCAAACCATTCAATACATTGCATGAACTCATCATGTCTAGCTGAAGACATGAAACACAGCGCTTATTGGGAGGCAACCCAACCTTCAGGGGAGTATTTACACTTTCCCTTTATATTCATTTTTATTTTTATTTTTCAGTCTCTCCTCACTAGATGGTAACACATGCCTATATCTTATGTTTTGTGCGAACATTGAGGACAATGTTCCATCTAAGTGTGGGGGTATTAGTTAGTTATATTTGGAATTTTTGAATTTTTTTTTTTTAGGATAAACAATTTCTTATAAAGTAAAAGTAAGGATACTTATTTACTTTAGGATTGTTGAGTTTCATAATTCCCTACAAAAATTGTGTGCGTCATGCGATTATACATAATAAACAAATGTGATGCTTTTTCTGATAATTATTCCCTTCAGATCTAGTCCTAAATCGAGTTTAAGTAAATAGAGTGATACAATATATGTATATATATTTGAATAAAGTCAGTCTACTCCAATGTTTTGAGGGCTTAGTAACTAGGGGTATTCATCACCAATGTTTACCTTTACGTCAAACGGCAACTTGAAATATGAGTATGCAAAGCACTTTAATGTTTGTGACTTGTTGAGTAACCGGGTGGATACATCACAAATGTTTCGCATTCGCGTCAAAAGACAAGTGACAACGTTAAAGAAGAGACTCTAAAAAAAAAAAAAAAAAAAAAAAAAAAAAAAAAAAAAAAAACTCTAGTTTGCTACTGGATTTGTAGTAGAGAAAAGGGATAATCACAGACTGAGTAGATGCATACTATAACTACATTAATCGCATGACAAGTATGACTAAGTTTGGGATTTATGAATAGACAATTGCACTGGAGAAAGTGGGTATGTTTAACTTTACTTTATCTGAAATTGTTTGTAGTTTTGTAGTTTTATTTTGATGTCCACATAATAAGAAATCTTGATGGTTGAGCTTATTCTTATT
Organism: Hemerocallis citrina; assembly: GCA_017893485.1. Lineage (NCBI taxonomy): Eukaryota > Viridiplantae > Streptophyta > Magnoliopsida > Asparagales > Asphodelaceae > Hemerocallis > Hemerocallis citrina. Next base: position 227,295,190 of record CM030364.1, on the reverse strand, counting down.
ATTACTCCCTTGTTCATAAATTCACTTTTTGCTTGAGGACAAGCAGAAGCTAAGTGTGGGGGTATTTGATGAACACATTATTATTCACTTTTTAGAGCAATAATCTTAATATAATTAGACATTTAAAAGCTCTCTATATGGTATTTAATTCCTATTTTCTCTTTTCCATAGGAAACAGCTTATAGCAGCAAAACGAAGCAGATTTAGGACTTCAAGGATAATACACAGCAAACTGCAGAGGATCAGTCGACTGGTTCCTCAACCAGGCGACTGGACAGGAGAAGCTGATTTTCCGCAACTCTCGTCACAGTCGACTTACTCTCAAAGACAGTCGACTGGTATGATCAAAGGTGAAATCTACATAAGTCTCGACTCAGTCGACTGGTTCGAAGACAAGTCGACTGGTCTGCGGCGGAGTACAAAGATAAAATCTTCAAAGATACACCTGCATCTAATTTCAAATCTACTTGGATCAAGATTTTATACAGCGAATCAAATCTAAAGACAGGGTATTTTCCAAGTGAACAGATAAGGAAAGAAAGGAGAAAAGAGAAAGATATTAATCATCAAATCAAATAAAGAAGGATCTTCCTGAAAAAGGGGAAACCCTAATTCTCAGCCGTGTTCTATAAATATCAGAATACCATCTCCAGAACGGCTCTCTCTTCTCTCTCCACTCCACGACTCCATCATATATCTCTGAAAAGCGACTCAATCACCAAGTTCCTGAACAAGCATCGAGAACATCACTCCATTAACATCGAAGAAGGAAAGAGAAGATCCAGCAACCAGAAGGCAGTCGACTGTGTGACAGCCAGTCGACCATATTGCCGGAATCCATTAGTTTATTTCTTCTTCTCTCTTTATTCTTTTTATGTTGATCATGTATTCAAACTTGTTAAGCAATAAAGTTATTATTATGTGGAACTAATTTCATAGTTGGGTAGATCGAAACCGTAGTTATGTAGTGCTATGTTCTTCTGAGATCTTCTAATTACTTATTGATTGAATCTGGTTGAATTGACATAGATTAATGATCATCAAACTTGGATCTTGAAGTCTGAGAGCAGTCGACTGAGGTGAGAGCTAGTCGACTGACATACAGCACGTGAGAATATCAAGTTTATGTTATCATTTATCTAAATCTGTTATATGAAGCATATTGAGACGACCGAATCTCGTGCCCATAATTTGTAACAAAGGAATCTTTAGGGGTTCTTGGTTCAATCAACTTAGAGGATCTAGATCTGATACCAAATTCTAGAACTTTAAGTGTTTGTTCGTTTCCACTGATCTTATGTTTTCTTTAAGAACAACTTAGTAAATACTAGGCTGACTACTTGATGAAAGAAACGAATTAGAGTAGATACCATGCCTAATTCTTGGCTTCGGGAAACAATACTTTAAGGAGTAGATACCATGCCCTTGAAGTGAACAAACATGAGTAATTAGAAGTAAAATTCAGAAGGTGACTTAGTATTACTAACTATTGGTGGAGATCAACAACCCAACTATTCAAGAGATATTTGTGATTCAACAATTCCTTCTTAGTTTTAATCTTTTTATTCCTTTTAGACTTTTAAAACAACTCATTATGATTCTTATTATTTTCTATTGATTAGTTAGTTGAAATCTACAATCTCTGTGGGATCGACCCTTGCTATTACTACGATTCGATTCGTGCACTTGCGAGGTTTTTTAATTTGTGTCTAGTTTTATCTATATATTTAGGTAGCTAGATTCCAACAAACACTTACCGACACCGACGAACGAGCGATCTCGATCACGTCGTCGCCCTCTCGCCCGGCCTCCATGGCGGCTCGGTCCTTCGGGGTAGCGAGATGCTTGACGGCTTGCATGCTCGCCAGCGAGTTGCCGAGGAACCCGTCGTGCTTCCGAACTTGCCAGTCCAGAATGTGAATTTTTTTGTGCTCCTCCGTCAGGAGCTCCTCGGCAACTGCCGTCAGGGGCGGCGTTGCCATTCCCAGGGCTGCGGCAATAGGGAACTCGCCGGTAGCAGCCGAAGCCAAAGTCCCCACCACGGCGGCAACAGGGCTGTCGAGGTTCTCCACCTCCTCGACCAGGGCTGTGATCCTCGGAGACTTCGAGGTCGACGGCAGCTTGGTCACGACCCTCTTGCGCTTCTTGGGGGCCTTGCTCGCGAGTCCGGCCCTGAGCGCCAGCACGGCATCGTAGTCCATGGTTTCTGCATCCAAAGTAAAAATTGATTAGCACACTGCAAATAACAAGGAAGAGAGTACGGAAAGCAAAAACATAATGAGAACCGCGTACTGGGATCTACGCGGCAGAGCCCTCCCTTATAGAGGATGTCCTCCGTCAGCTCCCTCCAGTCTTACTTTGGCCGATCGAGGAGAGTCCGGACCGCTTCTTCTTCTTCTACACTGAGCTTCGGAAGCGCCCTCGCCCTCTTCGGCACCCCTTCTACCCAGTTGGAGGGGATCGGCCATGCCTCCCGACTCCGCACAATCAAAAACTTCTCTCGCCAGTGCTTAATGGAGTCGGGGCATATGACGAGCCTGCCACCGTGCCTCTGAGTCAAGTAGTACCGGTACTCCGATTTATTCTCTTGGTGGAGCCGGTATAACGTCCGAAGCACGTTCAGCTGCGGCAGGATCCCTGCAGCCTGGCAGTGGAGAACGAAACCATTTATCACCCGCCACGCGTTCGGCATAAGCTGGATGGGGCTGACCCCGAACCAACTCACCACGGTAACGGTGAACGCGTGGAGAGGTAGCCGAGCCCCAGCGATAAAGGCATCGACCGGCCAACAACACATCGTCACTGGCAGCGGCGAATTGGCCCTAACCCCGGGACCCGGCAGCATGAGTTCGTACTCCTCCGGGATGTGGAATGAATCCCAGATCACTGCCAAGTCCTCCTCACGCAGGATCGACACCGCCTCGTCCGCCTCCGTTGTCTCCCTCGCGGCGTTCTCCTCGAAGGACCTCCCCCTCACATGGACGATCCGCTCGGCTTGATCCTCCGAGAGCTGCCTTACTCTATGGAGCCCGGTCAGCAGCCCCGGCAGTTGTCCAAACTCACCCATCCACTTCGGATCTTGAACGATCGAATCCTTGCCGAACACCTTCTTGCCTTTAGTCGGAGTCGAATCCTCGACAACTTCAAGGGAGGGCTCGGACCAAGAGATTTCTTCGGAGACAGAAGCTACAGACATAATTGATAAATTACCTTAAAAGAAGATAGCTGCCGAAAAACTTCGCCGGAAACAAACGTCGACCACCGGAAGTACTCGCCTAAGCACAAGAATTCGCCTGAGCAAAAGAAAAGGGAAATGAGAAATGAGAGGGGGGGTGAGGATTTATAGAGAGGTACACGCCAAACGAGGATGGTGGGCTTGTACGACCGGCCCATCTACACAAAACGACAAAGCGACCTTAATCGTCGCCTTGTTTACCACGCCAAATCATGAGCTGCATTTAATGAGCATCCCATCTGATGGAAGCCCAGAGGTCACTGCATTTAATAAACGTCCCATCTGTCAGAAGCTGTCAGAAAATTGTCAGAAGTTCAGAAGGCACACAGTTGCTACAAACTTCTATGACGAAAAATGACAAGTCACGGACCTCGGCACAAGCTGCCGAGCGTTCTCGGAACCGACCCCGTTACGGGGAAAAAATCGAGTTCGGCACCAGCTACCGAGCGTTCTCGGAACTGACCCCGTTACGGGGGAAAAATCGAGCTCGGCACCAGCTGCCGAGCGTTCTCGGAACCGACCCCGTTACGGGGGAAAAATTGAGTTCGGCACCAGCTGCCGAGCGTTCTCGGAACCGACCCCATTACGGGGGAAAAATCGAGCGGCACCAGTTGCCGAGCGTTCTCGGAACCGACCCCGTTACGGGGAAAAAATCGAGTTCGGCACCAGCTGCCGAGCGTTCTCGAAACCGACCCCGTTACGGGGAAAAATCGAGTTCGGCACCAGCTGCCGAGCGTTCTCGAAACCGACCTCGTTACCGAGGAAAAATCGAGTTCGGCACCAGCTGCCGAGCGTTCTCGGAACCGACCTCGTTACGGGGGAAAAAATCGAGCTCGGCACCAGCTGCCGAGCGTTCTCGGATCCGACCTCATTACGAGGGAAAAATCGAGTTCGGCACCAGCTGCCGAGCGTTCGTGGCACCGACCCTATTACGGGGAAAGATTGGACCTTGGATCATGCTGAACTCCCTCTAAACACTCATAACCATGCCGAACTCTCCCCCCACTTCGGAAAGATGGGTCGAATCGTATACAGACCTTGGTCCCCTAGTCCGCGAGCTCTAGAAGGGGTCGGAAGCATGATACGAGCAGATGTCCCCCTCAACGAAGGAAAAAGGTCGAACCATCCGCCAAGAGATCGCGAAAAAATAATTAAAAATTTGGAAAATTAAGGAAGAACCCCTGGAAAGCGATTGTAAAGATAGGTAAGCATTTTCTAGCCCCCAAACGAGCAATTATTGCCAAGAACAATCTTGTTAGACCCCCCGAACGACGAATTGACACTTCGCAAAGTTAAAAGGATATCCCTGCAAGGACACCGCATGACCATAAGTGCTCAGGAGCGACTCAGAGTTCAATCCACTTGAATAATCACCAAACTACCTCCTTCAAGATTCAAAACCTTTCATTTGGGCTCCGATACAACTCCGCTGGCCATTAAAACAGTTAAACTACTCCTCAAAGGCCGATCAAGCTCAGTCTTTAGGAGTGGGGGGCTCGTGATATGGCTAAAAATGGGGGTTAATCGGAACTGTCCAAATCGGGCACGAATCTTGAAGCCCAGGGGTAAAACGGTAATTTTACCTACAAATAGGGTCTGAGATGGGTATTGGGTCTCTCCGTTAAAGGCCCAATAACCCACAAACGGATCCGCTTCAATCGGGCGCGGGTTTTCACCAGCAATAAAGCCCGATCAGAGGGATAGAGTTAAGGCTCCTGATTAGATCCTCATCAACGGCCCCGGTTCATGCCTATCCCTCCACTGGGGGTTAGGGATTACATTCCTAATCTGATTACAAGGAGAATATTCCTTATCAGATCACGGGGATTACATTCCTAATCTGCTCCCTAAGACGCCTATAAATACCCCCCATCCATCTCCATTAAGAGGTAATCAATCTTTCTCCAGTTTTTGCGCTCTCTCATAATCTCTCTGATTACTGACTTGAGCGTCGGAGGGTGTGTCGCCGGGAACAACCCCGGTGTCTCGCACTTTTTGTAGGTCTACGACGGGAGCGATGATCAGAGCCCGACGGAACAGGTATACAGGTTTACTATTCAGTTTCCCTAAGAATCCACAAATACTGTCTGTTTGCCCCCACACCAAATTTAGCGGCAACAGATAATAATGGGTTTAAATAAACAACCTGGACCCATTCTCATTGGGCTTGTAGACAACCTAGTTAAACAGATCTATTTTAGGCCGTTGGGTTTGAAAGAGGCCCAATTTCATTCATGGACCCGTTTATATGTGAAATTACCGTTTTACTCCTAAGAGCTTTAAGATTCGTGCCTAATTTGAACGGTCCTGATTAGGTTCTATTTTTACCCATATTAGTGGAGATGGTGGTTAGAGATGGTGATCGGTGTTGGAGATGAGTGGTAGAGATGATGGTCGGTGGTGGTGATAGTGATGAGTTTTGTAATTAGTATAAGAAGATGAGGGCAATTTAGACATTTAAACGCTTCATAATTGCTTCAAACCTGTTAAGAGGTATATTCGAAAAATATTCCATTAACTTAACCGAAAACTTATTGGCAGGTGCTATTTGTCCAATTATAAGACTTCAGGTGCTATTTGAGAATAAATGTAAACTTTGGGTATTATTTCGTACTTAACCCATATTTTTTTTTATGTACATGTATTTTTTTAAAAAAATATTTTTGATAAAATTTTGATATATTGTTTATGGGAGAAGTATATACACATCTAAATACATGGGTCCATAACCAGCTTATATTGGCCGAAATCAATAAATAATTGGCCCAAACTCTTAGAGCATCCACAACCGTGTATGGAAAAAATGGCAAAATAGAATTGACAATTTTGTTCGTTTGCTGTAACGTAAAATGCTAAAATATAGCAAATTCGATATAAAATTTAACGGGCGACTAAAATAATTTTATTTAAAGTATTTTTTTGGGTTGGACAAAATACAAAATACACATCTCACCGTACAAATTATTGATCTATAGAAAATCCTATACAGTCCAAGCCCATAGAATCCAAGATTATATAAAAAGATGTAGGGCTGTTCATCGGTGCGAAACCGAACCGAACCGAACCGAACCGAAATTTTCGGTTTTGTATATTTGAAACCGAAATCCAAACCGAAACTGATAAAATTCGGTTTGAACCTTTGGTTAATAACCGAACAAACCAAACTTTTTAGAAGTTGTTCAATTTTGAATTTTACATGTGATTTTGAATGAAAAAATCATTATTCAATATTCAGTACATTAGAATTTACAAGTTACAAATGAATATAATTATATAAGGTTACAATTTACAATTTAAAATTACACGTTTTTATAATACTTGTTGCATTTTGCAATTGCACAAGCACTCAAGCATAGCTGCATAATCAATTGCACAACTGCAGAGGAGTGGAACTATTACAATTGTATAACTAGCACTGTACTTGCATAAACACTAACACAAACATTTTGCACTTGACAACTCAATCCTGCACACATACTTGATACTTGAATAGACATGCAGATTAAGAGTGCATTTTGCACTCGCACAAGTACTCAAATCATATCTTAGTCTGCACTCAAATAATTTGCATTTTGCACTTGCACAAGCATTTTGCACTTGACAACTCAATCCTGCACATATGTGAATAGACATGTAGATTAAAACTTAAGAGTTAGCAACAAAATAATCAATCAATCATAAAGCTCAGATAGGATTATTTCATCACTAGTCACTCTTACAAATCTTTAATTAAATCATCAAAGAATCAGTGTGCAACTTCAGAAACATGTACCATCTCATCATCACTTTAAAAAAATAAGGAAAAATTGCAACTTCAATGACATAATTGTTGTATTAGTCAAAGAAAATTTTGAGCAATGGAAATTATACTCTGTACTATGTTAGTAGAATACCGAACTCAACCGAACTGAAATTTGGAACTATATAACTGCATTTTGTACTTGCACAAGCATTTAGCATTTGACAACTCAATCCTGCACATACTTAAATAGACATGTAAATTAAGAGTTAGCAACAAAATAATCAATATGCAAACGACTGTGATACTGAATCCGGCCTAGTTTTATATGACTGCGACATTTCGCCGAACATCTCTTGTTCCAAACTCGTCTTAAAATCTCATTTAACACTTTGGAAATGGACGTGACCGTAGAGAACTTGACAAGTGATTTGCACCAAAAGTGAGTAATTTTATTTCTTTATTTAGTTTGTTTTATTTTCCTTCATTCAATGATTAAAGGGTGGGTTCTTGTTTGTTTATTACTCTGCACTCGTTTAACATTTCATCCAGTTGACAAGTTCTTCATTTGTTATTACAGTACTTCCGAGTTGGAATGTCAATGTCATATGCTATATATTTTTTATATGCTTCGAAAAAACTTGCAGAATTAGAATTCAGAAATGAATTTGTTTCATACTCGATTTGCTTATGGTATGAATATTATTCATTTCAGTCTGTATTTCAGTGAATACCTAAGTGGATCTTGTATTCCTCAAGAACCTCTTAATAAGCATGTTAGTGGTTTTGGAACCTGAGTCGATCCTTGTTAGGATATAAGTGTAAAACCCTCAAACGTTGCCACAAATGGAGTTTTGTTGTTGTGGCAGAATTTTCCACATAGTATCAGAAAAACCCAGGTTTAATTTTCACCATATGCACAAATTAGAATGCGGATTAAAAAAAGGAATACGACTAGGCATAGTGTAGGTCTCGTCCAGCAAAAAGGGTGCTCCACCTGCCGAGGCGTGTTAGAATATACATGTAAAACACTTAAACCTTATCCTATAAGATCTAAATCGAATCCAATTTGTCGCCACCGCTAGAGAAGATTTGTAAGCTATCGTCTGTTTTGAACAACAAAAACAATAACATGCTTTATCCACCGATCCTGTAGTTTGCTGAATTAGCACTTAGCCAGTTTGAGCATGCAAAGGAATGGGTATGCGTATAGTTTATGATATAGATTGTCATAAAAGCTACTTCTCGACATTTAGTGTATAGTTGATGATATTGTAATAGTTACCGTGTTTCCTAAATTCCAGTTGTCACTGTCGCTTGCTATAGGTAGCTTTTCTTGCAACTTGAGGTGAGGGTTAAGAATTTAAAATGTGATTCATATGATTAAATTATAATTGAGGGTTTGTTTGTTACTTCCTAACTTTTTGAAGTCTAGTAAAGTATCTACATTTCGTGGACTTGGCCCAAGCTGGTGTCGCAGTCACACCATGGATGGACTACTGACTTGGCTTAAGTTCATGGGTGGTGTATTCTACTTGCCAGTTTTTTTTTTTTGGTTACCAATATCAAAGATGAAATAGGAGAGGGAATGGTAGAGTTGATAAAGTACTACTAAGTGTGCGTTACATACTTGACACATGCAATCTACTTGAGCTAAATTTTGGATGCTACTTTTTTTTTTTTTTGATAAAATTGACCATTATGGTCACCTGTTTCATTAATGCGAAATTAAAGAAACAAAATATTACAAAAGAGTTCACTCTAGTACTCGACTCTATACACCAAATATTCTTAGTTACAAGACCAAATCAGCATAGTGCAACAGAATAAACCAAAACAACCAAAAAGTACAAAATCCTCATCTGGCACACGTATGCTGACCCCCTGCAAAAGCCTACAGCACGCTCAGCCGCTGTTCCGCTCTCAAGTAGACCTCCCTGTTATACAGCCCCCGCACTGGCAAAGGCTAGGAGAGTCCCACTCCCACCATCCGGACTACTCTGCTCCCTCCAGACGAAGTTTCTTACGAGACCCTGTTTGACCTGTCCAAGCAATAATAAGAAACATCACTTTATTGACTAATACTTGAACTTTGCAATTAATATTACGAAAACAAGCGTCATTCCTATCTATCCACAGGGTCCACAAAGTAGCAGCTACCGTAATATCCCAAGGCCTATATTCTTTCGTAATGAAACTCGATCTCCATTTCCCCCAAAGATCCCCAATAGTGATCGGACTGACATGATACCAAAACCCAGAACCATAATTTCCCATAATATTCTCGCTTTAGGTCAGATGACGAAGATTTGTTCTGCGTCCTCCTCTCCTTCGCTACATCTCGAGCATTGAACATCGATCGGGATTTTACGTTTCTGAAGATTAACTTTGGAAAGGATCGCATTTTGCATTACCAACCAAAAGAAAGCCCTAATCTTATGAGGTACCTCAGATTTCCAAATGATTTTTGCCTCTGAGTTTCTAAGTCCCCCATCATTGTAGAAGTCATATATGGAACTAACTGAGAACAATCCATTAGGCTCTAATTTCCAGATTCGTTCGTCTTCAACTCCCGCATATAGTCTCACACCAGCTCCCAGGAAATCTTTGAGCTGTTGAAGTTCCTGCTTGCTTTCTAAGAAAAACATCCCACAGGCTTTAGATTGACTGTATTGTTTTTCCAAATTTCAGCCACCGTTGAGTTCTCCTCTGTTGACTCCCTAGCCACATGTGGGAAAAGTGCTTGTAGGGTATTCTCACCCGCCCACTTGCCCTTCCAAAATCTCATTTTTTTTCCATTACCCAAACTGCACTTGGTGTTAGTGTGGAATGCATCTCCCACCTTAGCAATTCCTTTCCACATATAAGAAGCTTTCCCGTGTTTACTTCTTCCCCCAAACCTAAATCTTTTCTGTCTATGATACCTCAAGAAGGAATTTCCCCACCACGCCTTGTGTTGTTTGTGAATTTTCCACCACCACTTCGTTAGAAGAGCATTGTTCATGTCCTCGAGGTTAACAATGCCAAATCCACCGAATTCTTTCTTTTTACATACCCTCCCCCACCGAACCAAGTTTAGCCTCTTATTTGGTTCCTGGGTGCCTTTCCAGAGGAAACGCCTCCTACATTTGTCAATTCTGTCAATCACCCATTTAGGTATCTCATAGATAGACATTAAGTACGTCGGGATGTTGCTGAGAACCGAGTTAATGAGAGTGATTCGCCCTCCTAGCGGCAAGAATTTTCCTTTCCATCCATCTAGTTTCTTCTCTATTTTTTCTACTAGCGGCACCCAGTCCTCCTTAAGAAGTTTCCCCGGTCTGGTAGGCGTACCCAAGTATTTGAGAGGCCATTCCTCTTTTTCACAATCTAGTAAGACCGGGATCATCATGGGTTTGGTGGTCATTTCGTTGTTGAGAGCCATAACACTGCTCTTGCGTAATTAACCCTCAGTCCCGACCATAACTGAAAGCAGCTTAGTCCCACTCTAATAGCCATGGCTTCCTCGATTTGTGCTCCCCCAAACATTAGAGTATCTTCTGCGTACTGCAGAATCGACAGCGGCACAGAGCACCCTTTCACCTTAACCCCTTTGATAAATCTGTTTTCAATGCCTCTCCTAGTCATTTCTCCTAATCCATCGGCGATGATAGAAAAGATCAATGGTGACAATGGATCTCCCTGCCTCAACCCTCTACGACACCTGATTTCCTTTCCACGCTCCCCATTAAGCTGGACAAAATATTTCCCGTTTCTAACACTACACTTCATCCACCTCCTTCATTTATCCCTGAATCCTTTTAGCTCCAGAGCCTCGTCCACGCATTCTCATTCTACAGTATCATAGACTTTCGGAAAGTCATGCTTCAACAGAAAGCCGTCCACTTTATCCTTGTTGCCCCGGAACACCAATTCATGGGCTGAGGCGATACTGTCCATGATTTTCCTACCTTTGACAAATCTGCTTTGCGCTACATCAATAATATCCTTTAAGTGCAATGACAGTCTATTGGCAAGCACTTTAGCAATGATTTTGAAAGAACCATTAAGCAGGCTAATCGGTCTTAGATCCGACACTCTAAGCACCTCCACATTCTTTGGGATCAGTATAATATTAGCATAATTAAGTCTCTCAATCTGTGCGTCACCCAGAAAAAACTCATGAAAAATATCTAGAAAGTCTTTCTTGATGATCGTCCAAAACAAAGTATAAAAAAGGATCGGAAATCCATCTGGTCCCGGCGCTTTGTCCTAACCCAAGCATTTAATAGCCTTCAGCACTTCCTCCTCCGAGAAAGTTCCTTCCATGCCCTCACTTCCATCCAACCTGGACTCACTCCACATGTCATGCTGTAAGTTGCAGGTGTGAGAATTCTTTTTTCCCAACAAGTCTCTAAAGCTCCTATCTACATGTTGTCTAATATCATTGATCTCCCCTGACCATGTATTCCCTACGAATAAACCCGTGATGCTGTTGTGTCGTTTTCTCCCGTTCGCCACCTTATGGAAGAAGGCAATATTAGAGTATCTTTCCTTAAGCCATTGTATCCTCAATCTTTGCCTCCAGTAGCACTCTTTCATCTCTCCAATTCGATGCATTTTATTTCTGTTAGCTTCCAATTCATCCATTTCCCTCCCCTCTAAACTTCTATCTTCCTCAATGATTTCTAGTTCCTGGTTTCTAGCCCCTAGTCTTTTTTTTCATTCTTTTGAGTGCTCCATACTCCTCTTTAGCTTATTTCTTTAGGGCTTTATGCAATCTTCTAAGTTTGAAATTCCATTTGGAGACCGCATCGATCGAATTGGTCGGGCCCTCCCATGAATCTTCTATAACCTTCCTAATGTCATTAGAGTATGTCCAACCCTTCTCAAACCTGAATCGTTGGTGGATGACTCTTCTGCCATTCCTACAATCTAGAGCCAGTGGTGTGTGGTGTGTGATCTGACGTCAATCTAGGAATTGTGTAAACGTTAGCCAGCAGGAACTTGTCCTCCCAATCGGTGGAAACTAAGATTCTATCGAGTTTTGCTAACGTCGGGTTAGCTTGCATGTTCGTCCAAGTAAATTTCCTATCCATCCCCTGAATATCAACTGGCTCTAGGTCATTGATCGATAGATTGAAATCTAATCTATTTCTCTTGCTGCTTCCCCTCCCCCAATGTTCCGACCGGAATCTAGTAATGTTAAAATCCCCGCCCACAACCCACGGCCCGTTCCATCTACTCCTAACGAATCTTAGTTCTGATCAGAAATCGTCTCTCAGACTCGCAATGTACGGTCCATACACCGATGTAATCATGTGTTCCCAACCATCTGATTTGCGCTTTAATCTAATAGTGACCAAAAACTCTCCCACATATTCATCAATAAAATCAAAGGTATTAGAGTCGAAACCTAAAGCTATCCCCCCAGACATCCCCCGGGATGTCTTGTAACTCCATTGGAAATCTCTCAATGACCTCAATGTCTCAAAATCTCTACTCTGTGGATCGGGGATCCTAGTCTCTTGAAAAGCGCAAATTGTTGGCTTCTTTTGAGCAATAGTATCGTTAATTAATCTACTGTTAACTCTAGCCCTCATCCCTCTGACATTCCAAAAGATGTATAACATTAAAAAGAAAAGCGTCTAATCCCCTACCCAGCTCCACATACTGATTCCCCTTATAGGCCCCGTCTAAAAGCTTCCTCCCTAAGGTCATTAACTAATAGTGATGAACCAATAATTAACTTTTAGTGATAGGATATTAACTAATAATTAACTTTGCTCGCTAAATTGACCAATCTAGCTGTTTGGTTAAGTAAGTTAACTGCCACCTGACAGGATTGTTGATGGTTGATTATCCAAAAGTATCTCAATAGTGATCATCTAATTTAGTTATATCAATTTTGGTGGCTTTTGAAGGCAAGATCTACATGCTCAAGGACGGCAAAATGATTCTTGTGATATATAAATCTGCAGAAGTGGTAGAGAAGAGAAGACAGAGAAATAGACTACTCGATTCCTAGATTAAGTGTAAAAAGCATTCTGTTAAGCTTTAACTGTCTGGTTGTATTATATAGAAATTGCTTGGAAAGGAAGGGCGATATATTTCTAATACATTTTAAAAAAGATCTATTATATGTATTTTGCTATTTTCATGAGGGTAGATTGAAGTCGTTGAAAACTTCCTCGGGTGTCTCTGTTACTATCATTACTTTATCAGAAAAAACCAGGTCTCTTCATTATTTTACAATATTACATTCTTGTGAAATTCTGTGTTTGTGAGGTTGCAGCTCTCAGATTATCATTTCATTGAGCAGTTAATGTCTCAGAATTGAACTGCTACTTTGTTATTGTCTTATGTATCGGTTCTCTTGATATTGTTTCAATTAAACAAATTTCATATTGCCCTGCTTATCAGATTATTAACTCTCAGATTATCATTTGTTTGTTACGGGTTTAATTTCTGCCGCCCTGTGAGTATCTGCTGGCTCCAGGCACTTGCTATACAATATTACCCTGCTCGGCTCTTTTGCCATTCCTTGCAAGTCAAAGCAATCCGTACTACAGAGTCTTATTTAGTATTTTAAAATCAGATATTGTTATTTTATCTTTTATTTTGGAGAGGCTAATTCTAGTCTTGGTATATATATGTACATGCGCACACAGCCCGCTAACCACAACATACTAAGAATCCACTCTCATCTTTGGATTCAAATTTAGAGAGAATTGGCACTGTTGAATTAATCCATGGTTTCTACTGAGCACCATTCTCGCTCTCCTTCTCTCACTCTCAGTCACTCTCACTATCTCACCTCTGTATTTACACGATGCAGGATACAACATCAGTTAAGGGGAAGGTTGATTGGAGAGGAAGGCCAGCAAGGAAAGATAAGCATGGAGGACTCTACAATTCCTTCTTTATACATGGTAAATCATTGAGCAAACAACCAAGAAAGTCTAGAACAACACACATAATTTATCTTCTAGGTATTTGTAGCACTATGAAATCAACGGCAAGATGTTGCAAGATTTTACTTGAATTTACCTTGTGTCTCCTAGGTTTGTTTCATTGTCCTTACTGAAACAAGTAGCCATACTCCGCATTTTTCTTTGAAAAAGGTTTCATATGATTTGTTGTCATGGTAGTTACAACAGGACTTTGCATTTAATGCGTCTATATATTTGACAGAAAACGTGCCTGCTTAATTTTGTCTTGAATCCCCTCCTAAACTTCAATTCATTCTACTACTCTGGATTTCTTATCCCCGATAGCACACCTTTTCAGATTAATGGGCACATCCTGATATGCTTACACGTACTATATCTAATTTAATGGTACAAGTTAAATGATAGTATTAACTTGTGATCTTAAGATACTTTTTTTCTTAGGGAGATTTTTATAATACTTCTAATAGTTGAGTTCAATTAGATTCTTATTCCACTTTCACAACTAACATTAACATGGACAGAACCATGTTTAAAATGGTACATCAACCGGAACAAGTTAAGAGGGTACTACGCGAATTGTTTTTTTATATGAGGCTCAAACTTCAAAGCCATGGGAGGAAAATTGGACTAAGGATTTAAAATTATATTGAAAAGGAGCATATGGATACATTTCCCCCCATTTATTTTCCTAAGATGTATTTATGATCAGAGTACATGATGTGCAAACTATTATTGTTTCCTGTTAATTTAATTTCTTTACTAATTTAATTGATTATGAAGCCTTCTCTTTGACTAGTTTTCTATTAACTTTTCTGATCATGTTTCATATGTGTAGTGCTTTATGGATTCGACAGTTTTGCTACAGCTGCGCTAGCAATTAACTTGGTTACATACTTCATCGGAGTGATGCACTTTAATATTGCCGATGCCTCAACTGTCCTCACAAATTTTCTTGGCACGAGTTACCTCCTGGCTATAGCTGTGGCCTACTTTGCGGATACTTTTATTGGCAGATACAAAGTCATCTTCATTTCAGCTATTGTAGAGATGATGGTATGCTGATTTAGTTAGTTCATTTCATTTCTGTACACTAAATTATTTGAGCAAGCTTCGAACTCACTAGAGTACTTACAAACAACCATACTACAATGACACATGAAGTTTAAGCAAGTACTGAAAATGAAGACAACTTGTTGATGGCTTAAACATATTTCCTGCAGTCTGATTTATATTATTCCTGGAATGAGGAACCTGGTCTTCTGCCGAACAAATTGCACAGAAAATTTTCATAATCGGACACAAATTGATGAATATAGAGCTGATTTCTTTACAAAATATTGTATATACGGATAAATTACATATAGCTCCCTTAACTTTTTATCAAAAGAGAACAACTCTTTAAAGTTATTTTGAGCATTTTGCACCCTTGTTTGTCATTATATAGAGAATTATTTTCTAAGTGTAGCGCAAGGATACTCTTCTTGATGTTGATATACATTCTAATGCCCTTAACTTCTTTTGTATGCCCATTTTTTTCGAGTTGGGATTAAATCGATATTGTTGATTGAGTGGAAGTATGAAGTTCAGACATATGTTATCGTGTTAATATGTGTTATCCATTGCATTTCACAATTTATGGTTTTCCACATAATAAAATGAGAAAGTATGCAAATTGACATAAATTGGAGTATGCTGCTTTAGGAATGATTTGTAATTGTATTCTACCCTTTATATAATTTATGTATATTAATCATCCTGAGCTTAGAACTCTTCCTCATTACCAGGGCCTTGCATTACTACTTGTTCAAGCTCACCGCCCAAACCTTACGCCATCTCCATGCAACATATTTGATCCTACTTCTATCTGTGAGAGAGTTCATGGAAGCAATGCCGCCATCCTCTACACCGGTCTATACTTGATAGCTGCCGGTATGGCCGGGATTAAAGCTGGGGTTCCAGCCCATGGTGCTGATCAGTTTGATGAAAATGATCCCCGCGAATCAAAGCAGATGTCAAGTTTCTTCAATTGGCTACTCCTGAGTGCATGTCTCGGAGCTATACTGAGCTTGATATTTGTAGTATGGATTCAGACACATGTCGGATGGGCTTGGGGGTTTGGGGTCTGTCTGATTGGCAGCTTCGTAGGCACACTTATTTATGTTAGTGGAATTCCTAGGTATCGGATTCATGTCATTCAAAGTACTAATCCGATCACTGATATAATCAAGGTTTGTGATTCCCTTGCCTGATTTATTTGAAGTTGCATTTTGTTACACAAGTTCTGACAAATTGGTCTTCAGGTTTATGTTGCAGCGATCAGAAACAGAAAGCTTAGCGTCCCTGAAAATGTCGACAACCTCTATGAGATTGATTCACGGGGGGAGGCTGGCAAAAATACTGAATTTTTACCTCATACGAATACATTTAGGTTTGAATTATTTTTCATGCCTTTTCATTTCTTTAAATCGGGTAACCTTAGCTGCAATAAATTCTTACCGCAAATGAATACTGTTTTGTCTTAGTTTTTGTACTAATTAGTTCTTGAATCACTAGTTGACAATTTTTCTTCTTTTATTAATTTATTGCTCTTATTTCTCAATAGGTTCTTAGACAAAGCAGCAACTGTAGACCCTACATCATCCCAAGCTCAAGGATCAAGACCATGGAAGCTATGCAGGGTGACACAAGTTGAGCAAACAAAGGTCATACTTGCAATGATCCCCATCTTTGCTAGCACCATCCTCATGAGCACTTGCATGGCTCAACTCCAAACCTTCTCCATCCAACAAGGCCTCACCATGAATGCACACCTCGGCTCTTCATTGAAAATCCCGCCAGCAACTCTCCCCATCATCCCCTTCACTTTCATGGTCCTCTTCATCCCCATCTATGACCGCCTCTTTGTCCCCTTTGCCCGTAAGTTTACAGACATCCCCACAGGCATCACACATTTCCAGCGAATTGGAGTCGGTCTTGTACTCTCCTTTGTGTCCATGGGCTCAGCCGCACTTGTGGAAGTGAAGCGCAAGGACATCGCAAGAAGCCATGGGTTAATTAATGCGATTCCAGTGTTGCAACCACTACCAATTACTATATTCTGGCTTTCCTTCCAGTTCTTCATATTCGGAATTGCTGATGTGTTCACTTACGCTGGACTTCTAGATTTCTTCTATTCAGAGGCACCGAAGGCCTTGAAGTCGATTGCTACTTGCTTCTTCTGGAGCTCAATGTCGCTTGGTTATTTCTTGAGTACTGTATTGGTGGAACTGGTGAATCGTGCGACTAAGAGAAATACAAAGAGTGGTGGTTGGTTGGAGGGAAACAACCTGAATACGAATCATTTGAATCTGTTCTATTGGCTGCTTGCAGTACTTAGCGTCATCAATTTCCTTAACTTCCTTGTCTGGTCCAAATGGTACAAGTACAGATCTCAGAGCTCAAGGGTCACAGATGGAAGTATACCATGAATGCATCTTTTCATATTAGTACATGATGTTGGTGTATCTAAAGTCTAAAGACCTAGGTGTTTGATTCATTGCAAGTGAAATTTGTAGTTGTATGCAAATGAAAACTAAAAAATTCCTGAGTCAGTTACCTTAAATTTCTACTTTTGCAACAAAAACAGCTCGACTTCCACTTGCAAGGAACCAAATACATCCATTATATTATATATATGTGCAGGAGTTTCTCTTATGTTTTTTTGAGTTAGATTAAATCGTTGGTGTACTAGGATGTGAACTCTTGTGCTTCATAATTCGCTATTTAATGAAATAAGTCTTGCTGCGAAAAATGTCCAGCATTCAATCATTTTGGATGTTTTGATGCTTGAAGAATTCTGATTCATGGATGATGACGTTGTACTCTAAACTGGAGAATAAATTCTGATTTGCGAGCAATAGTGGTACAATAAGTGCAAATTCGTCGCACGCATAACAACTTAAAAATATACAATTTAATCAATTTATGTGAGACTAACTCAAAAAAACAAATTTATCAGTTATATATATATATATATATATATATATATATATATATATATATATATATTATTTTATTTTTCTTTTTCTATGAGTTACATAATGTAGTGTATGTTACAACAACAAAAACAAAGCCTTAATATCAAAAACAACAACAAAGCCTTAATATCAAAAGACTGAAAGAGGTCGGCTACATGAATTCTTTTCTTCCACTCAACCTTTTAGATTTATTTTATGTAAAGATCTGACAATTTTTTATGTTGGTCTTTGGCAAAGTAAGTACCTAATGTTAGAACTTGAATTTCGTAAAATAGAAAATTTCTAATAATCTTTGTGAAGAAGTACAATTACAGGAATAAAAATTCAAACCAGACAATTCAATACAGAGTCGAGATAAAGATCTCTGTCCATAAAGCAAAATTCGCCCCGTAGTGTAACGGTTGTTGACGAACTGCCTCCCAGGATACAACTGTATTACCTTCTCTGAAGAGCAGCACCCAAGCTTCAAGGACACCAGCGAACCAGCAACTGCGTTATTGATGTGAATTTTTGCAAGTGTACAAAATTGCAACAAGTAGTATAGTTAAGTGAAAAGAGTGTCGAACCCACAAGGACTAATTATTTTATTGAGTACCGAAATTACTAGATGAATCATTATTTGGAAAATCGAAATTCAATAAAGAAAGCAACCAATTTAAATTAATCTAAATAACTAATTAAATAAATTAAAAAGAAGCAGAATCTAAAATTTTGTGTTTATTAATTGCAAAACAAATTCTAAGGCTTTTGATTTCGCCTAATTAATCTCACACAATTAATAATTCCAAGTGAATAAAAAATATTATTTTTCCAAGTTGTAGACCAAAATTCCCTAAGTATTCAATGCTTTCTCTCGAACAATACCAAAAATATCTCCAACTAACAGTTTGTCATAGTTCATGCACAAGTTTAATTAATTGAAGATTCATTAAGTTCTGTGGATTTCTTTATAGTCACATCAATCGCGGTAAATCATATCTAATTTCGCTCAATCAATGGTGTTTAATTTTATAGTTCTAAATCACAAATTACCTCTCGGTCTCTCCATGATCCAATAAATCATACAATAGTTGGCCAAACAATTGTAAACATTTAGCACAAAAATCAAACGCACAACCATGGAAAAATAGAAAAATAATATGGAATTAAAAATTGTGTTTTCAAAACTAGGCTACATCAAAGCCCTAGAAAAATAAAATTTATTTCATAATAAAATTGCAATTAACAAATATTAGCTTGGATTGCATAATAAAATTAGGCAAAGAGAAAAGAGATACAAGAAGAACTGTTCTGTAAAAAAAATAAATTCAAACCGAGATGCCTCGAATTGCGTGCCCAAACAAATCAGATCTTCTCTCTGTCTGTCTCAAAAACAGTGCCGCAAGCCACGTCAGCAGCACCAGCCAAAAGCTCCTCGCCTTCCACTCCGTCTGATGACGTCACGACCTCGAACTCAGCGCTCCTCTGACCGCTGTCCCTTTCTCTCTCTTCTGCTTGTCTTGAACACCGCGCCCACAAAGAGAGTTCTGTCTCTCTTTCTGTTTCGTTTCTTCTTCTTCTTCTTCTTCTTCTTCTTCATCTTTTTAATTTTATTTTATTTAGATTTGTAGTCAGCCATCCTTTGTTTTTGTGAGTTTCGTATGACGTGCCCCCCTTCTCTTGTTTGCTCTTTTATTTATAGGCACGGGAAGTAGAGATTAAAGTTTATTTTTGCATAAAAACCCCAATTCTTTATTTATTTGTTTCCTTCTTTAATTTGCTCTTTATTTCTTGATTTATTTTCTTCTATTTCTTTTTCTTGAAACACGTGCTGCACATAAACAAAATAAATAAGAAATTAAGATTTAAAAATAAAAATAAAATTAATTAGTTTAAATGAATTAAACTAACTAAAAATCATATTAGCTCATTTAAACTCTTTTAAGATTGTTTATTGCAGTTTCAGCTCAATTGACAAATTAAAATTTTTGTATTGCTTTTCACACGGCCAAATTGTAAAATTTAAAATTCAAAAAAAAAATAATAATTAATAAATCAATATGTTTGTTTTGTTTGTTGATTTTTTACCAAAAATATTCACCTTTTTGAATTAAAAATCTTACTCCTTCAAAAATAATTAATTAATTGAAATCTATGGAAATGAGATGAATTATATACAAGATAGACGAATACAAGCAATTTTAATGAGTGCAAATATTTGTATAAAAATTAGACACATCAGTTATACTCTCGAACGATGCTAAACCTTCAAAAAAACCTGCGAGTTTGATCGATCGATTGATAGATAATTAGAAGAGAGACAGAGAGACAGGAGAAAGAGATATATGGGAATCAAAGAGTTTTGGAAGGAGAGTGAGAGGGGTCTTGTGTTAGAAGAGGAGAAAGGGCAAAGAGAAGGTAGAGGGTTATAGAAAGAGAGAAGAAGAGTTTTACAATTCAAAATCTGTATGTCATGACAGACAAAATTGACTAGTCTTATATGAGACGAGGGCGTAACTGGATCCATTACTCTGTAATAGCAGAGTAATGGCTCAAAAGCGTAACTGATGGATCCATTACTCTGTTATTATAGTGTTATGGTACCAGTTACAGAATATCAAACGACTCTGTTGTTACAGAGTTATGGCACCAGTTACAGAATTTCAAATGCTTCAACATAAAACTGGATCCAGAGGAAAAATCGGAGCGGGGCAAAAAAAATTTTAGGCTGAGGCCGAGGGTGTGTGTTTTGGTGAGGTCCTCTCTCCACTACACGTTAGTGGTAACCCCAGGGCTGCACCTTTTAGTCCATTTCTTTAGCTTATATACTAGAGAAATCTTTCTCAACTTTCGATGTGGGACTATCCATTTTCTCCAAATTCTCAAGTTAGTACATTTCGAGTACCCAACTTTGAACTAACATTTCTCATTCATACGGAATCCATTTTTGGCAAATGAGTACATTATGGAATAGTACTCGACGAGAGGAACGTGGTCCAATCACTTTCCGGCGCCACTGGTGGCCGGAGCTCACCGGAATCAGGCCCGGAAATTTGTTGCCAAAAACATTTCCAACACCTAACACAACAATCATCTTTGTTCTGTCTTCAAACACAGACAACGAAAAGACTACTACTTTGAAGTATAGTATTGGTGTTGTTATATATGCTCTGGGGTACATTGAGATTTTTAAATAGAGCAAAAACCAAAGTATCCCCAACATTTGGTCTGAGTACAAAATGCTCATATAACGTTTGAAAAAATACATTATACCCATTCATCTGTTAACTTAACTCATTCCATTAACTTTGAATTATTAAATTACATTTCTTCCTTTACCTTTTCATATCTCAATCTCTTTTTCCTTTCTCCCATTTCTTCATTCTCAAACATTAAACAAAAACAAAACCAAATCTCAATCTCATCATCTTCTCGAAAACGTATTGTGCTTTTCAATTGTAGTGGGTTTTAGGTAAGTAGAGATCGTGAAACAAATGATACTTTAGGTATAATAAAAGTTGGAATCCGAGTGTTTTTTTACTTATTTTACTATCTACCTGAAACTTATTGTAGAAGCTTTTCTTTTATAAACACATTAATAACCCTACTGTGCCAAACATTTTTTTGTTTGTTACAATTTTTTAAATTTATTATTAGACTGCTATAAAAAATAAATGTAGAACAATTGAAAAACACAATCTGTTTTTAAGAAGATGATGAGATTGAGATTTGGTTTTGGTTTTGATTTTGTTTAATGTTTGACAATGAAGAAAGGGGAGAAAAGAAAAAGAGATTGAGATATAAAAGAGTAAGGATAAAAATATAATTTAATAATTTAAAATTAACAGAAAGGGTTAAGTTAACGAATGAATGAGTATAATGTATTTTTTTAAACGTTGTATGAGTATTTTGTACTCAGACCAAACGTTGGAGCTACTTTAGTTTTCGCCCTTTTAAACACTCAGTAAGAAAACAAATCTACTTTAAAAAAAAATTCAGAACCGAATGGGTAAGTTAAAATTTTAACACCTTCACTTTGAATTGCCTCAAGTTTTGGAAGCCCAACTAGTTCCAGGAGCATTCAACTCCCAAGTTACATGCTCTGGATTGTTTTTCGCACATATGCGAGTTACATGCTCTGAAGTATGTTACCACAACAGTAACAAAGTCTTGTTGTTAAGTTTTTGGGGCCAGCTATATGAATTTTTCTTCTTTACTCAAATTCTCATATTTGTTTCATGTAAAGATCCGATCATCTTTTATGTTAGCTGTGACTTATCTAACACAGTTCCATCCCCCTGTCATATATATCTTGAGACATGCAGACAGCAAAAGGACGGATTTATGTTCTAAACTATGTTGAGATTCTTTAATACAGTACTCTATTTAGAGCATCCACTATCGGTTTCTTCTAAAATTTGCACTTTTAGCTTTCAGCATCTAGGTGGGCTAGCTTTCAGCATCTAGGTGGGCGAGCGCTACTATCGTTACTGCTAAATTTACACAAATGAAAAAAAAAAAAAGACGGAAGATCTTCCTCCATCTAACACAAATTTAGAATTTTTTAATATTTAAATTTGGAGGGATGGAGGACCATCCTCCGTTTGGAAATTTTTTATTTTTTAAAAAATAAATTTCCCCGAACGGAGCTCCTTCATCTGTCCGAGGGGAATTTTTTACATTTTATTATATTAATGTGTCGCGACGAAAAAACGGACAGAGCTTCTTCCTCCATCTGAGGTGTTTATTTTTTATTTTTTATTTTTTATTTTTTATTTTTTAGAATAAGGAAAAGGGAAATATTGTATTTACTAATTTGCCCCCGCCTCCCATCTCACATCTCTCTCTCAAAAATTCATCTCTTCCATCTTCTGATTAAAAATTTAGAGTCATCACACTGCTATTTTTTCATCTTCATTCCTCTAACAAAAAAATATGTCTATCCGAAGATATATCGGTAGAATAAAATTCACTATTCGAGGCGGATCTGATCATGATGACACAATTACGGAGGTCAAACCGATGTCGGAATCTCGTGATTTTGCCGATCCGTGTTTGTGGAAATCAGTGGTTGATGACCGCCAACATGTGTATCAGCTTAGTACTGAGCAGTCTGCAGGTCAATTTTGTAAATTTACAGGAAATTGGAATGGTCCAATAAAAACATACGAGCGATGTTCCTGTGTCTTGGTAGTAAAGAAATTAATCGATCAAACGGGGTGGCGGTGTTTTTTCAAAATTAATACAGAGAAATCATCCATGAAGTTTGTGGAGGCCTTGGTTGAAAGATGGTGGGATACTACCCATACTTTTCACCTACCGTGCGGTGACTTGGGATTCACCCCGTTAGATTGGACAATGCTATCGGGGTTATCCATCGGATCCAGTGAAGCCCCTCCGTGTAATGACGAGGATTATCCTTTCGAAGTTGTACATACTCATTTTTCCCCTGAGATTACTGAAGCTGATTGGAAATATTAAGCAATACTCCTTCCTCATGAAGTATTTTCAGCAATGTGATCGAGGCAGTTCAAGTGGATAACAATCTTGCCTTCATTATTGCAAGAGCATTCTTTATGTTCTTCTGTGAGTCTCTCTTCTCCAACGCTGCTTGCATTATCAGATTTGGTTGACTTGCAACACTATAAGATCTTGGGAAAGTGGGTACATACGATTAGGGCAGTCAAGCAATGACATTGTTATATATGTCTCTAGATTCTTACAGTAGAGTTAAAGTCAAGTCTTTTAACAGTACATGACAAGTACTACAAGTAACATTTGATGTTTTAAAAGATATTTATTAAACTAATAAATACAATTTGTCAGTATTTACTTGGAAACTAATATAATTCTTTGATCTTCAGTACTGAGCTTATGAATATACAAATATATGTGTTCCAATAACTGCAAGGACAGATTAGTGGCCGCTGATTTATGACCCAAAATTACACGTTGGAACAAAGATCAACTGGATACTACTATATTAGACCAAATTAGGTATAACATTTTCATCGCTAGACATCAATTAGAGATGCGTTCCTCTGTATCTATTATTTGGCAGCCTCATTCGGGATCGTCCCACGAGTATGAGCGTGAAATTCAGCTTGCGAACATACTGCCTCGTTACTGAGTTATCTTTTAGTACTGCTCGCAAGTATTATTTTCCATATTTCTTACTATTTTGTCTATTCTTAAATTATAATTAAATGCATCACCCTGAAACATTTGTACGTTTGCTTGAAAATATGTATATGATATAGGGTGTATGGTATCTTGGTGATCGTTGTTATCGCCAAATTATGGGATTTATTATTATCACAGTTGACCCACCATCTTTCGTACCTCGAATATGACCGCAAGATTATTGCCCACCTATTGATGCATTAGTATTGGTCCGGCTCGTACCACAAAGCAGATACGATCAGTATTGGGAAAATGTATCAATAAGTGTTATCATGCCGACTCTCTCGCATGGTACAAATGTCAATTTTATAGGTTCAGCTAGCATCAGTGATCCAACTGCTCAATTGCCCTTCCCAGCTCCCCCTTTTTGGGCACCAGCAGAGTATACAACACTCCCAGACATGATCCTCCATTACATGGCGAATGTGTAGTTGAGGTTTCACTTTTTGCAGGTGGTACAGTCACGAGGATTATCAAAAAGAGAGCTTGCAATTTGGAGCCGCGTGGTGTAATGTCATATGTGAGCATACAATTATCATTTTTCTTTGATATTTCTATGTCATTTAGAATATACAAATATTTTGCATTACTTATAACACTATGATATACAAGAGGAGTTATACCAACGTTTCCAAGAATTGACTTATAATGAAGCTTAATTAAGGCGATTCATTATCAAAGACACAGTTTTGAAAAAATCTTATTCCGCTCAAATAGTTCATGGCAGGAGAAGTATTTCTAGGGATCCACCATCATCTTCTCGTCTTAATTCGACACCAGAATATATGTCATGCACATAGTTTGATAACGAGGACTAGAATTTGTGCTTGATGTTTTACGTAAACGCGTATTATATATTGTTTTACTATACTCTTCATCACTTTGTTGAATTTTTCGACTGTTTCACCACTAGGAGCATGGAATTAAATAAAGGAACAATATGTCATTCAAACTTTGGGTCATATCTCCACATCAAATCATGCTTTCCTTTTTTGTGACAAGATTTGGCATTTGTGTCATGGCTTTTGCGTCACAACTTGGCATGGAATATAAAGCATCAAGACAAACCATCCACAACCTATATGTTGAAATTAAGCATGGAATTATATAGGCCAAAAGCTATATAATGAATTGATTATATAGTACAAGAGCTATATAGGTCAAAAGCTATATAATGAATTGAATTGATTGATTTTGTCGATTGCTTCACAAGGTGTTGTTTTCTGTCCATACAGGAGAAGTGTATTGTGTAGTGACAGTCAATATTAATTGATTGATTAGTAAAAGTCAAAGAGTACATTATAAATTGTTGGAGAGAGAGTCCGTTCTTGTTGAATACATTATTTACATTCCTATTTAATCTTATTTGAGTTCCAATTTGAATACTAGCATTACCCAATAAATAAATTTCTTCTTTAATTTAGCAATGACTCAATTTACATCATCTTCCTCATCTACATCATCGGACGAAGAATCCGAGTAGCAAGACATGATTGCAAGACGTGTTAACAACAACATGCAAATCTTCTCCATGGCAGTTCAAAAAAGCCAACAAATAATCCACCAAAGATATATACGTCGTGAAAGAGAAGATGGGGACAGAAGTCTCCGAAAAGATTATTTTGCCGATAATCCAATTTATGGTGACAACCTATTCCGACGTCGATTCCGTATGCATCGAGTCTTATTCAACCAGATTTTGGAAGCTATTGTAAGCTGCGATTAATTCTTTCAATAACGACGGGATGCAACAAGGGCTTTCAGTTTATTTCCCCATCAGAAAATCACTGCTGCAATACGTTGCTTGGCGTACGGATCATCAACCAATTCAGTTGACGAGTACGTAAGAATCGTAGAGACTACTGTTTTGAAAACAGTACGTCGGTTTTGTGTCGCGGTTGTGAACATTTTTGGACCTCAATATTTGCGATCTCCAACCGCCGATGATATTCAAAGACTACTTGAAGAAAACAAATCTCGTGGTTTTCAAGGTATGTTAGGTAGTGTTGATTGCATGCATTGGGCATGAAAAATTGTTCAGCTGCATGGCACGACTAGTATACCGGCCACGTCTGGGAGCATACCATTATTCTTGAAGCAGTTGTTTCTTACGACCTTGGGTTATGGCATTCATTTTACAGAATTCCAGGATGCAATAATGATCTTAGTGTACTGAACTGGTCCACATTATTTAATGATCTTCTTGATGGGTGTGCACCTCCAGCAATTTTCACTATCAATAATAACAACTACTACATGGGGTACTATTTACCCGATGGTATTTATCCCTTGTTGGCTACTATAGTCTAAACATACTCGGCACCGGAATCATAAAAGAATTTTTTTTGCCCGAATGCAACAAGCTGTAAGAAATGATGTTGAACGCGGATTCGAGTCTTACATGTTAGGGTTTGTGGATCCAATACATGATAATGGGTTGAATAAGATAGACGAGAAGGAGAGTCGAAGTGGGAGCAAGCAGGTCAAGAGTAGTTTGAGGCTACAGGCAGAGTTGCGGTCGACCACGCAGTCAACCGTCTCGCTCTCTGATTCAACCATGTAATTTGAAGAGGCGACTGGTCGACCGCGCAATCGATCGACCTACACTCTATTGGACCCTGTACAGTCGAAGGAGAGAACCAGTCGACCGACCTGGTGTTGCAGTCGACCGTCCTGATGCTGTTTGATAAGCGGTTGATATTAAAAGTTGAGAAAACCTATATATATTGTATTGTGTATGATTTTAGGATTAAGTGAAAAGAAAATAGAGATCTACCAGCCATCATTGAAAGAGAGAAAGATAGAGAGAAACCCTACACCTTGGGGGTGAGATTCTTTAGAGATTTGTAAACCCATTCTTCATATTTCTAGTGGAAATCGCAGGAGTGCCTCTACACGGGGAAGTAGCCATTGTTTGGGTGAACCTGAAAAAATCTTGTGTGTTCTTGTGTATTGTTTTTTATTATTCTTTGTTCTCTTGTTTTGATTCTATAATCTTGCATCTCTTTGTCGTTGTTGAGATATTTTGCAGTTAGAATTCAACATTACATGCACGATTTGCGATTGTAAGAGGTCCAACATGATTATGGGATGTCGACAATCTATCTTATATAATGAAGACATGTATTATTTTACACAACATGATTGTTGAGGATGAACGAGAAGGATGACTTCAAGATTATGAGTATGACCAACGTGCGAACTCTACCTTTAGCATACCTAACAGAACTGGAAGTTCAACAAGTGCATCCAGATTAGCACACAATGTCGAACTACATGATAGAAAGAAACATCATGCACTGCGATAAGATCTGGTGGAGCACATATGGAATGAATATAGAGATGATGCTTAGGAAAATACAAGCACCGATGTATTAAACGTCTTAGAGTAAATTGCCAGTTCTTTATGTTCTGTAATGTTCAAATTATAATCAATCAAATGTATGGATCTACTTGTAATCAGCATCATTTTACTCTTTAATATTTTAAGCTGAAATAGAGAGATCTTAATTTATATTGGAACACAAAGCAAGTAAATAATTGAAAGACAGCAAGATACAACGGATATTGCAAAATATATAAAAACAACATTGGTAAAAACTACTACTTGTAACCTCAATTTTGCATAATTTCATGTTGTCTACACATGAAATAAGTACGTTGAGTTTCAGGTAAGTTGCTGAGGTCCATACTCATTATGTGATCTTCCTCCATTCGTATTTTCATTTCATGCTCTTTCTGTTTAATCTCAAGATTATTTTTCGTTGCTAACATCCTTCTATCCCGCGCCTCCTTATAGAAAGTGATAAAATTTTTGGTCCCTTCAACAATTTCAGCAAACTGAGAAGATACAGCAGGTCTTTTCCCTTTTTTCTTCTCTACTTTTCGGGCGGGTGGTCGAGAGAGGGGTGCAGGCGAATCCACATCAGTCGGTATATATGTATCCTATTCTTGCATTGTTGGCGAACATAATGTGCTACTGCCTTCTGCAAATTGAGAGCTTGGGTCTAAGTCGAACATATGAGTTGTACGTAGCGAAAATTTCGGCTGATCTTTAATTTGAATGCTTTCTCGGATGTTGCATCTATTTCATTCTTGCTTCGCGTAACTAGAATTTTTTTTTAAAAATAACATGTGTTATAAATTATTAAACATGGTTTTTAAACATTTTAATCCCATAAATTATACATACATTATCCATCTCAGTTATTCTGCTTACAGATCTATTTGTTACATTGCCCAACTTCGCACAAAACAAAGAAATAGATTTAGAAATTGCACAAAAATGAATAGAAAGAGAACCAACTGTTCTGTCGGTCGGAGTGCCTAGTAGAGTTACAAATGTGGCAAATACTCGATCCCAAAACTATGTACCGGATTGATCATTATCGGCCAACGGATCTTGAGTAATAGCAACCCAGTTTTGGAAAAGAATAACATCTTCATTAGATGTGTATGTCCTGCCCTTATTACTACGGTTCACCATTGTTCAAAGTTTTGTGAGAATTGGCAAAAATTCATGAATGAAAGAAAGAACAGAAATGGGAGATAGAAAGAAAGAGACAGAGAAGCTTAGCTTTTCACTGAGTGGAGTGGAGTTTATATATAGAGTATTTTTAAAATTTATAGCCATTGGAAATTTCTTTAAAAAAAATTCTAGCCGTTGGAATTTTAAAAAAAAATAAAAAATCTACCCGTTGGAACCACTCTGAAGAAGTTAGCAATTTGAAGGGATAAATAGTTGAGAGGTACTTGAGTAATATGTATTTTAAAAAAAGAAAAGAAAAGATGGGGACGGAAGATCTTCCTCCTTCTCTTATCTTTTCTTTTTTAAATCATTTTTTAAATTCCAAGAAATTGGCGGACAGAGCTTCATCTTCCGTCCGTCCTCTTTTCCAAATTCTTTTTGCAGACGGAACATCTTGTTCTGTCTTCTATATTTAACAATCGTCTAAAACTGCTGCTGTAACGCCCCGAATTCCAAACAGAGATAATTCGTAGCACAATCAGTATCTTTACTTTAATTTCGTACAAAAATTACAAGGAATTTGAAACTTTTTTCATTACAACATAGTTCTTTACAACGCACAACGAAAATTTACATATAAATACAACTTATATCATCAAAAACCTTCAATCTTGCAACATCCATCGATACAAAATTTATGCCCATACCGCTCACTAATCCGAGTCCTGCAACTTGAGAACTGCGAGCACGCCAGTTGAATGCAAATGACACAATGCTATAATACAACGATCCTTAACTTTAACAATCACAAACTTGATGTACAAAATAAAGCAATATTGACAGAG
The DNA here is from genome assembly GCA_017893485.1 of Hemerocallis citrina. Classification (NCBI taxonomy): domain Eukaryota; kingdom Viridiplantae; phylum Streptophyta; class Magnoliopsida; order Asparagales; family Asphodelaceae; genus Hemerocallis; species Hemerocallis citrina. Next base: position 227,265,793 of record CM030364.1, on the reverse strand, counting down.
ATAAAAACAGAAAGTCAGTCTAATCTAAGTGTATAAGTGTATGTCATGAAACAGAAATCAAAATGTATAAAACAATGACATAAAATAAGTATCCAAGAAAGCAATAAATGCACACAATGCACACTAATGTACACTTGTTCAGATTCTATGCATCTCATACTATATAGGTCTGCGGGCAAGCCCTTAACACACTCCTCATTATAGGGTTCTATCCCTCGCTATGCAAACCTAGAACCATGACGATGATCAAGATTTAGACATACTGTGAGTATTGGTTCTCGCCTCGGAACTCTGGAGATTAGACCCCTTCCTAGATAATCTAGAGACTATTTCACTCACATTCGGGAATAAATAGAGAATACCTCACCCCGTAGGTCACTTTGGAACCCTTATCACATGAATGCCTCGTGAGCGTCGCACTCGTCCCAGAACTCTGGAGGTCAGACTCCTTCTTCAGATAATCGGGAGACTATTTCACATACATCCGGGAATAAATGGAGAATATCTCACTCTGTGGATCACTCTGGGCTCTCATACTCACGTTTGCTCAAGTTTCATCATATATCCCACCTAGTGCCTATCCTTAAGATTCATTCATAATAAATCAGACCTAGATCTAGTTTACCCTACCGGACTTATACAAAAATACCGAGAACGCTAGTTCACACTGGCTAGTTCTCACATTTTCATAATCACAAATTTGTCGGTACCCTGGGTCTCGCTCAGGCTCTAGAATCCACACAATGAGTCCACATAATTCAAACAAAGAATTTGCTAGGTTATCCTTAACCTCATTTATAATAATTATAAATTTCATTCATTCATATACTCAATTCATCCCTTATTCATTCATTCGACTAGTCATTCTCAAATAACTGGATAAAATTTCTCAAACTGTTATAATAGGACTTCAAAAACCTCAATTCAATTAACATAATCTTTGTTCATACATTTCAAATCCAATTACCAAATCTGTACTAAATTGTTTATTCAAATCTAGAATTTAATCCAAAATATTTGTACCAATTTCTATCAAATATTAATTCTCCAAAATACTAATATCCTTTAAAATTATCTCTATTCAAATTCTTTAAATCCAATCACCAAATATGTGTTTAATCATTTATATAAGTGGATAAATTAACCCAAAAATATTTGTACAAATTACCATCAAAATATTTCCCCCAAAAAATCAATTCTTATTTCCAAAATACTCAAAACAGTAAATAAAACAAAACTAAGCACACCAAGATTTGAACCCACAACCTTTAAGGTCCTAAATCACACCCAATAACCAGGCCAACAAGCCTAATAATCTGCTAACTTCCTTCGAAGGAAACAACATATATAGAATCCACTATTTGACTATTCAACTATCTTGAGACAGCAACTCAATGGTATTGTAAAAATCATATAAATTACAATACTAATCCAAAATAGATTTCATAGTTTCATAGAAAACATAAATGAGTCTACTACAACTTTGTAGTTAAGATCATCTAAATATAACCACAATTAATTCATCAAAATCCATTTGCAAATCAGTAGGTTAAGAATCCGAAAACTGCAGCTCTTGCTACTTGTAAAATTCACCTAAAATCCCATACTTCATGAAAATTTGATTTCTTAGACTCAAAGGTCAACGAGTCTACTTCAAATTCTTAGATTTTATTTTCCTCAAAAAACTGCATATAAGATGCCGAAATGATCAAAATCTGAATGGTATACAAATTTCCAAAAACTAGGCAAAACTGTCAATCAGCCCTAAGTTCGGATTTTATTAAAATATCGAACGACATACAGAAATTATGAAATTTTTAGGAGATGTTCTTGACATATACGGGATACTTATATAAAAATTTTAACTTCAGATTCCATCTAGATAAAAAGAAATAATTTTTTGAAGTGATACTAAAACTCAGGATAACAACCATAAAAACGTTTCTAAGTTAGTCATATCATACTTTCACACAATTAACTAGCAACACATAATCTAACAACAATCAACACATAATCTAAGCATGAATACTCAATTTAAATAGATTATCTATCATGCAATTCTAAAAAGAACAAATTAGAAAGTTAAGGAACTCCCACACACATATTTATCTAACATGCAAATTCTAACAAGAAAAAATTAGAAAGTCAAAGAACGCCTACCCAATCAATTCTGATAGGCTCGAAGTCATGTAGCCATTACGATGCCAATTCCACATGCACGTAGAAATTACGCAACTCATCGTGTGCTCCGCTTCGTGCCACGCTTCGCGCATCACTTCCGTGGTAGCAAGGAGATGGGGCTTGAACGAGGAGTGTATATATCTATATAATAAAACACAAAGAAAGCTATCAAGTAGCTCTCATTCAATAGGGTTGAAATCAATGGTTCAGATCTAACCTCACAAAACATATTTTCTCGCCCAAAAGTCCCCCCCCACAAAAAAAAATTTCAAATCCCCCCAAAACAACTCCTTTATTTATTTATTTATTTATTTATTTCGCTCTCTTTCTCTCTCTCTCTCATTCTCTCTCTATTTACTTAGAAATTTATATTTTGAAATTTCAGGTTTGCAAATTTTCAGATTTTTTATGCATTTTTTTATTGCTCATGTTACATTGAAAATAGTAAATATCTGATCAACATTTAAATTTCATCATTTTCCACACTCAAATTTCTAAGAAGTTGGATTTTACACCCCCATTTATAATTATTTTTCAACATATACTAATGAAAACATGGACTTTTATTTACAACTAATTATTGTTTTACTATTCAAACTTGAGCTACATAATTGTTGTTTTACTGTTTACAAGACTTTCATATGCTGTATCGTTCCGACGACGTGCCGTAGGCACGTGCCCACGGGCAAATCTAGTATATATATATATATATATATATAGGGCCCTTCCGTTGTGCACTACCCTCCATGTGCACATCGTGTAAACTTTTTACACGGAGTGCACATGGATGTTCCGAACTGTTCACATTGATCTACACGTCTAAATTAGTCTTAAAATGTAAAATCAAGTTATTTGGAATTCATTTGTCCATTCATTGAAGTGTTACAAAATTGTATGGCTGAATATCGTTTGTTTTTATATTGACTTTATGGATGGTCAAATGAATTCCAAATGACTTGATTTTACATATTTAGGCTAATTTAGACGTGTAGATCAATATGAACGATTCGGGTCATCCATGTGCACTCCGTGTAAAAAGTTCACACAGAGTGCACATGGAGGGTAATGCACAACGGAAGGGCCCTCTCTCTCTCTCTCTCTATATATATATGTATATATATATATATATATATATATATATATATATATATATATATATATATATATATATATATGTATATATATAATGGATGCTGTCTATATATATACAACCCATGTTGTATCTTGTCTCTATTGTGTTGACCCGCCCGTAGTTGTCTCATTACACACATGACATGAAATAACTTAGGGATGACCACTTCTTGTTGTATACATACATGTTGTTCGTATAAATTCGTGTGCTTGATTGTTTTAGTTATAGTATACTCGTTGTGGACTTTCTAAATACTTTGTACAATGTTGTTTGGACATCTAGTACACCATATTTCACGGTTGGTTATGTTTTGGATGAGTTTCATATGAACTAGTTGATTTTGTGCATGAAGGATATTTTCTGTTTTATCGATTCTCCATTTTCATTTAGTATTTTAGACCCTATTAAGGTCAGTATATGAAAATTAATTATGAATATGAATTATAGATCTCATTAGCACCCCCCCCTCCTTTTGTTCGTAGATTCAAGGAGTTGATTCGCCAGAATAGATGCTGTCAATCCCACAAGCCTCTTATCCATTCTCGTTCGATTCTATCTACTTTCCAGATTTTCTGACAGATCTTAGTTTTGATTTATGAGTTTCAAGTTATGACTATTTTACTACAGATGTGTTTAAAATTCCAGATCCAGTTTTATATGAATTCTGTATGGTAAATTATTTTTCTACTAATGCTAAAGATAATATTTTGATCCAATATTTTGCTGAGTACAACTAGACTTAATTGGGATTAATCCCTAATTTTTGTGGATTTAATTGATAACTTTTATAAACTATTCTATACTTGCAAACAACTACTATACTTGCAGAATTTTCTTGCTGTTCAGTAAAGAACCATAATTTCGACCTGATTCTATTTGCTGTCTATAAGAACTTTGTGAATATGAAATATAGCCTAATGTATCTATTTTATCACACTTTTGATAGATCTGGATTTCGATTTGTATTTTGTGAGATATTGCTGTTTTAGTACTGCTGTGTTTATGATTCTAGATTTACAAAACTACTATATCTTGCTGCATTCCGATTTTACTTGACTATTCAATCTATATTATAAAATTTCCTACAGGATTATCTGTTACGTGTTCATGACTACATGATACACGACTCTGTCTGTCTGATTACCTGACTGCACACTTTCTTATAGGAAGGTGTACTCAGAAGAGAACCCATAGGTTCTATCTGTCTATCTGGATCTGCATTTGATATCTGTGTGTCTGATACCTCAGTACACGGCCCTATAGAATCCCCTACAAAATCTAAACGATTTTTTCTTGAATGTAGCAACCATGTGATAAAAGTTTGGGACGCCTGAAGTGCTACATAGATAGTAATAACACAAGACCTGTAATAATACGACATCTGTTACCTATTTACTAATATTTGACATCTGTTATCTGTTTGAATGTTACATACTACTTGACATATGTTATCTATATACCTGTCTGCATACCATCTGATACTTGACATCTGTTATAAAGATCGCTTATATCTATTAGTATACCATGTTACTTGATTATGTTTTTCTGATTCATGTTAGACATTCTGTTTTGCTCTGTCATATCTATTCCATGCTAGGTTTGTTTCATTTATTACTTATATTTGTTTAGTTTATTCATGTACTTGTGCCTGCACTACAAGCAGTCCGTAACTTGCATTGACGGGAGTTTGTTTTTTTTTTCCTCAATAAATTGCAGATTTTGTTAATCAGCTACCGATGGAGTAGGTGATATGAGATTTTAGTCCTGGAATTCTTACTATTATTATTATTATTTCCTGTTGCTTATTTGAATAATTGTATCTGTTACTTGGATTATTTTATATTGGGCAATGTGACCCAGAATTATTGACTTGTTCAGATCTGGTTTATTTGAAATATTATTAAGTTTTGTTTCAAGTAAATTTCTATTGGTATATTGATTCATATATGCATGCTTGGTTGACTTCTCTTGCTTCCTACTCTGATTTTCCTGTGAAATGTTGTAAAGATCCTGACAGCTTATGGATAATGAAAATCATTTACTGGGCTTAGTTACGCATCCGTATTCCGTATTCTCTTTTTGGCAAGCAGTGCGTGACATACAGGATGACATTAATGCTGTGGTTACAAATGAGAAAAACAAATTTGAAGTTGACATTAATACCCTCATATGACATTTACAAGTTGACATTTACAAGTTGATATTAATACCATCAAGCTATATAGAAAATAAATGATTTACTATTTTTCCTATTCTTCATAATTATACTGTGTTTTAGGCACAAATGCGGACGTGGATAATCCGGTGTCATTTAAATTTGGATTCAATGGTCTATGTCGGGAATTTGATGGTCTGCTCATCGATACAGATCGCCTAACATTTGGTAATTCAGGTGGAATTGATTCTCTCAAAACCATTTCTGAAAGTATTATTCGTCGAAGCTGTGCTTCAGTATTGCTCAATTGTTGACGAGTGTATAACTCCTCCTGTGGAAAGGTATAAGATATATAAAATAATGGGAGTACGTAAAATACATTCTAACATAATAACGTTATTAAAGCCGAAAATGTATATACGATTTTGGTAACTCACATATGATGGTTGCCCACTTTGATAAAACGGGACATTGATATTAGCGTCCAAATTCTTGATAAGAGTACCGCCTTGAAAAAGTGGCACTTCAACGTAAGGTTGACCAAGCATTACTGAATTATCTACAGTGGATTGACTTGGATATTCGGCCGGTAGCCAAAATGGAGGTGCAGCATATGGCAACTGAGCGGAAGGATCTTTTATTGATGCTGGGCCAATGAAATCGACATTTGCTGCATGGGAGAGTGTCGGCATTATCGAACCAATTGAAACCTTTGCCTAATACTGATCATAAGTGATCTGCTCTACACGATGTATGAAAGGTGATGCTTTAATAGGTTCAGGAAGTGTAGTACTGGATGTCATGAAACGCATGAGAGGAGGTGGGTCTTTTGGGATAGCAATTACTCTAGTAAGTTGTCGATATAACGATCACCAAGATACCAAACACCCTGCAATCAAATGTTTACTTTAGCATAACCAAACTATTTAATCAAAGTATCGTACATAAATATGACAAAAATTAATATACTTGGCCGCAGTACGTAAAAGCATGTCGATAACGTGAAATGAATTTGGCAACTTCAATTTCATATACGTCTTTAATTGTTGACCCATTATATGGCTGCCAAATGATGGAGGAAGAAGTGCGCATCTCCAACTGATCACGCGCCATCGATTTATTGTACCTAATAGGATCGATCGACCTAAATCCAAAAATTCTTTATCCCATCGAATAATTTTCGGCCATACATCAGAATTAGCCATGTGAGTCTCCATGAAGATGTTCCTATCTCTAACTGGAATACAACAATTTGTGTATTCGTAAGCCCAATACTGTAAAACATAATTATCAAATATGTTACAAACATCACAATTGAATTAACATAATGACATTATTCGACTAAAATTAGTATCTAATATATTTAGTATTACCTCCAACACTTGCCACGGTCCATTAAATCCCTTCACTTTAAGACTTCTACATGAATCCAAAGACAAATACAACAGAGCAAGTGCATGACTACCCCAATCGTATTTGGCAACAACATTTAGGTCTGCAACTGCGGCTAGCCAACCACACCTTACTAACCCAGCACCATTAGGGTAATGAAATGCACCAAGAAAGTAATAAAGAAAGCTCGTGCAATCCTCGTTAGTGCCATATCGATTTTGGCTTCTTCAATCATAGTATTGGTAAAATAAATTTTGAAAAATGAATACCATATACCTTGTGATTTTCAATCATCTACTGTTAATTCCGGAAAGAAGCGAGTCTGAACAACTTGGAAAGTATAAGCCTCGTCGTCACATAGAGGCAAGTCGCCGATACCGATAGGAATCCCCGTTAGTATAACCCAATTCAATGGAGTGAAACCCAACTCACCACACGGTAGGTAAAAAGTGTGGATAGTGCCCCACCATCTCTCTACGAGTGCCTCGATGAGCCGATTCGATGACTTGTTTGTATTGATTTCATGAAATGGTTCCATCCCGCTTGCTCTACTAGTTGTTTAATCAGTGGGATCTATGAGCAGTATTGATTGTACATCTTGATTGGGTCCTTCTAATTTTCCTTGAATTTACAAAAATCGCCCTCAGGGGTAATAGTAATATATTGACTTATACGTCTGGAATCGTCTACTACACAATTTCAACTGGATTAATCGGCAAAGTCGACATTTGGAATCTCTTCTTCACCTTCGTTGCTTGTGTTGCCATGAGCTGGCATCTGTTCCTGCCTTGATTTTAAATGATCGATAAATCTTCGTATTGAAGACATTTTTCTTGACTAATTAAGAAATTGATATAAAGAGTTGGGCTTAAGAAATTGAGATATAGAGTTGGGCGAGAGCAGATGATGTTTGCTTCGTTCCAATATAACTTCATCTCAATATATAGAATAAGAAATAGGGGTAATTTGGTCAATAATTTTTTAATAAAGCCTAAATTTACTCCCCAAATAACGGAAAAGTAAATAAAGCCAAAAAGAAACAAAATTGGCCGGACGCAATGTGACTTGGCGTCCGAGACCCCCCCAAAACTTGGACGCAAAGTCACTTGGCATCTGTTCAGTTTTCTTTTCTTTTTTCTCCCCTTCCGACGCAAAGAGAAGCTCCGTCTAGCATATTAAAAAATTATTAAATCCCTCCGACCCAACTTCAAACTTCGTTTGATATTATTTTATATTAAATTGCTATAATATACCATTCGATGACTGCGGTAAACTCTCCAAAATTCTATATGTAAATATGCATTTATGTATTTTCTAACAATTACTGCTGTGAAAGTTTTTTTCCAACTAGTTGGGGTCGGTCATAACATCCCCCTCATCCTCTTCCGCCTTGGATCCGGTCTTCCTCCTCTTCCTCCTCCCGTACTCCTTTCATTAATGTTGTTTAGCTCGTCAAGCTCTACAGACCCAGATCCTCAGTTCTTCTCCTCCCCGTCCTCGGCGACCTCCTCTCTCCCCGTCGCCCTTTCGTTTCTTGCTCCTATCGGTCGCCTACTCTTACGGGGTTTCGTTGCCTTTTTCCTTCGGCGCTTTGGGCCTATTTCAATCCTTGGTGCTCCAATTGCGGAGGAGGGGCCCTGGTGGCGGCTTGATCGGCTCGGTGACCTCTTTTGGAGTTTGGTCCCTCTCTCCTCTAGCGCCTGCATTCTCTCTCCCATCACTGTAAGTCTCTTCGTGTTCTCTATTTTTTATTGGTGTTGGGTTTTTTCTCTTCTCTGGTTAAGTTGATTGTTGCTATTTTAAGTGCGGAGATCTTGGGATCTCTTTTGCTCTTATCCTGTTCTTTCCTCCCTCCGAGGTTCGTTTCCCCTCCTGCATTTTTTCACCGCCTACTCGGTGCTCCGATCGAGATTGATTCCTCTTTTGGTCACTCGATTCAGGCGTGGTGATTTTCTCAATTATTCTTACCCTCTTTCTTTTTCTGTTTATCCCCTGAGTACTTTTTTCTCTTAATTTTGCGCGTCCCTCAATTTTCTTCGCTCATCCCTCTTTCTGTTATTTTCTCTTAATTTTGCGCTTCGATCAATGCCGTTTGATCACTACAGTAGTAGTTTTCCTTAGCCTTTACTGTTTTTTCCGTTCACGTTACTCTCCTTTTCTTTTTCTGGGCTTTTGCCATCATGAGCCTGTCTTGGGTGGATATTGTTAAAAAAAACCAAGGAAAAAACCTTCTCTCTTTTCAGAGAGCCCACATTCCCACGTCTTGGGTAGAACACTCTAGAGTGTATCTCCTCTACTTCTTACCGCCCTTCCAAATCTTCTGTCTCTTCAGCTTCTAAGCGATTTCGTCCTTCTTCTCCCTCTTCCTCCCACACTTGCTTTCGTTGTCTACAACCAGGGCACTTGAAAGCCTTCTGTTCTTTCAATATGAAGTGTCTGTTTTGCCTTAAATCTGGCCACTCTCGTAACCGTTGCTTCTCTCTACAACAACTCTTGGGTCTCTCCATGGGGGTTCCCATCTCCGATGAAGTTCTTGCGGCTCTTGATTTTCCCTCTCTACAAACCAAGCTCGCGGATATCCAATCCAACAAGCCCAAGAGGGCCAAACCCTCTAGTGCGTCGCCCCTGCTTCCCACTCCTCTGGTCTCTCTTCGTCTCTCTGAGGCTGTTCACCCTCCCACCCAAGTGCTATCTCGCCCCCCCCCCCTCAGGTAGCTAAGCCTCTTGTCCCACAGGTTTTCATTTCATCTTCTGAACTCTCAGACAAATTGGTTATGTTTGCGTCCTATGGTGCTGTTTCCTTTGGTGGAGGTTCAGTTTCCAATTCCACTTTAGACTCTTTTCTTTGCAACTCTTGTAATGTGCAAGATTGGGTCTGGGTTGTCAACACCTGTTCTAACGGTGATGTGGTCATTCTCTGCCCCTCCACCAAAATTTTGGAAGATCTGATAGCCATTAAGTCCTTTTCCATTGGAGCTATCACTCTTTCCATTCGCAAGTGGGTTCAACTCGGTCCTTTCCCCCCGCCACTTAGTCCTAACCCCGTTAAAGTTACCTTTTTGGGCCTCCCCCCGTTCTGTGACTCTTCTCGTATCATAGCTAACTTGACTAAGTGCATTGGGGATCTGATTTGTTCAACTTCCTCTTCGATGCTTGCCTCTGGCTCCCTTCAAGTTGAAGCTGAATACCGCTGCCCTCCGGTGCAAGACCGCATTGCTGCCTTCTCTTTGCGAGATGGTAAGTCAGTCTTCGCCATTTCTGTGAGTTACCATGACTCTTCTAGTGGCAGGGTCTTCACTTGCCCCTTTGGCTACAAGCTCCTCTAAGCTTACTGTAAGCTCTTCGCTGCTTCCTAAAGCTTTCTCTGTGGGTACTTCTTCAACCCCTAATGTGTCATCGTCCAAATTCAAAGGCCCTCACAAGGGCTCATCTAAAAAGAGTTTCACTTACCTACGTCGTAGTTTTGTGCCCTCTTCTAGTACCAAAATTTCTCATTCTAAGGCTCCCAATTTAGTTTGGATTAACCCAGACATTTTGTCTCAAACAGAATGTGAAACTTTCGGCCTCTACTCGCACTAGTTCTGCTGAGCATCCACCTAAGCTCACTATGCCTCCCTCCTCTAAGTCTTTCGATTCAGTGGTTCCTTCCCTCCGGGGCAGACCTGGGCTCCGATCCTCAACCTCCCATATTGTCTGATTCCGACTCTAAGTGGTCGGCTTGGGAGATTAATCCCCACTTCTCTGCAGATTGGGATAAATACCAATTTGCTGTTCAGAACACTCCTTTCTAGGGATCCAAATCTAAAGTGACTCCGCTTATAGCTAAGTCCTCGCGGATGCCAGTTACAGTCAATTGGGTGGATCAAGATAATCTTTTGGGAGAAGAAGAATCGGATCTTAGCCTCTCCCATCCGCATTAGCAGGTCCTCTTTCCATTTATTTACAGTTTTTTCAAGCATTCTTTGTTTAATTATGATTCTTTCTTTAGTTGTCTCTTTCTGCTTTTAGGACCTTATTATTCTCTCCTTGCTAGTTACTTTCTCGATTACTGTTTGGCTGTTTATGCTCACTTTAATTCTGAAGCCTGGCCTTCTATTTTGTTGAGGGTTGGATTCAATCCACCTCAATGCGGTTGTGAAGCCTACCCCTCCCCTTGTTCTTATTCCCCTCCTTTCCTTATCTCGATCACCCCGGCGACACTCACATTGTAACCCCTGTTTTTCATTTTGTGTATTTTTTAGTGTATTTTTTGTTTTGGTATTTTTCTCTCTTGTATTTTTTTGTCTAAACCGTATATTGGAGTTGTTTTCAATATATATTTGTTTTATTTCATTTTGAGCTCTTTGTGTTTGATTGATTGTCTCTTTTGTTTCGTTCTTCTATTATTTGATCTTTCCTTCATTTTGGTCTCATTCTCTTTATTTTATTTTTTTATTTTTTTATTTGTGGGTGTTTGTTGTGGTGGTGATTTGGTTGTCCTATTTATCCCCAATCCTATTTGATACCCTATACATTTGTATCCTATTTGAAGCCCAATTAAACAAATCCTATTACTACTCCTAATACCTATTAACCCAATACCCATTAACCCACAACTAAACTCTATATATAAACCCCTCTCCACTAAACCTTAACCTTAATTCCCTTACTTCACAACCCGGCCTCCCTCTCTCTCTCCATCTCCTTGCTTGAGCCGCACTTGCACACCATCAGCCCGACCACCCCTCCAGGCCGCCGACATCCCTTCCCGGCCTGCATCCATCCCGGCAACACCCCTACACCCGAGCCCCCATCTCCTACACCTGAGCCACTTCACCCTACTCCCGATCCTCTCTCCTTGGCCATCCCAACCACCTCACACCACATAATCCCTCGACTCTCTTTCTTGGTGAACTCGCTAGCCACTATTCTCATCATCCCGCTTCGATCATCTCGCTTTGTGGAGTTTTGTTCGTGTGAAGATTTTCGCTCTAATTACTTGGATTCGTTGATTTTCGTTCGTGGGTTTTGCTCGTTACTCTTGGTTTTTGTTGTTCTTCATCTACGGTTAAGGCAAGTAACTTGTACTCTAATTCATTTGTTTGATACAAGTCAAAAATACCACCTATTGTATAGTTGGGTCTAGAGACGACTCTTGTTTGTGATATGCTTGATGGGTTGTCTCTATTGTAAAAATTTGACCATAGATGACTCACGACACAATATGGACATGAATTAACTTAGGATTTACCCGTTCTTGATTTTGATCATGTATGTGAGACTTTTGTGGGAATTCGTGTTTTGGCTGAGACCCATGTGAAATAATTGGTGTGGACATGCTAGATACCCTAATTTATGATGGTTGGACACTTGGTAGACTCGATTTCATGTTTGGGTCTGTTTGGATCAATTTTCTTGAATCTATGTTGATTTTGTTTTTAAGCGAAAAATCTGTATTTTGTCGCTGATCTGTTTTGTTTGCTGTTTTAGACTGTCTTAAAGTCAGTATCTTAATTTCAGTCTAAAACATGAGTTTTAGAGAATTTCATCTATTTTCAAACCCCTCTAATCTTGCGTGATTTCGTTTTCGTATGAGTGAGTTATGATTGTTTTACTATAGTCGATCTTTTCCAGATTTTTTTTTCCGATGTTCTTGATGACTAAATGATTTTATTAACTGTGCTACACATATTATTTTGATCCAAAACTTTAATCAGTGTTTCTTTATATAGTTAGGAATTACCCAGAATTTTGGTGAATTTTATTGATGAGTTTTATGTGTTGTTTCATGCTTGTTTATGAAATCTATACTGGCTGTATTTTGCTCGCTATTCTGTAAAGAACCTTATTTTCACTATGATTCCTTTTACTGTATGAAAAATATTTGTAAAATATGAAAATATTTTATCTACTTTCGTATCCCTTTGGCGGAATTGGATTTCGTTTTACTAGTTGCGAGATATCATAGTTTTCGTACAGCAGTGTTGGGAATTCCAGATTTGCCAAACTATGGATTCTTGATGTTTTCTTATTTTGGATGACTGATCTAATTTCACTGGAAAATTATAAAATTTTATATTTAGATACTGGACATATAGGAGAATACCCCAGATTTTTTGTGGATTCATGTGATATGTTTTCATGCTGTTTTGCTGTTCTTGAATTCGTTTTTCTGATTTCTGGCTGAACCTATTTTCTGTATTCAAATCAGTTTCAAGACTTATTTTTCTGAAATACTATATGACTTATTTATACTCGCTGGATTCGTGTGGAAGTCTGTTTTCCATATCCTTTGACGGATCCAGATTTGGATGTTTGTAGAACTGGGAATCACTGTTTTAGTACAACACTGTCTTGTTGTCCTGAACTTGAGATTTGTTATTTTAGTTCCTTTATGAGTTATCTTGCACCTGTACTTTTTTATCTTGCAACTTGAACTCGTTACATGATCATGACATGATATCCTTGATTTATTTTTGCACACCTCCATGCTTGTTTGACTTAATAATAAAATAACCAAGCCGGTGTTAAGGGAATGATCTAGTAGTGGATAGTGCATAAACGTGTACTCGGAAGAACCTAGTGGTTATTGGAGCTTGCTTACATGTGGAGCTTGACACGATATACATGACACATATACACATGATACTGGAGCTTGTTTGGGTTTTGGAGCTTTTTTACATGATACATGATTACATGATACTTGGAGCTTGTCCCTAAGTACACTGCCCTGTATGGTCCGCTACAAAATCTAAAGCGAAACTGTTTGTTGTAGCAACCATGTAGTAAAAACCGGGATGCATGAAGTGCTACCTAGATAGTAATAACTACAAGACTTGATACATGATACTTGAACATGATACATGCCCACCTGACACTTGACTACATGATACTTGAGATTTGATACTTGATACATGCTACATGATTACATGATTCTTGATACTGGTTACTTGATGCGTGACACTTGTTACTTGACACTCGACACATGCTATTATACTTGCTCATCTTGCCATGCCATGATTTAGAATTCTGTTATCATGATTATACCATGCTAGGTTTGTTACTGAGACTTACCTATCCCATGTACTTGTATCCTACATTATAAGTGGCCCGTAACTTGCAATTGACGGATACTTGTTTTTCTTCTTCCTTCTCCTGCAAATTTACTAATTGCAGATCAGGATGGACGGTTGCCAGACAGTATTGGTGAGATGATATATTAGTACTGGATTTTCTGCTTTATGATTTTTAATTATTATTATTGCTTGAACTTGAATAAGATGTACTTGATTACTTGGATATTTATCTTGTATTTGGGCGATGTGACCCAGAATATTTGACTTGTTCAGAATTTGATTATTTGAGATTATTATACTTGGTTTCAAGTAATTTCTGTTGGTATCTTGTTTCAATTATGCATGCTTAGTTATATCTTTTGCTTTCGACTCTGATTATCTTGTGAAATATTGTAATGATTCTTGAACAGCTTATAGATGATAAAAATTATTCGTTGGGCTTTTGTCTCGTATCCGTATTCCGTATTCATTTTGGGAAGCGGGGCGTGACACACATCGTCCAAATCTCTTATGTTTCCTCTTAATTTTGATTCCAACCTTAAAGATTTAGTGGCTCTCCAGGGATTGACTCTGCCTAAGAGTGCCTTACATTTCTCCTCTGGGGACAATAATAACTGTTGCCAACAGTCTTCTTCCTCTTCGAAGAAAGTCTCTACTCCCATCATTTTCTCTAGTGCTCGTATTCAGGCTAAAAGAGCGGTAGATCCCCCGTCGATGTCTAAGGCATCCTTAGCTGCCCAGTGTCGCAATTTGGATAACCCTCCCACTGCCTCTATTGGCTCAGGGGAATATCTGTTAGGTTCCATCTACCATGTGCACTTTGACTCCCTTTCCAACCTTGATATGCTAAACCTAGCCAATAACATGGGGTTTAAGGTTAACTCGGATAATTTTATAGATTTTGATTCCATTAGGCAGTGTGAGTTTTCAAGAGCTTTTGAGTTCCAATGTTTCCATGATTAGCATATCTTGGAATATCCGGGGTCTCAGAAGTACCACCAAACAACAGGCATTGTACCAACCGATTGCCTCGTCTCATTGCGATATGATCTCTATTCAGGAATCGAAACTTGAATCGCCTTCCCCTTCAATTTTTTGTTCCATTGGTGGATCCCTTATCTCAAATTGGATCTCCTTAGACGCCATCGGATCCCGCGGAGGGATCCTCTTTGGTTTTAAAGATTCCATTTTCACTCTTATCTCTATTCACAGACTTACTTTCTTTCTCATCGTTCAACTTCACTAGCCTACTCTCAATTACAGCCTTATTGTTATCTCGGTTTACGGACCGTCCACAGTAGAGCGCCGCAATTTGTTTTGGAACGAATTCGAATCGTTCCAAAATAATATTCATGGTTTCTACTTTTTCTGTGGGGATTTCAACGTTACCAGATTCTCCCATGAAAGGTCTGGTAATGCCTCTCATACTTTACCTTCCTCCCATTTTAACGATTGCATTCGTTCCCTTCACTTGACTGATCTACCTCTTAACGGCGGATTTTTCACTTGGTCCAACTTACGCCTTTCTCCGACCATGGCTAAACTCGACCGCTTCCTTGTTTCCGAGGATTGGATTAATTTTTTTCGAAACACTTTCACTTCGGCTATGCCCAATCCTTCATCTGACCATGTGCCTATAGCACTTTATTCCAACTACAATTTTTCCACTCCTTTCAAATTTCGTTTCGAAAAAATCTGGTTGCAAGATCAAATCTTTGTGAATTTCATTTCAGAGTGCCTTTCCTCTATTACGGGATCGTCCGGACTTGGCTGCATCTTGCTTAAGCTTCATGCTATCAAGCACGGTTGCAAGATTTGGCGTAGAGAGAGATTTGCTAATACTAACTTTCTTAAAAATTTATTCCTCTCATCTATTGAATCCATTGATAAACTTGAGGAGCGTGGACCGTTAACTGAGTCTCTTCATTCTAAACGTAACTCTTGCAAGAGAGAATACGCTCACATCCTCCACAATGAGCACATTAAGTGGGCCTAAAGAGCCAAATTCTGGTGGCTTAAGGAGGGTGATGGCAATACTTCTTTCTTTCATAACTTTGCGTCGCACCGGCAATGGTGCAATCGCATTTCCACCATTGTCGATAATGACAATGAGTTATCTTCGGATTTGGAGATTCACGCTACTTTCCTTCGTTTCTATAAAAAACTTTTAGGCTCTTACAAACATCGTTCCATCTGCCTGAACTAGACTCAACTTTATGGTCATCAATCCCATGATCTGTCTAGCTTGGAAAACCCTTTCTCTATGGAAGAGATCAAGTCCGCGGTTTTCCCCTTAAAAGCGATTCAGTTCCAAGACAAGATGGATTCCCCTCCTTCTTCTTCCAAAAATTCTAGCCCTGGCTTAAAGATGATCTCTTCATCATGTTTGCAGATCTTCATCAGGGGTCTTCTTCCTTTGACAGGATCAATTATGTGCATATCGTCCTCATCCCCAAAATTTTGGGCGCTCACTCGGTCTTTTATTTTTGCCCCATTATCCTTCTCAATACACCTTTCAAAATCATTATGAAAGTTCTTGCTACCCGCCTCGGTGCTATTATCTCGCCTCTTATTGACTCCGCCCAATCTGGCTTTATTAAAGATTGCTTTATCCTTGATAGCGTGGCTTCGGCCTAAGAAATCATTTCTGATTGCCATAGAATTAACTCCGAGGGGATTTTGTTAAAATTAGATTTTCAAAAAGCATATGATAATATCAGCTGGGATTTAATCTTCGAGATCCTTATTAATCGTGGCTTCAGTCCTAAGTGGATTGCCTGGATTAAATCTAGTCTGTTCTCTGGTACTTCTTCCATCCTCATCAATGGCTCGGAAGGCCATAAATTCAAAGTTAAGTGTGGTCTGTGTCAAGGCGACCTTATCTCTTCCCTTCTTTTCTCTCTTGTTGCTGACGTGTTCAGTAAGTTACTTCGTAACGCTTAGGATGCTCGGGTCATCGAAGGTCTCGGTGGATCTCAAAGCTTCTGTAGGATCCTTAACCGTCAATAAGCCGACGACACAATTATCTTTACCAAACCTAATGGGTGTAACCTTAGGAACCTAAAGCTTCTTCTTTATATCTTTGAAAGAGCTTCAGGCTTATCCATCAACTTTCAAAAATCTTCGGTTCTTTGGCTGGGAGGAACTCACAACCGGCAAACTGAAATATCTCAGTTTTTCAATTGTGCCTCAGCCTCTTTCCCTATCCAGTATCTTGGTATTCCCTTGAGATGGGGTAGGTAGCATAAATCGGACTGTGCCGATGATGGAAAAGTTGAAGTTAGGCTTAACAATTGGTCTGGAAAGCAGCTCTCTCGAGGAGGCAGATTAATTCTAGTTAACTCTGTCCTTACCTCTGTTCCCCTATATATGATGTCCTTCTTTTATGTTCCCTCTTGGGTTATTAAGAGGATTGACCAGATTAGAAAAAATTTCTTCTAGTCTGGTGCTGATTCTTATAGAGCCGGTACTCACCTCTGCAATTGGAAGATGATCTGCAATTCCAAATGTAACGCCCCGAATCCCAAATACACTGAATTCGAGATGTTCTACAGGATCTTTTCGCTTCTTTTAGTACAATTTTACGAGGAAATTTAAAACTTTTCACTTTACATCAGAGTTTACATCACTATTACATTTACATTGCACAACGGAAGTAAAATTTACAACAATGAACAAATGTACAACAACATTGAATGAATCTTTAAGCATTTGTTCCTCTTTAATCTTTTTCATGCCATTGGTCCTACATACAAAACTGTGGGTACGTCAGTTTATTCAACCGACGATAATTATACATGGCCATCCTCTCTATGCCAGAAACAGTATAACGATTCTCATTTCTTAACAGATCACAAACTTGTTCACATATCAAAAATAAAGTAAAAGGAAAATCTTAATGATGTCGTGTCGTGATCGTGCACTTAATCCTTAATGCAATTATTTATATTAGATGACACTAATGCGCACTTGTTCGGATTCTATGCATCCCATACTACATAGGTTCGAGGGCAAGCCTCATAATCGTTCTTCAACTTTGTAGGGTTCAATCCCTCGTCATGACTTAATCTACTACTGTAACTATGGTGAGTATCCTAGATGATCTATGAGTACAAGCTCGTGTACAGAAAACCTGGATGGGAACCCCATGCCATGTCTTGACTCATCAAGCATGCATTCTGTGGCAATTCAGCCTCCTTCATGGCACACGATCCTCTTGCAGTCACCAAACATCCCACAAGCGTGACTAGAGTCCGATCATTCTCAGTTGTGCCCACGCCATGTCTTGACTCATCAAGCATGCATTCTGTGGCTCACACACCCGCACCGTAAACCCTAGTTCTCATACTCGTGTTTTTCTCTCACTTTCATCACATCTTCACTATGCACTAATCCTTAGTTTTTATTAGAATCATGAACAAAAATCAAAGCTCTAGAGTTAGCCTCTCCACTAAACCGGACTTATTCATTCATTCAACATGACCAACCTTGGTCTTTCTTTTCAATTTGCATTTCATTTCATTTCCAATGCCGGGGGAGACTTAGCTACTCTTTGGTTTCAATTTCCAATTCACAATTTTCAATTTGAGCATTTTCAACTCATAATTCATTTAATAGTCTCACAGACTTTCTTTATCATGATCTTAGCTCCCTCAATTCAAATCTATGATTCATTTCATGTAAATTCATGCAACAAAAAATAGAGTTTACCAACATCAACCATAAGATTCATAACTTTAACATAAACCAAATAAGATTTCTGACATATCAAGTATTCTGGGCAGTCGACTTGGAGAAAGTCCAGTCGACTTGTTCAGTCAAAAATCAAGTTCTTCATAACTGCTCAGGAGAGTCGACTGCTGCACATGGCCAGTCGGCTGCTCCGCAATTTTCCGTGTTCAAAATATCATTCACGTGACAGTCGACTGTCATTCCATCAGTCGTCTGTCCTGGGGTTTCAACAGTACATTTTAATACTCAGCCCAGTCGACTTGCTACTTACATTAAGTCGACTGAACAGGTTAACATTTCAGATTTAGGAATTATCTTCCCTCTGTTCTTCCATTCATATGCATCATTGTGTCACATTACAATATATTCATACTACATAAACATGTAATTTCTTAGCTGTTCACTAACATCACAACATATACTTTCTCATACTAATGTTTTCTTTCCTCAAGGGAATGTTAAACATGCATTTTCATTTACTCATCATTTACTTGCAGAAATGAGCACTAAATCTCAATTTAGCACACTAGAACATCACCGTAAAATACTTCGTTTCAGGGAATTTCTGGACTATTCTTAATTTAATTCAATACCGGTCGGCTGTTTACATCAACAGTCGACTGTACGGGTTATTCCCAGTTTTACTAATCATCCCTAGTTCTTTTTCATCTGCTCATGTCTCCTCAGTCATGTATAACATGGGGAAATAAGTTTAGCAACCATTCTATCACTTCAGTTTGTACACACGTACATTATTAAATTTTCCAATAAATCATGAATAAACATTCGCCTCGTACCAGTCGACTTGTCCACGTGACAGTCGACTGTACAGACCTATTTCAATCTTATTTACAGTGTCATTACTTCATTATTAGTCCTTTACAACTTTCATCATAAGCATACACAGAGCAATCTAATATGTTTAAACTTACTCTTCCCAAGCATGGTAACGATCATTACTGCCATAACATAATTACTACATTAGAAGTCCTGAGAAACACCCACCTTAATGACGAAAAATAACCGAATCCAGAAAAGCTTCTTAATGAACTGCATGACTTCTTGCTCCTTGCTCCTTGCTCCTCACCGAAGCTCCTCTGCAGAGATGATCGGCCTCCAAAGGTACTCTCACTCACAAAACTCTACAATATATATCTTCTTTTCAAGAGATCTTGGTGTAGAAGATGTTTAGGAGAGAGGGGTATTTATACACCAATTTGGGTGAGGTGGAAGGCTAGGATTTAGTAGATAGTTATAGGGTCAAGGGCTAGGATGAACTAGGGAGTTGTAATAACTACCCACACTCTAGATAACTACCCATGACTTGATCCACTTCTCTCCCAATCCGGCCAAGAAAAGGGTGCTCATGCACGTGTATGCGAGATGCACGTGCATGCACAAGTCATCATAAAACTTGTACAAAATACAAAATGAAAAACTTTTAAATAAAAAATGTTCCACATTACAAGTTGTAGAAAAAAAAATAGAATTAAACCATGGGCTTTAATAAATGGCCCAAAACAATAGTTATTTAAAAATAAAAGAATGCATTATATTTTGGGCTTTAAGAAAAAGGTCTTTTTATTAAAATAAGGCTTTGGTACAAAATGATTAAAAACACAAATTGAAATATCTTTACTCTTCTTGATGAAAATATGAGCCAAAAATATTACACGTGCACACTACGTGCAAAATAAATAATTTTTCATTAATTGAAAAATCAGGGCATTACAACACTCCCTCCTTAGAATAGTTCCGTCCCCGGAACTACAGTCAAGAGTGAGAGAAACAAAAAATACAACACAACAACAAGAACAAAAGATACAAAGATACAATCAAGCAAAAAGCTCAGGATAGTCCTTCAACATCCTCTCCTCAGATTCCCAAGTAGCCTCTTCAACCAATTGGTTTCTCCAGACTACCTTGACCATCGGTATCGTCTTATTTCTCAAGACTTTTTCCCGACGATCAACAATCTCAACAGGAGACTCGATGTAATTCAGATCCAACTGTAAACCTTCCGGCACTTCAGGAAAATGATGACTCGGATCTGGAATGTACCCTCTCAGCATAGACACATGAAAGACATTGTGCACCTGAGATAACTCTTCTGGTAATTCAAGCCGATAAGCAGTTTTCCCGATCCTTTTCAATATCTTGTACGGGCCTATAAACCTCGGGGCTAACTTACCGCCCTTGCCAAATCGGACCACACCTTTATTGGGTGATACTTTCAGAAAGACGAAGTCACCAACCTCAAACTCAAGGTCCCTTCTCCGGTTGTCTGCATAGCTTTTTTGCCTGCTCTGAGCTTCCACCAACCTTTTCCTGATCAGAACAATCTTCTCAGAGGTTTGTTGCACAAGCTCAGGACCAAACAACTGACGCTCCCCAACTTCATACCAACAAACAGGCATTCTGCACTTCCTGCCATACAAAGCTTCGTACGGTGCCATCCCGATGTTAGTCTGAAAACTGTTGTTGTAGGCAAACTCTACTAAAGGTAAATGCCTTTCCCAACTGCCTCCAAAGTCTAGTATACAACACCGAAGCATATCCTCAAGAATACGGTTGACTCTCTCGGTCTGCCCATCGGTTTGCGGATGAAAAGCAGTGCTGAAATCTGTCTTGGTACCCAAAGCTGTCTGAAGACTCCTCCAGAAATGCGAAGTAAACTGCGCATCTCGATCAGACACAATAGTTGACGGAACACCATGAAGTCGGACGATCTCGCCAACATACATCTCAGCCAAATTGTCCATCGAAGCAGTGAGTTTCATCGCCAAAAAGTGAGCGGACTTGGTCAGTCGATCGACTATAACCCAAATCGCATCATTGCCTTTAGGACTCTTAGGCAATCCCATAATGAAATCCATACCGATGTTATCCCACTTCCATTCCGGAATAGGTAACGGCTGTAATAGACCTCCGGGTCTCTAATTTTCGGCTTTGATTTGCTGAAACCTCACACTTTGCCACAAATTCAGCCACATCCCACTTCAAACCTGACCACCAAAAATGCTGTTTGATGTCTTTGTACATCTTAGTACTCCCAGGATGTACTGACAAAAGAGTAGCATGCGCCTCCTGAAGAATACTCTCTTTCAGGTCCGCCTGATTTGGAACACACAGCCTATCTCTGAACCACAGCACTCCATCCCTGATTTGAAATCCGGGCAACCTGCCAGCACCAACCTGTTCCTTCATCTCCAAGATATCAGCATCAACCTCCTGACTTGCAATAATCCTTCCATTCAAAGTAGGCTGAAGCCTCAATTGAGCCAAAGATGCTCCCAATCCTTGCAAGACAACCTCAAAACCTGCTCGGTCCAATTCCTCAATCAAATGCTTTTGAGTTGTAATCAAACTGGCTAAACTGCTCTTGCGACTAAGTGCATCAGCAACAACATTAGCCTTCCCAGGATGATACTTGATCTCAGGTCGCATATCCTCGAGCACTTCCAACCATCTCCGTTGCCTCAGATTCAGATCCCTCTGCTGATATATGTACTTCAAGCTCTTGTGGTCCGTGTACATGTTCAACTTCTCACCGTACACGTAGTGCCTCCACTGCTTCAGGACAAAGATAATCGCAGCCAACTCCAGATCATGAGTCAGGTAATTCTTCTCATACGGTCGTAGTTGCCTAGAACCATAAGCGATTACTCTTCCTTCTTGCATTAAGACACAACCAAGCCCACGATGTGAAGCATCGCTATAAACATCATACTCAACACCTGCTCTAGGCAAAGCCAAAATAGGTGCAGTAGTCAACTTCTCTTTCAACTCCTGAAAGCTCGCCTCACATTGCTCAGTCCACTTGAAGCTCACATTCTTCTTGGTCAGTCCAGTAAGCGGTACAGTTATCTGAGCATAACCTTGAATGAATCTCCGGTAGTATCCAGTCATCCCAAGAAAACTTCTGACTTCCTTCACTGTAGTAGGCCTAGCCCAATCTCTCACTGCCTCTATCTTCTGAGGGTCAGTTGCCACTCCCTCCTTAGAAAGGATGTGACCTAGGAATGCCACTTCAGATTTCCAGAAATCACACTTGGATAACTTGGCATACAAATTTTGCTCTTCCAGCTTCTTCAAAACTGCTGCCAGATGCTCGGTGTGCTCCTCTTCTGACTTGGAGTACACGAGAATATCGTCGATAAACACCACGACGAAAGAATCAATGAACGGCCTCAGAACTCTGTTCATCAAATCCATGAAGATTGCGGGTGCATTCGTCACTCCGAATGGCATAACTAAGAATTCGTAATGCCCATGCCGAGTTCTAAATACAGTTTTATGCACATCTTCAGCTTTCACTCGAACCTGGTGATATCCTGATCGAAGATCTATTTTGGAGAAAACAGCTGCTCTTGTAGACAATCGAACAAATCATCAATTCGAGGAATAGGATACTTATTCTGAACAGTGACCTTATTCAGCTCCCGGTAATTGATACACATTCTCATCGATCCATCCTTCTTCTTTACCAAAAGCACTGGTGCTCCCCAAGGTGACGCACTAGGTTGAATAAAGCCTTTCTCCAATAGTTCCTCAATCTGCCGTTTCACTTCATCCCGTTCCACTGGAGCCATCCTATACGGTGCTTTAGAAATGGGTGCACTTCCCGGTTGAACAGTGATGCTGAACTCTACATCACGATGCGGGGGTAACCCAGGAAAATCATCCAAGAACACAGTCGGATAGTCCCGAACCACAGGAATCCCTTGCACTTCCACAGGAGTCTCTTCCTTGCAGATAGTTGCCACCAGCTTAGAACATTTCTGCTTCCCTTGGAAAGTGACTTCAGGTCCACCTGGAGCCTTCACTGTTACCGTCTTGGTCTTACACTCGATGCTTGCACTGTACACCGACATCCAATCAATGCCAATGATAACATCGACTCTCAAGATAGTCAGCTTGATCAGTTCAATTCCAAAGATTCGATCCCCAATCACAATCTCGCAATCAGCGTAATACCGATCAGTGGTTAAAGTTTCCCCTGATGGAGTAGCTACTGCCAAGATCTTGCCTGGAAAAATCTTCGGTTCATCTCCCAACACTTTAGCAAATTTTGGAGACACAAAAGTATGAGAGGATCCAGTATCGAACAACACAACAGCTTTCATTCCATTAAGATAAAGTTCTCCTGTTACATAATACACACTCATTACGTAACAGTTTCACTAAACAGCGGGAAAAGAAATGACAAAAATCTCTAAACATCAGCCCCCGTACCAGTGATGACATGATCAACCTCATCAGCATCAGCTTCCGTCAAGGCAAATACTCGCCCTGGTTGGTACGGCCTCTTCCCAGTCTGCTGCGTTGGTGCATTGCGACTACCATTCTGTGGCTTGGAGCATTGGGATTGGTAATGTCCTGTTTCACCACAGTTGTAGCAAGTCACCGCAGGAGGTCTCACCACATTGTTCCCAGGTCCTCCAACCACACTAATAGCGTTCGCCCCTGTCGGTTTGAACCTTTGTGCAGATGGTTGTCCCTTGAAACTCCCAGAATGTGCAGGCCTCTTTCCAGACTGCCAGTTGTTCCTCCGGTTCTGAACAACATGGAACTGCTCCATATCTGCTTCCGTCGCTGCCGCCCTCTTGACCAGCTTGTCGAATCTTTTGATACCAAGAGGTATCATCCGGGACCTCAAGCTCGGCCTCAGTCCATGCTCGAACTTACGAGCCTTCTTAGCCTCATCCATCACCAGTTCAGGCGCATACCTAGAGAGCTGAGTAAACTTAGTCTCATACTCCCTCACTGACATGCCGCCTTGCTGTAGCGACAGAAACTCCATAGCCTTCTTCTCTTGAACATCGGAGGGGAAATAGTGACTGCGGAATTCTTCCAGAAATTCCTCCCAGCCAAGCACAATGCCTCCCAGGGTCCTCTTCATCGACCGCCACCACACAGCCGTGTCCTTCTCGAATTGCAAAGTCGCCAACTTGACCTTACTGCCTTCAGGGGTCTCCAACACCTCAAAGATTGTCTCCACTTGACGAATCCAGTTGTCAGCCGCATCCGGGTCTGACTTTCCCTCGAATACAGGTGGTTTCATTCGTTTGAACGATTCCACCAGCTTAATCGCCTCGGGCACCGGATTCGCAGGTCCCCTTCCTTGGTTCATAGCCACTGCATTGAGCATCTGGTAGACCCTCGCAAGTTCTGTCTCCAGATCCAACCCCTCACAATTTCTAGCTCCTCTTCTCGACATATTCTGATGCAAAAGATCCATTAAATTCGAAGTATAAGACAAGAATTTTAAATCAACTTGCATTTCATTGAACTCCAAACTTTATACATTCGAATTAAAAATATTTATTAACACCAGAATGAAAGAAATAGAAGCTACAACAATCTAACTCCTACGGTTCCTCTTCGCTTCTCGAAGTTCTCCCTGTAGTTCATCAACTTCATCCTTCAGCACATCAGTCAGGTTCTTCCTCTTCTCGAGTTCCCATACCCGGTGACTGAGAACTAAAAAGTTGTCCTTTCGCTTTGCCAGCTGAGCCTCCAATAAGCCGACTCTCTCTCGCAGTGTCTCTACCTGCCTCTGAAGAAAAGTCACAAGACTACTCAAAACTAGTCCCTCTTCTTCATCAGAAGAAGAATCGTCGGATGAATCTGGAGGTGGGGTAATCTCTCGAGATTCAGGCTATTCCTCCTCATCAGAATCTGCTTGCCCAGGGTGGTACTCTTCCTCGGGATCAGCCTGTCCAGGATGGTACTCTTCCTCAATGATATGCCAGTCGTCGTCTCCAGCAGGGTCGAAGTGATCAGCCATCTTAGAAAGTAGGGAGGAAGAAGCATAAGTCATAGAGCAACACAAATGTAAGTCACTTACATTTAAATCTCTAAACTCAAACACACACTCTAATGTCCACTTCTAGGGTGTCGTTCCTTATAAATTTGTACCAATATGGAAAGCGTAGAAAAGCGTGGCTCTGATACCACTCTGTAACGCCCCGAATCCCAAATACACTGAATTCGAGATGTTCTACAGGATCTTTTCGCTTCTTTTAGTACAATTTTACGAGGAAATTTAAAACTTTTCACTTTACATCAGAGTTTACATCACTATTACATTTACATTGCACAGCGGAAGTAAAATTTACAACAATGAACAAATGTACAACAACATTGAATGAATCTTTAAGCATTTGTTCCTCTTTAATCTTTTTCATGCCATTGGCCCTGCATACAAAACTGTGGGTACGTCAGTTTATTCAACCGACGATAATTATACATGGCCATCCTCTCTATGCCAGAAACAGTATAACGATTCTCATTTCTTAACAGATCACAAACTTGTTCACATATCAAAAATAAAGTAAAAGGAAAATCTTAATGATGTCGTGTCGTGATCGTGCACTTAATCCTTAATGCAATTATTTATGTTAGATGACACTAATGCGCACTTGTTCGGATTCTATGCATCCCATACTACATAGGTTCGAGGGCAAGCCTCTTAATCGTTCTTCAACTTTGTAGGGTTCAATCTCTCGTCATGACTTAATCTACTACTGTAACTATGGTGAGTATCCTAGATGATCTATGAGTACAAGCTCGTGTACAGAAAACCTGGAGGGGAACCCCATGCCATGTCTTGACTCATCAAGCATGCATTCTGTGGCAATTCAGCCTCCTTCATGGCACACGATCCTCTTGCAGTCACCAAACATCCCACAAGCGTGACTAGAGTCCGATCATTCTGAGTTGTGCCCACGCCATGTCTTGACTCATCAAGCATGCATTCTGTGGCTCACACACCCGCACCGTAAACCCTAGTTCTCATACTCGTGTTTTTCTCTCACTTTCATCACATCTTCACTATGCACTAATCCTTAGTTTTTATTAGAATCATGAACAAAAATCAAAGCTCTAGAGTTAGCCTCTCCACTAAACCGGACTTATTCATTCATTCAACATGACCAACCTTGGTCTTTCTTTTCAATTTGCATTTCATTTCATTTCCAATGCCGGGGGAGACTTAGCTACTCTTTGGTTTCAATTTCCAATTCACAATTTCCAATTTGAGCATTTACAACTCATAATTCATTTAATAGTCTCACAGACTTTCTTTATCATGATCTTAGCTTCCTCAATTCAAATCTATGATTCATTTCATGTAAATTCATGCAACAAAAAATAGAGTTTACCAACATCAACCATAAGATTCATAACTTTAACATAAACCAAATAAGATTTCTGACATATCAAGTATTCTGGGCAGTCGACTTGGAGAAAGTCCAGTCGACTTGTTCAGTCAAAAATCAAGTTCTTCATAACTGCTCAGGAGAGTCGACTGCTGCACATGGCCAGTCGGCTGCTCCGCAATTTTCCGTGTTCAAAATATCATTCACGTGACAGTCGACTGTCATTCCATCAGTCGTCTGTCCTGGGGTTTCAACAGTACATTTTAATACTCAGCCCAGTCGACTTGCTACTTGCATTAAGTCGACTGAACAGGTTAACATTTCAGATTTAGGAATTATCTTCTCTCTGTTCTTCCATTCATATGCATCATTGTGTCACATTACAATATATTCATACTACATAAACATGTAATTTCTTAGCTGTTCACTAACATCACAACATATACTTTCTCATACTAATGTTTTCTTTCCTCAAGGGAATGTTAAACATGCATTTTCATCTACTCATCATTTACTTGCAGAAATGAACACTAAATCTCAATTTAGCACACTAGAACATCACCGTAAAATACTTCGTTTCAGGGAATTTCTGGACTATTCTTAATTTAATTCAATACCGGTCGGCTGTTTACATCAACAGTCGACTGTACGGGTTATTCCTACTTTTACTAATCATCCCTAGTTCTTTTTCATCTGCTCATGTCTCCTCAGTCATGTATAACATGGGGAAATAAGTTTAGCAACCATTCTATCACTTCAGTTTGTACACACGTACATTATTAAATTTTCTAATAAATCATGAATAAACATTCGCCTCGTACCAGTCGACTTGTCCACGTGACATTCGACTGTACAGACCTATTTCAA
Organism: Hemerocallis citrina; assembly: GCA_017893485.1. NCBI lineage: Eukaryota > Viridiplantae > Streptophyta > Magnoliopsida > Asparagales > Asphodelaceae > Hemerocallis > Hemerocallis citrina. Next base: position 227,238,118 of record CM030364.1, on the reverse strand, counting down.
TCTTATTTACAGTGTCATTACTTCATTATTAGTCCTTCACAACTTTCAGCATAAGCATACACAAGAGCAATCTAATATGTTTAAACTTACTCTTCCCAAGCATGGTAACGATCACTACTGCCATAACATAATTACTACATTAGAAGTCCTGAGAAACACCCACCTTAATGACGAAAAATAACCGAATCCAGAAAAGCTTCTTAATGCACTGCACGACTTCTTGCTCCTTGCTCCTTGCTCCTCACCGAAGCTCCTCTGCAGAGATGATCGGCCTCCAAAGGTACTCTCACTCACAAAACTCTACAATATATATCTTCTTTTCAAGAGATCTTGGTTTAGAAGATGTTTAGGAGAGAGGGGTATTTATACACCAGTTTGGGTGAGGTGGAAGGCTAGGATTTAGTAGATAGTTATAGGGTCAAGGTCTAGGATGAACTAGGGAGTTGTAATAACTACCCACACTCTAGATAACTACCCATGACTTGATCCACTTCTCTCCCAATCCGGCCAAGAAAAGGGTGCTCATGTACGTGTATGCGAGGTGCACGTGCATGCACAAGTCATCATAAAACTTGTACAAAATACAAAATGAAAAACTTTTAAAAAAAATGTTCCACATTACAAGTTGTAGAAAAAAAATAGAATTAAACCATGGGCTTTAATAAATGGCCCAAAACAATAGTTATTTAAAAATAAAAGAATGCATTATATTTTGGGCTTTAAGAAAAAGGGCTTTTTATTAAAATAAGGCTTTAGTATAAAACGATTAAAAACACAAATTGAAATATCTTTACTCTTCTTGATGAAAATATGAGCCTAAAATATTACACGTGCACACTACGTGCAAAATTAATAATTTTTCATTAATTGAAAAATCAGGGCATTACACTAAAGCATCGTGGGGCCTAGGTGTTCTTGACCTTAGAAATCAAAATCTCGCTCTTATGGGGATATGGTTATGGTGAATCTTGAAGGAAGACCAATTACCCTGGACTCGCATTATTAATCTTAACTTTTTTGTGCGTCGAAAGGTTTGGGATTTCCCGACCATCTTTCCCGCAAGGCATCTCCCTTTTGGAAGGGGGTCTGGAAAATTGCTGCCTCTTTTCAATGTGGTCTCGTCCATGTCTGCTCAGATGGCTCCAGGACCAAATTCTGGTCTGACCTCTAGATCGGTAATACCAAACTTGCTACCGCGTTCCCCTCCCTCTACCATATGGCCTCCAACCCTTCCACCTCTGTAGTGGAGTATGTCAGTATTCACAATAACCATAGGCTCTGGAACATTCCTTTCAGCAGTGATCTCCCTCTATCACTTACTGAAGATTTCAATTGCCTGCTGTCTTGCTTAAACAATTATCCCTGGCACCCCAAAGAATATTTCAAATGGCGTTGGACCAGTTCAGGTTCTTTTTCTGTTAAATCTTTTTATAATTTCCTTAATTTTTGTGGTGTCAATTCTCCGTTTGCTAAATTCATCTGGAGCAGTTGTGCTCCTCTAAAAGTCCAAATCCTTACTTGGCTTGCCCTTCACAATAAACTTATTACCGTTGAGGTACTCAATAAAATGAACCTAGCCTGGGGTCAGCTATGCTCCTTCTGTTCTTCGGAGCTTGAGGATGCCCATCACCTATTTCTGCAGTGCAATTTCATTCGCCCGTTGTGGCATATCTGCACTAGGGCTTGGCAAGTCCCCTATATCCCCACTTACTTCTCTTCCTGCTGGAATACTCAGTTAGTGAAAAAAAGCTTTCGTAGTTCGTGGATTATCTCCATTATGACCATCATTTGGGTTATTTGGACTGAAAGGAATAAACAGGTTTTCACTAATATCTCTTCGTCGATCGATTCTATTATTCACGAGTTTTTATTCTTTGCTAATTTCTGGCTATCCACTTTATCTCAGGACAAAGTGGCTGCTCATCATCTCCATCTCCTGGATGAGGAGAGGCTTAATTTTAGTTCTCCAATACCTCGGTTTAATCTATTTTGTGGTTGATTATCTTTTCTTTTCTCCTTTTCTTTGTAGAAATGAGGTGCTTACTGGGTTTTGCCTCTCTTCCTTTGAGGATTTTTTAGGTTGGCTTGTTCAGGGTGCCTTGTCCTCGGTGAGCTGAGTCTGGCTCTCTGTTTCCTATTGGTGGTCTTGTTCTCTGTGGTGTTTTTTGTTTTTGGCTGAGCAAGTTCCCACCCATCTTTGTTTTGTTTAGTCATAGCTAGCTAGTCTCTACAGCTGCCTTATTGTATACTCTATTGTATTAGTTATGTCTATAACCTTTTCTGCCTCTGATACTTTGTTATTATGTTCTATATGGACGCTCTATTAAATGCTTTGGCTTTTGTGGTGAGCGCAGCAGGTCTTGTTGGGTTGGTGGTTGTTGCGGTTGTTGTTGCAGCCAATTCTCTGCTGAAGAAGTTTTTGTCGATTTTTTGGCATTTGTTCAGTTTTTTCGATATTTCTTCACCCTCCTTGTTCATTTTCTTGCTTTGAAGGGATTGTAGCTTCCTTTCCTATGCTGGGCTGGCACTGGTAGTACTGCCTTTCTCCTATTTTCGTTATTAATGTTTATTTCTTCTTTCTAGAGGTTCCTGTACCTTGTCAATGAGGTTTGGAGTGTTTGCATCTGGCTTGTTCTTTCTTCGGGCGCGACATCTGATTGATGCATCTGGACTTGTTTGCTTAGCCGATGTAGTTCATTTTCTTTAGGATGTTGCCCGATGCTCTTTATCCTAGGGCCGATCTTTAACGCCCTTAGTGGTCTTTTTCCTTAGCCGCTGTGTTCTTTCGTGTTTGTTTTTGGCTACTGTGTTGAAGTCCTAGGTTGTCACTGTTGGTGGGCGCTTAGGGCATCTGCTTATCCCGCTCTTTGCGACCATTGTGTTGCATCTACTTTCTATGGTTGCCACGATTTGGCTCCGCTTTGTTTTCTTTTCTTATTGTGTGGATAACGGCTTTGCTTGCCCTGGATTCGGTTTCGCTGTGGGCTATCTCCTCTGCTTGTTGTTTCTCGAGGATTCATCTCGCCGTCCGGTGGCTGCCCCTTTTTTGTTGCTCGGTTGTGGCTTGTTGTCGTGCTTGTCTGAGTGCTAACTTTAGGTGGCCTGCTTGGTTGTTTCCTTCTCTGTGCTGATCTTCAGTTGACTTCTTTACTTGTATTTTTGCTGTGATTTTTTAGGCTATGTCCTTATTTTCCTTTTACATTTTATTTGTTTATTTTTCCCTGCTGTTTTCTTTTTTTACGCTTGTATAAAATTGGTACGTTTTGTAAACTGTCTTATTATTTATATATTGGGCTGGAATCTGACGATTCTATCCACGTTATCAAAAAAAAAAAAACAATTACTGCTGTGGATGCTCTTATAGGATATACTTTCAAAAACTGACTTATTTTGGAAAAAACTTGGGTACACTTGGTGTGGGCCTTCCCCCAGTTGACGTTAGCAACTGGGTCAAGACCCTGATGTCGACCCTTCAATCCGAATTCAACGACCCGAATTTGACCCTCACATCACCCTTGTCCGAGCCATCTGCCTCACCCGCGAATCTGCAACCCGCATACTCGGATCTGCATCCGAATCCCTTTCCGTACACTTGACGTGTTGCAGCCGTTTTCCACAGGGGCTTCTTCTACCAGTGCATTTACGGCCTACCTCCTCATCGAACCCACCACCGACACCGAGGGTTTTTTTGTTGCCGAAAACCTCTATGGTTTTTAAATTATTGCATTAAAATAAAAAGAAGGTGTTGGAGGCTGGTGCTCACTGTTGCAGTCATTTCGGATACGTAGCCTCAACATGTAAGATGAATTATCTCGACTATTATATCTGTTGTTACACTTAGGTACTTTTTTTTTTTGCCTCTTATAAGAGATTTACAGTAAGAGCCTCTTTTTGAGGTGTTCTTTTTATATAAAAATAACCTCTTATAAAAACCTCTTATAAGAGATTTTTTTTCTTTTTTCACCTCTTACAAGAGCCTATATTACCCAAAAGTCTATATTACCCCAAAGTATAAAAATAGTGAGATGAAGGACAAAAAAAGATAAGTTCAAATTACTAATATATAAACTAGTTTAATGGCAAGTTAAATTCACAAATCAGTGTAAATCATCAATTATAATTCCGGAACCGAGATAGAGAAGTAGAAACACAGGAAAAAAAACATATATCTCCTGATTATACATGAGTGGCACGCAAGTGTAGCTGTGCACTAAAGAGAAACTAGTTTGGAGTGAAGGCAGAGTATTTTAGTAAAAAAATATTGTATTAATTGTTCTAAATTGCATTCCCTATCCTCTGTTGCTTGGATTATATGTCAGGGTATGTGCACAACAACAATAGAGTTACTGGATGACAAACTTGCTCATTGCAAAACCTACCAACCTCAGATTTTGGCATAAATACCATTCTCACAGATGTTCCTTATCATCAGATAAATCGTAGTCATTTTATTAATGTAATAATTTCATTAATGGCTACCTGAATATTTTAACCATTTGTAATACATTATAATAACAATGCGAATGTTGGATTACAGTGGGAACTTTGAGATAAAATATATAAGAGACAGCCAAAGATGAATTCAGTATCAGTTCCTTTTGTATACTCTATACCACCAAAAGTTCTGCCCCAACTTTTAAATTGAAATTAGTAACAATTATAATATAGGATTTGGGGTAATATAGACTTTTTATGTGATAGAAGTCTTATAAGAATTTGAAAGAGGCTACTAGAAGCCTTTTAGGCTTATAAGCGATTTTGGGAGAAATTACTTATGAGAGGTAAAAAAAAGAACTCTAAAAAAATCTTGTAAAAGGTGGACCACCTCTTACAAGAGGTAAATTGCTTATAAGAGGAGAAAAAGAACGCTACCTTAGTATTATGTGGATAAGTAGCCAGTATGCACACTGCATATGTTGTATCTTTATTAAATGACTAATCATCTAGTTTGGTTTTATGTGATTTGGAATTTTGATTTTGATGATGCGGTTTTTTGTGTTTTGATTGTAGCAAACATGCCACACTTAAGCCTTTTGTACGGAGATTTAACCAGTGAGGAGCTGGATAGCAAGATTGTTGGTGTGACATACCCGATTACTTGTATTGGTTTGTTTAAGACTGACACAGAGGATAAGAGCTTGAAGTCATGGGAGATGATTGAAATTTGCGAGCGTTAGTATGATTTACCTGTGTGTATTTGTAATGTTGAACCTTATGTGTGCTTGAATTTCTCCTGTTAATTTCTGTCTTTCTCTGCACTTTGAAATTAAAATTGAGACAGAAATCTCGTGTTTCAAGAGAATTATACATGGAGTAATAGAAACCGGAAAATAATAAGTGTTTGTGATATCAGGGAAGCTCACCAAGTGTTTGTGATATCAGGGAAGCTCACCAGTCACCAGATCTTTACATAATGTTAATTGATATCCTCTTTGTTTTGCTTCTGTGTAAGTTGAGCTATGATGAGATTACTGTATTGAAAGTGTGTGGGTTACCTGCTATTGATGTGAACTATTTGCAAGTGTAAAAAATCGCAACAAGTAGTGTAGTTTTAGTGAAAAGGGTATCAAACCCACATAGACTAATCATTTTATTAAGTACCGAAATTACTAGATGAATTACTATTTGGAGAATCGAAATTTAATAAAGAACGCAACTAAATTAAATTTATCTAAATAACTAACTAAATTAATTAAAAGAGACGGAATGTGAATTTATATTGTTTATTAATTGCAAAATCAATTCTAGGGCTTTCGATTTCACCTACTTAATTACACACAATTAATAACTCCAATAGAATAAAAAGATTATTTTTTCAAATTGTACACCAAAATTCTCAAATTATTTAATGCTTTCTCCAACTAACAGTTTATCATAGTTCATGCACAAATTTAATTAATTGAAGACTGATTAATTTCTGTGGATTTCTTAGTAGTCACATCAATCGTGGTAAATCATCTCTAATTTCGCTCAATCAATGGTATTTAATTTTATAGTTCTAAATCACAAATTACCTCTCGGTTTCTCCATGATCCAATAAATCATACAAAAGTTGGCCAAACAATTGTAAGCATTAAACAAAAAAATCAAACACACAATTATGGAAAAATAGAAAAATAATATGGAATTAAAATTTGTGTTCTCAAAACTAGGCTACATCGAAACCCTAGAAAAATAAATTTAGTTCATAATGGTTTTGCAACTAACAAACATTGCTTTGGATTGCATTATAAAATTAGAGAGAGAGAAAAGAGATACAAAAAAGAGACTGTTTTTGTAAAAGAAATTGCAAACCGAACAGCCTCGAACTGCGTGCCCAAACAAGTCCTCTCTCTGCTCCGTCGTTTTCCGAGTTACCCCCATGCTGTCTCGATCCACGTGCGACCACGTCAGCCCGAACCCTAGACGCCATGTCACGTGGGACCCGCACGTCAGCAGCGGTCAGGTGTGTCGCTGTCTCTCTTTCTTTTCTTCGTCTCGAGCCATGCGCAAAACAGAGAGAATTCAAGTCTCTTGTGTTCAATTTTTTTTATTTATTTATTGTTTTGTAGCATTCTTTGTGTTCTCTTGGGGTGTGTGATCTTCTCTTCTTATCTCTCTTTCTCTCTTTTTATAGGCATGGGAAGGGTGATTTAGGGTTTACTTTTGCAGAAAACCTCCTATTCTTCATTTATTTGGTTCTTCTCTTTCTTTCTTCTTCAAACACGTGCTGCACATATAAAATAAAATCAGAAATTAGGATTAAAAAAATAAAAATAAATTTAATTAGTTTAAAATTAATTAAACTAACTAAAAATCATATTAGCTCATTTAAACCCTTTTAAAATTGTTTATTGCATTTTCACCCACCATTGGCAATTAAAATTTATATCTTGCATTTCACACGGCAAAATTGTAAAATTTAAAAATCAACAAAATAATAAAATTTAATAAATCATTCTGTTTGTTTTGTTTGTTGAATTTTACCAAAAATATTTCCATTTTGCATCAAAAATCTTATTCCTTCAAAACTAATTAATTACTTAAAATCTTATGATGAAATCTTACTTGAAATCTTATGGAAATAAGATGAATTATAAACAATATGGACGAATACAAGCAATTTTTATGGGTAAATGAGTACAAAAAATTATATAAAAATTAGACACATCAAATACCCCAAAACTTAAGATTTTACTTGTCCTCGAGGAAAAAGTAAAACCATGAATAAAGGAATATAATCAATAATAAACTTGTAACCCCTATTTTCGAAAATACGTATTTTTGTGAGTATTTTTCTGTATTTTGATATTTATAAAATTGTTATTGTTAGATTCATTTTGAATTTCATGTAAAAGTATTTTTCCAAACAATAGTTATAACTAATTCAAATAAACTTTGTTTTCATTTTTACTTGATCAACTATTTGCATTTTAACCCTCAGAAATACTATTATTGTTCCGACTATTTCAACAAATTCCTATTTTTATATATATGACACTACTCCGATAATTTCTATTGTTATTGTTTGTATTTTATTCTTATTGTTATTACTATTATTAATTGTTCTTATTAGTATTATTATTTTATTGTTATGTTTATTATTACTATTCTTATTGTAAATATGATTATTTATTTTATTATTGACTATTAAAAACAAATCAACTATTATTTAATAATTGTGCTTCTTCTATTTTAAATAATTCATGTAATGTGATATGAATTGTATTTTATTATAAATCGTGTTTTATCAAATATCTTATTCTTTGTATTTGGGTTTATATTAATCCATTATATTCATATAAATGTATTTTACTTATTGGATTTTATACCCAATTGCCCAATACCCAATATCCTATCTTTTCCTATAAATACCCTAATTAAAACCCTATCCCTAATTAATTTTTCTAAACCTACAGCCGCTAAACCCTACCCCGTTCCTGTTCTACCCCATCCCTTCAGCCCCGTTCCTGTTCAACCCCATCTCTCTCCCGCTTTCTCTGTTCCATCTCCAACCCATCCATCGCCCAACTCCCATCAACTTCGTTCACCTTCCTCCTCCATTGCTCTCATCGTCACCGTCTCCTCATCACCCTAGCCCCTCTCCTCATCGCTCTGAGTCACCCCCATCCTCGCCTGCATCACCCGTTCGAATGCATCCACCGTATCTCCACCATCATCATCTTCGCCATCCCCTTCCTGGTACCCATCACCGCCCTCGTCCCCTCGACCCCATCATCGTCTTCATCGTCGTCTTTCCCCATCCTCATCATCATCCGTTACCCCATTGCCGAAGCTCGCCATTATCGAAAGCTTCACCCGTCGCCCTATCCATCGCCGTGCAGCCCTCCATCGTCTTCGTCGTTTGTCGCCGCTCCACCGAGACCCCTAGTGCATCGCCGTCGAGTCCCCAAATTCGCCGCAAGCGTCGTCTCAGTTTTCGATCGAAGAACAGGGCATTTGTCGTCGGAGTGTCGTCGCCACTGTCGCTACTCGACCGTGGTGCCGTTGCCTCCGCCGTGCTCGCGCCGCCGTGCTGCAGCTGTTGCAGTCACCGTTCGTCGTGCCGTTTTATCTCTCCGATCCGAGGTTGAAGATGCTCAGCCAGTGGACGAGCACACTTTCCCGTGTTCTGGACACTTGGATACGGAATCGTCGTTGCGTGTTTGGGCTTGGATCCGGTGTGAGGTCGAGATCTGATTGGTTGGATCTTCGTTGTCCCGTGTTCTGCCATGCCGGATCTGGTCTTCACAGTTCCCTTTTTTGGCCAGATTCGGTTTGGAGCTAAGGATTCTATTGGCTGGATTTTGGTGTCCCATGTTCTGTGTGCGCCAGATCCAGCTTCGGTGTTCTATATTCTGTCCCGATCTGGTGTGAGGAATTGCTCTAGGATCGTGCTGTTGCTGTTGATTCTTCGTGCTTATTTTTGGGAGATTTTTCCCGGGATTCTGATCCCGTTATTCTATTTAATTATATCTGCAAATACAGGCAAGTTTCTTCTTGAAACCTTCTTTTTATTTGTGTTCAAGATTCTTTTGATCTCCGGCAAGTGGATCCTTTCCTTTTATTTATCAAAACTGCTTGACAATTATGTTAAGATTATTGAGGGTTTACACGAGCTAACCCGACATACTCTTAACATCGTGCTTCTCTTCGATCTAAACCTAGTCCCTAATGTTTCATGCATTTGCACATGGGCAAAAACCAAAGTACCCCCCCAACATTTGAACCGAGTACAAAATGCCCATACAACATTTGAAAAAATACAATAAACACATTCTTCTGTTAACTTAACCCTTTCCATTAAGTTATAATTATTAAATTTCTTTTTTACCCTTACCCTATTCCTTCCCTTTCTTCATTCATTTTTTCTTCCTTAATTTTGTATGGATTTTGTACTATCCCCAAATCTTCCTAGACAAACTTTCACCAGACACCGAAGATTATAATGTTTATGCTGCTATCATTACATTAATGATGTAGTAACATATTCACAAAGACAATATTGGCCATACCTTTCCTTGTCGAGAGTGTCTTAATGCTGCAATGCCCCTATTTGAATTTAACCTCCACATAGGATGGAGTCAGATGCCCCATCATGTGAAGGGTGTGTTGTATTTTATGCACAACACTGGCGGAGTTGAACCTCCATAGAACCTTGACTTAAATAAGAACAATGGCTTCAATCTAATTGCCAATCCCAACACTTTCATAATGATTCACGTGCTCTAAATGTCAATAGTTTTAGCTTCTATCTCTCTGAGAAACCTTTTAGGCATTCAATTTTACCAATTGTTTAGTGAAAATAAATCTAGTATCTGCTTAAAGATTGTGTTCCTGCCCTTCATGTCTGTACGTTATTGCAATTTGAAATGAAAATTTACCAAATTCTTTCAACTTATTTGTAGGGTTCAGATGACGATCTTTTCCCAGCTCAGGAAGCACTTTTACATATTCAGACCCACATTGTAGATCTTGGTCCTAATAATGATAACATCATCACAACAAGGCTTTTGATTCCTGCCAATGAGATTGGATGTCTAGAGGGAAGGGATGGTTCGTTATCTGATATAAAGAGATTGTCCAATGCCAAAGTGCAGATATTGCCAAAAGAAGATCTTCCCTCCTGTGCCTCAGAGTCAGACGAGCTTGTTCAGGTATGTGCTAGTTTGGCCTTAATAAAGATAGATATTGTTTACTAGAGTATATAGGTGTGTTTTCCTTTATATTTTAGTTTCCTCCATATCACTCAAACTAGGAGTGGCAGACATGGACTCTACTGTGTGTACTGTAGACTAATATCTCATTCATCAATACAAGTCTCTCCTCATGTTCTCTAACTCTGATCATTAAGAATGCTTTTTCTAGTTCTGTGTGAACTAAGCTTTCTCTAAGTATCTGCACTTCTAAATTTGATTTGCTTCAGATGGCTAAGCTTATAGCTTTTGAAGTATGTGACTTGATATGTATAGATTGGTATACGCTTACAGATGTGTTTTGGAAGTAGCTTAGGTAGTAAGAAATCTGTCAAGGTTGTTAGGGATCTGGTAACATACATGCAGCTAGGAGTTGGAAGGGGAGGTGTGAAACGTGTAGTTAATGATACCAGCTGCTGTTATGACCGCTGCCTAAATTCCATTTGATATCCAAAGGTTCCTTTCAATGCTACAATTAAGTCTGGCAATTTGCGAATATTGTTGGAGTTCAAGAACATTTCAGTCCAGGCTATCCAGTTACTGCCTTTATCCCCATCCTTCTACTCTATTTGATTCTTTCGTCGGCATACATGTCTTTTGAAATAATTCCTTTGTTTGATTTTCCTTCTCCTTCCTAAACTAGAAGCTGGTCAAAACCACTTGAACTGACTTATTATTATGCTAACTTAGTTGATTTAGTTGGCTTATAAACTAAATGCCTATTTCCATTGAAGTGAGTAGTAATTCATGGAGCACGAAATTGAGTATAGTACAAAATCCATACAAAATTAAGGAAGAAAAAAGGAATGAAGAAAGGGAAGGAATAGGGTAAGGGTAAAAAAGTAATTTAATAATTATAACTTAACGGAAAGGGTTAAGTTAACGGAAGAATGAGTTTATTGTATTTTTTCAAACGTTGTATGGGTATTTTGTACTCGGTTCAAACGTTGGGGGGGTACTTTGGCTTTTGCCCTTTGCACATTAAACAACTAGAATCATGCATAGGACTGTTTGATAGATTGGACATTGAAATTGATCATGCTAGAATTGAATTTAATTGATGAATTGACACAATGACCATGATAAATATATCTTAACCCTTAGAAATTGCATGTTGACACCTAGGATTGCTTTGATTGCCAATTTGCATGCTATATGTGACCGTGTGAATTATTTGTTGTCTTTTTATATTAATTTGATTTCTGGACTACTATAAGTTTCACTTTAAATCAGATTTTTAGTCCTGTTAATGACATAATTTGAGGAAACTTACTAAACATAAAATGTAGCCCTTGATGTCTAGATAATTTTTCCCTAGTCTGGATTTAAATTCCAATTTGTCATCTGTTAAATATCATCACTTTACTGCAACTGTGTTTGTAGTTTCAGACCCATAATTTCATCCGTATCCTACTGTTGTTTATTTTATTTGACCCTGTTATCAGTAAAGGAAAAAATATCAAATAATTTAGGCTGAACCTAGACATGTATAGCTACTTTCCTGAATTTTTTTAGATTTTAATAATGAGTTTTCTGACCCGAATTAATTAATGGAACATAACCTACTGCATGCTGACTGAACATAAAACCTAATTTGATTGGAACTTTCACCCTAGTTCCCATGACTTTTATATGCCTTAATTATACTCGCTGGAACCATATGGAAGTCTACTTTCCAGATCTTCTGGCAGATTCAGTTTTTCCATTGTGTAGTGAGCGTGATCCATGTTTTAGTACAGCAAGGTCATGCTGTCCTGATCATGTGATGTGTGTTGAATTGACCTGTTTGCTTCATGATTTGTCTGTAACGCTTAGAATTAGTCACACATAGTAATATTCAACATTGACACCCTCTTGCATGCTCACATAGGATGAAAATGACTTAATAACAAGCCGGGGTATTATGGGTAGGACTCGGTAGTGAACGATCGAAAAATGTACTCGGCAGGGCCTTATCGTTATATCGTATTGGAAGGAGGAGAAATATTGATTTGAAGGAGGAGTATTGATTGGAAGAAGTATTGATTGCAATTATCGATTGTTAATTATTTATCGTCATCGACGCCGAGTACACGATCCGTGAATTCACCATCGGTCTAAAACGATCACTGTGCTTGCACGGAACCTGTGGAATGGGACGCAGCAGTACGTGCACTAGATAGGTTAATAAGATGATTAATAACTAGCATACTTGATCTTGTATTGAACTCGACTTGACATCACGTATTACATGTGTGATTATTGTAATCCTTTGATATATTGCATGCTCTTTGATTTGTTCTTTGATTTTGACCATGTCCCTTTTCTTTGATATTCAAGTTTTCCTTTATCCTCTGTTTTCTCTGCTTGCTGCCCATGACTTGCTCTAAGGGCTCTCTTTTCTTTCTTTTTAGATCCAGTTTTTACAGGTACCGAAGGAGCAATACTAGAAGACATTAGTGAGCGAACTTTCTGAAGATTGGAGCTGGACTTTAGACTACTTAGCTATTTTTTCTTACTTGCTTATTGTATTTCTTTTCATCATACTTTGTATTCTTGGGCTTTATAACCTGAAATTGTTTTATTCCAGATGTTGGATTATTATATAGTAAATTTATTTCATGATTATCTTTGAGTTTATTTATTGTTTATGTGATTATATTCTTTGCCTGCGTGGTTGTTTCTCTTGTTTATTGTTGAGTTAGACCGGTACAGCTTATGGATGATGTATAATCATTCGCTGGGCCTAAGTTACGTGCTCGTATTTCCGTATTTTAGGAAGCGGGGCGTGACAGGTTTTTAGTGGTATCAGAGCCCAGTGTTGAGTAATATATCAATCAAACATGACTACCTTTATAAGGGTTGGCTTTGATTGGTATATTAGTCAAGTTTGGCTCTAGCCAGGTTAACTCAATAATATGTGCACCACGTTGATCACATGAACATGTAATAACTTAATATAATCTGGATATTAATCCTATTCGATCCACATCTGACTCCTTTGCATTCAATCCTTTGATTCCTTGTATCCTTCCGTCCCCTGCGTTCATCATCTTTTGTCAATTCAATATTGAGTATCATGTTAGATATTTGATTCCTGCTGCATTCTCTTCAATTCTGATTTTGCCCCTTGTTCCTCTCCCTTCACATTCAATTCTTTGATTTTCTTTTGACCCATCTAGTCATCCTCTTCTTTGAGTCTTTTTTGGGTATAAATTTATTTTCTCTACCTATTTTTCTCTTTATAATTATTTTTCCCGAATATTTTCTATATTTCGATTATTATTTGTTATATTTATTTTGGATCTTCTATAAAAGTGTTTCTCAACAAAGATTTTGTTACTTCCAACAATGATGTATTTTAACTTCACTTTTCATTTTTGATCGGCTATATATTTCTATTGGATTATTTCGATAAGACAAATCCTTATTTTGTTGTATAATGCTATTATTACTACTATAATTATTATTACTATTGTTTTCCTTATCATTACTAGTATTGCTATTATTATTGTTACTACTATTGCTATTATTATTGTTGTTTTCATTATTTATTATTATGAAAATTAAATTACTTTCACAAAAAAATGTTGAACCCAAAACAATATTTTGTCTTGCATTATTATTTTTACTAGTATTGTTAATATTTTAATATTACTTTTATTATTATTATTATTATCATTTTTGCTATTATTATTATTATTGTTATGATCATTGTTATTACCATTGTTATTCTTATTGTTACCAGTATTGATATTTTGTTATTATTATTGTTATTGATATTATTATTTTCATCGTTAGTATTGTTATTATTATTATTTTGTTTTGAGCCGAACATGCTCAATTTTATATGCATTTCACCATTTCGGTGCAACCCAATGTCGAGATGGCAAATATACAACTCGATGTCAATGGAGGCAATTTGCAACTGGATATCGGGGAGGCAAAGTGTGCAACCGAATATCCAGATGGCAACCTGCAACCTGATGTCGTGAAGGCAAACATGCAACTTGATGATAAGGAGGCAAGATTTTCTATCTATTTGCTAATTGATATTTCAAGACTCTTTACTTATATAGTGAAACTAATGGTAAAGAAATATTTTCTTTATGACATTTTGTTTATACAGTTACACTTTATGTTTACATACAATTTGAACTAGTATAGTTGATTTTACTCTATTTTGTGTATAAAATTATGATTGCTACTATTTTTATTATTGCTGTTGTTTTCGTTATTTATTATTGGTATTATTATTATCATTATTGTTAATTCTATTGATGTTATTATTATTGTTTTCATTATCTTTATTGTTATTATTTCTATTATTTTTACTGTTATATTATTATTATTGATATTATTATTATTATTATTATTATTATTGCTATTATTTTTATTATCATTATTGTTATTATTTTTTTATGCTATTATTATTATTATTATTGTGTTATTCTCGTGAATGTGTTGAATTCTATTCTGTTTTCAGTATCATTAGTATTGTTAAAAATTTTATTATATTGTTATTACCTGTATGATTATGATGATTTTGATTACTGTTATTATTATTTTGTTATTATTATTTTATTATTATGGTTATCATTACTTGTACCATTATTGTTATTATTATTTTTATTTTTATTAATATTATTATCTTTATTATTAATATGTGTTGTTATTATTACTGTTATTATTATTTTTATTATTGTTATTATTATTCTATTATTATTGATATTATTATTATTGATATTTGTTGTTATTATTGTTTTTGCTAAAGCCTTTAGTTTTGATCTGTATTATATCTTTTGATTATTTAAATTGAAGCTCAATTTTATATTCTTTTGCATTATTGTTTATATCTACCTTGAGCCCATACTCCCTTTGATCCTGGTGTCTCATTCTTGTCTTCCTACTCGGTTCGTCGATTGGTGTCATGTGATCTACAGCGACATGTATGTTGCTTGGAACATCACCATCTGAGTAGCGCAGCAGAAGCGTGGTGGGCGCATAACCCACAGGTCCCAAAATTCTCCTATTGTTCCTCCTTCCCTGCATTGTTTGTTTCCCTCTACCCCTTGCATTCATCCTTGCCCGTTGACTCATTTGCTTGGTAAAACTCTTCCTTGTCCATCCTTTATTCGATTCCAGCTCTATCTATTTCTTCATCTCTTTGCTTGCTATCTTGCAAGTCTTGTGTTGTTTCTTCTTCATTTTCTTGATACCGGTTACTTCTTTCTTGCATCCATATTGACCTCATTGTTATTCACTTACTTTTTCTGTTGTTACCACAGCCTGGGTCCTTGCCTTAAACTCTCTGTTTTGTTACCCCAGATTGTCTTTGCCTGTCCGATGTACCGCCTGAGCAAATTTCGAGGACGAAATTTTGTTGTAAGGTGGGTAGGATTTGTAATCCCTATTTTCGGAAATACGTATTTTCGTGAGTATTTTTCTGTATTTTGATATTTATAAAATTATTATTGTTAGATTCATTTTGAATTTCATGTAAAAGTATTTTTCCAAACAATAGTTATAACTAATTCAAATAAACTTTGTTTTCATTTTTACTTGATCAACTATTTGCATTTTAACCCTCAGAAATACTATTATTGTTCCGACTATTTCAACAAATTCCTATTTTTATATATATGATACTACTCCGATAATTTCTATTTTTATTGTTTGTATTTTATTCTTATTATTATTACTATTATTAATTGTTCTTATTAGTATAATTATTTTATTGTTATGTTTATTATTACTATTCTTATTGTAAATATGATTCTTTATTTTATTATTGACTATTGAAAAGAAATCAATTCTTATTTACTAATTGTGCTTCTTCTATTTTAAATAATTCATGTAATGTGATATGAATTGTATTTTATTATAAATCGCGTTTTATCAAATATCTTATTCTTTGTATTTGGGTTTATATTAATCCATTATATTCATATAAATGTATTTTACTTATTCGATTTTATACCCAATTGCCCAATACCCAATATCCTATTTTTTCCTACAAATACCCTAATTAAAACCCTATCCCTAATTAATTTTTCTAAACCTACAGCCGCTAAACCCTACCCCGTTCCTGTTCTACCCCATCCCCTAAGCCCTGTTCCTGTGCAACCCCATCTCCAACCCATCCATCGCCCAAGCCCCATCGACTCCGTTCACCTTACTCCTCCATTGCCCTCATCGTCACCGTCTCCTCATCACCCTAGCCCCTCTCCTCGTCGCTCTGAGTCACCCCCGCTCACCTGCGTCAACCCGCTCGAACCCATCCACCGTATCTCCACCATCATCGTCTTTGCCATCCCCTTCCTCGCACCCATCACCGCCCTCGTCCCCTCGACCCGATCATCGTCTTCATTGTCGTCTTTCCCCATCCTCATCGTCATCCGTTACCCTATTGTCGAAGCTCGCCATTGCCGAAAGCTTCATCCGTCACCCTATCCACTGCCGTGCACCCCTCCATCGTCTTCGCTGTTCGTCACCGCTCCACCGAGACCCCTAGAGCATCGCTTTCGAGTCCCTAAAGTTGCCACGAGCGTCGTCTCTATTTTCGACCGAAGAACAGGGCATTCATCGTCGGAGTGTCTTCGCCACCGTCGCTACCCGATCGTGGTGCCGTCGCCTCCGCAGTGCTCGCGCCATCATGCCGTAGACATTACAGTCGCCGTTCGTCGCGCCATTTTCTCTCTCTGGTCTGAGATTGAAGACGCTCCGCCAGTGGACGAGCACGCTGTCCCGTGTTCTGGCCACTTGGATCCAGAATCACCGTTGCTTGTTTGGGCTTGGATCTAGTGTGAGGTCGAGATCTGATTGGTTGGATATTCGTTGTCCCGTGTTCTACCACGCCAGATCTGGTCTTCGCTGTTCCCTGTTTTAGCCAAATCCGGTGTGGAGCTGAGGATTCTATTGGCTGGATTTTGGTGTTCCGTGTTCTGGGTGCGCCAGATCCAGTTTCGGTGTTCTGCGTTCTGTCCCGATCTGGTGTGAGGAATTGCTCTAGGTTCGTGCTGTTGCTGTTGATTCTTCGCACTTATTTTTGAGAGATTTCGCCCGAGATTATGATCCCGTTATTCTATTTAATTATATTTGCAAATACAGGCAAGTCTCTTCTTGAACCCTTCTTTTTATTTGTGTTCAAGATTCTTTTGATCTCCTGAAAGTAGATCCCATCCTTTTATTTATCAAAACTGCTTGACAATTTTGTTAAGATTATCGAGGGTTTACACGACTAACCTGACATACTCTTAACATCGTGCTTCTCTTCGATCTAAACCTAGTCCCTAATGTTTCATGCATTTGCACATTAAACAACTAGAATCATGCATAGGACTGTTTGATAGATTGGACATTAAAATTGATCATGCTAGAATTGAATTTAATAGATGAAATGACACCATGACCATGATAAATGTATCTGAACCATTAGAAATTGCATGTTGACACCTAGGATTGCTTTGATTGCCAATTTGCATGCTATATGCGACCGTGTAAATTATTTGTTGCCTTTTTATATTAATTTGATTTCTGGACCGCTATAATTTTCACTTTAAATTAGACTTTTAGCCCTGTTAATGACATAAATTGAGTAAACTTACTAAATATAAAATGTAGCCCTTGATGTCTAAATAATTTTTCCCTAGTCTGGATTTAAATTCTAATTTGTCATCTGTTAGATATCATCACTTTACTGCAACTGTGTTAGTAGTTTTTAGACCCATAATTTCTTACGTATCCTGCTATTGTTTATTTTATTTGACCCTGTTATCAGTAAAGGCACTACAACACATGTGCGATTTACCGGTGTATATTCCCCGGTGTTTTACCATACGCACCGGGGTAGGGAGTGACTAGGAATGGGGCGCCAGATTGGATGGTTATACACCGGCGGCCTCTATAAAATACCGGAGAATCATGATATTCACCGGCGTTTTCTTTAGAAACGCCGGTGAATGGTATTATTCACCGGCATTTTAATACCACACGCCGGGGAATATATAGATACATTCACCGGCGTCTGTAATTTCAAATGCCGGTGAATTAACTGAGATAAATTCCCGCGTACCCTAACATTTTGCTCGCTAATTTCCCAAACCCAATTTGGCCGCCTACGTTTTCCCTCCTCCCTCTCTCTATTTCGCGCGCTTCGCCTCCGTCCCTTCGTCATTTTCGACAGCCCAATTCTATTTTCCTCCTCCCTCTCTCTATTTCGCGGTGAATTTGCGATCGAAAACCACCGCTCGTCGCCCCGCTCTCTCTCTATCTCCTACGCCACCGCTCGTCGCCTCCCTCTCTCTCTTCGGTAATTTTTCTTGATTTCTCTCCTTTTCACTATCAAAGATGCTGAATTCATTCATCTGATTGTCATCTTAGCATGATTTTTTTACCAAAATGGGTTCACTGTCAACTAAGGATGCTAGATGTATACCAAAATCCTCCAAATCTGTACAAGAATTGGGCGGAACAAACCTTGTGCAGGTTTCTTTTGGAGCCACAAACATCAATGGTTTAGTTGGGATGAAGAATTAATAGAAAAACATATATGCTTAGATACTGGAAATTTTCATTTTATTTTACTGTTAAAGAAGCTGAATTCATGCATCTGATTGTCATCTTAGCATGATTGTTTTACCAAAATGGGTTCACTGTCAACTAAGGATGCTAGCTGTATACCAAAATCCTCCAAATCTGTACAAGAATTGGGCAGAACAAACCTTGTGCAGGTTTCTTTTGGAGCCACAAACATCAATGGTTTAGTTGGGATGAAGAATTAATAGAGAAACATATATGCTTAGATACTGGAAATTTTCATTTTCTTTTACTGTTAAAGAAGCTGAATTCATGCATCTGATTGCCATCTTAGCATGATTTTTTTACCAAAATGGGTTCACTGTCAACTAAGGATGCTAGCTGTATACCAAAATCCTCCAAATCTGTACAAGAATTGGGCGGAACAAACCTTGTGCAGGTTTCTTTTGGAGCCACAAACATCAATGGTTTAGTTGGGATGAAGAATTAATAGAGAAATATATATGCTTAGATACTGGAAATTTTCATTTTCTTTTACTATTAAAGAAACTGAATTCATGCATCTGATTGCTATTTTAGCATGATTTTTTTACCAAAATGGGTTGACTGTCATCTAAGTATGCTAGCTGTATACCAAAATCCTCCAAATCTGTACAAGAATTGGGCTGAACAAACCTTGTGCAAGTTTCTTTTGGAGCCACAAACTTGAATGATTTAGTTGGGATGAAGAATTAATAGAGAAACATATATGCTTAGATACCGGAGATTTTCATTTTCTTTTACTGTTAAAGAAGCTGAATTCATGCATCTGATTGCCATCTTAGCATGATTTTTTTACCAAAATGGGTTCACTGTCAACTAAGGATACTGTATGTATACCAAAATCCTCCAAATCTGTACAAGAAGTGGGTGAGAACAAACCTTGTGCAGGTTTCTTTTGTAGCCACAAACATCATGATTTAGTTGGGATGAAGAATTAATAGAGAAACATATATGCTTATATACTGGAAATTTTCATTTTCTTTCACTGTCAAAGATGCTGAACTCATGCATCTGATTGTCATCTTAGCATGATTTTTTTACCAAAATGGGTTGATTAATTTTTCTCCTCTAATGAATTTATTGAATCTTTGACAGGTACAAGATGCCTAGGCATGGAAAACGGATAAACATAAATGATGGCAACGAAAGCCATGGGGATGAGCAGCCACTATATAATAGTGGCAGTCAAACAGAGGAGGGGGAGGGTAGCACGCCGCCCACTATCAAAAAACATTGAGGGCGAACTAAGATGCCGGGCATATGGAAACTTAATAATGACGAAAGAATTGTGGTGGAGGAAAACAGTGTCGGGCAACCGGTTGGTGTCGGACAACAGTTCAACTTGGTAGGAAACCAGTTTTCAAGAATATCACTCAAGGAACTGGAGATGGTTCAGGAAAAATGCCTCGTGAATCATTGATGTGTGAGGTTGTCTTCCTCTCCACTAGCAGCGTTCTGAGGACAGAACGATTCTAAGGAGGGAGTGATGTAACGACCCGGAAAATAGCATATGGCTATTTTGCATCGAAATGTGTGCGCGATTGAGAATTTCGCGCGATTATGTATTTTCTGATAATAATTATTTTGATTGAGAAATATAAGATATATTATCTACTTTATTTTATTATTATTTTTGAAAATGAAATTATTTTATACGGATTATCTACGAAGTAGTTTTAATGTATTTTGTATTGTTTGGATTATTAAAGAAGAGAGTTGGGTTTTATTTGAAATGTATTAAAGCGAGGGGGCTTATACGAGATATTCCCTTAGATATTTATCCATCTATTATTGTTTATTACCCTTTTTACAAAAAACCCCCTCCTCTCTCCCACCTTCTCTCCTTCTTCCCTTCTTCTTCTTCTTCCCGTTCGTTCCCAAACCGACCCAAAAGAGCCCCGGCCTCTTTCTCCTCCCCTCCTCCTACCGTTCGCACGCCAGCCAAGGTCGAAAGGAACCCCGATCCCCCATTTCCCTCTTCCTCCTTCTCCTCCCATTCCGAACCCAAAAGACCCCAAAAGAACCATCGGTCGATGCTTTCCCCCACCTCAAATCCATACCATTTCTTCGTTATTTCCGAATTAAAGTGAGGGGTAGACTAAGCGAGGTATTCTCTACATCGTAGTAGCATCAGATTTTTGATTGGATTCGGGAAGGTAAAACCCTAATTATTTTATTGTATAAAATTTAGTTGGGTTAATTTTATTGAGTAGGAATGTTAGGGTAGAGAGATTTAGAGATATTAGAAATTGTAGATGGGAGAAATTAGCGGATTTTTAGTGAGATTTCAAGTTGTTAGTAAAATAGGGTTTTGGGTTTGTAAAAGAGAATTATACGGGTATGAATAAATTCTCGTATAGTAATAGAAATTATAGTTGGGCTATTAGGACAATTAGGAATGTTTTTAGTAATTGTGTGGAAATAGGAATCTCGTCGACATTAGATTATCACGTGCATCGCACGTGTATATCCGAAGCGTTCAATAAATGCTTGTGTGATATTTGGGATGGTGTTATTAGCTTTTATAATTGGTTTGGATGATTTGAGTTTTAATTGCTTGAAATTGATGATAGGATATATTACGACCTTGGACGCGAGGTGGCATGGCGCTTGGATCTTCGCAAATTATGTGAGTTTAATTTATTTATATATATTTTTGTGTTTTAAGAAATATAGTGAGTATTAATTTATTATGTGTTCTTGTGTATTAAGAATTATGTAAGTGTAATTTATTTGCGTATTTCTGTGATTATAGAAGTTATGTGAGTTAGTTATTTATATATATATTTGTGGGTTGAAGAATATGTGAGTGTCAATTTATCTACTTATTTTGGTGTTTTTAAGAAATATAGCGAGTATCAATTTATCTACGTATTTTGGTGTTTTTAAGAAATATAGTGAGTATCGAGTTATTACGTATTTTGTGATTGTAGAATATGGTGAGTATGATTATTTATGTAGTGATGTTTAAGGGATGTTGAATAACATATATGTGTATATGGGGATGAGTTATATTCATATGAAGACATCAAATATGGTGGGTATGGTTCTATATACGTAATTGATATTTAAAAGAAGCTGGATGAACTGAAGAGGTGACATGATTTATGGATGAGGCGTATGGGGAAATTAACTATCCTTGAGTATGTAAAACCTATATAATGGATTAGTTATGTATGTGGGGATTCTCGTCTTCTAAGTTAGTTGCTTGCTTTCCTTATCTATTTAAATATGTGTAGAAAGAACCATCTTTAGGGTTACTACTTGTGTAGGTGAAGAGAAGAACCCATCTTTTAGGTGCGAGTTGTTGTGGGTTGAGAAAGAACCCATTTTGAGGGTTGAGTAAATTGTGGAGGCCAAAAGAACCCAACTTGATGTTATGTTAGTTGTAGTACGATAAAGAAACAATCCTTGATGTTGTCAGTTGTAGGATGTTAAAAGATCACACCTTTATGTTGATTACTTGTTGTAGGTTGAGAAAGAACTCATTCTTAGGGCTATATTATTTGTGTATGCTAAAAAAGAGCCCATCCTAGTTGTTAGTAGTAGTGAGTAAATAGAACCATCCTATGAATTTGGATTGTTGTAGAAAAAGAACCCACACTTGTGATATAGAAAGAATCCATGCTTGAATTGTCATAGAAAGAAACCCATGGTTCAGTTGTAGTAGAACACCAGGTTGGAGTTGTGTGAAGAACCCATTCATGCCTATGTGACATTCCAGTAAAACCTATCATGGTTGAGTCGATTTTAGAAAGAAACTCATGCTAAGTTGATTATAGTAGATCCTTCTGTTACTTCTAATTATAGAAGATCAAGTTTGCTAGCAAGCACAGTTGGTTGCTTCTAGGTTTGATTACTGTATGGTTGTTTACCTATGGTTGTGCTCGTATGTGGCTCGACTGGTCCGTGCGTAGCTGTTGGTCTCATACGCAGCTTATTTGGCTAGCATGTATGTTGTCATCATACGTAGCTTATTGGCTCGTATGTGGGTAGTTACCATATATAGCTTATTAGCTAGTACCCAGTTGTGGTGCTCGTCTAGGGTGATATTACCACCCTAAGGGCTATCGACCATCAAGATATATGTTTTCTTACCCTAAGGAACTGTGGAGGAGTCACTCCTTGTGTACCGTCGAATCTTAACCAGGGTAGGTTGATCGAGGACTGGAGTATAGACGGAATCCAAGTTTAGGGTAGCGGCATGCATGTATATTCACACAGCCGAGGTCTTGGATCGTTGGGCCAGGAACCGGATCCCGAAGGGTTCTGGTAAGTCTAGGTTGAGCAGCCTAGTAGAGTTGTCTTGCGAAGTCTAATTTAAAGGCCTAGCATGTTGTGTTTATAATATTGTCATCCCTAGGATTGTTCGAGACAGGGACATCATTAGGGTAGTGACTTATAAAGATCATTTTACTTAGACCCTTGCCGAAAAGAGAGGAATTGATTGTAGGGGGCGCCTTACGACCAACTTGTCCCTTGAGGCAGGCCTTAGGTGGTGATATTGGGTTGTACCTTCCCGTCAAAGGGATACGTACGGTGGCGTCTCACAAGTTGAGAACACGGGTTGCGTATCTCGCACTGTTAATTCCTGAAGTGCCATGGATGGGGTGCCACAGGATGCATTGTGCAGTCCTGCGCTTGCGAGACCCCAGAGGGTGCCACAGGGTAGGCTTTGCGCTACCCTGCGCTTGCGAGACCCTATGGTTTGATTTTGGAACGAGGCCCGATACACTGGGATCGTCTGGTTTGGAGTGAGGTCCGGCATGCCGGGTAGTAGTGGAAAACGGAGACACCATAAGCAGACTGCATAGGGGGACTTGACCCCTTCTGCAACCTCACAGAGTCATGGAGTATTGTCAGGAACAGGTTGTGTACAATTAGAATTCATAACGCGGGTTCAATCCCTATATATGAAGAAACGGCTTGAGATGGGGTGCATGTAGTATGGGCTGCATGTTGCTTTCGGAGACTTGCTGACATTAGAATAGGAAGCATCCTAGTTCTATTTAAATATCGCATTAGAGCCTAGTCATAGCACTCACGAACACTTAAACTACACCAACACCATTGCCATGTTTTGTATGTTGTTTGGGAGATTCGCTATTTTGTTATCAGCCTTTAAGCGTCAGTGAATACTGATGTCCCCACTTCCATAAGTACTGGATCGCCGAAGAACAAGGGCGAGATTCAGGAGGACTCAAGGCAAGGAAAGCAAGGAGTCAATGTCATGTTTAGTTCCGCTGTAATATGTGTATTAGTTGAAAAGTACTCTGATGTAAGATGTTGAAGGTTGTAATACTTGAAAATGTAAAGGTAATATTGTAACTCTATTGTAATGTATTGCAGTTGTATAATATTCAGACTTGTAATACATTGGGCGTTGAATGAAAAGTTTTAAATTCTCCTGTTTTTCTGTGTATTGTGACTAATTGAAGAAAAGATCTTGGCTCGTGTCTCGGTTTTCCCAGTATTGGAAATCGAGGCGCCACACAAATTCTCATCCTTTATTGGGGTAATAGCAAGGAACCCACGGATAATTCCTTTGTCATACGAGAGTTGGCCGAAGGTGCCAACCACGACAAAGGCAACTGCAATTACAACAATCAAGGTATTTCCCATCTAAAATAAATAATTAGTAGGCTCAAATATATTATTGAAATATGTATTTTTAGTGATGGGTATTCGGTTTATGCAATTCAGTTATCCTTTGTTAAACTTCATAAATTTTGCAGCAATACTTCTCGTTCTCGGACTCCCTTACGCCTTGGGTTGAAAAGTCACTCTCCAAAAAGTGGAGGGACTACAAGAGTGACTTGAAGGCTAGGTTTTTTGACAAAGACCTCACACAGGCGGATAATGCAGGGGCTGTGCCACCGAATCTGGATCCTTTAGATTGGCAATTCCTTGTGCATTACTGGTGTTCGGCGGTCGGTCAG
Organism: Hemerocallis citrina; assembly: GCA_017893485.1. Taxonomy (NCBI): domain Eukaryota; kingdom Viridiplantae; phylum Streptophyta; class Magnoliopsida; order Asparagales; family Asphodelaceae; genus Hemerocallis; species Hemerocallis citrina. The sequence continues at coordinate 227,213,445 of CM030364.1, read as the reverse complement.
GTATTTACATTACTAACCAAAATTTAATGACTTTGTGGTTGTATGGCTACTCTAACTAAATTTTTTGTTAACTTCATTGTGGCATGTACAGAAAAGGGCGGAGGTGGGTGTTGCCAGTAGGTCAAAGCAGCTAGTGTTGCACACTGCTGGTACACAGGGCTTTGCTCTGGTTTGGGAAGAATTGGTAAGCGCAATCAAATTGAACATTTTTGACTTACAGTTATTTGTTTATAAGCATTTCATCTTACTAATATATAGGAAGAAGATTTGGGGGGGCCTTCGGAGTTTGGCGACATAGATTTTTTCGATGCCACCCACAAGTCGAAGGATGGGACGTATGCGACTCCTGAGGCAGAACGGATTTTGGTAATTAGAAATTTACTACTATATATAGGCTATAGCAATGTTATTGTTTATATATATCTTCAGTTGCGTTTACTTTTTGATGATCTCTTGCTATTTTTGTAAATGGCTAATAATTTGTCGAAATCTCATCTGCTTTTAACTCTGATTGTTATGTCCTTTTACAGACTAATGCTCGGAAAAAGTTTGATGAAATCTCTTCCGCTTCAGATTCTGACCCCACGACGGCATCCACAGATTTCCGTACCCGCCAGCGACTTGCCTTGACCGCAGTTAGGGGAAAGGAGTGGCATGGACATGTCCGTGGTATGGGGCTAGGCCCAACCCCCTCGTGGTTATTCGGGAGGAGTGAATCTACTTCAAGTGGGTCTCGGGACGAGGAGATGACTTCATTAAAGGCACAAGTGGCACTCCTCCAAGAACAAATGGCCAAGTTAATAGGGCAGCAATCTCAAGTCCCACCACCGGTAAGTCTTTAAATTGGTAATTTTGAAGAGATTATAATTTTGAATGCATGAAAGACACGTATTAGTGTTTGTGAGTCTGCATTGTGGCTGTCGTCTATGTTTCTTAATTGGGCTGTGATTAGAAAGAAATGGCTCGAATGGAGATCTGGAAACCCATATAGAGACATCTCGTTTATTATAATCTATTATTATTGTTGGACCACCCCCCTCTTACTGTTGTTGCTAATGTCTCTTTGTGTGTGTGTGTTGAAGAGAAAGAAGGGATGAGAGAGAGTTGAGGAAAATGCCGCTATGTTAGCCTGGTGTATCCTCATTCTCTACCATTCCTCTTTCTGGCTCCATTTATGGCTTCTATATTAAATTGGTTTCCTTCCACGATGACAGTTCCGTAAAACTACACTTGATATGAGCCCTGTTCTTATTGTTCTTCAATAAAATTGGGAGTTTTGGTGATCCAACTAGTGATCATAGCTGCACCCCACTGCATACTCAAACACTAATACGTGTCATTCATGCATTCTATGACCAACCACACTTTGGCATATAGCATGCTTAGATGGCATTCTATGACCTGCACACAAGGTTTGTTCAGCCCAATTCTTGTACAGATTAATCAAATTTTGGTATACAGCTAGCATCCTTAGTTGACAGTTAACCAATTTTGGTAAAAAAGCATGCTAAGATGACAATCAGATGCATGAATTCAGCATCTTTGACAGTGAAAGAAAATGAAAATATGCAGTATCTAAGCATATATGTTTCTCTATTAATTCTTCATCCCAACTAAATCATTGATGTTTCTGGCTCCAAAAGAAACCTGCACAAGGTTTGTTCTGACCAATTTTTGTACAGCTTTTGCGAATTCTGAAGTTTTTAGATCCAGGATCACAAATTTTGATTGGGTTGTGATTGGATTGGTTAGTGACTGTCAATAAGTGTTCTTAATTGGGCTGTGATTAGAAAGAGACGAGTTGGAGTGGAGATCTGGAAACCCATATAGAGACATCTCGTTCATAATAATTTATTATTATTGCAGTTCTTGTCACTCTTGCTGTTGTTGCTGATGTCTCTTTATGTGCGTTTGCTGAAGAGAAAGCAGGGATGAGAGAGAGTTGAGGAAAATGCCGCTATGTTAGCCTGGTGTATCCTTATTCTCTACCATTCCTCTTTCTGGCTTCTATATTTGGTTTCCTTCCACGATGACAGTTCCTTAAAACTACACTTGATATGAGCCCTATTTTTATTTTTCTTCAATAAAAATAGGAGTTTTGGTTATCCAACAAACATGTACCCGCATACTTCCAAATGGCATTTTCTTTAGAAAGTCGGGCTCCAAAGAATCGATCTATGACTAGAATCTCCATTCAAATCCCAATCAAAATTTGTCATCCTGGATCTAAAATCTTCTTTGAGCCACAAACATCAATGGTTTAGTTGGGATGAAGAATTAATAGAGAAACATATATGCGGTCTTACTGGAAATTTTCATTTTCTTTTACTGTTAAAGAAGTTGAATTCATGCATCTGATTGTCATCTTAGCATGACTTTTTTACCAAAATGGGTTAACTGTCAACTAAGGATTCTGTATGTATACCAAAATCCTCCAAACCTGTACAAGAATTGGGTGAGAACAAACCTTGTGCAGGTTTCTTTTGTAGCCACAAACATCATGATTTAGTTGGGATGAAGAATTAATAGAGAAACATATATGCTTATATACTGGAAATTTTCATTTTCTTTTACTGTTAAAGAAGCTGAATTCATGCATCTGATTGTCATCTTAGCGTGATTTTTTTACCAAAATGGGTTCACTGTCAACTAAGGATGCTAGTTGTATACCAAAATCCTCCAAATCTGTACAAGAATTGGGTGAGAACAAACCTTGTGTAGGTTTCTTTTGTAGCCACAAACATCATGATTTAGTCGGGATGAAGAATTAATAGAGAACCATATAGGCTTATATACTGGAAATTTTCATTTTCTTTCACTATCAAAGATGCTGAATTCATGCATCTGATTGTCATCTTAGCATAATTTTTTTACCAAAATGGGTTAACTGTCAACTAAGGATGTTGTATGTATACCAAAATCCTCCAAATCTGTACAAGAATTGGGCTGAACGAACCTTGTGCAGGTTTCTTTTGTAGCCACAAACATCATGATTTAGTTGGGATGAAGAATTAATAGAGAAACATATATGCTTATATACTGAAAATTTTCATTTTCTTTCACTATCAAAGATGCTGAATTCATGCATCTGATTGTCATCTTAGCATGATTTTTTTACCAAAATGGGTTAACTGTCAACTAAGGATGCTGTATGTATACCAAAATCCTCCAAATCTGTACAAGAATTGGGCTGAACAAACCTTGTGCATGTTTCTTTTGTAGCCACAAACATCATGATTTAGTTGGGATGAAGAATTAATAGAGAAACATATATGCTTAGATACTGGAAATTTTCATTTTCTTTTACTGTTAAAGAAGACGAATTCATGCATCTGAAGATTTAAGATCCAGGATGGCAAATTTTGATTGGGCTGTGATTGGATTGTTTAGTGGCTGTCGTCTATGTTCTTAATTGGGCTGTGATTAGAAAGAGAGGGCTCGAGTGAAGATCTGGAAACCCATATAGAGACATCTCGTTTATAATAATTTATTATTATTATTGTTCTTGTCGCTCTTGCTGTTGTTGTTGATGTCTCTTTGTGTGCGTTTGCTGAAGGGAAAGAAGGGATGAGAGAGAGATGAGGAAAATGCCGCTATGTTAGCCTGGTGTATCCTCATTCTCTACTATTTTCTGTTTCCATTTCTAGCTTCTATATTTGGTTTCCTTCCACGATGACAGTTCCTTAAAACTACACTTGATATGAGACCCTTCTTATTTTTCTTATTTTTCTTATATTTGATTTCCTTCCACGATGACAGTTTCATGGATTGTTTGAACAATCGACGAAAGACATGCTTAGATACTAGATTTTCATTTGTTTTACTGTTTTAGATACTGGATATTCCCAATCAGAGGAGAATATAAAGGTTTTAAGTTTGATACTTGATTTTCATTTGTTTTGCTGTTTTAGATATATTGAAAAACAAAATTAAGTACTAGCTTTTTAGCACTGCAATATAATTATTTTACCTCTCTATATATCATTAACAATTTCATTTGCAATTGGCACTTTGATCTTAGAATTTATGAATTCGGTAGATCTTTTTGCAAGCTTAAAAAATATGTATATTCTGTATTGTGGTCTACTGCTGAACTAAATTATTGTTTTTTTTTTCATAGAGCGGTTTCCGAGATGAAGGAAATTCTGATGATCAGAACTGAAGCTACTCGAGGGGTGTGAATCTGTGGTCGGCCTATCCTTGCTGTTGTTATGTCCTCCTTGCTGTTGTTATGTCTTGTATTGTTGTTTTAAGTTTTCGTTGGGATATTTGGGATGTTCGTTACTGTATTTGTATTTGTTAATTATGACACTGTGTTAATTTTGCGGTGGATTTGGACGATGATATAACACGTGTGAAACTTTATTATCTTTAATTCTTGTGTTTGTTGTGATTTACGCATTAATATGCCTGAAATTGGTTGAATCAGTTGTGAATTAGTTTATAGTTTTTTAAATGAAATTGTGAATTGAAATTGAATGGAAAACTGGAGCAGGAAAAACAAACGGGCATACACTGGCGTATGAAATTGTGAATTGAAATCGAATGGAAAACTGGAGCAGGAAAAACAAACGGGCATACACCGGCGTTTCATAAAACGCCGGTGTATCTAATTGTTTAGTTGAAAATTTCATTAGAGAGGCATTTACACACACGCTGGTGTACCCGTAAGTTGCAAAAGTCCTAAGAAACACCGACGTTTTATAAAACGCCGGTGAATATCTCTATAGCGGCGTTTTACGACACGCCGGTGTTTGTAAGTAGGGAAAGAAAGGCGCTCAGAAACAAGCATACACTGGCGTTCTATGACCGCCGGTAAATATTACACATTCACCGGCGTGTGTACAATCGCCGGTGAAAAGCTATATACCGGCGGTATGTGACCGCCGGTTGATGTATATTGGGGGAAAGAACGACACCTAGAAATTGTCATATACCGGCGTTTGTCTGGCCGCCGGTGTATTTTGAAGATATACCGGCGTCCAGTAAAAATGCCGGTGAATACGCCTATCTTTCCGCGACACTCGATTCGACGGCATTTGTACCGGCATTTTTATACCGGCCTTTTTATAAACGCCGGTGAATGTTTCACCGGCGTAAAAAAACCGCCGGTGAAGGTCTAAAAAAATGCCGGTGAATAGCTTCTGTGTTGTAGTGAGGAAAAAATATAAAATAATTTAGGCTGGACCTAGACATGTATAGCTACTTCCCTGAATTTTTGTAGATTTTAATAATGAATTTTCTGACCCGAATTAATTAATGGAACATAACCTACTGCATGCTGACTGAACATAAAACCTGATTTGATTAGAACTTTCACCCTAGTTCCTATGACTTTTATATGCCTTAATTATACTCGCTGGAACCGTATGGAAGTCTACTTTCCAGATCTTCTGGCGGATTCATTTTTGCCATTGTGTAGTGAGCGTGATCCATGTTTTAGTACAGCAAGGTCATGCTGTCCTGATCATGTGATGTGTGTTGAATTGACCTGTTTGCCTCATGATTTTCCTGTAACGCTTAGAATCAGTCACACATAGTAATATTCAACATTGACACCCTCTTGCATGCTCACATAGGATGAAAATGACTTAATAACAAGCCGGGGTATTATGGGTAGTACTCGGTAGAAAACGATCAGAAAATGTACTTTGCAGGGCCTTATCGTTATATCGTATTGGAAGGAGGAGTATTGATTGGAAGAAGTATTGATTTCAATTATCGATTGTTAATTATTGATCGTCATCGATGCCGAGTACACGATCCGTGAATTCACCATCGGTCTAAAACGATCATTGTGCTTGCGCGGAACCTGTGGAATGGGACGCAGCAGTACGTGCACTAGATAGGCTAATAAGATGACTAATAACCTGCATACTTGATCTTGTATTGAACTCGACTTGACATCACGCATTACATGTGTGATTATTGTAACCCTTTGATATATTGCCTGCTCTTTTATTTGTTCTTTGATTTTGACCATGTCCCTTTTCTTTGATATTCAAGTTTTCCTTTATCCTCTGTTTTCTCTACTTGCTACCCACAACTTGCTCTAAGGGCTCTCTTTTCTTTCTTTTTAGATCCAGTTTTTACAGGTATCGAAGGAGCAATACTAGAAGACATTGGTGAGCGAACTCTCTGAAGATTGGAGCTGGACTTTATACTACTTAGCTATCTTTTCTTACTTGCTTATTGTATTTCTTTTCATCATACTTTGTATTCTTGGGCTTTATGACCCGAAATTGTTTTATCCCAGACGTTGGATTATTATTTAGTAAATTTATTTCATGATTATCTTTGAGTTTATTTATTGTTTATGTGATTATATTCTTTGTCTGCATGGTTTTTTCTCTTGTATATTGTTGAGTTAGACCGGTACAGCTTATGGATGATGTATAATCATTCGCTGGGTCTAAGTTACGTGCTCGTATTCCCGTATTTTGGGAAGTGGGGCGTGACAAAACTCAACTCATCACACCAAGAGATCTCATCATGCAAGCATCAAAATTTGAATTAAAAATATAAACAATAGCAAATAAAGTAAAATCGAGCATACTCACTTTCTCGAGTGAAATTATTTATTCATAATTCCAAACTCAATTATATTTGTCATGCAATTAATGTAATTATCGTATGTAACAACTTCATCTGTGATTATCCCTTCTCATTACTACAAACCGAGTAGCAAACTAGAGTTTTTTTTTTTTTTTTTGGGTCTCTTCTCTAAGTTGTCACTTGCCTTTTTACGTGAATACAAAACATTTGTGATGAATTCACCCGGTTACTCAACAAGTCACAAACTTACAGTGCTTTGCATACTCATATTTCAAGTTGCCTTTTGACGTAAAAGTAAACATTAGTGATGAATACTCCTAGTTACTAAGAAACTCAAAACATTGGAGTAGATAGACTTTATTTAATTATTTTATCTACTCATTAACACTCTATTTATTTAAACTCTGTTTAGGACTAGATCAAAGGGGATAATCACAAGAAAAAGCATCACATTTTTCTTTTATGTATAATCACATGACAGTCATAATTGTGCAAGGAATTTTGAAATTCAATAATCCTAAAGTAAATAAGTATAATTAATCTTGCTTTATAAGCAATTGTCAATCCTAAAAAAAAATTATTTCAATGCTTATCACAATAAAGAACTCAAAAGTGTAATGGTGAGCCCAATTGAAATCCCTTTTGGTTTTGTTTTTTTCTTTTCAACAAAATATATAAAATAAAAATAAATTTGTAACCCTTCCCCCAAACTTGAATATCACATTGTCCTTAATAGGAAAGGAAAAAGAAAAACAAAAAGAATGCAAAAAGTTCAGAATTTCTCCCCTGATTCGTCTTTAAAATTCTGCACGCGCGACGTTCAGTGTTTCCGTGATATCTGGAGCTGTAGGTGTCCAAATGGGCTGATTTTTTTTTGTGGAATGCTAAGAAAATTGTCTACAATTTTTCTTTGAAGAACTTTTCCAGATTCTGACTCCATACTGCTTAAAAACAGCCATCAATGTAGGTGTATAAAACAGCCCCGCCCGACGACTTTCAAACTCGTGCAATCCTACAAAACAAAATCAAAACTTAAAATTATAATAAACTACAAGAAAAATCAAATCTAAATGCAGTAAAAGAAAACATGGGTTGCCTCCCAAGAAGTGCGAAGTTTAAAGTCTTCAGCCAGACTTTCTCCATCTCTCATTTAGGGTTGGCTAGATCGATGCTCCATTTTTGCTTGTCAAAGTCCCCATCCATATATGGCTTCAACCGCTGTCCATTTACATTGAATGTCCCTTTTTTCTCATGATTTATTTCAATGGCTCCATATGGAAAAACTTTCGTTACAACAAATGGTCCCGACTCCCGACCACCTAGACCTCATTTTTCTTGGAAAAAGTCTAAGTTTTGAATTGAATAAAAATACCTTCTCCCCTACATTAAATGTTCTTCTCAAAATATGTTTATCATGCCATCGTTTAGTTTTCTCTTTATAGATCTTGGCAATTTCATAAACATCGTTTCGAAACTCGTCCATCTCATTTAGTTGCATCATTCTCTTGTCAGCTGCATCTTTCATGTCAAAATTTAGTGTCTTTATTGCCCAATAAGCACGCTGCTCAAGTTCCACCGGTAAGTGACATGCTTTACCATACACCAATCTATATGGGGACATTCCAATTGGTGTTTTTAAATGCCGTCATATATGCCCATAATGCATCATCTAATTTTCTTGCCCAATCTGTTCGTGACATATTCACTGTCTTCTCAAGTATAAGCTTCAACTCTCTATTTGAAACCTCCACTTGACCACTTGTTTGAGGATGACATGGTGTGGCCACATGATGAGTAACTCCATACTTAGCAAGTAATGCATCAAATTGACGGTTGCAAAAATGTTTTCCTCCATCGCTAATAATTGCCCTTGGAACTCCAAATCGGGAAAAGATATTTTTCCTAAGAAAGTTCACCACCACTCTTGCATCATTGGTTGGTAGGACAGCAGCTTCCACCCACTTGGAGACATAATCCACAGCAACCAAAATATATTTATTAGAAAATGAAGATGGAAAAGGACCCATAAAATCTATCCCCCAAACATTAAATAATTCTATCACTAAAATATTATTTAAGGGTATCTCATGTTTCGTAGAAATATTTTCCACCCTTTGACAATGATCACATAATTTAACAAAATCAAAAGCATCTTTAAAAATTGAGGGCCAATAAAATCCTGATTGTAAAATTTTTGTTGCTATTTTTGCTCCACTAAAATGGCCACCAACTTCCAATGTGTGGCAATGTTTGAGTATGCTTTCCATTTCCTCTTTAGGTACACATCTCCTTATTACTTGATCTGCACAATGGCGAAATAAGAATGGTTCCTCCCAAAAATAATATTTCAAGTCAGAGAAAAATTTCTTCTTTTGCTGATAAGTAAATTCAGGAGGCAGAATTTTTGATACCAAATAATTAACTATATCGGCATACCATGGAGGAGTTTGTATCATCATTAAATACTCATCTGGAAATTCTTCATTGATTGGTGTAACCTGCAATTTGTTTTCATCTTTTGGTTCAATGCGAGATAAATGATCGGCCACCACATTTTCCACACCATTTTTGTCCTTGATTTCCACATCAAACTCTTGTAAAAGTAAAATCCAACGAAGCAATCTTGGTTTGGCTTCTTTCTTTGCAAGCAATTATTTGAGAGCTGAATGATTCATGTACACAACCGCCTTTGAACCTATCAAATAAGACCGAAATTTGTCAAAAGCAAATACAACTGCTAATAATTCTTTTTCAGTAGTAGCATAATTAAGCTGTGATTCTGTCAAAGTTCTACTTGCATAATAAATGGTGTGAAAAATCTTGTTTTTTCTTTGCCCTAAAACAGCACCTATCGCCACATCACTATCATCACACATTAATTCAAAAGGCAAAGTCCAATCTGGTGAAATAATTATAGGTGCTGAAATAAATTTCTTTTTCAGTGTTAAGCAATCATGAGAAAAATCAAAAGGTGTATCTTTATTTAAAAGATTGCAAAGAGGTTTAGTGATTAAAGAAAAATCTTTTATAAATCGTCGATAAAATCCTGCATGACCCAAGAAACTTCTCACTCCTTTAACATTGGTTGGAGGTGGTAGTTTTTCAGTGACATCAATTTTAGCACGATCCACTTCAATTCCTTTAAAGGAAACTTTGTGGCTTAACACAATTCCTTCTTCCACCATAAAGTGACATTTCTCCCAATTCAACACCAGATTTATTTCCTTGCAACGCTGCAAAACCAAAGCTAAATTAGATAAACAATTATAAAATGAATAACCAAAAACTAAAAAATCATCCATAAAAATTTCAATAAACTTCTCAACCATATTAGAAAAAATTGATATCATGCAACGTTGAAATGTGGCGGGGGCATTGCAAAGACCGAAAGGCATCGTTCTATATGCAAAAGTTCCATATGGGCAAGTAAAAGTTGTTTTCTCTTGATCTTCTGGTGCTATAGCAATTTGATTGTATCCCGAATACCCATCAAGAAAACAATAGTATGAATGGCGTGCAAGTCTTTCTCGCATTTGGTCAATGAAAGGTAATGGAAAATGATATTTTCTAGTTGCATCGTTTAGTCTTCGATAATCTATGCACACTCGCCATCCCGTTACTGTTCTAGTTGGTATTAGCTCAATATTATCATTTTTTACTATAGTTATTCCTCCTTTCTTTGGCACAACATGTATAGGACTTACCCACGCACTTTCTGAAATTGGATAAATGATTCCTGCATCTAAAAGCTTCAAGACCTCCTTATGCATCACTTCTTGCATTGATGGATTTAATCTTCGCTGTGGCTGCACTATAGGTTTAAAATCATCCTCCATTAAAATTTTATGCATGCATATTGAAGGACTAATCCCCTTTATATTAGAAATGTTCCATCCTAATGCTGTTTTATGTTCTCTCAAAATTTTTAGTAATTTATCTTCTTCAACATATTTCAAATAATCATTAATAATAACAGGAAAAGTGGATTCTTGGCCTAGAAATGCATACTTCAAATTTGATGGCAGTGGTTTTAACTCAAGTTTGGGTGGTTCATCTGTTAATAATGACAACTTTGATATCCCTACATCTTTAAATTTTAGTTGAGCTAAAGGATGAATAGATGGTGTAGCCTCCAAATACCGAACACATTCCAAAACTTCTTCATTTTCATATTCTAAAGTTGCTAAATTTGTTAGGCACACTTCCAAAGGTAATTTTTGATCTTCACCTTTATGTGTCTTGCTAATGGCTAGATCAGTTTCACTGACTTGAAAGCATGAGTGAACTTCGGCAGGATGCTCCATACCTTTAAGTACATCAAAAGTCACTTGTTCGTTGTCAACCCTTAGAATAAGTTTTCCTTGTTGTACATCAATTAGAGTTCTCCCTGTTGCAAGAAAAGGTCTCCCCAATATCAAAGGGATTTGTTCATCTTCCTCCATGTCAAGCACAACAAAATCAGCTGGAAATGTGAATTTGTCAACTTTCACCAAAACATCTTCAATGATCCCTCTTGGATATTTGATAGACCTGTCCGCCAAGTGCAAGGAAATTGTGGTAGGCTTGGCTTCTCAAAAACCTAATTTTCTGAAAACAGAATAGGGCATAAGATTAATACTTTCTCCTAAATCACATAGTGCTTTATGAAAAAAAGAATTTCCAATAGTGCAAGGAATTGTAAAACTCCCTGGATCTTTTAGTTTAGGTGGCAGCTTCTTTTGTAAAATTGCACTACTTTCTTCAGTTAGCATCACCATCCATGCTCTTCTAGCTTCCTCTTGTTTGATAAAATTTCCTTAAAAAATTTAGCATATTTAGGCATTTGTTCTAAGCTTCAATAAGAGGAATATTAATATGCAATTGCTTGAAAATATTTAAAAATTTTGAAAACTGATTATCAAGCTTATTCTTTTTAAGTCTTTGTGGAAAAGGATTAGGTGGATCATAAGGAGAATTAAGATAAGTGTTAGAATTAAACTCCCCTGAAATTTTTTGGGTTAAACCTCCTTTGTGCTTCGTTTGTTCCTCCAAAATTTGCTCATTCTCACCTTGCTTTTCAACTACATTTTGTTCGACATTTTTGATTTGTGGCTGCTCAATTGTTGTCCCACTTCTAAGTGTTATTGCTTTGACATGCTCCTTGGGATTGACAACTGTTGTAACACCCCGTGTTAAAAAATATAAAAATATATATGTTGAAAATAATATAAGTTGGCTGTTTGGCTGTTCGCCCCATAGGATTTCCTATGGGGGGATAATATATGAAATTTGTGTGGGGGGCCCACGGGAGAAAGGGACAGCGTCTGCTGCCTTTGGAATTTGCCGCTGAGGTGGCATCCCTGTGGGGGGGCCCACACGCAGGAGAAGTTGTGAGGCATTTGCTTCTTGACTTCGGTCAACAACCTCAAGTGACGTGGCACTTTGAAAAGTGTGCACGGTTTAATGGAAAACCGGAGAGAGATTGTTAATAATCCCATATCGGTAAGAAACTATAATAATATAATATATAAATTTAATAGCCTATGATCAAGAGTCACCAATCCGGTTAACCACTGTTTGAGAGCCAGCCTGTGCTGGGCAGTTGTACTAGTATCTAATTTGTCTTCTAAATTGTATAAATTGTCTGAGCTAGGGGCAGGGGCGTTACAAATGGTATCAGAGCCGACTTTCGACACCGAGTGTGGGTAAGAGTGGGCACGATGTATGCCTGAGATGGAGCTAGCAGATGTACGTCGGGTATGCCTGAGAGGGAGCGAGGTGGCGGCCTGAAATAGTGGACCACCCGCAGAATCAGGTACGATGTAGCTAGCAGAATTAGGGTACTCCACTCCACATCGGCTAGAAAGGAGATGCTGCACTAGATTGTGCATGCCCGTGCTCAGCGAGGAGGCTGATTTCTGAAGGGGGGTGTCTGTAACACCCAGTGTTAAAATATATATAAATACTAGGTATGCCCGTGGGCACGTGCCTACGACACGTATTCGGTTATGTGAACTGCATATAAATTTATGCATTATACATGCTAAGATCAAAAGTCATTCACTATACCTCTTTAACAATTATTCGTTAAACTGTTTCAGTTTTTTAGTTATTTCATCTTTATTGACCTTAAATTTCTCAATATTGACTTATCCAATTCTCCAAAAACCTAGCTATTTTTCAAGAAATATGAGTACATCCATTAAAAATATGCACCATGCCAGATTTTTTTTTTTTTTTGTGGGTGTAAACAAATACAACCACCTTTGTAATACAATCATCTTCTCTACACAACCCTCCTTTGAAATTTTATTGTTTCCTAATTGTTTTCTAATACAATCACCTTTAAATTATTTCCTACGGCACGTCATCGTGAAGATTAATTAATTAAGTTGTTTAGTTAAAATTTCGACAGTCTCCTCTAAGATTTTATAGGCATTTAATATTAATCCTGCCCTAAAATTTTTATATTAGCCAAGATACAAAATAAAAACAAAATTTTCATATTAGCCAAGATAAAAAATAAAAATCAAGATTTCGTTTGAAAACGTAATAGATTTTTAGGAATTGTAGTAAAAATTTTGATAGAATCTCCCCTTAAATATTAGCCCTTTTAGAGCAATTCCTTACGGAATTCTGTTCACAATTAAAAAATTAACATCACAGGCAGTCAATATGAATTCTCCCCAGGCAAATCCTAGCAACATCACACCGGCGTCATATATATAGGGCTATGGGGGGAAAAAATCTTCATATGACTAAAGATACAAAATAAAAACCAAGATATCGTTTGAAAACATAATAGATTTTAGAAAATTTAGTAAAAATTTCGACAGAGTCCGCTCTAAAATATTAGCCATTTTACAGCAAATCCTTACAGAAATCTGCTAACAATTAAAAATTTAACCTCACAGGCAATAAATATCAATCCTCCCCAGGCTAAACCAAGCAACATCACACATGCATCATATATGTAAAGCTCTGGGGGAAAAAATCATAATATAATGCAAGATACAAAATTAAAACCAAAAATTTGTTTGAAAACGTAATGTATTTTTAGAAAAACCTTTGAAAAACCTTTCAAAAACCAAACACAGAACCCAATACTCCACAACTTTGCGGGTACGAGTATTAACATAACTATATTATATCATCATTATATACAGATACTTACATCATCTCCAAAATGCTAAATATTACAATTATTACATCCTCCACATAAATATAAACCAACCTACCAAATGAACAAAAAAAATTTACAGGGTTGTAGAAAACCACTATGCTTCAAGTCTTCAAAAATGGGACAAAAAAGTGAGGCTAAAAAAAACAATAAGAGTTTACAATAATCAATCAAAACAATGAGAGTTTTAAAACAATAGTAAGAGTTTTGAAACCATTACCTTTCAAACAGGACAATGCCTTTTAATTGTCAATATGTACATAACGGTTCTGAGTGTAGACGACAATCTGGGAAAAAAAAAGAATATATGATGAAGACTTCAAGGTATTAAAGTAAACATTATAATGTGAAAAACCTATTATTATATCAAGAGTTGTAGATTTTTTTTTTAAAAGGAGATACTTACATGGCCATATATAGTGATGTCATCCATCGCTATTCTTTAATTATGATGAAGCAATTGATCTGTATATAGGGAAGGGAAAATATATGATGATTAACTTTGACGTTCTAATTATTTTAACAAACCAATCAAGACATTGTAGAGTAATTATTAACTACTATGATCTATCTACATTGGAAACTGTAGAGTAATGGGTACATGCATTTGAAGCCTACATCTGTTGCAGCTGCAGTTACATTTCTAAGTTTTTTTAATGTTTGTTAGTTGGTTTCATGTTTAATATTTTGTTGTTGCATGAAATATACCGATTTCTCCACTTGCTAACCATGTTTTATTATAGGGAAACACTACTAACTGTGAGTTTAATTACCTTTTAAGCATATACGGAACGATATAAACAATATAGTTATTGTAGTTTTAGAAAAGTACTACAAAAGTATAAGACCGTTATATGCTAGCTGAACTGGAATTGTATAGATCATGGAATTAGTGCAATGGGAAACATGTGTCCAGGCCCCTTGGTTTTTTCTCTTTCTCCTCAATTCCCTCATGTCGTATGATTGTACTTAGTTCTACCAATCATCCTTTCTTACCCTTACCAGAGGGAATATTTTTCCAGAAATCTAAAATATATTTTTCCTTAATTAAAACTTAACACAACATTAAGAAAATGAAACTGTATATATAAATCATAACATTGGTATATGCAGGAATACAACATAGAAACCAACAATTTCATTAGACTAATAGATGTTCAATATCAAGAAATTGACACTATATTGGCAATGTTAGATGGTGTCATAAAAGTAAAAGCAAGATACATCCATTTACCTCCACTTATCTTATTTTACCATAGTTTCCACCTATTCTACTTTGTTTGTAATAATTCACAGACTCTACGCACTTGCACCCAAACCAAGTTAGGATTAACAATTAGTTAAACCAATTATAAGAAGAAGAAAAAAGACTGATACACTTAAATCTATTCAATCCCTATTCACTCACCAAAGAAACCCAAAAAGATATTGTCAAACACAACATTGTTTTAAACATTATAATCAGCTCAAACTAAAGAGCAATTTCTATAAAAGACTAATAAATCAATTAACCATGTTTAAATTAATGACAAAATAGCTTAAAGTAAGTATCAGGAGGTATCTGACATACCTCTAGGTATTTTAACTTTCTGTTTCGGACTTACTTCAAAGTTTAGGTACATCCAGATAGCTAAACTCCAAATTCCAGTAATCCAAAGTTAATCTAAACTTCACTCCACACTAATAAGTGACAATAAATCAATCAGAATAAAATTCCTTTGTTTCTAACTTTTAATCTGTTTAGAGTTCACTGTGGAGACAAAATGCCTACAGTAATTAAGATATTAAAAGGCCAAAATCTACCCAAACTATAATCCACCTTCAATTTTTCCTTACCTCCACCCTCACTCTTTTTTTTCCTCTTCACCTCAACTTAGCATCCAAACACATATGAAAAGATGAAATTCTCCATGAATCTAAAGGTAACCAAATGACGACCAAACCACTCACCTTCCGCCCGAAAATAAATCAACTAAAGCTACACAAACTAAACACTAATTACAATAAATCAATCAACTATTTAAGATGCAAAATTATGCTAACAAAACTAAAGCTAAATAAAACTATCTAACAATGCTCTAGGTATCTTAACCTTGACATATTTACCTCAATTTTATAAACAACTATATTATAAGAACATGTACTACCAACATGCCAAATAAAAGTTTCAAAAATTTCCAGTATAAGCAACTACACCAAATATTGCATGCGACGCGAAGGTAAAAATTGCAGTTAGCATATTCATATAAGAAATTAATAAAACCTGTTTGATCTGTTTTAGCGCTATGGCCTTCTAGGAGGAGGCCAGAGTTGCTTTTCTTTTCTCATTCAGCTAGTATGTAAGGATGATGCAAGCCTTTTCTTATAAACTATCTGGTTACCTTCATAAAGGTGCTAGGTTTCTACAGGAATTGAAGTGAAAAGGGAAGCACATGCACTCAATACATCGGGCATCTTTTTGCAAAAGATCACAGCAGTAAAGATGTACCTAGATCAAAGAACATTCAAACAAAAGATGAAATGGTCAGTAAATAGTAGGATTATTTCCTTAAAAAATTCTCTATATTGATATAACCTCCAAAAAAACTCGATATTCTATAAAATTTAAGTGATGTAAAATTAATCTACCAAAGAGAACAAACTCCTATCAGGTAAGCTTGTTTCGGTAACTTTTGTGTGTATTTGACACTTCATGAGGCTCATATCAGAGTATAAATTTTTGTGAAGGCTGTCCTAGCATACAAATAATTAATACAATATTGCACATAATTTCAAAATACAACTTTTAGTTGTTAAATGATCTTTGATGTTCACCCTACCAACTCATAAATAATAAATTAAACTCCAGAATCTTGGATTACTTGAAGGGCAAGTCAATAAGATTGCACTGACATGTTTGAACAAATAACCAAAAATTCAATCACACCTTATCTTTGCATGAAACAAACAACAATCCAATACAAACACAAACAACAATCCAAAAGGCCATATCTTTGCATTCAAACCCCATATTGCAAATTACCTTCATCTAATACAAACACAAACAACAATCCTCAACTTCACTTAATCAAACACAAACAACAATCCTCAATTTCACTTAATCAAACACAAACACCAATCCTCAATTTCATTTCATCTAGCTCAAACTACCAATCTAATACAATCCCAACAAAACTTAGGCAATATAGTATATATACCTGATATTCACAGAACATAGAAGGTAGTTAATAATGCAAGTAGAATTAGGTTAGACCTGCACGAACTTGAATTCATGCAATTAAAAGAGGTACAGTAGTCATTAATGTGACAGAGAAGTTTAATAAAGTTGGATGGAAGAGAGATTCGTACAGCTATTTCTAAACAAAAACTATGTTGCTGTTGTTGCCGTTATTATTTCTACAACAAATAAATACCAGACTAACACCTAGCAATACCCAAGTTGAGTCCTGTATCTAGCACCTACTAACAGTACATCTCTCTAAAACCTTACATTGACATAGTTCCTCCCCAGGTACAGTTAACATATAAACATTTGCAAATGCATATCAATGAGAACAATCATAATTTCCCAACAAATGGGGCAAACATAAAGTGCAAACTGCAAAGGCCCTTTTTTTCGTATAAAGGAACCAAAAAAATTCTCAATTAAATTAGCAGCAAACATTACGAACCAACACTTCTTTCTTAGACCCAATGGGATGTTTCTAAATTAAAAAAAAAATGCATTTCTTTTGAGATTTCTTGTCTTCACTCTCAATAATCCTCTACCAAATAAATAACCAATACACAAAAAAGCCCAAAGAATACTCGTCTCATGCCATAAACATCTGGGAAAGCAGTTTAGCACCCTATTATCTATATACATAATTAAGCTCCGACAACAATAACAACAATAACAATAAGCATACACTATTATCTATATACATAATTAAGATCCGACAACAATGACATAATTAATACGAAAAACAACCATACTTCACCATAGAAAAATCCGTGCCCCAATTCCTAGTATATTTTTTCGAATTTTTTTTCTCCTAGTATTGGAACACAGGGGTGTTCCACTGCAATCAATTACTACCTTTTTATTGTCATTTTGATAGAATAGATAGAGCAATTAAAATAAAACATACAAGATCTTAATGCAAGAGTTTCGAAGTTGTACAAAATAGCTAGCAAAACAGAACACTGCAACTAAACTATCAAAATAGAAGAGTTGGGGAATTTGAAATTGAAGTATCCCAAAACTACAACTAAACTATCCCGAAACTGCAACTAAACTAAACTAAACTAAACACAATCTAAAATGTCTATTGTTGTTCTTCGAATTTTCAGCAATCTATCTAAACTAATCACCAATCTAAATTGTCTATTCGACAAATAAACTAAACTGTAAAACTGAACTGTAAACTAAACTAATCACCAATCTAAAAGAACCATACTTCCGAGTATTAGTTAATTAAAAACATAAAAGTTCAATGCCCTACTCCTCAGAGCATTAAACTTTTAAGTTATTGAACAACAATGAGATCAAATAACACATAATTTACAATGAGATGAAATAACATTTTTCCACTAATTGACCAAATAACATTATAAACAATTACTAAATTCTATACACTAACATTGTAAACAGTATATACTAAATTCTATATACTGTAAACAATGAGATCAAATAATTGACCAAATAAAACTATATACTGTAAACTGTATACTAATAAAGAACTATACTTCACTATACTTCACCATTGAAATAATTAACCATACATAATTTTTTTTGATAATTTGTCAAATGTGTTGCCTATTCTTGATACATTAAGAATCATTTGTATAGTTTCTTTATAATTAGTCAAATGTGGAGTAAGCAAATAGAAATTGCATAAACATATATACATGAAAACCACGATAATAAACACACACAGTTGAAGATCAGACTCGAGTAAAATATAGTCCAGTACTGAGCATTAACTTGAAATATATATTCTTACCTGTTTTCTTGCAAATTTAGTCTTCATCAAAACCCCCTCCTTCATCATCCATACCAAAGTCCTGTTCCTGGGCAGGTTCAGTTTCCATATTGCCCAGTTCCTTCTCAATTTCCTTTAGTTTCTGCTCCACTTTAACCTCTCGCTGTACTCTTAGAGACTCCAGATTTGAGACACTGAAAAAGAAGTCATGCGGCTTTGGGACCTGTAGAGAGGTAGTTAAACTACAGTCTAAAAGGCAGACAAATTTAGATATAGAAGCAAAGATGAGATTTTTTTTTCAACCTGGACGTAACAACCACGGTCATCCTCATCCTACATTAATTAATGTGTTAACTTTCAACTTGATTGATATTGCAACTTAATTGCAAAAGAATTCAAAAAATAAAGCAAAAATTAATGTGTTAATTTTGATGATACCTGCGAACATTTTGAAACTTGACATACTTTAAGCAACAGGCTTGCCCTACAAAAGAACAAAAGTTAAAACTATAAATTGTTTGTAATGGGCAAAAGGATCTGTCTTTCCAAGACCCAAAAAAAAAGAAGCATAAAAGTAATGACCAAGGTTACCTCAAAGTTTTCTGGTGATAATGCAAATGAGTCTCTTGGTGGGTAGTCATTAACATTACTAAAATATTTTTCATAATTGTTTCAAGCTTGTATGAACTAAGCGTAAAAAGTTTCCATGAGATTTCAATTTTAGAAAAGATGTTCCTACTACCGAATATAGATACCTGAAGCCCATATGCTCCTTGTTTGCGAAAAGTTTCACTGTCTTTGGACCTGCGAAATGAAGCATGGACATTTTTCAGAGTGTAGTTTGTAAGGGTGATATGAAAATTCAGCAGCAAGAAACATGAGAATTTTCCTCTACTATTCCAGCACAATACAATTAATTAGTAGTAATATGTTAAGAGGCAATTTACTCAAAGACTGGATTATGGTCAACAGTGTATATCATGCAACCTGAACATTTAATAGCAAATCCCCACCAACCCACATCATGTGGGCCATCTGGGAAACTGTACCATAAAGGTAAATACCTTGGTAGGCTGAGTTATAGGCAAATAGATAACAATGTGTTTGATATTTATCGTTTATGATCCTTAAGGCCTCATGACATCACGTCCTTGATAATTATAAAAAAATAAGCACATTGATGCAGGACACAATAATTGGGAGAACCAAATGAAGATTTTGTTGGTCCACCAAAGCCATCGTGGGATCCACCAAAACTTTGATTGTCTTTCTAAGACATATTCAGACTTCAGAGATCTTTAATTTTGGTTAGCAAAAATTAGTGAATGCTTTGTAGGCAAAGCTGGTTGTAACAGTTTTAATCAGCCACCTTTTTAGTGACATGAAAACTTTGTAATCTATTTTCATTCTTCTGTTCCATGAAAATTTCTCTTGTAATGATATCAGCAGTTCAGTATATAATGAATTCATACAATAGGTGCTGCCTCATTTCATATACTTCATACTCAATGTATCCTTTCACAACTTTAATTAAATGCAAAGAATTACCATTTTTATAGCAACAATCATAAAGAGGTTATCCTTCAGGGAGGATTCTTTCCTAAGCATATACATCAAATCATCTCAATAATTACCTAGCTGGATATTTGGGGCCAATTTTTAACTTCTTTTGGGGTGTGTGTGTGACTTAGTGTGCAAGTGGATAATCAACCAAACGGTTCAAGCTTGCAATTATGAATATCATGAACAACTCACAATAATGTTCCTCTCAAGATTTGACATTGAATCTTTCAAAACCTTCAGGAAATGTAATCTTCTAACATACCTACCTTCCAGAACATGTCTAGCAGAAGTTATTCTTTTTTTTCCTTTTCTTTTCTCCTTTTCATTTTTCTTTGATTCTATTTCTTACTTTTTAGTTGAACTTTGCAAAAATGGTGACTATCATCTACTGTCTAAGAGTTAGCTAGCATTATGACTTTAAAAAAAACTATGAGGAAAGAGTAGAAAGAACTAAACAGAACATGCAAATAAAAGTATAGAACTCTGATCTCATGCACTCTCCCTAGTCAACAAAAACATAAACTTAATCTAAGGTGCACTTTTAGAACTCCCAACAAACTTAATCCTTTGGGCACCTAATCAGTTTGGCCCTCTACACACCTGACATTGCTCGAGATAGTAGCGCCATCCAGATTGGCCCTCTACACACCTGACATCCAATCAGTTTAAGACTGCCTAGTCAAACTTCCCAAAATACCTCACCCCCATTGCCAAGAACACCCTAAGAAAAGTAGTAAAGTTCATGTTTTAACTATGGGTAAAACAACTAAAATTACCAAACTCCAACCTCCACTTAAAAGTAAACGTCAGTTACCCCCAACTTTATGTCCAAACACCCCTAAAGGTTAACTACCAATATTTGTGAAACACAATCCAACTACACGGTATAACTATCATTGAAATTAGCACATTAAAGCCATCTCTATTTCTTGACATTATAGTATATCACCCTAAAAACAATAGCCTTGTTTCAATTTTGCATCAACATTAGATAACTAATCCATAGTAGGGCCGTAAAAGCCCTAATTTACGCAAATGAGGTTCAATCAAATTCACCATGATCCAGGGCCCACAATCCAAAAAAAAACTTAAACTTGTGATCGAGCTTCTTGATCACCTCCTCGATCTTCTTCTTCATTGAATCGACAGCAGTAGTGTCCATCTCCAGCACGGAACTCGAGGCGAGCGATCCGGAGTAACTAATCCATAGTAGGACCGTAAAAGCCCTAATTTACGCAAATTAGGGTTCAAAAACAATGTCGAGCATGAAGAAGATGATCTAGGGAACACAATCCACAAAAAAAAAAACCTTAAAGTTACTTTTGATTGCGCTTCTTGATCACCTCCTCGATCTTCTTCTTCATCGAATCGACAGCAGCAGTGCCCATCTCGAACACGGAACTTGAGGCGAGTGATTCTGAGAAAGAGAAGGGTGGGGTTAGGGATAAAGTAATTACAGTCGGCATTGATGAAGGAGATGATGTCATCGCGGATGCGGGTTGGTGACAAGGAAGATGTTGTGGGCGAGCACCAGGTGGAGGTTCTGCTGCTCTTCGTCTTGATTTCAATTTGGTTCAAGAGAGAGAGTAGGAAGAGAGACAGACAGCGAGGGGAAGAGAGAGAGACAGTGAGAGCGGGAAGAGAGAGAGAGCCAGGGGAGAAAAGAGTATTTCGGGAAAGAGAGAGAGAGGGAGGGGTTTTTGAAATTTTGGGCAGGAAAATATGTTTTGTGAAAATCAATCTGGGTCATTGATTTTAGGAGAGATTGAAGGAGAGCCACTTGATAGCTTTCTTTGTAATTTATTATATAGATATATGTTGGAAATAATATAAGTTGGTTGTTTGTCTGTTAGCCCCATAGGATTTCCTATGGGGGGGTAATATATGAAATTTGTGTAGGGTCCCACGGGAGAAAGGGACAGCGTCTGCTGCCTTTGGAATTTTCTGCTGAGGTGGCATCCTTGTGGGCGGGGGGGGGCACGCAGGAGAAGTTGTGAGGCATTTTCTTCTTGACTTCGGTCAACAGCCTCAAGTGACGTGGCACTTTGAAAAGTGTGCACGGTTTAATGGAAAACAGGAGAGAGAGATTGTTAATAATCCCATATCGGTAAGAAACTATAATAATATAATATATAAATATAATAGCCTATGATCAAGAGTCACCAATCCGGTTAACCACCTTTTGAGAGGCAGCCTGTGGTGGGCAGTTGCACTACATAGTATCTGATTTGTCCTCGAAATTTTATAAATTGTCTGAGCTAGGGGCAGGGGTGTTACAACTGTGTTGCTTGGTAATATTCCTGTAGTTCTTTCATTGAGAATATTTGAAATTTGACTAATTTGATTGTGAATGGAAGCCGAAGTTGAATTTGCAACATTTTGGATTGCCAAATCTGTCTTCTACATGTTTTGCTTTGTTTTCTGCATGTGTTGTATGAACATTTCTTCTAGTGTCGGCTTCTTTTCTTGTTGTTGAAAATTTTGTTGTGGTCTAGCTCCTCCTTGATTATTGTTCCAAGAAAAATTGAGGTGATTTCTCCATTCTGGATTGTATGTGTTTGCATAAGGGTTGTTTTGCCTTTGAAAATTTGACACATAATTTGCTTGTTCGGTATTTGATGGAGCAAAAGGATTTCCCACTTGGCAATCTGCACTTGAATGATTTCCTGCACAAAGATCACAAATCATATTAGATTGAATAGAATTAACATTCATATTACCTATTTGCTTAGATAAAATATCAATCTTTGCAGTTAAAGTAGAAATAGGATCAAGTTCAAAAACTCCCGCCACTTTTCTTTGCATTGTTCTTTCTGAAGACCACTGATAATTATTAGATGCCATCTCCTCTAAAAGGTCATAAGCTGCTTCATGAGTTTTGCTCAGTAGTGCATCTCTAGCTGCTGCATCTACCATGGATCGATTTGTAGCTCCCAAACCGTTATAGAATGTTTGCACGTGTAGCCACTTTGGAAGTTCATGATGAGGACACTTTCTTAATAGCTCTTTTTACCTCTCCCATGCATCATATAATGACTCTGTCTCGAATTGAGTGAATGTTGTAATGTAATTTCTTAACTTTGCTGTTTTTGCCGGGGGAAAATACTTTGCCATAAATTTTTGTGCTAAGCCCTCCCAAGTTGTAATAACTCTTAGCGGTAAAGAATTAAACCAAGCCTTTGCCTTATCTCTGAGTGAGAAAGGAAAGAGTCTCAGTTAGATAGCATCATTAGAAACTCCATTGTGTTTGAAGGTATCACATGTTTCGAGAAAGTTTGCGATGTGAACATTCGGATCATCATGTGCTAGTCCTCCAAATTGAACTGCCTGCTGAATCATCTGAATAATTGCTGGTTTAATTTCAAAATTATTTGCTTTAATTGCAGGCCTTTTGATGTTTGATATTGTTCCATTGACTGAGGGCATTGCATAATCCCTCAAAGCTTTGTTTTCCTCTTCGTTCACCATGGATAAAGAGGATGTGTTGTTTTCTTTCTTTTTCTTTCTAATCTGACGTAAAGTTCTCTCAATTTCTGGATCAAAAAGTGTAGGCTCCAATGGGTTAGGTCTGGGCATACACTCCTAATTCCTGAAAAACAAGTAAATAAAGAAAAATAAATCAAAAGAGAATAAAGAAGTAAAATAACAATTAAATCTAAAATAAAAATAAAAATCCAAACTAGTAATAATTTAGCAATTTTCAATATCAATAAAAGAGTAACTAGTCCCTGACAACGGCGCCAAAAACTTGATGTGAACTATTTGCAAGTGTACAAAATCGAAACAAGTAGTATAGTTTTAGTGAAAAGAGTGTCGAACCCACAGAGACTAATTATTTTATTAAGTACCGAACTTACTAGATGAATTACTATTTGGAGAATCGAAATTTAATCAAGAACGCAACTAAATTAAATTTGTGTAAATAACTAACTAAATTAATTAAAAGAGACGGAATATGAATTTATATTGTTTATTAATTGCAAAGTCAATTCTAGGGCTTTCGATTTCATCTAGTTAATCACACACAATTAATAACTCCATACGAGTAAAAAGATTATTTTTCCAAGTTGTAGACCAAAATCATCAAATTATTTAATACTTTCTCTCGAACAATACCAAAAATATCTCCAATTAACAGTTTGTCAGAGTTCATGCAGAAATTTAATTAATTGAAGACTCATTAAGTTATGTGGATTTCTTAGTGGTCACATCAATCGCGGTAAATTATCTCTAATTTCGCTATATCAATGGTGTTTAATTTTATAGTTCTAAATCACAAATTACCTCTCGGTCTCTCCATGATCCAATAAATCATACAAAAGTTGGCCAAACAAATGTAAGCATTAAACACAAAAATCAAACACACAACCATAAAAAAATAGAAAAATAATATGGAATTAAAAATTGTGTTCTCAAAACTAGGTTACATCGAAGCCGTAGAATAATAAATGTAGTTCATAATGGTTTTGCAACTAACAAACATTGTCTTGGATTGCATTATAAAATTAGAGAGAGAGAAAAGAGATACAAAAAAGAGTTTGTTTTTGTAAAAGAAATTGCAAACCGAACAACCTCGAACTGCGTGCCCAAACAAGTCCACTTTCTGCTCCGTTGTTTTCCGAGTTACACCCCATGCTGTCTCGATCCACGTGCGACCACGTCAGCCCGAACCCCAGATGCCACGTCAGTGGGACCCTGCATGTCAGCAGCAATCAGGTGCGTCGCTGTCACTGTCGCTGTCTCTCTTTCTTTTTTTCGTCTCGAGCCACCCGCAAAACAGAGAGAACTCAAGTCTCTCTTTCTGTTCAGTTTTTTTAAAAAAAATTGTTTTGTAGCTGTCTTTGTGTTCTCTTGGGGTGCGTGCTCTTCTTTTCTTATCTCTCTCTCTTTTTATAGGCACGGGAAGGGTGATTTAGGGTTTACTTTTGCAGAAAACCCCATATTCTTCATTTATTTGTTTCTTCTCTTTCTTTTTTCTTCAAACACGTGCTGCACATATAAAATAAAATCAGAAATTAGGATTAAAAAATAAAAATAAAATTAATTAAATTAACTAAAAATCATATTAGCTCATTTAAACCCTTTTAAAATTGTTTATTGCATTTTCATCCTCTTTGGCAATTAAAATTTATATCTTGCATTTCACACAGCAAAATTGTAAAATTTAAAAATCAACAAAACAATAAAATTTAATAATTCATTCTGTTTGTTTTGTTTGTTGAATTTTACCAAAAATATTCCCATTTTGCATCAAAATCTTATTCATTCAAAACTAATTAATTACTTGAAATCTTATGGAAATAAGATGAATTATAAACAATATAGACGAATACAAGCAATTTTTATGGATAAATGAGTACAAATAATTATATAAAAATTTGACATAGCAGAAATTTACTTCTAAAAACTTGCTGAGCTAAAAATTTGGTGACCTAATTAAGGTGACCACAAGATTGCTCTTCCTCATCAAGTTCCAGTACTCTCTTTAAGGAAGTTGACGACCAAGTGCTTCATACTCCATTTGAATAAGTGTCTTTCTCTATACTTCATCTACAAAAATATTGCTCTATTTTCATATCATTTATCAGTAGTTTCTGTACTTAATAGGATGATGGAGTTCACGAAACACATAATACAGAGATATCACAATATAGAGTGCATTATGAACAAAAGAGCTGAAATGTTCAAAAGGGAAAAGGGATTGGCATTTCCATTTTAAGTATTTATTATACATATTTAAAGCAAACGAACGATATAAGCTTTTGTTCAATACACATATATAGCCTACAAGAGAACGATAATCCATAATTCAAACATGAGATAGTTAGGCTCATATCCTCAAATATTCACAAAGATCAGGTTGGTTCTACAAATATTGGATAGTTTATTTTATGAAATTTAAAGTCAACTTTGAGCACTGCAAAAAAGTTGTAGAATGGAAACACTAAACATTAAAAAAAAAAAACCCGACCATGTTAAGAAATTTGATGGTCGATGCTGCGTCACAACTAAAGTGAATTGAGTGAAATTGAGAAAGTAAAGATCAAATGGATGTAAATATTTTACGTGGAAAATCTCCAAAGGAGACGGGATAAAAATCACGTGTAAGTGTAGGAGGATTTCACTATTTTAATGTGGGATTACAATATACTCTCTCTAAATACAATGAGAAAATAATTTCACTATATCTTGTGATAGGAGAAAGAACCGTCTCTCAATTTTGAGGAAAATACAAAACACAAAATATCTCTAAACTACTCTCTCTTGAGAAAACTCTTTTGAACACTGTTTTTTCTTAATCCCTATTTAATGGGATGAAGTTTGAGATTTTTGGATGCCAGAACTGAGAAGAGGAGAACTCTATTTATGGGAGAGCTCCCCTGCGTTCTCTTCCTTAAATGACAGCACAAAATTTGGTGCTTTCTTTTCCCTTCTTTTCTCTTTTTTCCACTTTCACGGTGCCCACCGGTCCTTCCTTTCTTTCTTTTTTTCTTCTTTGGGCAGTGTCTAATTTTGACATATTAGGCACCCACCCCTGATATTCTCTCACTTGGAGACTTGATTGAAAATTAATCACGTCTTCACACAATTCTTTCTACCTTGCAACTGTCATGCTGCTTACGTTTCTGCTAGACCACACGAGAATCTACACTAATCAAACTTGTCAGTGTTGATTGACTTGGTCATGACATCTGCTAGGCTCTCATCGGCGTGAATTTTGTGCAACATCTACACTTCCTTCCTCTACTACTTCTCGAACGAAATGGTACTGAACTCTGATGTGCTTTGACCGTGAATGAAAGGTTGGATTCCTTACGATGTGCAAGGCACTCTAACTATCACAATACAGAACAATCTTCTCCTACTTGTGCCCAAGCTCCGTCAATAACCTTTGGATCTAGATTGCTTTTTTGCAAGCTTGTGTAGCCGCCATTTATTTTTCTTCCATTGTAGATAAAGGCACAACAGTCTGCAGTTTCGAAACCTAGCTTACAACTCCTCTTGCAAGAGTAAACATATAGCCCATAGTGGATTTACTTTTGTCGACATCCCTTACAAAATCTGAGTCACATAGCCCATGACAGTTAATTCTGATCCTCTGTTACATAATACAGCATCTGAGGTTCCTAAGATGTATCTCGGAATCCTCTTCACCATGCTCCAATGCTCTATACCAAAATTTGCCATGTATCAATTAACTACTCCCACTACTTGAGCAACATCTGGTCTTGTACATATCATAGCAAACATTAAACTTCCCACTGCTGATGCATACGACACTCGAGACATCTCGTTCCTCTCCACTTCTAGGACACATCTTGGAGGATAACTTAAAATTAACAGGAAGTGGGGTAGAAATTGGCTTACAATTTTCCATGTTGAAGCGCCGCAAGATCTTATTGAAGTAGTTCTTTTGGGAAAGCTAAATCATCGTGTTAATTCTGTCTCAATGAATCTGCATCCCTAGAATATTGTTTGCTGGTCCCCCATCCTTTATGTCAAACTCTCTAGCCAACCATGCTGTCAAATCTTTAATTTGATCTCTGTTGGGGCCTGCTACCAACATGTCATCCACATACATTAGTAGGATAATGAAGTCATCATTACCATCAAACCTTTTGTAGTACGTACAATGGTCTAAAATGAGTCTGTTGTATCCAAGGCTAATAATGAAGTAAATCAAATCTCTTGTACCAACATATCAGCGCCTGTTTAAGACCGTACAGAGATTTGTTCAATCGGCAAACCATGTTCTCCTTGCATGTTTCAGCAAAACCTTCTGGTTGGAGCATATAGATTTCTTCTTCAAGATCTCAATGAAGAAAAGCAGTTTTCACATCTAGCTGTTCCAGTTGTAGATCAAACATAGCACACATCGCCAAGACTACTCTGACTGTCGTGAGTCGAACCACATGTGAAAATATCTGATTGAAGTCAACACATTCTTTCTGAGCATATCTTTCCACTACTAATCTTGCATGACACCGTTCCACTTGGTCATTACCATCATGCTTGATGTTGTAGACCTATTGTTGCCGATGGCATTTTTCCCTTGTGGTAGCGTAACTAGATCCCATGCCTTGTTCTTGTGTAGAGCTTCACTTTCTTCATGCATTGGTGCCATCCACATGGATACATCCATGCCTTTGATTGCCTCCTGGAAAGATGATGACTTTCCATCATCTGTTAAATGATATTATGCAACATTGCTCTCCGTAACATACTCCGAGAGCCAAGCTGGTTGTCTTCTCTCACGAGTTGACCTATGAACTTCTGGAGCATCAGACTCAACTGGTTCTTATACCTCGTGCTCTGGTGTTGGTTCAAAAGAAAATGGATCTTCATCTGGCTTATCATCCACATGAATTGTAGTAGTCTTTGGGATCTCCTTTGACGTGATATTGCTTCCATTTTTCTGGTGTAGCTGATCTTTTGCAAAGATCACATCCCTACTGACAACAACCTTTTGGGTAGTGGGATCCCACAGGTGATACTCCTTCACACCGTTAGCATACCCCAAGAACATGCACTTTCTGGATTTCGGATCCAAGTTCGTTCTTTCTTGGGCTTTGTACATCCAAAACAATGTAAAGCAGAGTAATCAGATGGCTTGCCAGACCACATCTTCATCAGTGTCTTTAGCTCAACTGCCATTGATGGCGACCGATTTATCACATAACATGTGGTTTTGGCTACTTCTGCCCAAAAAGAGTTGGGTTGACACGCAGTCAGCAACATAGTTCTCATCCTTTCTGCAAGAGTCATGTTCATTCACTCTACCACACCATTTTACTAAGGTGTGTATGTGACTGTGAACTGTCTTATGATACATTCTCTCTTACAAAGTGCAAGAAACTCGCCGTCTGTATACTGTCTTCCATGATTTGTCCTTAAACACTTGATCTTCTTTCCAGATTTTGAAGTCTTTGAATATTAGAAACATATCTGACTTCTTCTTGATTGGATACACCCACAATCTTCTGGAGAAATCATCAATGAAAGACACAAAATACTTTGCTCCTCCTAAGGACATTTTCGGTGATTCCCATACATCAGAATGAATCAAGTCTAGAATGCATTTATTCCTTACTTCAGATCTGCAGAACTACAATCTATGCTGCTTACTTGTAACACAATGCTCACAAAAAGTTAGATTCACCGATGTGAACTCTGGAAGCAGGAGAGAATCTTTAAACCTTGTTCAGACATATGACTTAGTTTGAGATGCCACATCACTGTCGACTCTTCTTGTAATGCCCCGAATTCTATTTATATGTAATTCGTAGCATAACATGATCTTTTACTTCAAATTCGTACAAATTTACAAAAAAATTAAAAATTTTCATTATACAACATTGTTCTTTACATCAACGCAACGAAATTTAAATGAATACAACATGATATACAATAATAAAATTTCTTCAATCTTGTAATAGCTCATCATAGTGACTTTAAGTTCATGCCAAGTCCAGTCCTGCAACTAGAAAACTGTGGGCTCATCAGTTGCATACAATTGACGCAATGCTATAATACAGCGATTCTCTTAATTTAGCAAATACAATCTTGAATGCACAATAAAGTATAAAAAGTGACTATCCTAAACATGTCAGTGTATGATATGAACTTAAATGCCTAATGCAGGTATACACTATGATGCACTAATGCATACTTGTTCAGATTCTATGCATCCCATATTATATAGGTCCGAGGGCAAGCCCTTATCGTACTCCTCAATATAGGGTTCAATCCCGCTATGAAATATTACTACGGTGACTAATGTAAGGTTTAGATGTCCTGTGAGTATCTAGTACCACCCCGATAATTCTTAAGAATCGTTCTCCCACCGCGAGTCGTAATCCTGATAATTCTGGAGGCGAAACCCACACCGCGAGCTATGACCCCAATAATTTTTGAGAGTCGTTCTCCCACCGCGAGTGGTTTTTGGACATCACGTCTCACACCCCAATAATTCTGGAGATGAAACCCACACCGCACTGTTAAAGGTACCTCATCACACAAATACCCCATGAGCGTCGCCTTGATCCCGATAATTTTGAAGAAATACCTCCCACCACGAGTGATTTTGGACATATTGCCTCACACCTGAATAATTCTGAAGATAATCTCCCACCGCAAATCATATGAGGCCCTCATATCCATGTTTGCCCATACTTCATCACATCTCCCCCTAGTGCCTGTCCTTAAGTTTAGTTATAATCATCACAACCTAGAGCTAGCTTACCTTACCGGAACTTAAATCAACACGAGAGAAAGTTAGCGCACACTAGCTACTTCTCAAAGAGAAAGTTAACACACACTGGTTACTCCTCAAATTTTCATTATTCACAAAATGTCGGTTACTAAGGGTCTTGCCTAGCCTCTATATTTCAACAACCATCTCACTATAGAGATCAGTTAGGTTATAAAGAACCTCAACATAAATATTTTAACAATTATTTATCTTTATCCACTTTCTTCATATTTATAGATCACGAAGTATTCAACTTTTATAACAACATTCAATAACTATTTCTCCAATAAAATTCTTTTAGACAAATCCTTGGTTAACGAACCAAATCATTCACTTTAATAATATTCTATGCTCTTCCAATAAATCACCATTTCTTAATACCCAAATTTTTAGGATTAACCACTCGAAGTTCCTTGTTAAAATCTCATACTTATACTTTGATTTTATCGTAAACCAGCTCTTAAAATCTTTAATCATATAAATTTTCTTCTTAACTTGAATTCAAAGTTCAACTAATAAATGAATACGACTTTTAAACTCTCAAAATATCCTTTAGAATATTATGAAATAATTCCCAAGGGTTCTAAAAATATTATATAATATTTCTATGAATTTTTCCAAAATTTAAAAGTTAAAAAAATCAAAAAATTAAAATAAACTCCAAAAGTGGTCACCCGGATTCGAACCCAGGGCCATCAGTGAGCCAAGCCGCAACCAAACCAATGAGCCACTTGCTAACTATGTTGAAAATCTCTTTAAGTTATTTTTGTACCCAAAAAATGCTATTTTATTTCTTTTTCAAAAATCACAAAAGAGGCAGAGCCTCCCAGGTTCGAACCCGCAACCCAAACACCCATAGCATAGAGCCAGCGCCACGTGCTAACCAAGAAACCCAAACGTCAATACTGATAGTATATGGGTCTATATTATTTTAACCCAACTCACTGTTTTCACCTTATTTTTAATTCTTTCATTCAAATTCGATTTCTATTCTTTTCTCTCAATTTAATTGCTCATAAAATAAATTCTTAGGTTTCCAGAAATGACTTCTCACTGATTTTATCTACAATAAAGTGAAATTTTAGACAAATATTGTAAATAGCAATTTTTGAGAACCTTCATAAACATACACTTTTATTTATCAACAATAATACATGAATATAATTTCTTTTAGCCATTGTATGGGGAATTCTTATCTCCCTATTTAATTATAATCCTCCCCAATATTTACCCAATTTTTTGTACCTAATTAACAACTTTATGTATATAAATACACAATTCGTATAATCTAATCATGGCATACTATTATGCCTAACAACATTACCACATGCTTTATATAGAGTTTCAATTGACATCTTAACAATTCTTTCACCTAGCATGCATTAATTTTCCACACTTCATTACTACAAAAATTTCTAGATGATAACACAACATGCATCATAAAAGCAACTAAGAACTAATGCCAATTGTCAATTCAAACATAAACTACCTACACATGCATTCTATAATAATTTAGAAAGCAAATGAGACACCCACCTATTTGAAGAATTTTTTAAGCAAATAAAACTCCTAAAATGCCTTCCACTTCTTCTCCTCGAAAATCGTGCTCCAAAAGAAAAAAAATCAAAATCTCCAGCAAAGCATTTCGGCAGCACACTGAACACAATTTCATTTTTTTTTTGTTTAGTTTTGCTGATGAAGGCCAAAGGGGAGGTTGGGTTTATAAAGGAAAACTAATTAATTAATATAAGTTAATTTAATTAAACAACTAACCCTAATTAACTACCCACTCACCATTCTCTCTCCAAACATTCCCGGCCAGCCAAAACTAAGTGGAGAAAATACGTGCACGTGTGTGCTACGTGCACACAATTTATTAATATTTTTATTTAAAAGCATATGTTATAATATATAATATGTATTTAAATAAAACTAGTTTAATTTAATTAAATTAGAGTTTTCATGCATGAATAAAAATAAACACACACAAACTTAATGAGTTTTATTTTGAAAAATAACACAATCAACACGTGCGCTTGAAACACGTGCGTCGCACGTAAAATAAATATTCAAACACGAAATAGATTTTATCAAGGGAGAAATGTTTATAAATAATAGAAATACCACATATGAAAAATACATTTCATTAGTTCTATATGAACAATAATGTGATCAACACGTACATAGAAAACACGTGCATTGCACGTATAAAAATATTTGGATCAAAATAGGAGAAAAATAAATTTCAGTTTATAAAACGAATTTGGAAAAGTTATAAAATAAATAATTGGAACACATAGAAAATATTACACGTAACGGTAGAATATATGTAAATGACATGTGTATTGAAAGCACGTGCAATGTACGTAAAAACATAAGGATTAAAATTAAATATTTAAGTTGGCTCAAAATAGGATAAAAATGAGTTTTAAGGAGACAAAAAATGTATAAATAATTGAAATGCAGAAATACGTAGGAAAATACGTTCTAACTATTACTCGTAATAGTACAAAATACATATGCGTAATACACGTGGAGCAAAATTGTCATAACTCAATTTTGCGGGGTGTTACACTTGTCCCTTGCTGGTCGATGCGACACACATCATCTTCCTACAGTGTTTCTTCATTAAGCATGAATAGATTTGCTGAGGTTTTCTTCCTTCATGACCACAAGCGCTCCTCTAACACGTATGAGTCAGGTAGATTTTGAAGAAGAAGCTCCACATGTTTAGTTGTCTCTATTTTGTAACCCATTTATGTAAATTGCCACAATAGAGTATTGAAGGTGTTGACTGATGTTGATTCTGTCTTTCGAAAAGTGTACAATCTTCACTTTAACAATATCTTGTTGTGAAGTGACCTGGTATCATACAGTATTGTTAGTGTATCCCAAATCTTCTTTTCTGCCACGATAAAACTCTATCGGCTAGTGCCAAGTATAAGTCAAAAATTGCGTTACCGTCCATCGCGTTCCTCTTACCGTCGTCGGTGATCTCCGCGGGCCTATCTCCAATTACTGCTAAGTAATTGTCCTTCCTCAAGAATGCATTGATCTATATTTTCTACAACGAGAAATTACTCCCGTTGAATTTCTCAACATCGAACTTTGTTGTTGTCGACATTTTTGTTTCATATCTCACAACCAAACCTCTGATACCACAAAATGTTTGTGTAAGGCTAGAACTTAAGTCCAAATTTATACTAGAAGCACTATTTTTATAGCTTTTTTATATGCATGAAATGTTTCTCTCTGTCTCCATACTCCAAAAAGAACTTCTATGGCACACAAAGAGGCTTGGATGGTTAAAATGGGGAAAGTTCTGAGTTCAAAAATTCCACCCTGATGTCTAAAAGTTTCTTCTTGTTTAAGCATAGTGCTACCTTCTTCGAATGTTCAATATTGCCGCACATCCCCCCATTGTAATTCTAAGATGGACTACCCGAAAGTTCAGTCTGTAAATCACCCTAGGGGGGTGAATAGGGTGATTGTGCGAAAATTAAAAATTTAAATAAAATGCGCAAAATAAAAGGATAGAGTAAGAGGGAGAAAACAGAGCAACAAGCAAGACACAGCAATATAACGTGGTTCGACTCCCAGCTCTACGTCCACACCACCTACTTGTAGCAATTCTTCGCCATAAGCGTTCCACTATACTTTAAACCCTTGTACAGTGATTCTCGAAATTCAGACCGAGAAACCTATTACACCCGTAGGGCTTCTACAAATAAGTCCTGCAAAACTCACCGAAGTGGAAAAGAAAGAAAAAATCTCAAGATCTAAAAAGACCTTGCCTGAAGAAAATAATATAATCTCCCACACTCGAAGTATTGATTGAATGATTAGTTCAGAAGAGCTATTATTGCAAGGGGTGAAGAATACACTATGAATTCTCCTCAATATATAGAGTGGGAAAATGTGTCTTTCCGAAAATGAAGAAATATTTCTGAAATAGTCAGATCTGCACTAGGACGGTTGACCGCAATGATGGACAATCGACCGTTCATCTTTTAACTCATAAGTCGAGCGATGAACGGTCAACTGACTCATCTTTTCCATAGAGATGAGCGGTCGACTGTCATTTCGGGGCAGTTGACCCCTCTTGTGCAGATTCGACTTTTATTTGGAGATTTCACTTTATATTCTTTTCAAAACTAATTTATCAATCAATACTACTTTACATAGATTCTCCTCACATAAACAGAAATAAATCATCTATTTGGCTGGCTTTCTTGATGATTTGAAGCATATGTTTCTTGTGTGCAATCTTTACTAATTTTTGGGTTTATGCCTCTTTTGCTTGATTTACAATCACTTTGAATCTTTTCTTTTGGTTTTCTTTTTCTATAGATCCCGCAAATCTCAACTAAAATATTAGTTGTAGATGATACATTTTTTGCACACCAAACTTAAGGTCAACAATCTCTCCCTTTTGGTGTGGACAAAACATACATTAGAATTTAAAAATTAAATAAAAACATTAGAAGAGATTCACGTTCTCCCCCTAAAATCAATACTCCCCCTAAATTCATGCATGGTAAGTTCATGATGCAACCTATATGCAAAGACCAAAGTTTGAAAACATGCTTACATATATTTTGAGAGTTAAGTAATTTTGGGGAATATTACATTTTTAAAAACCAAAGGAAAATCTACATACATGATACCGTTGATCGCAAAACTCTTTGATGTACAATGAGAGCTCTACATGGTATCATAGATTTGAGATTTCACCAATACATATAGATTAAAAGATTCAAAGACTTAAAATAAAGAGACATAGATTAAACGATTCAAGGTCTTAAAATGACATAAGAGAGATAAAGATTTAAAGGATTCAAAGACTTAAAATAGATTTCAAGTAATTTAAAATAGGTTTCAAATTCTAAGAACACTTCTTCCCCTTTTTGGAACACACCAAAAGATACAAAATACAACTGTCAGAAAACCAAAAAACAGAATAGAGACTGGTCGACCCTCACAGTCGATCGATAAGAAATTGTATGCAACTATGGAGAAAACAGAGAGCAGGACGTCGACCGCACAGTCGACTGAAGAAAACAAAACAGGCGTGTGTTTGACTGGAAGAAAAAAACCCGAGAGGGGACCGATCGACCGCCCGGTTGACTGTACACCTTTGCAGGATGACAGTCAAACGCACAGTCGACCGAAAAACTAATTGTGCTAAAATATCAATAACATTTAATTCACCTTTCAAAAAAAGAAAAAAAAATTCATCTAAAGGTTTGGTAAAAATATCAGCAAGTTGGGAATCTGTTGAAATATACTCAAGAATGGCATCTCCCTTTTGAAAGTTATCTTTAATGAAGTGATATCGAATTTCCATATGTTTAGTACGACTATGTTGATCAGAACTTTTAGTCATGTGAAGAGTGCCAGTATTATCGCATATAATGGGAATGTGATCAAAAAATACCTTGTAGTCATGTAATGTATGTTTCATCCATAATACCTGCGCACAACAGGATCCGGCGGCTATGTATTCGACTTCGGCAGTGGATAAGGTTATAGAATTTTGTTTCTTAGATGCCCATGAGACAAGACAATCTCCCAAGAAATGACATGTACCGCTAGTTTTTTTTTTCTATCTGTCAAACTCCCGGCATAGTCGACATCGGAATAGCCTACAAGAGAAAATTTTCTATTTTTTGGGTATTAAAGACCAGTATTTGGTGTGCCTTTATGATGTCGAATGTTAGGCTTAACTGCAACCAAATGAGATTATTTGAGACACGATTGGAAACGAGCGCACAAACATACACTAAACAAAATATCTGAACGAGAAGCAGTAATATAAAGCAAGCTACCAATCATACCACGATAAGTAGAAATATCAACAGTTTTACCAGATTCGTCTTCGGATAATTTAGTGGTAGTTGCCATAGGAGTTTTGTATGTGTTTGCATTGTCAAGACCAAACTTTTTGACGAGTTCTTTCACATACTTGGATTGGTTTATGAAGATGTCGTACTTTCGTTGTTGTATTTAAAGCCCAAGAATGTAGGTTAATTCACCCATCATACTCATTTCAAATCCATCCTGCATTTTCTTCAAGAATTCCTTGCAAAGAATTTCATTAGTAGATCCAAATATAATATCATCAACATAAATTTGAAAAATTAAAATATCTTTAGAAACATGTTTGATAAACAGTGTAGTGTCTCATTTCCCTTCAGAGAAACCTATGTGAATAAGAAATGAGCTTACTCGTTCATACCAAGCACGGTGAGTGATGTGAATATTTGCAAGTGTACAAAATAGCAAAAAGTAGTATAGTTTTAGTGAAAAGAGTGTCGAACCCACAAGGACTAATTATTTTATCGAGTCCCGAAAATACTAGATTAACTACTATTTGGAAGATCGAAATTAATAAAGAAAACAAGTAAATTAAATTAACCTAAAAAAACTTAACTAAATTAATTAAAAGGGAGTGGAATATGAAATTTTGTTGTTTATTAATTGCAAAATTAAGTCTAGGGCTTTTGATTTCACCTAGTTAATCCCACACAATTTATAATTCCATGTGAAAAAAGATTATTTTTCCAAGTTGCAGACCAAAATCTCCAAATTATTCAATATTCTCTCTCAAGCAATATCAAAAATATTCTCAACTAACTATTTGTCATAGTTCATGCACAAATTACTAATTGAAAACTCATTAAGATATATGGATTTTTTTAACGGTCTCATTAACAGCAGTTCGCTCTTGTAACGATGTTTAATTTTATTAATCACAAATTACAAGTTCGGTCTCTCCATGATTTAATAGATCATAAAAATGTCGGTCAACCAATTGTAAGCATTAAGATCAAAAATCAAACACACAACCACAAAAAAATAGAAAAATAATATGGAATTAAAATTGTGTTGTCAAAACTAGGCTACATCGAAACCGTAGAAAAATAAATTTAGTTCATAATAATAGTATTGTAACTAACAAATACTGTTTTGGATTGCATAATAAAAAATTAGAGAAAGAAAAGAGATCTAAAAAGAACTGTTTTTGTAAAAGAAATTGCAAACCGAAGCTTCAAAATTAGCACTTCTCTTTCTCTCTCTTCTTTGTCCCTTTTCTGTTTTGAACACTGCGCCGCAACAGCCACATCAGCGCTCTGCTGACGTCATGCCTCCAGCACAGAGCCACGGAGTGCTCCTTCTTTGTCATTTTCTGTGCCTCGGAGCTGGAGCCGCAAGAAAGTGCCCCACGCCACGTCAGCTTCGTCGCCTGCTGTCTTCGATTCCCGTGCGCCCTGATGTGAGCGCCTGCTGCTTCTTCACTCCCAAACGCACACATCCTCCTTTACATTATTATTATTATTTTTATTTTTATTCAGCCGTCTTGTGTTTTTCGTATGGCGTGTAGTCTCCTTCTCTTGTTTGCTCTTCTATTTACAGGCATGGGAAGTAGAGATTAGGGTTTATTTTTGCAGAGAAACCCCAATTCCATATTTATTTGTTTCCTTCTTTAAATTTGCTCTTTATTTCTTCTTTTTCTTCTCTTTCTTTTGCTTGAAACACGTGCTGCACATACAAAATAAAATCAGAAATTAGGATTTAAAAATAAAAAATAAAATTAATTAGTTTAAATTAATTAAACTGACTAAAAATCATATTATCTCAATTAAACCCTTTTAAAATTATTTATTGCACTTTCAGCTCTATTGGAAAATTAAAATTTTTATCTTGTTTTTCACATGGCCAAAATGTAAAATTTAAAATTCAATAAATCAATAAAAATTAATAAATCATTCTGCTTGTTTTGTTTTTTGGTTTTTACCAAAAATATTCACCTTTTTTCATCAAAAATCTTATTCCTTCAAAAATAATTAATTAATTGAAATCTATGGAAATGAGATGAATTATAAACAAGATAGGCGAATAAAAGCAATTTTTATGGGTAAATGAGTACAAATATTTATATAAAAATTAGACACATCAAATACTCCCAAACAAAAGATTTTGCTTGTCCTCGAGCAAAAGGGTTGAATAATGAATAAGGGAATAATAATTAATAATAAACTCAACTCATCACACCAAGAAATTTCATCCTGCAAGCATCAAAATTTTAATTTAATACGTAAACAATAGCAAATAAAGTAAAATCAAGCATACTCACTTTCTTCAGTGCAATTATTCATTCATAATTTCCAACCCAATCATATTTGTCATGTAATTAATGTAATTATAGTATGTAACAACTTCATCTGTGATTACCCTTTCTCACTACTACAAACCGAGTAGCAAACTAAAGTTTTTTTTTCTCCTCTAAGTTGTCACTTGCCTTTTAACGCGAATGCAAATATTTGTGATGAATTTACCCGGTTACTCAACAAGTCACAAACTTAGAGTGCTTTGTATACTCATATTTCAAGTTGTCGTTTGACGTAAAAGTAAACATTGGTGATGAATACCCCTAGTTACTAAGCAACTCAAAACATTGGAGTAGATTGAATTTATTCATATATTTTATTTTATTTCATTTTTATTATTACTCTATTTACTTAAACTATGTTTAGGACTAGATCAAAGGGGGTAATCACAAAAAAAAACATCACATTTTTCTTTTATGTATAATCAAAGAAAAATTTATTTGCCCATCCATCATGTGACTATAAAAAACAACAGTTGAAATTCAATAATCCTAAAGTAAATAAGTATACTTAGACTTACTTTATAAGAAATTGTCTATCCTTAAAAGAAATATTTCAATGCTTTAGCACAAAAAAGAACTTTAAAGTGTAATGGTGAGCTCAATTGAAATCCCTTTTGTTTTGTTTTTTTTTTTCTTTTCTAATATATGTAAAATAAAAAATAAATTTGTAACCCTTCCCCAAAACTTGAATATCACATTGTCCTTAATGGGAAAGGAAAAGAAAAAAAAACAAAAAAATGCAAAAAGTTCAAAATTTCTCCCCTGATTCGTCTTAAAATTCTACACACGCGATGTTCGGTGTTTCAGCGATATCTGGAGCTGTAGGTGTCCAAATGACCTGATCCTTTTTGTTCTGGAAAGCTAAGACAATTTCCTACAATCTATCTTTGAAACACTTTTTCATATTCTGACTCCATCCTGCTCAACAACAACCATCAATATAGGTGTAGAAATAGCTCCGCTCGGCGACTTCCAAACTTATGCAATCCTACAAAATAAAATAAAAAATTATAATTATAATAAACTAAACGAAAAATCAAATGTAAATGTATTAAAAGAAAACATGGGTTACCTCCCAGAAAGCGCTAAGTTTAAAGTCTAGCCAGACTTTCTCCAATTTGTCACTGTTGTTTGGCCTTATCGGTATACAAGATTTCCGTGCCAACTTCTCCATCCATGTATGGCTTCAACCGCTGTCCATTGACCTTGAATGTCCCCTTTTTCTCATGATGAGTTTCTATAGCTCCATATGGAAAAACTCGTGTGACAACAAATGGTCCCGTCCACCTAGATCGCAATTTTTCTGAAAAAAGTCTAAGTTTTGAATTGAATAACAACACCTTCTCCCCTTCCTTGAATTCTCTTCTCAAAATATGCTTATCGTGCCACCGTTTAGTCTTTTCTTTATCGATCTTGGCATTTTTATAAGCATCATTGCGAAACTCGTCCATCTCATTTAGTTGCAACATTCTCTTTTCACCTGCATTTTTCATATCAAAATTAAGTGTCTTTATTGCCCAATAAGCGAGATGCTCAAGTTCCACCGGTAAGTGACATGCTTTACCATACACCAATCTATATGGGGACATTCCAATTGGTGTTTTAAATGCTGTTCTATATGCCCATAATGCATTATCTAATTTTCTTGCCCAATATGTTCGTGACATATTTACTGTCTTCTCAAGTATACGCTTCAACTCTCTATTTGAAACCTCCACCTGACCACTTGTTTAAGGATGATATGGTGTTGCCACATGATGAGTAACTCCATACTTAGCAAGTAAAGCATCAAATTGACGGTTGCAAAAATGTGTTCCTCCATCACTAATAATTGCCTTTGAAGCTCCAAATCGTGAAAAGATATTTTTCCTAATGAAGTTCACCACCACTCTTGCATCATTGGTTTGTAAGGCAACAACTTCCACCCACTTGGAGACATAATCTACAGCAACCAAAATATATTTATTAGAAAATGAAGATGGAAAAGGACCCATAAAATATATCCCCCAAACATCAAATAATTCAATCACTAAAATATTTTTTAGAGGCATTTCTTGTTTCCTAGAATATTTCCCCCCTTTGAAAATGATCACATAATTTAACAAAATTAAAAGCATCCTTAAAAATTGTGGGCCAATAAAATCCTGATTGTAAAATTTTTGCTGTTGTTTTTGCTCCACTAAAATGGCCACCAACTTCCAATGTGTGGCAATGTTTGAGTATGCTTTCCATTTCCTCTTCAGGTACACATGTAACGCCCCGAATTCCAAATAAGACCAAATTCGAGATTTCACAGGATCTTTACTTTACTTCGTACAATTTTACAAGAAAATTAAATCTTTTCAATAATACATTAGAGTTCATTACATTTTTGTTTATACAGCGGAAGAATACAATAATGAAATAAAATACAACTTATACAACTATAACAATGTAAATCATCAAATGCATCACGACATCTTTACTTCTTCATAAAAACTCCATTATCTGCATATTAAGCTGTGGGCACGTCATTCACTTACAACTGACAAAAATGTTATACTCGGCTATCCTCTCTATGTTGTACATATAACGATCTCATTGCTTTAATAAATCACAAAAATTGAATGAATAATAAAGTGTTAAATTGTGACTACGCTAAACATGTAAGTGTATGCCATGCCTTAATGCCTAATGCACACATTTATACTAGGATGACACTAATTCATACTTGTTCGAATTCTATGCATCTCATACTACATAGGTCCGAGGGCAAGCACCTACGTACTCCACATTTAAGGGTTCGATCCCTCGCCACGAAACTACCCAGTAATAAAACAAGGTTTAGATCATTCTACGAATATGGATCCCAGCCATGGAGATCCACTGCCGACTGTTATAACAGATCCCTCATCGTGCGAATCATCCCGCAAGTGCCCCTCTAGCCCCGGTACACGTATATATATTGGAGTATGGCAAACTATCCGCCCGACTACGCAAAGTCCCGAATTTAAAATAAAAGCCCGTCTCCCACGAAGCAACCATAGTCACGGAGATCCACCGCCGACTGGGTCTATAGCCACGGAGATCCACCGCCGACTATATAGAGGCAACCCACTTATGTTTGTCCAGGTTTACTACATCTTCACTTATGTGCCTAATTATTTAGTTCAAGACATGAATAAATTTTCAAACCTAGAATTAGTTTTACGTCCTACCAGACTTTATCAACAAATACGAGATAGCTCCATAGCCATATCTTAGAATATATCTCAACTCTTTTCAAATCAAATAGTGCCGGTACCTGAGGTCTCACTAACTCTAAATCACAACTTTTTCAAGTACAAGAATCCATGGGTACACAAACCCTTTAATAAACATGTCTTAAACTTAGATTATTCTCATCTTATTCACAAATGATCAAAATCTTGTCACTATTCATGATCTATTTATTTATTCATAATCTTTATAAGTAAATAAGTTTTCTTTTGAGAACACACTTCATTACATTAAATCTTATCAATAATTTCAAGCTCATACAATGTATCTCAACCACATCAAAACAATTTTAAAACCAAGTAAGAGTATAATCTTTTCAAAAGAATTCACTTCACACAAACACATTTTTCTCTTCTTCAAAAATATAAATTTCATACTCTTTACTAATTAAATCTTAAGTCAAAAATTCACTTTCTATCACAATCTCTCCTTTTCACTACTCAAATATACTTGAAAAATTCTACAATTTTTTTTAATAAACTCCATTTCATTTTATATGAATTCTAGTATTTTTCTCCAAATTTTATTCTTATTAAAACCCATTGAAAGTAAAAAAAACAACTCAAAAAAATAATGCAGCCAAGAGGTTTCAAACCCAGGACCGCACACAAGCTACAGTGCCGCCCAAAGCCCAGACCCGCTAGCTAGAAAGTCCAATGGACTCTGGTGTCAAACTCTTTTGCCGAAAATCTCATAAATCAAGTCTCGGGTTTCAGAATTAATTCAAAAGAATTAAAAATAGATGTGACTATCAAGTTTTGAACGCAAGATCTCTCACAACAGTGCTCTGTGTTGCACTAGCTAACCAGTAAGTCCAAGTGTATTTTCTGTTTATGAATGGTACTAATATGCTTTTGTTTAAATTGTTCAGAAAGTAGTTCTTTTCCGCACAAACTCGTTTATCCAAAGATCCAATCTTTTTTTTTTAGGATTTTGAATAAACTTTCTCTTGACTGAGATTGAATTTTAAACAGTAAACAACAATTTTAAGTTCATTAAAACCATATTTCCATTTCTTTAAACAATTCTTCTTCTCATTTCTTTCACATAGACTTGGGTTTTTCTTAAAACTTGAATTTACAAAATAGTGTTCATGAAAACTAGTTTGTGTTCTCACTTATACAATTTACAATTTTATAACAATACTAGCAGGTCACTTAAATCATGAGAATTTCACAAAAGACTCTTTCATGCAATAGTTTATATTTTCAATTGTAACATGTCAAAATATACATATATCAACACATCTCATGTACTAACTAAATTCATTTTGTTTTCTTTCTTCTTTCTTAGTCATCATAAATCTAAGGGATGATTTGCATAAACTTTCTTCAACAATTTTCATATACTCAACAAGTACAATTTTTTTTTTTTGCAAACAATCAGGCTGTTCTTAATTTACAAGATATGATAAATTAACAAGATTAACAATACGGCTGTTCTTAATTAATCAGATTAACAATACGACTATTCTTAATTAACAAGATATGCTAAACTAGTCAGATTAACAATATGGATGTTGTTAATTAACAATTTATGCTAAACCAATCAGATTAACAAGATGGCTGTTCTTAGTTAACAATATATGGTAAACTAATCAGATTAAGAATACTAACATGATTCATAGCATAAAAGAATTCTTCTTTTTAATTAGCATGGTATCTATTTTTACTCAATCACAAAAAAAACTATCCTCATTCATAGCACATTACACTAGCATGAATTTTATCTATATTTTTCACATCAACATTAACATAGGCTACTCATTTGTAGTTTTTAGCATGCATATTCTACAACTAGAAAGTATGAAACCACCCACCGCTAATGAAGATTGAACAAAGTGGAAGCACGACTCCTAGCTCCTAGTAAGAACTTCTCCTCCTAACAAGATCTTCTCCAAGCAAGAACTCCTCCAAAATGAGAACACTCTACTCTCTTTCTTTTTCTTTCTCTTATTTTGATTTGTTTTTTGTGCAAAAGAGAAAGAGAAATGGGGTGCTCTTTATAGGATAATGTTAGGGTCTAATTTGCATAAATCTCAACCTAATAAATCTCTCCTTAATTACCCACTCAACCCTTCATTTTCTTAACTCCTAAACTCCCAACTCTTCATCTCACCACCACTCTA
This sequence comes from Hemerocallis citrina, assembly GCA_017893485.1. Lineage (NCBI taxonomy): Eukaryota > Viridiplantae > Streptophyta > Magnoliopsida > Asparagales > Asphodelaceae > Hemerocallis > Hemerocallis citrina. The sequence continues at coordinate 227,169,393 of CM030364.1, read as the reverse complement.
AAGCCCTAACTCCCAACCCTTCTCCTTCCACACTAAAAAACCGGCCTACCTCTAGTGCAACCGGCCTACCTCATATGTGTACAAATGCACACATTCATATACAAAATAAATACATTTTCTATAGTTCTAAATGTGTACAAAAAGTTGTAACTTGTCATGTATTAGTCCAAGCTCAACTTAATTTAGAATTTTACTAATGCGCTTGATTCATGGGCTCTCTTTTAATTTATTAACTTAATTATTCTAGTGGGTTCTTCTTTTAATTAATCTAATGGGCTAAGATTTAATCTTTAGGTCCATGGATTAAATAAAAGGCTAAATAAGATTATGCATGCTTAAAATTAGTAAATGAGAGTAAGAAAAGAGATGGATAAATTAGCACGTGCATCATACGTGCAAAAATCAAAAAATGCATTTTTAATTTAAATAAAAATGTGGGGTGTTACAACACATCTGCTTATTACTTGATCTGCACAATGGCGAAATAAAAAAGGTTCCTCCCAAAAATAATATTTCAAGCCAGAGAAAAATTTCTTCTTTTGTTGATAAGTAAATTCAGGAGGTAGAATTTTTGATAACAAGTTGTTAACTATATCGGCATACCATGGAGGAGTTTGTATCATCATTAAATACTCATCTGGAAATTCTTCATTGATGGGTGTAACGTGCAATTTGTTTTCATCTTTTGGCTCAATACGAGATAATTGATCGGCCACCATATTTTTCACACCTTTCTTGTCCTTGATTTCCACATCGAACTCTTGTAAAAGTAAAATCCAGCGAAGCAATCTTGGTTTGGCTTCCTTCTTTGCAAGCAAGTATTTGAGAGTTGAATGATCCGTGTACACAATCACCTTTGAACCTATCAAATAAGATCGAAATTTGTCAAAAGCAAATACAACAGCTAATAATTCTTTTTCAGTAGTAGCATAATTAAGTTGTGCTTCTGTCAAAATTCTACTTGCATAATAAATGGTGTGAAAATTTTATTTTTTCTTTGCCCTAAAACAGCACCTATTGCCACATCACTAGCATTACACATTAATTCAAAAGGCAAATTCCAATCTGGTGCAATAATTATAGGTGTTGAAATAAATTTCTTTTTCAATGTTTCAAAAGCATGCAAGCAATCATGAGAAAAATCAAAAGGTGTATCTTTATTCAAAAGATTGCAAAGAGGTTTAGTGATTAAAGAAAAATCTTTTATAAATCGTCGATAAAATCCTGCATGACCCAAGAAACTTCTCACTCCTTTAACATTAGTTGGTGGAGGTAGTTTTTCATTGACATCTATTTTAGCACGATCCACTTCAATTCCTTTAAAGGAAACTCTGTGGCCTGGCACAATTCCTTCTTCCACCATAAAGTGACATTTCTCCCAATTCAAAACCAGATTTGTTTCCTTTCAGTGCTGCAAAACCAAAGCTGAGTTAGATAAACAATTATCAAATGAATAATCAAAAACTAAAAAATCATCCATAAAAATTTCAATAAACTTCTCACCCATATCCGAAAAAATTGACATCATGTAGCGTTGAAATGTGGCGGGGGCATTATAATGACCAAAAGGCATCATTCTATATGCAAAAGTTCCGTATGGGAAAGTAAAAGTTGTTTTCTCTTGATCTTCTAGTGCAACAGCAATTTGATTGTATCCCGAATACCCATCAAGAAAATAATAGTATGAATGGCCTGCAAGTCTTTCTAGCATTTGGTCAATGAAGGGTAGTGAAAAATGATCTTTTCTAGTTGCATTGTTTAGTCTTCGATAATCTATGCACACTCGCTGTAACGCCCCTGCTCCTAGCTCAGACAATTTATACAATTTATAAGAGAAATTAGATACTATGTAGTACAACTGCCCACCACAGGTTGCCTCTCAAAAGTTGGTTAACCGATTAGGTGACTCTTGATCATAGGCTATTATATTTTAATATTATTTTATTATAGTAAGAATCCGATATGAGACTAATCCCATACTCAAATCCCTTTAAGAATGCACAGTCGAAATGTTCTTACACCTCGGTGGCCCCCACTTAGTGGCCACGTCACCCCTAGTGACGTCACCCCCAGAGAAACAACAGCACTAAATGCTTTTTTATGCTGTTCCATCTTTTTACATGGGCCCTACCCCCCTAATACCATTTCAACATATATTTACCATATTCCATTCATGCATTATATCACCAATAACCAAGTATATATTTTTTTCAAACTATACTATTTCAACATATATATATATATATATATATATATATATATATATATATATATATATATATATATATATATACTTATATTCTTTTGAAAACTCCGGGGTGTTACACACACCCCTCCTTCAGAAATCAGCGTCCTCGCTAAGCACGGGCATGCACAATCTAGTGCAGGATTTCCTTTCCAGCCGATGTGGAGTGGAATACCCTGATTCTGCTAGCTGCACTTTACCCTGAATCTGCAATACGCTCCCTCTCAGGCATACCTACATTTGCTAGCTCCATCTCAGGCATACATCTCGCCCACTCTTACCCACACTCGGTATCGAAAGTCGGCTCTGATACCATTTGTAACGCCCCTGCCCCAGCTCAGACAATTTATACAATTTATAAGACAAATTATATACTATGTAGTACAACTGCCCACCACAGGCTGCCTCTCAAAAGTTGGTTAACCGATTAGGTGACTCTTGATCATATGCTATTATATTTTAATATTATTTTATTATAGTAAGAATCCGATATGGGACTAATCCCATACTCAAATCCCTTTAAGAATGCACAGCCGAAATGTTCTTACACCTGGGTGGCCCCCACTTAGTGACCACGTCACCCCTAGTGACGTCACCCCCAGAGAAACAACAGCACCAAATGCCTTTTTATGCTGTTCCATCTATTTTACGTGGACCCTACCCCCCTAATACCATTTCAACATATATTTACCATATTCCATTCATGCATTATATCACCAACAGCCTAGTATATATTTTTTTCAAGCTATACTCTTTCAACACACACACACACACACACACACACACACACACACACACACATATATATATATACTTATATTCTTTTGAAAACTATGGGGTGTTACACTCGCCATCCTGTGACTGTTCTTGTTGGTATTAGCTCATTATTATCATTCTTTACTACAGTTATTCCTCCTTTCTTTGGAACAACATGTATAGGACTTACCCATGCACTATCTGAAATTGGATAAATTATACCTACATCTAAAAGCTTCAAGACCTCCTTATGCACCACTTCTTGCATTGATGGATTTAATCTTCACTGTGGCTGCACTATAGGTTTAAAATCATCCTCCATTAAAATTTTATGCATGCATATTGTAGGACTAATCCCCTTTATATAAGAAATGTTCAATCCCAAGGCTGTTTTATGTTCTCCCAAAAATCTCAAAAACTTCTCATCTTCAAAATTATTCAAAGAATCATTAATAATAACAGAAAAAGTGGAGTTTTTGCCTAAAAATACGTACCTCAAACTAGATGGGAGTTGTTTAAGCTCGAGTTGTTGTGGTGAAGGGGAAATGAGTGGTATATCTTCCAAATTTTGATCACATTCCAGAATCTCTTCATTTTCTAATTCAATTGTTTCTGAAGTTGTTAAGCATTCTTCTAACGGTAATTTAGCAATTTCATCCCAATGTGTTTCTCCCATGACTTCGCTTACTTGAAAGCATGAATGAACTTCCGAGGGAAGCTCCATTGATTTAAATACATCAAAAGTTACTTGCACACTGTCAACCCTTAGAATAAGTTTCCCTTGTTGCACATTAATCAATGTTCTCCCTGTAGCAAGAAAAGATCTCCCCAAAATCAAAGAGATTTGTTCATCTTCCTCCATGTCAAGCACAATAAAATCTGCGGGAAATATGAACTTGTGTACTTTCACCAAAACGTCTTCAATGATCCTCCTTGGGTATTTGATAGACCTGTCCGCCAATTGCAAGGAAATTGTGGTAGGCTTTGCTTCTCCAATACATAATTTCTTGAAAACAGATACTTGCTCCTAAATCACATAGTGCTTTATGAAAAGAAGAATTTCCAATAGTGCAAGGAATTGTAAAACTCTCTGGATCTTTAAGTTTAGGTGGCAGCTTCTTTTGTAAAATTACACTACTTTCTACTGTTAACATCACCATCTCATTCTCTTCTAGCTTCCTCTTGTTTGATAAGATATCCTTCAAAATTTTAGCATATTTAGGCATTTGTTCTAAAGCTTCAATAAGAGAAATATTAATATGCAATTTCTTGAAAATATTTTAAAATTTTGAAAACTGATTATCAAGCATATTCATTTTAAGTCTTTGTGGGAAAGGAATAGGTAGATCATCAGGAGAATTAGGATAAGTGTTAGAATTAAACTCCCCTGAAATTGTTTGGCTTGAACCTCCTTTGTGCTGCGTTTGTTCCTCCACACTTTGCTCATTCTCACCTTGCTTTTCAACCACATTTTGTTCGACATTTTTGATTTGTAGCTGCTCAAATGTTGTCCCACTTCTAAGTGTTATTGGTTTGACATGCTCCTTAGGATTTACCACTGTGTTACTTGATAATTTTCCTGCTGTTCTTTCGTTAAGAATATTTGAAATTTGACCAATTTGAATCTCAAGATTGTGAATTGAAGCTGAAGTTGAATTTGCAACATTTTGGATTGCCAAATCTGTCTTTTGCATGTATTTCTCTGTCTTCTGCTTGTGTTGCATGAACATCTCTTCTAGTGTTAGCTTTTTCTCTTGTTGTTGAAAATTTTTTTGTGGTCTGGACGCTCCTTGATTATTGTTCCAAGAAAAACTAGGGTGGTTTCTCCATCCTGGATCGTATGTGTTTACATAAAGGTTGTTTTGCCTTTGAAAATTTGACACAAAATTTGCTTGTTCGGTATTTGATGGAGCAAAAGGGTTCCCCACCTGACAATCTGCATGTTGAATGATTTCCTGCACAAAGATCACAAATCATATTAGATTGAATTGCATTAACATTAATATTACCTATTTGCTTAGATAAAATATCAATTTTTGCAGTTAAAGTAGAAATAGGATCAAGTTCAAAAACTTCCACCACTTTTCTTTGCATTGTTCTTTCTGAAGACCACTGATAATTATTAGATGCCATATCCTCTAAAAGGTCATAAGCCGCTTCATGATTTTTGCTCATTATTGCACCTCCACCTGTTCCATCTACCCTGGATCGATTTGTAGCTCCTAAACCGTTATAGAATGTTTGCACTTGTAGCCACTTTGGAAGTTCATGATGAGGACACTTTCTTAATAGCTCTTTGTACCTCTCCCATGCATCATATAATGACTTGGTCTCGAATTGAGTGAATGTGGTGAGGTCATTTCTTAACTTTGCTGTTTTTGCTGGGGGAAAATACTTTGCCATAAATTTTTGTACTAAGCCCTCCCAAGTTGTAATGACTCCCGGCGGTAAAGAATTTAACCAAGCCTTTGCCTTATCTCTGAGTGAGAAAGGAAAGAGTCTCAGTCGGATAGCATCATTGGAAACTCCACTGTGTTTGAAGGTATCACATATTTCGAGAAAGTTTGCGATGTGAACATTTGGATCATCATGTGCTAGTCCTCTAAATTGAACTGTCTGTTGAATCATCTGAATAATTGCTGATTTAATTTCAAAATTGTTTGCTTGAATTGCAAGCCTTTTGATGTTTGATATTGTTCCGTTGACTGAGGGCATTACATAATCCCTCAAAGCTTTGTTTTCCTCTTTGTTCTCCACGGATAAAGAGGATGTGCTTTCTTTCTTCTTCTTTCTAATCTGACATAAAGTTCTCTCTATCTCTGGGTCAAAAAGTGTAGGCTCCAATGGGTTAGATCTGGGCATACACTCCTAAGTCCTGAAAAATAAATAAAGAAAAATAAGTCAAAAGAGAATAAAGAGGTAAAATAACAATTAAATTTAAAATAAAAATAAAAATCCAAACTAGTAAAAGTCTAACAATTTTCAATATCAATAAAAGAATAACTAGTCCCCGGCAGCGGCGCCAAAAACTTGATGTGAATATTTGCAAGTGTACAAAATCGCAACAAGTAGTATAGTTTTATTGAAAAGAATATTGAACCCACAAGGACTAATTATTTCATCGAGTACCGAAATTACTAGATTAACTATTATTTGGAAGATCGAAATTATTAAAGAAAACAAGTACATTAAATTAACCTAAAAAAACTTAACTAAATTAATTAAAAGGGAGCAGAATATGAAATTTTGCTATTTATTAATTGCAAAATTAAGTCTAGGGCTTTTGATTTCGCCTAGTTAATCCCACACAATTTATAATTCCATGTGAAAAAAGATTATTTTTCCAAGTTGCAGACCAAAATCTCCAAATTATTCAATACTTTCTCTCAAGCAATGTCAAAAATATTCTCAACTAATTATTTGTCATAGTTCATGCACAAATTACTAATTGAAAACTCATTAAGATCTATAGATTTTTTTAACGGTCTCATTAACAACAGTTCTCTCTTGTAACGGTGTTTAATTTTATTAATCACAAATTATCAGTTATGTCTCTCCATGATTTAATAGATCATACAAACGTCGGTCAACCAATTGTAAGCATTAAGATCAAAAATCAAATACACAACCACGGAAAAATAGAAAAGTAATATGGAATTAAAATTGTGTTATCAAAACTAGGCTACATAAAAATCCTAGAAAAATAAATTTAGTTCATAATAATAATATTGCAACTAACAAATACTGTTTTGGATTGCATAATAAAAATATTAGAGAAAGAAAAGAGATCCAAAAAGAACTATTTTTGTAAAAGAAATTGCAAACCGAAGCCTCGAAATCAGTAATTCTTTTCTCTCTCTTCTCTGTCCCTTTTCTGTTTTGAACACCGCGCCGCAACAGCCACGTCATCTCTCTGCTGACGTCACGCCTCGAGCACAGAGCCACGTGAGTGCTCCTTCTTTGTCGTTTTCCGTGCCTCGGAGCTCGAGCTGCCAGACAGTGCCCCACGCCACGCCAGCTTCGTCGCCTGCTGTCTTCGATTCCCGTGCGCCCTGACGTTAGCTCCTGCTGCTTCTTCACTCCCAACCGCACACATCCTCCTTTATATTATTATTATTTTTATTCATCCATCTTGTGTTTTTCGTATGGCGTGTAGTCTTCTTCTCTTGTTTGCTCTTCTATTTATAGGAACGGGAAGTAGAGATTAGGGTTTATTTTTGCAGAAAAACCCCCAATTCTTTATTTATTTGTTTCCTTATTTAAATTTTCTCTTTATTTCTTGCTTCTTTTTCTTCTCTTTCTTTTTCTTGAAACACGTGCTGCATACACAAAATAAAATCAGAAATTAGGATTTAAAAGTAAAAAATAAAATTAATTAGTTTAAATTAATTAAACTGACTAAAAATCATATTAGCTCAATTAAACCCTTTTAAAATTATTTATTGCAGTTTCATCTCTATTGGAAAATTAAAATTTTTATCTTGTTTTTCACACGACCAAAATGTAAAATTTAAAATTCAACAAATCAATAAAAATTAATAAATCATTCTGCTTGTTTTGTTTGTTGGTTTTTACCAAAAATATTCACCTTTTTGCATCAAAAATCTTATTCCTTTAAAAATAATTAATTAATTGAAATCTATGGAAATGAGATGAATTATAAACAAGATAGACGAATACAAAGCAATTTTTATGGGTAAATAAGTACAAATATTTATGGGTAAATGAGTACAAATATTTATATAAAAATTAGACACATCAAGGAACTTGCTTCAAACCATATAAAGATTTATCAAGACGGAATACATAGTTTGGGTGTGTAGGGTCAGTGAACCCACATGGTAGTCAGGGCCGGCCACACTATATAGGCGGGTAAGGCGGCCGCCTTGGGCCCCCGCAGATTTTGTGATTTTAGGGGCCCCCAATTTCAAACTTCCCTTGTAAATATAGGCACGTATTTCGCACGTAAAAAAAATATTATTAGGGGCCCCAAAAAAAAACTTTTTATTCAATATGATAAAAAAAAACTTGTTATTCAATGATATATTTTTTACATATTTTGCTTTGAACAATGTGCAAATTTTTGCAAATTTTGCTTTGGCAAATTTTTTTTATACATATTTTTTTTAAAAATGCATGGGGTAGAGCGTTAAGTATCCCGCCTGGGGAGTACGTTCGCAAGAATGAAACTCAAAGGAATTGACGGGGGCCCGCACAAGCGGTGGAGCATGTGGTTTAATTCGATGCAAAGCGAAGAACCTTACCAGGGCTTGACATGCCGTGAATCCTCTTGAAAGAGAGGGGTGCCTTCGGGGGGGGCCCCATTTCGGAAGTTCGCCTCGGGCCCCCCCGGAACTCAAGGCCGGCCCTGATGGTAGTTCAACATAAACTTCTTATGAAATGAAACCATTTAAAAAGGCATTTTTAACATCAATTTGAGAAAGCATGAAATCCATGTAAGAGACAAAAGCAAGTAAAATACGAATGACTTCAAGCCGTGCAACAGGTGCAAAAGTTTCATCAAAATCAACTCATTCTTGTTGGTTATATCATTCTGCAACAAGACGGGTCTTATTTCTAATAATAGTACCAGCTTCGTCCAACTTGTTCCTAAACACTCATTTCGTTCCAAGTACGGTTCTACTGTGGGGTCTAGGTACAAGTCTCCATACTTGATTCCTTTCAAATTGATTAACTTCTTGTATGGCAATGATCCAGTCATTATTTTGCAAGTCTTCCTTAATATTTTTGGGTTCAAGTATGGATACGAATGCCGAAAAACACATAATTTTGAGCTTGAGTTTGAGTAGTTACCCCTTTTGGCATATCACTTCGGATAAGATTTGGTGGATGGCTAGACATGATTTTCCAAGCAGGGCACTTTTCGATGGTGGAAGGTAGAGGTTGTGCTTGTGGCGGAAGGTGATCATCTTCCATGGAATCAATTTGTTGTGTATGCATCTCGTCTATCAAGGGGTTTATGGCCACTTTGGCTGATAGGTATGTTTCCATCTTGATGTGACACGTTGTTTTGACAGTCTAGATTTGGTCCATTTTCAGTATGTACCTATTTCTTTTCAACGCGAACACTTGTCTCATCATCATCAACAACATGTAATATCTATTTTGTGAGATGATTAGTTTCATCAAATATAATATCAATAGATTCTTGAATTGTGCATCTTCTTTTATTAAATACACGATCTGCCTTGCTACTTTGGGAATATCCTAAGAATATGCATTCGTCACTTTTACGATAAAATTTTTCCAAGTTATCTAGAGTATTTAAAATAAACACTTTGCATCCACATACACAAAAATAACTCAAGTTAGGAATTTTTCCATAATATAGTTCAAAAGGCGTTTTCTCAAGATACTTCCTAATGATTACTTGGTTAATGGTTAATGGTATAACATGTTGTATTGACATCTTCGGCCCAAAATGATTTTGGTAAATCATTCTCACTGAGCATGGTGGAGCCATTTCTTGAAGAGATCAATTTTTTCTTTCAACAACCCCATTTTGTTGGGGAGTGCGAGGACAAGTGAACTCATGTTTTATTCCCTTTTTGTCACAAAACGACGTAAAGAGTCCATTTTGAAATTTCCCACCAGGATCACTATCATTGGTAACAACTGTGAGATTTTTCTTATTTTTTACTCTACGACAGGATTTTTGAAAAAACATATGATGTGTCATCATGTTTATGACAAAAGGGAAACCCAAGTGAATCTGCTGTAGTCATCTATAATTACAAAGGCATATTGTGCACCTCCATTACTAAGTGTTTATGATGGTCCAAACAGATCCATGTGCAAGAGTTCAAGAGGTCTAGAAGTTGATACCATTTTCTTAGGCTTGTAAGAACTTTTAGTTTGCTTACCGAACTGACATGACTCACAGGATTTATCTTTCTCAAATTTGATTTTGGGAATTCCCCATACAAGTTCCTTGGTGACAATTTTGTTGAGATTATCCATTGCTGTATGTCCAAGTTGCCGATGCCATAACCAACTATCTTCATTTCTAGTAACAAAGCATCTCATATTTTCCTATGCTAATTCATTAGAATTTATAACATACACTTTATTATATCTGTTAGCAATGAGTAAACATGATTTATTGCTATCTAGTACAGTGCATACATTTTTATCAAAAGTAACAATATAATCTTTATCGTATAACTGACTGACGCTAAGTAAATTATGTTTCAAGCCTCTTACTAATAGAACATCCTCAATGGAGCATGATGAACCAAAGTTTTTTTTACCTTTACCGATGGTCTGACCAGTGCTGTTATGTCCAAAAATGATGTCCTTCCCTTTTTTTCCTTGATAGTGATGCAAAGTATTTATTGTCACCTGTCATATAGTTTGAGCATCCACTATCAAGGTACCACCGATATTTAGTCTTGATATGTTTATGTACCTACATTAAGATTAGTAGGTATAATTTTGGGTGCCCAAATTTGTATTGAACCTGCATTTACATTCTTTCTCACCCAAACATAATTAGTATTCATTTTTAATGAACAGTTGTAAGATTTACAACAATGGTGACTTGTAATTTGATTATGCCTTAGATCATGCACATGTGCATAGTTTTGTGTTGGTTTGTAATTATTTTGGTGACTATGCATTTGTGTATAACAAGGTTGCTTAGATATTTGATGTTGTATTGGCTCATTGTAACAAAGTCCTCGATTATCATGATATGATCTTGAATTCATTGTAATAAGATAACGGGGCCCTTCATATTTTTCAACAATTTTTTTGAGCTCAATTATTCTATTACAAAGTCTTTTTCTAGTCTTCTCATTGTCTTTGGTGTTCCAAAGAAGAGTGTCTAGGGTAGCATCAAGTATTCTATTTTGTTCGAGTGCTTCTTTACAACTTTCCGCTACCTTATCAAATTTTCTTTTCAATTCATTTAAATCATCAGTGAATTTAGCAATATAAATAGATTTCTCATTAATTTCTTTTAGATTTTCATCATGTGTTGATAAGGATTTTTAAATATGTTGTTTTAAATACTCATTTTCCTTTATCAAAACATCATGGTCTTTTCCAAATGATTCGAATTTTTCAATAATCAAAGAATTTTTATTTTTCAACTTTTGATTTTTAGCAATGCAAAAGTCATGTGATTTATTTGACATTTGTTTATATTGTCTCAATTCAAGACTTAATTTCTTTGCAAAATCTTTTAGACCATTACACATGTCAACTAGATCATCATAGGTGGGTTCTTCAATTACCTCTTCTTGGGTTGGTGATTGCACCTCACCATTCCTAAGAGCCATGAATCCAAAGTTATTGTGTTTTTTCTCTTCATCGATGGAATCTGAATCTAGTCACGTTGCCTTCAATGACTTCTTTCTCAATCCTGGGTTGGAGTGATAGTAGTCCTTGCTTCTGTCCTGTGAGATGGAACAGTTTGCGTGAATATGTCCCAATTTCTTGCATTTGTAACATGTCATCTTTGTCCTTTTCTCTTCCTCTTTGAGACCTGCCATATTTTATGTATTTGAGATACTTACGGAATTGTTTGGTCAATGAGCGATATTTTCATCTAATTCTTCATCATCTGACTCTGCTTTTGATGATCGCGAATTATCTGCTTTCAAGGCAATGGTCTTTTCTTCAGTTTTGAGTTCAATCCCAATGTACTGCCGGTACCTCTTGGTTTTGGTCATCTCCATCTCATAAATCTTCAATTTTCCTTAGAAAGTGTAGTATTCAAACCCTCTTTATTCAAGCATCTCCCTCATTGGTGCAGCTTTTACGTCCCATTTCGGCATGGGACATGTAATACCCCGTATTTCTGAAAAATATAATATATAAATATATATGTTAAAAAATATTTAAAAAGGAGGAGAGAGGTTGTGAGAGAGGGGCCCACTTGTTCAGAACGTGCAGCAACTTGAAGCTGCTGTTGTTGGTTTGGTTGTGCTAACGTCACCCAGGTGATGTGGCGAAGTTTGCAGGGGCCCACCCAGATCACAGATAAGTTGAAGACAGGGCACTGTCTTTGATGGTGACGTGTGCAGGATGGGGGCCCACAGGCTTTCATATGTACACGGATTGAGTAAAAAGAGAAGAGAATTGTGAAGAGTTATTCCATATCGGGAGTACACAAAAATTAATTGAGTATAAATAAAATTGCCTATGATCAAGAGTCACCTAATTGGTTAACCACCTTTTGAGAGGCAGCCTATGGTGGGCAGTTGTACTACATAGTATCTAATTTGTCTTTAAAATAATAAAAATTGTCTGAGTATTAAGGTGGGGCGTTACAGGACAGCTTATTAGTTTTCCGACCTTTCGGTCATCATCCAACCCCTTACCTAAGCTCTTAAGATCATGTGCGATAATATCAAAGCGAGAAAACGTCTGATCTAGGTTCTCTCCTGGCAACATACGAAAAATATCAAACTTATAAAAGCATAAATTAATTTTTGCCTTTACCTCAGATGCGGTTCCTTCATGTAGTTTTAGCATATTGTTCCAAACTTCATATGCCGTCTTGCAATTTCGCCCACATCGCATCAACTCTTCATTGTTTAGACATGCATAGAGTGCTATCATAGCCTTGGAGTTTTCGGTTTTTAGTGCTAGTTCAGCTTGTGTGAAATCCCTCTTTCCATCACTGACAGGAATATCTGTTTTGTTTATGCAAACGTTCCATACTTCTTCTTGAAGCATCTGCAAAAAGTGAGACATACGAACTTTCCAACATCATAGCATTTGAGACTAATCTCATTAGAGATAAACAGCTCCAACGAGCACAAGTTTTTGGGAGGATGGATTTCGGTCATTGGACATTTTTCTCAAGCTTTTAAGCTTTTAATAAGCATCTTGCTCTGATACCACTGTAAATCACCCTACGGAGGGTGAATAGGGTGATTGTGCAAGAATTAAAAAATTAAATAAAATGTGTAAAGTAAAATGACAGGGTAAGAGAGAGCAAACAGATCAACGAGAAAAACACAATGATATAACATGGTTTGACCCTCAGGTCTACGTCCACACCACCTACTTGTAACAATTCTCCGCCACAAGTGTTCCACTATACTTTAAATTCTGGTACAGTGATTCTCGGAATTCAGGCCAAGAGACCTATTACACCCGCAGGGCTTCTACAATAAGTCCCACAAAACTCACCGAAGTGGAAAAAAAAGAAAAACTCTCAAGATATAAAAAGACATTGACTGAAGAAAATTATAAAATCTCTCACACTCAGAGTGTTGATTGAATGATTAGTTCAGAAGAGTTATGATTAAAAGGGGTGAAGAATACACTGTGAATTCGCCTCAATATATAGAGTGGAGAAATGTGCTTTCCGAAAATGAAGAAATATTTTCGAAATAGTCAGAACTGCACTAGGACGGTCGACTGCAATGATGGAGAGTCGACCGTTCATCTTTTAACCCGTAAGTCGAACGATGACCGGTCGACTGACTCATCTTTTCCATAGAGATGAGTGGTCGACTGTTGTGGCGATCGACTGTCATTTCGTGCAGTCAACCGCTGTCGTGCAAATTCGACTTTTATTTGGCGATTTCACTTTATATTCATTCCAAAACCAATATATCAATAATACTACTTTACATAGAAATAAATCATCTATTTTTGCTGGCTTTCTTGATGATTTGAAGCACATGTTTCTTGTGTGCAATCTTAATTGATTTTTGGGTTTATGCATCTTTTGCTTGATTTCCAATCACTTTGAATCTTTTCTTTTGGTTTTCCTATTTCTGTAGATCCTGTAAATCTTAACTGAAAATATTAGTTGTAGATGATACGTTTTGTGCACACAATACTTAAGGTCAATACAGTCTCAATCATAAAAGACTGATATGAAAAATATACATTACTATACACAGTAAAAACTGCAAAAACCCCATGCACATTAAAAATCACGGCTTCAATGAATTTGAATATCTCTTAATATAAACGTTTACCATTCTCTTGTAACTAGAAACACATTTATGATTAAAGAAATATTTTTTTAGTATAAATGGAACTTTCCTTTCTTATTTGGATCTTTTTCCTATTTTGCTCTTTTTATTATCTGTGCAAAACAAAACAAAAATTAGACAGCGGTAACTTTTGAAAGAAATTACTACAACAAAGATTTGAGAGTTTCTCTCTCTAGATTTCTAGAGAGATGCTCTGACAAAATCCAACAAATAGAGAGATAGAGGGAGAAAACCGAACACCGGGGAGGGGGAGGACTCCCTCCTCCTCCTCCTCCTCCTCTCTCCCCTATCCCCCTCGCCACCCTACCGTCGGTGTGGTGGTTCGATCGTCGGCGTCGCCATCAAGAGGAGTAGAAGAGGGTTGCCTCTTCTTTTTGGGGAATTTTTCGGTATCCACTGGATGGGGCATGGTTGTTGGTCGATGCAGAAGTGTTGGGCTCTCCGGTATCGATTGGTGTTGTGCTCTTGTGGAGTGATTGCTCCAGACTTCGTCGGAGATGTGAGTGGGGGCTTCTAGATTGTTCCCTTGCCATCAAAATGGGTGGATGTATACTCTTGATTGGCCATGATGTTGTCAGTGGTGGTCAGTGGAGTGGCTGTTGGGCGGTGGTGTAGGTGGAGATTTTGAGAGGGGGTAGGTGGAGAATTTGAGAGGGAGCAGTGAGGGTAGGTGGAGATAGTCGGGCGGTGGTGAGGGTGGAGATTTTGAGAGGAGGTAGGTGGAGAGTTTGAGAGGGGGCAGTGAGGGTAGGTGGAGACTGTCGGGCGGTGGTGTAGTAGACATTTTGAGAGGGGACAATGACTGCAGGGAGGAGATTTTGAGAGGAATTTTTTTAATTTTTGAAATTTGAATTTCAAATTTGAGTTGTGTGGGCTTTGATGTGAGTTTGTGGGATGTGAGATGGGGGCCTTTTATATGGGCTCTTTTCATTTTGCTCCAAATGTAGGCTCTTGATGAATTTGAGGTTTCATTTTGAGTTGCCTATGTTTGAGTCTATTGGTCGTTCGTTGGTGAATGTGCAAATCCGCATCGATGCAGTTGATGTATTTGTCATCATCATTTGGTTGATGTGCAAGTCAACAATATGGTGGTGGTCTACGAGCTATTGTTTTTATGATAGATAGTCGTTGCTGTTTTGGTGATGGCCAAGCCGTCGCAGAGTTGGCATTCGAGCTACTCATCATCGAAGTGACAAACGGGGAAACTGATATCGTAGGGGTGAACAGACATCGTTCTGGGGTAGAGAAGGGGAAAGTCGTCCCCGGAAGGGTGGATGGGTAAGTCGTCACCAGAGTAGTGAATTGGCAAGTCATCTCAGGTTTGTTGTCCTGGCAAGACATTGCCGAATGGGGTTCGGGATTGATCGCTGGAGTGGTGTTTGGGTGAGTCATCGCTAGGAGGTGAAGTGGCAATTCGTCACTATGATGAGTGTTCGATGAGTCGTCAATTGGTTGATGATAAAGACTTAGGTTGTGCGGCATATGAGGGTTTGGAAAGCAGATTGCATGTTCTTTTTTTGCAATTTTATTTCTGGGAGGGACAAGTTAATGTTGTAGTATTTAATGTGTAATGGTGTTTTCCGATGTTCCTTTTCTAGAAACATTTTGTTGTAAATTATTTGTTCTACTTTGTTTTGTTAATACATTATTAATGAAGCGGTGATGCGGTCACCTTTATTCTGAAAAAAAAAGAACTTTTGTAAGTAATTCATTGCCTATTTCCGCTACTCAATTGTAAAAAAAACCAATTTCATTCATAATTTAACCAACAAAACTTTAATTCATAGTATATATCACAAACAAAATGTCGAATCAAGAACTTACCTGTGTTCTTCTATTATGTTGGGTTTCCTATTTGTTAATTATTTCCTTCATTGTGCAGGTCATACAATCATTTGATTCTTCCTAGTGCACTGACTATCAAAATTGACATGATGCAAATCAAGTTCATTATCGTTAAGTGGGGGGCTAAGTGAAACAGCAATTTTTTCTAATTACTCAGATCCAAATCTGACCAAAATATCAGATATTGATACCTCAAAATTAGCAAACGGTGTATAGTGATAAATAAAACATCCAAAACTAAATCAAGACTCAAAAGAAAATCATAGTGGAGAGAAAAGAAAAATAGGATTTCTCATACTTTTGGTGGCTACATTTTGTTAGGGAGCACCACTGACCTCCTACCATCTTCGCCAAGCCTCCCTTGGCCGCCATTGCCACTGTCGACCTCCACCCTCATCCCGCTGCAGCCCCTCGTCGCCACAACCGCTCGAACCACCCTCGAGCTCGCCCCACCGGAGCACCACTGCAGACTCGCCTCTGCACCATCACCACCCTCCATCGCAGCCCCGTCGCACCCTTCGCCATTGCTGCCGCTGCCTTCCACTCGCAGCCCCCGTTGCTGCCGGTCGCCAATGCCATCATCGTCGAAACCCCTCATCGTCATCGCCATCATCACCACCGCCCTGTTCGCCAGTCGCCGCTCCTCGCATCGACCCAGCCTCCTAGTCTCCGCCACCCTACCGTCATCGCCACCTCCTATGGACCGCGCTCCACCATCGACCCCTTCCCTCGACAACCTGCTCTCGAAAATCGCCCTCGCCTGTAGCCACCACCCTCGACCCCGCTCTCATCCCCTGTATTCGTCGACTGCCACCTTTCCTCTGCTCGACAACCTCGCCGACCACCGCTGCTGTCGCTTACAGTTGCTGCCATCGCCTTGCTGTTGATGCTATCGATGTTGTCGCCATGCTGTCATTGCTGCTCACCATTGTTGCCTTCGATCTTTCTGTTGCCGCGATCTCGTGTGCCACCTTCATTGCACGTGTGTTTGTCGCTGCATGTGTTTTCCTTGTAGTTTGCACGGGTGTTGTCGTCGGGATGCTTATCCCGTTATTCTATCATATTCGTATTAATTGTTCGTATAAGGCAAGTCTTCTTGAACCCCTTTATTGTTCGCGTTCAAGAATTTCGTTGATCCCCGCAAGTAGTTCATAATCCAATCATCGTATAAATCTTTGCTTGATATTTGTTCAAGAGGTTATTATGGATTCATCGGCGAAACCAAGTGATAACTCTCTTTTCGTGCCATTATCTTTGACTCAAACCCAAACTTGATCACCCATAGTCATATGCATACTTCATGAATACAATTAGAACCATGTTAATCATAGGGTAGATTGGTGAATTAAACGTTTTGATTGAATGAAAT
Organism: Hemerocallis citrina; assembly: GCA_017893485.1. Classification (NCBI taxonomy): domain Eukaryota; kingdom Viridiplantae; phylum Streptophyta; class Magnoliopsida; order Asparagales; family Asphodelaceae; genus Hemerocallis; species Hemerocallis citrina. Next base: position 227,152,196 of record CM030364.1, on the reverse strand, counting down.
TTTATTCGTGAATTGAATGCCATGATTATAGAAATCTTGCCTTATTAATGTTACAATGTCATCATGATAAATAAGTTAAATTTTTTGTTTGATTTATTGCCATGAAATCACATGCTTGCGTATTTGAATTATTGCCAATTCATATCAATTAACTTCCTGGCCTGCTGTCTACTCAATGTTGCATTAAACTTTTCAACCAGTTGCTGTAAGATTTTAATTGAACTTTGTAAACAAAAATTGTAGCCCTAAGAATCTACTTTTCAGAACCTTTGACGGATCTAAATTTTGATATATAACCTGCAAGTTATCAGTCTTTTAATGCTACTAGGTCTAGACTTCCAGATTTGCTGATATAACCAGCAAGTTATCAGTCTTTTAATGCTGCTAGGTCTAGACTTCCAGATTTGCTGTTTACATGCGTATTGTTGTGAATTAGTAATTGAAAGGAAATTTTAACAATAGAATTAAAATTTGAAATTAATCTGGCAAAAACTAGACATGATCAGGAGTCACCCTAAATTTTTGTGGAATTATTTGATGAATATGCAAACCCGATATGTACATGTAAAGATGACTCTAAGTTTCTGCCTGAACATAAAAACAGTAAAGAATAAGATTTAACCCATTTTATGTAGTTATCATATGTTGTGTATATGGGTCGGAACCGACAGCGAGTCTAGTTTCTAGAACTTCTGACGGATCCTAATTTGCTTTCCTGTAGCGACAGGAATCTCTGTTTTGGTACAACAACGTCTTGCTGTCCAGAATGTATGTCTTTGTATTGATTTAGGATAAACACGTTGATCTTACACGTAATGAGTAGAAATTAGTCCACCAAGCATGATAGAACCTTTATATCTTCCTGATCTTGCTTCGACACTGCTACACTGATTGCATGCTCACATTAGAATGTAATAAAATATTAACAAGCTGGGGTATTAAGGGGCGACTTGTAGTGAACAATAAGAAACTGTACTCGGTAAGGGGCCCTTCTTATTTACATGGATTATTGTTATGGAAGGTGGAATAACGCTTGTTATCTTGTTATATTGTTATCTTGTTATCTTGTTATCCGAGAACACGATCTGTTGAGTTCACCATCATAGTCTAAACGATCGCTGTTTGCATGCACCGAACCTGTGGTATGGGACACAATATTACGTGCATTATATAGATTAATAAAATACTAATAAACCTAGATTGCCACTTGCATTCTTGACCTTGAATATTGTCATCGATCTTGATCATTGATTGTAACCATTGATTCTTGCATGATTAATTATAGACCCTTGATCGCATTATCGACCTTTGTTATTGCTTCTTGACTTGATATAGTTCATTATTCTTGATATACCATGTTTTTTCTTGATCTCTGCTTTCACTACTTGCAGTCCGGAACTTACTCTAACGGATAATATTTTTCTACTTTAGATCATGAGTTTACAAGTACACACGAAATAATACCCGAAGGACTTGGTGAGCAACACTTCTAAAAATGGAGCTCAAGAGCAGACTAGTTGATTATCTATTTATGCTATTTCATTTTGAGCATTGTTATCATTATTGTACTTTGTTTTAGGCTTTTATGACCCAAATTTGTTTATCTCCCAGATGTTGGATATTACTTTATGAGTTTATTTCATCAATATTTTGAAGTTTATTCATTGTTCATATGGTTATTGTTTCTTGCGCGGTTGTGAATACTATTTATATTGTTGAGTTAAACTGATACAACTTATGGATGGTTTTTACATCATTCGCTAGGCCTTTATTACGTACTCGTATTTCCGTATTTTGGAAAGTGGGGCGTGACAATGATTGTCTTATTTATCCACAAATTCAAAAATGTTTATATGAAAATAAGCCATCATTGACATCAAACTTGCAAACACCAATTAACTTTTTTATGTAGGAGATGTTCATCGCAAATAGACCAAAGTCGAGCTTATACACTCTATTCTTTCTATCAGAAATATATATATATATATATATATATATATATATATATATATATATATATCAAATTTCTCCCCAAAATTTTAAAAATCTAAATAATGAGAAAAATCTCTTGCCCTTAACCCCCAAAAAAGTATCCAAGAATGTAATCTAAACAAAGTTAGTGGTAGAAACTGAAGTCCAATGAATAAGTTATATCTCAATTCATAGTTTGATCACCATTTTAAAAAACAGAATTGACTTTGGTCACCGGTTTCATTAATAAAAAATTTACGAAACATGCACCAACGAAAATTTAATGAAACATAGAGTACCAAATATTACAATCTTAATCTAACTAAGTTACTACATCAAACTGCTAAGAAATACATCAACAACAAACAGGAAATTGGCATAAATCTATCCAAAATGGCAAGAACCTCCAGCTAGTCGACCACAATATTCTGAGAGGCAGGAGGTAAATACAGACAACACCTCCTGGCCTATTCTGCACCATCCATATAGAGTTTCTTCGTGGCCTGTGTTTGACCATCCCAAGCATTAATATGAGCTAAATTTTATGCAACATCATACGAAATTTATAGTTAATGCTATAGAAACAAGCTTCATTCATATCTAGCTACATGATCCATAAAATTTCCGCTACCATAATATCACACATTACCCTATATCTTTCCTAATCCATCTCGCTCTCCAACCCCCAAAATATCATTACCTTATTATTTTAGTGATTTAGAATAAACAAATATTATTTCTAGGCATGAAAGAGAAGTGCTTTGATTTTCTTCAGGAGAATCCTCAAGATGGTATTTTGTCTCTTAATGTGTTACTAACTTGCACACCAGCGCACATACATGATTTTTTTTTGAAATAAATCGAGTAATTAGATCTTCATATTACCACAGTAAATGCAGATAAGAGCTCTGGGTTTGGTCGGAGACGGGGGTGGGATTGAGATGAGCTGCGATTGTGGGAAGGGAAAGGGAGGAATGGGAAAGAAAAGGGAAAAAAAGAAGAAAAAAAAAAGACAAACCCATGCAAAGCACGGATTGGTGAGGGGCAATTTCGGAAGTCTGAAAAAGCACTTCAACACCATATGACCTCAGCACAATAACTGGCTGCTGAGAAATATATAATGTATGTGTAGATACTCTACTAGAAACAATATTACATTACAATTTGAGTCAAATTGCCAGAAATACTGTTACTTTACTGGCAACAATAGATATTGCATTTTATCTCATTTTGGGCTAATGTGACAGCAGCAGGTCCCAGGGGAAGGATCGCAAGTGTCTTCCAGGTTCAGGACTTTGATGACGAGGAGATTGACATCGGACCGACGATCGAGTGATAGCCAACACGGTATTCGATGGTCATTGATACCCACCACCCCAGGGTTTGTTGGGGGTATGATGTATTTTCTTATGGCTACCCTATGTTTTTACATTTTCTTTTGTCCCACCCCCCATGTTCGGGGTGGAGGTTATGTTCTGTTGTTTTGTTTGTAGGATTTTGTGTAGGCTCAGTACTCTGAGTTTGTTTTATTAACCACTTATTAATGAAACAGAGTGACCAGACTCCACCTTTTCCTCAAAAAAATAAATAAAAAATATTACATTACAATTCAATAAAACTGACTATATGTATTTCCCCTACGATAGAGGAACTAGATGTAGTGCTGCTACTCGACTTCATCCTACATGATCTTTTGAAACCAACACTTTCTAACCCTTATCAATAGTGTTGGGGTTTGTGGATCAAATACACGATAATGGGTTGAAGATTGAAATGTAGATGAGTCGATGTGAGAGCAAGGAATGCAAGAAGCAAGCAAAAGTTGTAGCAGCAAGTGGCAGCGGCAACATGCACAACCTGCACAAACAATGTAGCGAAGTGCAATCGACTGCAAATATGCAGTCGACCGACCATGAGTCAGCTATCATCCAGAGAGCATGATAGTCGACCGCAGAGTCGACTGTCAAGCCCCTTGGAATGCACAAAGAATGTGAAGTCGACCGCACAGTAGACCGTTTCGCTCTCTCTAGGTTCGAAGGAAAATTGTAGATGACCATCCAAAGTGCAGTCTACCACGCGACGTTGTTTGATCTGTGGCTAGGATCTAATCTGATGTAAACATATATATATTGTATTGAGTATGATTTTAGGGTTGAAAAGAGAAAGTGTTCTATCATAATAGAGTGATTTATTGGCCATTAAAGAGAGAGAAAGAAGGATATCGAGAAAAACCTTACATCCTTGGGGTGAGTTCTTGAGAGATTTGTAAACTTGTTCTTCATATTTCTAGTGAAAATCGCAGGAGTGCCTCTGCACGGGGAATTAGCTATTATATTGGGTGAACCTAAAAAATCTCATGTGTTCTTGCGTGTTAGCTTTTGATTGCTTTTGTTCTCTTGCTTTTGATTCTATTGTTTGGTATCTCGTTGGTGAATTATTCTGCAGTTAGAACTCAATAAAGTGGTATCAGAGCACCAGGTTGGTAGCGTTGATCGAGATGGGAGACAAGAGTAGAGTCAAGGAGATCGATGAAACAAGTTTCAGTAGGTGGAAGATCTAGATGATAGCGTATGTCTGACAGAAGGATCTAGATGATCCATTGTTTGGCGTGAAGCTAGAAGGAGCGGAGGTAGATCTAGTTGCATTGGCGGCTTGGAATAGATTGGATCAGAAGGTTCTTGGACATATTCAATTGTCGCAAAGTAGGAAGTCACTATTTCATATTAAGAACGCAAATACCGCGAAGAAGGCAATGGAGATCTTGACAGACATGTTTTAGAAACCAAATGTAGCGAACCAGATACTTGACCTGAAGAAGTTAGTCAACATGAAGTTGTTGGAAAGGGGTTGGATGGCAGAGCACATCAACAATTTCTTTATGGTTTACAATCAGATGGAATCATCTGGGTTAAAGTTTGAGGAAAAGGCACAATTATTACTATTACTATCCTATCTTCCCAATAATTACGACACACTAGAACAAGCTGTCACTAGCACTATGACCGATGCAACAACTCCAAAGGATGTTATAAGTAGCATCATGAATGAGGATGCGAGAAGGAAGAGATATGAAGAGTCTTTGACAGCATATCCTAGCAATGACGCACTTTCAGTTGATAATCGTGGTAGAAGCAACAACAGAGGGAAGTCGCAAATTAGGAATTACAGGTCCAAGTCAAGAGCAAGACATTGCAAAGGTATGTATTGGCACTGTAAGAAGCCGGGACACAGGAGAGACCAATGCGAAGAGTATAATAAAGTTTAAGCAGGGTCACAAGTAGCCAATGTAGTAAGTATCGAACCCCGTTTAGATGAATTGTGTTTATCTATTGGATTTGATATTATGCGAGATAATTAGTTTTATAGACTCAGGTGCTTCTTATCATTGTACACCCATGAGGGGTGTCTTTGAGGATTGCAAGATATGTGATTTTGGTGGAGTCACAGTTGGTAATGTTCAAGTATGTCTAGTTGTAGGTAGAGGCATAGTAAGAGTGAAAGCTCGCAATGGTGGACAACTAGTTTTGAATGACACAAGACATATTCTGGGCTTGAGGAAGAATTTAATCTCAAATAGTAAATTGAACAAAGAAGTATTCACGAAAACCTTTGGATGTTGAGAATGGAAGGTTACTACAGGTGTCAGGTTGGTGGGAAAAAGAAAGCATGGTGACACGTTGTACTTACTCAGAGGAGACGATTCAAGTGACATCATTGCTGCAACATCGGCATGTATTTCTTTTTCAATTCTATAGCATGTCAGGTTGTGGCAACTTGGTGAAAATGGTGTTAAGGAGCTTTGTTCTAGGGATCTTTTGCCGGGGCTTAAGAAGGTTGAGATGAATTTCTGTGAGAACTATGTGATGGGCAAACAGAAGACAATTAGCTTTCAATTCAACGAGCGTGAGAAGAAGATTAGGAAGCTAGAGTTAGTACATACAGAGTGTGGTGTCTGGCTCAGGAATTCTTTTATGGTGTAAGAGATACTTCGTCACATTTATTGATGACGCTACAAGAAAAGTTTGAGTTCATGTAAATCATGAGAAACCAGAGGTGTTTGAGGCATTCAAAGCTTGGAAGGTTAGGGTTGAGAATGAGACGAGTTGCAAGGTAAAAACATTTAAGTCAAAATATGGTGGTGAGTACACAAGTAAAGAGTTTGTTGACTATCTAGGAAAGAAAGGTATCCAAGGAATCAAGATAGTTCCTAGGACTCCGCAGGAGAATGAGGTAGCAGAATGAATGAACTGCGTGATACTCGAAAGGGCGAGATGCATGAGACTTCATGCGGCTCTTCCGGTCCATCTTTGAGCTTCTACAATGAATACAGCAGTGTACTTGATTAACCGTTGCCCGTCTAGTGTCCATGATGGGGCCATTACGCAAGAACTACGGTAAGGTAAAGCTGTTAATTATTCACATTTGAAAGTTTTTGGTTGTATTACATATTCACTAATAGACAAGAAATAAATAAATAATCTGGATTCTAAATGCAAAAGGTGTGTACTCATTGGCTACGATGGCGATGAGTCTGGTTATAGACTTTGGAATTTTGTGGACAACAAGGTCATTTGCAGCAGGAATGTAGTGTTCAGTGAAGAGGTCTTGTACATGGACATGCACACAGGTCAAAGCATTATAACTGGTATACAGTCAGATTCAGGTTCACACTCATATTCATATTCTGAAGGCGGTCCAAATGGTGTGGGTCCTACAGTGCAGCATCAAGTACAGGTACAATATGCAGTATAGGAGGCTCATGATGAGCTTGTTGATAATGAGCAGGATATCCAAGATAAATAGGTACAGCCAGAGCAGTTTGGGGATCCTAAACCGATTGGTGAATAAGTATCCACATTGAGAAGAACTACACGAGAGAGAAGGCCAACCAAGATATTAGATCCATCAGTTAGTGTAGTTCACGAGCATATTCCGTACATAGATTCAAGAATGCTAGAGACTCATGATGAGGCTTTGAAGGATAAGACTCGAATTCTGTGTGAGTCAGCTATAAGAGACGAGATGAACTCCTTGGAACAGAACCAAACTTGGGATTTTACCAAGTTATCTAGAGGGGAAACACCCTCTTATAAGCAAATGGATTTTTAGACTCAAGAATGAGGCAATGGAAGTAAGAGGTATAAGCAAGCCTTGTTGTGAAAGGGTTCTCTCATTACAGTGAAATCTTTGCACCGGTAGTGAAGATGTCTTTAACCAGGGTTCTGCATAGTATAGTGGCAGTTGAAGACTTACACTTAGAGCAGTTGGATGTCAAAACAATATTTCTCCATGGTGATTTTGAAGAAAAGTTGTACATGAGGCAACCCACATGTTTTGAAGCAAAAGAAAAAAAAGACATGGTGTGTCGATTGAAGAAGTCTTTACAGGCTCAAACAAGCACCATGACAATGGTACTTGAAGTTTGACTGCTTCATGAGGGAAAATGGTTTCGAGAGATGCAAAACGGATCATTGTGTATATGTTCATAGATTTTACGACAATGATATAGTTACCTTGACATTGTATGTAGATGACATGTTGTTAGCAGGTTTATGTATGGATAAGATCAAGGATGTAAAAAAGGCGCTAGCTTCGGAGTTTTCGATGAAGGACTTGAGTAAAGCAAAGAAAATCCTCGGCTTGAAGAGTAGTAGACATAGGAAAAGCAAGAAGCTTTGGTTATCACAATCGGACTACGTGAAGAACGTGTTGAAAAGATTCAATATAGATTGCGCGAGACCAGTCACTTGTCCCTTGGCCACACTTCAAGTTATCTATGGATTTGTGTCCGACAACAGAGGCAGAGATGGAGGAAATGGCTGCATTTCCTTATGTCTCAGCTGTTGGGAGTTTGATGTATGCGATGTTGTTTACAAGACCAAACATCACCCAAGCAGTGGGACTTGTCAGTCGTTATATGAAGAATCTGGGTAAAAAGCATTGGGATGCAGTGAAGTGGATTCTCAGGTATCTTGCATGTACTTGAGATCACTCTCTTTATTTTGAGGGAGATTCTTTGCATATGCATGGTTATGTAGATGTAGGTAGATGCAAGTTTTTTGGGCGATCGTGATTGTTGCAGAAGTACTACATGATATGTATTTACAGTTACAGGTACAACTCTTAGTTGGGCTTCACAACTACAAAAGTTTGTAGCATAGTCAACCGCGGAGTCAGAGTATATGGCACTTACAGAGGCAAGAAAAGACATGTTGTGGAGTTCAGAGCTTATAAAATAGTTGGGCAGAAAGCAACCCCTAAGAGAGCTATGGTGTGACAGTCAAAGTGCGATGCGAAAAACTCGGCATATCACTCTAGGACTCGGCACATTCAGATGAGGTATCACTTTATTGGAATGGCGGTTGAAAAGAAATGGTTGAAGCTATCAAATATTCTTGACACTAAGAATCCGATGGACATGCTTACGAAGGTAGTGGACAACAGGAAGCATCAGTTCTGCTATACCACTATCGGGTTATCTCTATGTTAATGGATAAGGAGACTCGTAGAGGTACAGGAGTGGATTAGGCCAATGGAAGTGTTGCTGCTTATTTTGGTGTGGGAGCAAACACATAGTGAACTTATATTTGGAGGAAATTACTACAGATCTAATCTTTGATCATTGCCATAAAAATTAGTTAGAGCTCCCGAGAGTGGATCTGGATCGTTGATTGAACACTGTGATATGAATCCAACAGTTGCTGACGCGGCCGATGGACCTGCAAAAGCCTGAAATACCAGGGATGACCCTGGCGACAGACCCTCCGACGGTCAAGTCAAAACTAGAGAGAGAAAGAGAGTTTGAAAGAAAAAATGCCAATTACCTTCTGACTGAGGAGGGGGAGGGTATTTATAGGCCTGAGAAATAGTTTAGGAGATTGATATAGATCCATTAGATTGATATGAATCTCTTATCTCCTGTTGATTCACCCCCTTAGGAGATAAGACTCTTTTATCTGGGCATAAGAGATTTGACTTACAGTCCTCCGGATTGGGTGTCTTTCCTTGTGGGCCTAGTCGCTTTTAATGGGTTTGAAAGCAGCCAATATCTTGTAGATGAGCCCGCAGACGGCCAAACCTGTTAAAGAGGTTCGTGATGGCTAATCTGCTTGTAGAAGCTTTAAGATATGTGTTGGAATCGTACGACCCTGGTTTGCTAAGAATTTGACCATTATCATAAGCCCCCCAACTTCCAGAAGGCATTTTTCTTGACTTTCGAGAAGTAGTTTGCCTTATTTTTGAATTCTATGGTACAATCATAACTTTCATGGTCGATTGGATATACTTGGAACTGATCAGAAGCTACTGGAGGCGGCGAATATTTTCTTGGGTTTTTCCAAATTTTTCTGGAATTTTCCATAATTTTTCAGATATTTTATAATTTTCCCAACGAATAATTGATTTCTCGAATTTTATAATTAATTATTCCAATTTTAAATTATTTTTCCTAACTTTTAACTAATTTTCTGAAATAAAAATTTATTTTTATAATTTTTAATTCAAATTTTTAAATAATTCTTTGGGGTTTTTAAATTGAATCATTTGGCCCGCACGAATTTCAAAGTGAACAGGGGCATTGATCATCACTTCGCTCGCCCGCTAATGGGTTTGAGCAGCGATGATGTGAAGTCACTGGAGAGGGGCAACATGGCCACATCTCACACGTTGATCATCCCTAGCACGCTTTTCGAGGTGATCAAACGGATGTCGTTTGAAGTGGAGTGGCATGGAAGAGGCGGCGATGTGGCTTCATCAGCTGCGTCCATCGGGAGCGTTCGCAAAATTCGTGGACATCCGGCGGTTGCTATTCACTGTGAAGACCCTTCAACTCGGCTAACCATTTTGCCGAGCTCAATTTTTCATTTTTGGAGATGGAGCTCGGTGAGGTTGCTTAGGGTAAGGGGGGTGCTCGGCGAGGTGGTGGAGGAGCTCGGCGAAGCTATGTTGCTGAAGGAAGAGGTCGGCGAGTTCGGTGAAGGAGGAGCTCGGCAAGGAAGTTTTCGAGCTCGCGAGGGTTTTGAGCTTCAAGCTTGGCAGTGAAGGAGTTGAGATCGGCGACGAAGAGCTTGAGCTCAGCGAAGAAGGGGTTGAGCTCAAGCTCGGTGAAGCTTCTGCTTGGAGCTCGGTGAGGAGGAGCTGGAGCTCTGCCAGGGGTTTGAGTATGGAGCTCGGCGACGAGGAGCTGGACCTCTGCCATAATGGAGGGGGGAGATCGGTGAGGTTGAATTTTCTTTGGGCATGAATGCAGGCTCAACGGAGCTACTTCGGTCGAGAAAATGAACAGTGAGCTCGACAGATAGTGAATTCGAGTTCGGCGAAGCCACTTTATGTGTGAATGTAGCTCGGTAGTAGGAGTTTGTCTGGGGAACGATCTCGGCAAGATGCTTGGCAAAGGTCTTGAACACGATGGAGTTTCTTGAACTTGGTGATGATGGAGCTCAGAGATTTGGCGAAGTAATTGAGCCGGGCGAGGCCCGGGTGGAAATTTTGGAGCTTGGAGGTTGACAGAGAGGGTTTAAGCTTGTGTGATATCGTTGGAGTTACTGAGCTCATCGAAGGGAGAGCTAGGAGCTTGGTGGAGGAGCTCGCGGTTGAAGGAACTTGGCGAGAAGCTGGGTTTCGAAGTGGTATTTTAGAGTTTGGGTTTCTGGAGTTCGGGTCTTGGATCAGACTATCTCCTTTAGCATCGAGAGAGTTTTAAGAGTTGGGTTTTGGCCTCGGGTCGGGTTTGTGAACCCGACTATCTGCTTCAATGGTGAACTTAAGTTTTTTGAAGCTTGGATTTTTGGAGCTTCAACCTACATGTTCCTTTACTTTGACCGTTTGTAGTTCGGGTGAGATCGAGTTTGAGTTATAGCTCCATCGTTCTTCGGTGTTCTTCTCCATAGCCGAGATGTTTGAGAAGTGGAGTTCGAAGTTGGGGATATTATAGAGCTTGTATACTTGATCACCTCAGATCTTGGACATGTAGTTGTTAGAATTGATCAACTAGGAGCTTGGTTTGCATTGGGTTTCTTTTTGTTGATGGTGATTTTTTTGCCCATCAAGTGTTTGTTCATTTGTCTACCCATCGTGCCCACCAAGTGTTTGTTGGTTTGTCTACCCCATCGAACTTAAGCTAGTTGATTGAAGATTCTTCAAATTCTTGCTCACCGAGTGTATGTTGAGTGGTCTATCCCCGCAACCCGTTCTTTTTTCGACCATGCATTGTGTCATTCACTTGTGTTGTCGATCAAATGTCTCGTCGCTCATTTCGTTGAACCGCTCTTTTGTCAACCAAGTATTGTGTTGTTTGCTTGTTTTGTCGATCAAACGTTTTGCTGTTGGATGAGTGTTTTGTTAATCTGGGAGCTAAGAGCTTTGATCGTTGGATCTTGTGTATATAGTTGACCTAGAAGAGCTATTGCAGGAATAGACTTCATAAGGCGGTCAGAATGCGGACTTGCTGTTTGATCCCAGCAAGTTTGTTGACACAATTATGGGATGACGCTGAACTTTGATCTTGTCATTTGATCCCAACAAGTTTGCAGAGACAACCCTGAGACAAGGTTGATGTAGAACTTGTTGTTTGATCCCAGAAAATCTATAGAGATAAATCTGTAATGGAGTTGGATGTTTGAACTTGATTTTGTGCCCAGCAAGTTTATAGAGAACTGTGTGACGGAGTTAGACGTTGAATTTCTATTCACGCCCAATAAGTTTAGTAGAGACAACTCTATGATGGAGTACACTATTTGATCCCAGTGAGTTTATAGGGACAACCGTGAGACGGAGTTGGTCATAGGGCTTGTTTTTTGAGCCCAACAAGTCTGTAGAGATCGTTCTTGCCATTTGTGCCCGACAACTGAGTTGAGGCAACTCTAGATAGAGTTGGTCGCTTGAACCTGTTATTTGCGCCCAACAAGTTTAGAGAGGGGACTCTAAGATGGAGTTGGATGTTTGAATTCGTTGTTTGATCCCAGCAAGTTTGGAGAGGCAACTCTGAGACGAAATTGACGTTTGGACTCGTTGTTTGAACCTAGCGAGTTTGTAGAGACAATTCTGTGACAGAATTGATGTTGAACTCGCAGTTTGTGCCCAGCAAGCGAGTAAAGGCAACTCTGTAATGGAGTTAGACGTAGAGCTTGTCGTTTGATCCCAACAAGTTTGGAGAGAAAACTCTCAGAGGGAGTTGATGTTGAACTTACCGTTTGTGCCCCATAAGTTTTATAAAGGCAACTTTGAGATGGAGCTGATGTCGAGCTTTCTGTTTGCACCTGGTGAGTGATTGGAGACAATTCTAGGTCGGCATTGGACACAGAGCCTATTGCATGAAGATATGAGGTTGTTGGAAGGACTGGAGTGAAGAACGGGACATCGAACTCGTTGTTTGGAGCTGATGAGATGTATTGAGGAAGCTCATGTGAAAAGCTGAGCGTTGAACTCATTTTTGGAGTCAATGAGATGTTGATGGAGCTCAAGCAATGAGTAGAGCATTGAACTCATTGTTTGGAGTCAACAAGTTGTTGATGGAGCTCAAGCAGTGAGGAGAGTGTTGAACTAGTTATTTGGAGCCAACGAGCTCTTGATGGAGCTCGCACATTGAGCAGAGCATTGAACTCGAAGCCAATGAGTTGTTGATGGATCTCGAGTGAAGAGCTGAGAGTTAAACTCGTTTGGAGCTAACAAATTGTTGATGGAGCTCGTGTGGTGAGTGGAGCGTTGAACTCATTGTTTGGAGCCAACGAGTTATTGATGGAGCTTGAGTGAAGAGCAGGGAGTTGAACTCAATATTTGGAACTAACGAGTTGTTGATGGAGCTCGAGTGGTGAGTGGAGCGTTGAACTCGTTATATGGAGCTTGTTGATTGTTACCGCTGATTTCGGTGTGGGGGTAAACAGATAGAATTTGTGAGTCCGGGAAACACCTGAACGATTGACTCGATCTCCTTGCTCCTGGCACAACCTGCAAGGAAGTGCGAAACACCGGGGTTGATTCCGGCGACGCACCCTCCGACGCTCTTGTCAGTAATCAGGAAAAGATTAGGAAAGAGCTTAAGTGGTGAAAAAGTGGTTAACCTCGTCTCGGTGGTAGAAGGGTTGTATTTATAGTCGCCTTTGGAATGATTTGGGGCCTAATTTCCTGCCTAACAAATAGGAGAAAAATCCTCCTATTCTGTTTTGGGAAGTTAGGCCTTGATTCCCTGGTGAGAGCTAATCAGGCTTATTGATTTGACCAAATCAGTGGCCTGATTCTCTTCTTGGTGGATTGGGCTTGTATCGGGTCGGGACCCGTACCCAATTGAAGTAGATCTATTCGCGGGTGGTTGGTTCTGTGAGGAGGAGGCCCAATACCCGTTTTGGATTCATCTGTATGTGAAATTACCTTTTTACCCCCGTGCTTCAGGATTCGTGATCGATCTGGACGGTCTCGATTTAACCCCAATTTTAGCCATATCACGAGCCCCCCACTCCTAAAGACTGAGTGTGATCAGACTTTGAGGAGTAGTTTAGCTGCTTTTAGTGGCTGATGGAGTTGTATCGGAGTCCAGACGTGGGATTTTGAATCTGGAAAGGGGGTAGTGAGGCAACTTTTGACGCCGCTGGCGGTTTTCTGGTGACATCGGGTATTCAAGAGTTTTTATCTATTTTTTTCGGACTATTTGTTTAACTTTGCGATGCGTTTGCTAATCATACGGGGGCCTTGGCCGTACATTCTGGGCGATAATTGTTCGTTCAAGGGTTCGAAAATGTGCCCCCTAAATCTCAATTACTCTCCAGAATTTTTGGCTAATTTTCCCGGATTTTTAACAATTTTCTCGCAATTTTTAAACAAATAAAACAAATTAAATAGATAAAAAATGATTTAAATACCGATTTATGACGTGGCTCGATCTGGGCCGTTGATCGCGGAAGGGCGCGAATTTCGGAAAGATCTGACGGTTGTTGCTGCTCGGCAGCGTTTTTCTCCGTTTACCAGTTCGGGAAGACCTCTGCTCGGCAGCCGACCGAAGGGATGGGGGTTCGGCAGCCGACCGAGGGCTTGAGCGACGTGGCGTAATCTGGGCCGTTGGATGTGGGCGCGCATCTCGAGACGGGAACGGTTCCCAAGAACACGCTATCTTGTCTTCTAGTGCACGTGGCGCAATCTGAGCCGTTCGCCATTGGGAGCGCGAATTTCTGAGAGATCCGGCGGCTGAGGTAGCTCGGTGCCTTTTTTTCTCCATTTACCAGTTCGGGAAGGCCTCTGCTCGGCAGCCGACCGAAGGCGATCCCGTGGCGCTATCTGTTCGGAGGCGATCTCGCTTCCGAGGGTATTAATGGCGCTCGGGGTTTGCGCTGCATTCCTCTTCCCCAGGCCATTAAGAATAACTCCTTTGATTAATGCGTGGCGTTCCGACTTCCGGGGATCAATAATTCCCTCAATTAAAACGCGGCGCTTCAATTTCCGAGGGTAGTAATGGCTGGTTATAGGGGGCAGGCTATAAGTACCCCATCTCTTTTGTCATTTTCGTCACAACCAAATTGGGTTCCAGACCTCGGAGGCATCTGCCTTGGGTAGCTTCTCTCTTGAAGTTCGGAGTGGTGGTTGCTCTTCTGCCTGGTTTTCCCTTTGTTCCTGACGGCCCCAAAGTGGATGTCAGGAGCGAGGGGGAACGAGGCAGTAGTGGTGACGACCGTAGTCCGCGCTCGGGGGACGAGTTATCTCCGAAGGACGGGTGGTCGCTCTCTTACCTTATTCTTCTCCCGTTCCGGACGGTCCCTAAGTGGGTGTCGGGAGCGGAGGAGAATAAGGCAAGAGTGGTGACGACCGTAGTCCGGACCCGAGGGATGGGCCTTCCCGGAAGGACGGGCGGTCGCCCCGCTGTCTTGTTGTTTCCCCATCCCTCCCTGCTCCGAAGGGGTGTGAGGGGTGGGGGCAACAAGACAGTGGCGTCGACGGCCGTGGTCCGGACCCGGGGTGCGGACCTCTTCCAAGGACGGGTCGCCGTTCTCTCACCAAGATCTTCTGCCTTCTTCGGTTGCTCCGAAGTGAGTGTTGAAGTAGGCAGAGATCTTGGTGGGAGAGTGACGACCCCCGTCTGATGTCGATCTCCGGGCCATCTGAGTCCGTTTGTTGCAACTGTGAAGGCGCCGCTGTTAGAGTCTTTCGACAAGCCGAGCCTTCCAGTTGCAACCAACTAGCTCGGGATGGTGCGTCTCTTCCGACCTCTGAGTGTTGGTGGGTTCCCCCCCATCTCTGTCTTCCTTCTCGGGCTGATGGCTTTTGACGGAGGTCAGCCCGGGGGAGTTAGAGATGGGGGGAGTGCCGATCTGCTCCTGATCTGCTTCTGACCGGGGCCTGTTGTCGGGGTTATGGCAACCGAGGCACGGGACCCGGGGGGCGCCTGCCGAGGGCGACGCCTTAAAACATAATCAAAAATTTTCCAGGTTCTTTTATGCATAGGCGAGGTGTCCGAGGTCCCGATCGTCCGAGCGACGTGGCGCTATCTGAGCCGCCAGATGCTGACACGCATCTCGAGATGGGGCGCGTTCTCCAAAAAAACACTATCTTGTCGTTTAGTGCTCTCGGCGAGATCTGGACCGTCTGATGAAGATCAGGCGCGGAAGTTGAGGGGGAAAGGAGTTTCCCCCATTTACCAGCTCGGGAAGGCACTTGCACGGATACCGAGCGGACTCTATTGCAGCCACGTTCGGTTTTGCTCGCAGCTCGGATTCTCGTCCCATCTTGCCGAGCTGGTTGACTTTGTGGTGGGCCTTCGAGATGCTTCGAGAGTAGCCCAAAAGTCGCTCTGGAAGTCCAAGAGGCGCCTCATTTTCACTATAAATCTTTACCCCCCCTTTGACCAAGTCTTCACTTTTCACTTTTACTCTCTCTCTTTCGTATTTACTTTGCTTCGAGGTCTTTAGCTCCCTGGTGGTGAAGCTAGCTGTCGCGGTAGCGTTCCTAGTTCCGGCGAAGTTTCCGACCGTAGCTGTCAATTCAAGGTCAGTCTCTTTCCCTTCTCTCTTTAGGAAAATATGGTTAAGATTTCGGTTGAGACCCCCGCCTCGGAGCAAGCCGTTGGCCGAGGGGAGAAAGAGAAAGGAGTAGTGGAGCCGAGCGAGCAGGACGTTGTTCGCCCGGACGCGGAGGGTGGAGTGGCCGAGGTGCCCCAGGAAGTCACGGCGGAGTCCCGAAAGGGCAAAGCCGTAATTACTATAGTGGAGACGCCGAAGAGAGCGGGGGAGTTCGGTCGGCAGCCCATCGCCGTGTCGAGCGTGGGAGGAGTCCGGGATTATACTGAGGACATCTTGGAGAAGGTCACCCAAGGCACGGCTAAACTGGTGGAGGAGAACGAGCCTAGGGAGCTATCCGAGGTCGATCGCAAGATCTCGACTCTTACCGAAGGGGACCTTCGTCTGGTCCGAGAGGGCTTCCGGATCCCTCTTGAGTACACGTTGCTCCTCCCTGGGCCGGGGTTCCGAGCCAACACTGGGTCCTCTCCGGACATGTGCGTCTTCCCGGTAGACTCCCTCATTGCCGGTCTTCGCTTTCCCCTCCACCCGTTCGTGGTTGAGGTCCTGGTTTGGTATGGTCTGAGTCCCGCTCAACTGATGCCGAACACCTGGAGGCAAGTTGTGGCGTTCCTCCTCCGATGCCAAGAGATCGGCGCCAAGCCGACCATGTACCTCTTTCGGAGTCTCTTCCGACCCGTCCAGCCGAGGAAAGACGAGAAGAGGTTTTATCTTTCGCCCCGGCCGGGCGTGAAACTGATCGAGAATCCAGACTCGATCAAACATTGGAAGGACAAATACTTCCTCGTTCGGAATCTGACGCCATGGGTGATACCGACAGTTTGGGCGGACGGACTACCCAAGCGTACAAAGAAGGACGCTCCGCTGAACGCTGCAGAGACCGAGGTCCAGAAGAAGATCCTTGCTCTGCCGACGCTTAGCTGGAAGGATATCACCGAAGAGCATCTGTTCCGTGGGGGTCTCAGTCCGATCGACCCTCGTACGCTTCTGGTATTTATACTTCTCTCCGTAAAGTTTGCATTCAATTTTTCTAAGTTTTTTCGTTCGACTCTTGCAGAGACCATGAAGCTCGATTACAAGGCTCTGGTGGCGAAGGGCAGGTCCGAGCAGGAGAAGAAGAAGAGGCCGTCGGCAGCGCCTCAGGACAGCCGAGCTTCGAAGAAGGCCTCGGTAGTGAAGGCAGCCGATCAACCGAAGGTTGCGGTCCTGAAGGAGGGAGAGGTTGAGGTTCTTGTCCCTTCGGCAAAGGTGGCGGTCCCCGAGCAGGGTGGTGTCGTGGACCTCGATCCTTCGGCCCCGGGTGCTACTGCTCCTACCCCGGAGGCGGACGCTCCTGGTCCGTCGAGCAATGAGTTCGGAGTGGCCGATGCGCTGTCCCTCCAGGTTCCCCCACTCACCCCCGGTGCGGAGAAGATCTTGACCGAGCGTCATAAACAGATCTTCGTCCCTGATTGGCAGGTGATGAACGTCGACGGCTTTTTGGGCGACGGGAACATCTGCATGGAGGCAGTGAGGCACCTGCCGACCCCGAAGGACCGAGCGACCCTGAGGGCCGGGATGGCAGGGGACAACGTGATGCAGATGGCTCGGAGCACTATGTCGGTGAGTGTGTCGAACCCTTCTTCATTCATATTTTTCATGGAGATTTTTTTTTTCCTAAGTTCTTGGGCTCGGATTTTAACGCGTTGTTCTCTTCCAGACCCTCTGCCACTTCAGTTGGCTGGTCGAGGAGATGGCGAGGAAGGATCAGGAGAAGGAGAAGGAGAGGACGGAGCGCGTTCGGGTGGCGAAGCAGCTTGAGTCCGAGCTGCTTCTTTCGACGAAGAGAGTCGCCGAAGCGGAGGACCTGGAGAAGAAGCTGGCCGACGCTATCCAATCGTCGAAGGATACGGCGGCCAAGTTTGAGAAGGAGGTGGCCGAGCTGAAGGAGGAGCTGGCCAGCGCTCGGTCGGGAGCCGAGAAGGAGGTCACCGGGCTGAAGGATGAGCTGGCCAAGGCTCGGTCGGAAGGGGAGGCTGCTCGGAAGAGAGCCGAGAGGATCAAGGCCAACCACCTGAGGAAGCTGAAGGAGGTGAAGAAGGCCGTGCAAGAGGAGGCCGCGCAGCACATGATCCAGAATATGCTGGACGCCTACGGCCGCGCCCTGACCCATGTAGCCGCGAAGAACCCCGGCTTCGACTCGTCCTCCTATGACTTTTACGAGCCCGTGGAGGGGGAAGAAGGGATCACCGAGGGTTTACTCGGACCCGATGGTGAAACAGAACCCGCCGAAGGCGATGGTGAGACCGAAGCCGAGGGCGAGGGGGAGGAACTCTCCGAGGAGGAGAGCTGGAGCGAAGGCGGGGACGAGGGTGACGGCGACGGCAAGGCCGAGGGGTCGACGAATCCGAGCGGCAAAAAGGTCGACCCCTGACTCGGTTGTCTTCCTACTTTCAGTCTTTTTGGTTTTGTTTTCTTTTTGTAAGCCTTATCGCGGACTGGCCACCGCCCTTGTTTTGAATGAAAAAGTATTTGGTTTGGCCAAAAATTTGTCCAAGTGTTGAGCCTCGGACTTAGTGTGCGTTTCGGGTGTTTTGGGCGTAAATTTCTCCAACTGTTGGGCCTCGGATTTATTTCCACTTTTCAGGTGGTGTTTGGTCCGGTCACGGAGCTGGTCTTCCTTCGGAAGGAATTGGCCAACTTGAAGCGTGAACTCTCAGACAGCCGGCAGAGGCGGTTTCTCCTGCTCGGCCAGGCGGAGGAGGTCAGGGCAGTCCTGAGGAGGAACTGTCGCGAGCTGCATCAACTCCGGAAGCGCTCCTTGGGTCCTGGTTCCGAAGGGGAAGTTGAGCGGCTTCGCGGGGAGCTTAAAGCCGCCGAACGGAAGAACGACGACCTTTTGGACGAGGTGCAACACTTGGAGCTATCGGAGAGAGAGCGTTCTGCGGAAAGGGAGAAGATGGCCTCCGAGCTGGAGGGGGCTTTGGCTGAGCGTAAGAGACTATTGGCTGAAGTTGACATGCTCAGGAGGATCACGGTAGATAGGGGGATCGAGGTCACCCACTATCGGCGGCTTGCAACTGATAGTCCCAATGCCTCCGGGTCGTTGAAGGCCCCTCGATCAAAGAAATTGGCGAAGGACGTCGTCCTGAGGGATCGGATTATCGAACTGGAGGAGGAGATCGCGTCGCTTAAACCTGCGCCGGAGAGGGCTAATGTTCGTAGCACGTCGTGCACTCGCGAGGAAAGTGCGAGGGGGATTACGTTTTATGAGCTCGCGACGCGCCCGCTGACGACCAGGCGGAGTCCGACTGACGCTCAGAGCAGCGCGGCTGTCTCGTCGAGCGGGGCATCGGTCGGCGCGGCTGTTAGGACTAGCAGCGAAGGGGGGTCGCGCTTCGTTGGTTTGGGGTCGAGCTCAGAGGGTCGGCCTCGTCGTCCTCGCGTTTCCCTAAACCGAAGCATTCCCCTTCCGAAGAGGACTTGATTGCGTCGCTTTTCCTTTCTGTTGGCCGTTGTAATAACTTAGTTGTAGGGTCGGTCGACCGTCTGTAACACTATTATGTCTGAATGTAGAACTTTCTGAAAAACTTTTGAAGTGTTTGTCTTCGCCACTGTATTGAAAACGCTTTGTTCGTTTTTTCTATTTTTCAGCTTGTCGCGGCGATCCATGGTTCGGACTCAGGGCGTCCGAATGATGACACCGCATCCGAGGCGACTTCTGGGACGGTGGTTCTGAGCCCCAGGAGTGTCGATCTGAAACTACGCCGATCCGAGGGCGAGTGGAATCATCTTTCGTTGGTTCTCAGTCTCCGGGAGGCCGAAACACAACGCTTGGAGAGCAAGATCGTCGAGCTGAGCCCCGTAGGCGAGGACGAGGACTCGCAGACCGCATTCAGCAATGCTCTTCGGGTCAAAAGTATTCGGCACATTCAGTCGAAGCTCATCGCCGAACGGGACGACTTGCTCTCGGAGATGGGACAGCTGCGGGCGGAAATGGCGAAGCTTCGAGGTGAGGCGGAGGAACCGTCTGCCGAGGAGAGCGAACAAGATGGAGAGGATGCATTTTTATGAAAGACAAGTGTAGTGGGTCGGGGGGTGTATGTTTTGCTTGCCGACACTTTTGTAATGGTCTATTTTGTACTGTACGCCGATATTTAATAAAATCTCCTTTCGGTGTTCTTTTGAACGTCTGTCTTTGTTTATAACTGTGTTGGCCGTGCCGAACTATCTGAACTGAGTGTGTCTATTTAGTCGAATGGATCCCCAGGGGTACGGTGATTTGTCGCTTAGTGGGTCTGACACGGCGATGTTCTCGAGAGTGCTATTTCGCCGTGGCGAGATCTGAGCCGTTGAATGTAGGCGCGGATCTCGAGGTGGCTTGTTTTCCAAGAAAACGTTATCTCGTCGTTTTGCGCGAGTGGCACGATCTGAGCCGTCTGATGAAGATCAGGCACGAAAGTTGAGGAGGAAGTGTGTTTTCCCCGTTTACCAGCTCGGGAAGGCACTTGCTCGGATGCCGGCCGGATATGTTCGCCTTCGACCTTCGGCTGTCGGTCAGGAGTGGTCTGGATGCGTGTTCCGGACCTTAGGCATAGTTCAACGGCTGTGGGAGCAATTCCGAACGGCGATCTACCCCTGGTTCGTCCGGAGACGAACCGAGGAGGTAAAGTCGAGCCGAGTGTTGGACTCCGAACCATCGGTGTAGTTCAACGGCTGTTGGAGCAATTCCGAACGGCGATCTACCCCTGGTTCGTCCGGAGACGAGCCGAGGAGGTAAAGTCGAGCCGAGTGTTGGACTCCGAACCATCGGTATAGTTCAACGGCTGTGGGAGCAATTCCGAACGGCGATCTACCCCTGGTTCGTCCGGAGACGAACCGAGGAGGTAAAGTCGAGCCGAGTGTTGGACTCCGAACCATCGGTGTAGTTCAACGGCTGTGGGAGCAATTCCGAACGGCGATCTACCCCTGGTTCGTCTGGAGACGAACCGAGGAGGTAAAGTCGAGCCGAGTGTTGGACTCCGAACCATCGGTGTAGTTCAACGGCTGTGGGAGCAATTCCGAACGGCGATCTACCCCTGGTTCGTCCGGAGACGAACCGAGGAGGTAAAGTCGAGCCGAGTGTTGGACTCCGAACCATCGGTATAGTAAAGAGGGGAGGTAAAAACAGGCAAATTCAAAAACAAAATGGAACTTTCTTTATTTGGTATTTGACGGCGAACCGTTTTACATAGTAGGATTCATAGAACAGGTTACAAGTTGAAGGAGAGGAATGGCGTGACACCTCGGATTACTTAGAGAGGCGCCGGGGCGCTCTCTTGGTATTTCAGGAGGTGGTCGGCATTCCAGGTCCTCGGGAGCTCTCTACCATCCATGTCCTCAAGTCGATATGCTCCAGGCCGAACAACTTTTGCGACCCGGTACGGCCCTTCCCAATTCGGAGCTAGCTTGCCCTTCTGACTGGGGAGGGATATGGCTAGCTTTCTCAACACCAGGTCTCCTTGTTCAAGGTTGGCGGGTCGGACTTTCTTGTTGTAGGCTAGTTCGACTCGCCTTCTGTAATTCTGCTGCCGAATCGATGCCCTTTCCCTCAGTTCATCTATCAGGTCCAAGTTTCCTCTGAGTTCCCTGGCATTCTGTGCTTCGTCATAGGCGATGAGCCGAGGGGAAGGAATTCCGACCTCGAGGGGTATTACGGCTTCGGCCCCATAAGTAAGGCTGAAAGGGGACTCTCCAGTGGGCGTCCGCTTGCTTGAGCGGTAGTTCCACAACACATTAGGGAGTTGGTCGACCCACTGCCCTTTGGAGCACTTGTCCAACCTCTTCTTGATCCCCGCAAGGACCTGCTTGTTAGCGTTCTCGGCTTGTCCGTTCGACTGGGGGTGCGAGACGGACGAGAAACGCTGTTGAATGACGAGGTCGTCGCACAGGGTTCGGAATGCTGAGCCAGTGAACTGGGTCCCATTATCTGTCACAAGGACGCGCGGGACGCCGAATCTGCATATAATGTTCTTCCAGAAGAACTGCACCACTTTGTTCTCGGTTATCGTGGTGAGGGGCTCGGCCTCGACCCACTTCGAGAAGTAGTCGATTGCGACGACTAAAAACTTGAGCTGACCCGGAGCTGGAGGGAAAGGCCCTACCAAGTCCATTCCCCACATCGCGAAGGGGATAGGGCTCGATAGGGAGGTGAGGTTGGCTTGAGGGAGGCGTCGGATGCTGGAGTGTCTCTGGCAGGAGCCGCACTGCCGAACGTGTCGCTCGGCGTCTTGGAGAAGTGTCGGCCAGAAGTACCCATAATTCAGAGCTTTTCGGGCCAGGGACCTAAATCCCGAGTGTGCCCCGCCGATCCCTTCATGAAGCTCCTGTAGGGCATATTCGGCCTGTTCCGGAGAGAGGCATCGTAGATATGGTCGGCCGTCAATTTGGGAGAAGGAGCGCTTGTATAGGATGCCCTCGATTAAGACATAGCGCTCGGCTCGGGTTCTAACTCGGCGAGCTTCTTTGGGATCTGAGGGCAGAACTCCGTTCCTTAGAAATTCTACCAGTGGCTTCATCCAGTTGTCTTGCAGCATGACTGGCAATGACTCCGCCGAGCCTAGTGCCTCGTCTTCGATGCTCGGCTTAGTGAGGACTTCAATTAGTACGGTCTGCTCGAGTCCTTGTAACGAGGACGAGGCCAACTTGGAAAGTGCATCGGCCTGTGCGTTTTCTTCCCGAGGGACCCGCTGGATGATGGCTTCTTCGAACCGACCCATGAGATCCCGGACCTTGGCGAGGTACTTCGCCATCCGCTCGTCCCGGGCTTCATACTCGCCCAAGACCTGGTTCACGACTAGCTGGGAATCACTGTGAATCCGGAGACGATGCGCCCCAGCGCTTCGCGCGAGTCCGAGACCGGCTATGAGTGCCTCGTACTCCGCCTCGTTGTTCGAGGCCTTGAAGCTCATGCGGATCGCGTACTGTAGGACAAAGCCATCGGGGCCGTTCAGGATGATGCCGGCGCCGCTTCCCTCACTGCAAGAGGATCCGTCCACAAAGACTGTCCAAATGGGGGGTCCGCTCGGGACGTGGCCGACCTCGGGGATGGTGGATTCTACAATGAAGTCGGCGAGGGCCTGCGCCTTAATTGCCGTCCGAGGTTGATAGGAGATTTCGTGCTGACTCAGCTCTATCGACCACTTCATCAGCCGGCCCGAGGTTTCGGGTCTATGGAGGACTTGCTTGAGCGGTTGGTCGGTGAGGACGATGACTGAATGAGATTGGAAGTAGGGCCGAAGCTTTCTTGCTGCCATGACGAGGGCGTAGGCTATCTTTTCTATCCCCGGATAACGGAGCTCGGCATCCCGAAGCACCTTGCTCACGTAGTAAATCGGCCTCTGGGTCCGGTCCTCTTCTCTGACCAGGACAGCGCTCAGGGACTGCTCGGAGGCTGCCAAGTAGAGAAAGAGAGGCTCGCCTGGGACCGGCTTACTGAGCAGAGGGGGGTTCACCAGATAGGCTTTCAGCTGGTCAAACGACGCTTGCTGTGCCTCGCCCCATTCAAATCCCTTAGCGCCTCGGAGTGCCTTGAAGAAGGGAAGGCACTTTTCCCCTGACTTGGAGAGGAACCGACCGATGGCAGCGAGCCGACCGGTGAGCTTCTGCACTTCTCTGACGTTCCGAGGCGGGGCCATATCTAATATGGCTTTGATCTTTTCGGGGTTAGCTTCAATCCCCCGCTGGCTCACCATGAAACCGAGAAATTTGCCAGAGGAGACTCCGAACGCACACTTGTTCGGGTTCAGCCGCATGTTGTACTTCCTCAACACGCCGAACGCCTCTTGGAGGTCGGCTACATGGTCGGTGCCGTGGATGCTCTTGACGAGCATGTCATCGACGTACACCTCCATGTTTCGGCCGATCTGATGCTGAAAGACCTTGTTAACGAGGCGCTGGTAGGTGGCTCCCGCGTTCTTCAAACCGAACGGCATTACTCGGTAGCAGTAGAGGCCTTGGTCGGTGACGAAGGAGGTCTTCGGGATGTCCGGAGGGAACATCCGGATTTGGTTGTAGCCCGAGAAGGCATCCATGAAGCTGAGGAGCTCATGGCCCGAGGTGGCGTCGATTAGGGTGTCGATGTTCGGGAGAGGGAAGGGATCCTTCGGACACGCTTTGTTGAGGTCGGTGAAGTCGATGCATATTCTCCACGAGCCGTTGGACTTCTTGACCATCACAACATTCGACAACCATTCGGGATAATTCACCTCCTGGATGAACTTGGCCTTCAACAGCTTATTTACTTCCTCCTTGATTGCCTGCTGTCGTTCGGGAGCGAACTTTCGCCTCTTCTGCTGAACCGGTCTGCACCCCGGCTCGACACTTAGGCGGTGGACGAGCAAGTCTTCGGAGATACCGGGCATATCCGCGGCCGACCAAGCAAATAGGTCGCGGTTACCCCGGATGCATCTCACAAGGTCGGAGAATAGCACGGTCGGTAAGGACTTGCTGACGAGGAATTTCCGGCTCGGATCCTCGTCGGAGAAGAGTACTTCTTCTAACTCGTCCGCTGGTTCGGACGTTGGGTGAGCCCTCGGCTCGGGGATCTCGAGGGTCTCGAGCGAAAGCACTGGTCCCCCGGTGGAAGTCATGTAACACTTCCGAGCTGTTTCCTGGCTCCCCCTGACTTCCCCTACTCCCGACCGAGTGGGGAACTTCATCTTCAAATGGTATGCTGATGGGACGGCCTCAAGGGCGGCCAGGCCGGGGCGACCGAGGATGACATTGTATGCTGCCGGGACGTCAACGACCATGAAGTCCATGGGCTCGGTCCGGGTAGTAGGGGTGCTCCCCGCAGTAACGTCGAGGGTTATTACCCCTTCGATGGTCACCGGGACCCCCGTGAACCCGTGTAGAGTGTATCCGGCTGGTTTGAGACGGTCTCGGGACAGCTGGAGGCCCTGGAAGGCCGAGAGGAATAGAATGTTGACCGAACTCCCGTTGTCAACCAAAATCCTCTGCACCTTGTAGTTGGCCATGCGGAGGTCGATGACGAGGGCATCACAGTGAGGGGTTCGGACTCCTTCGAGATCAGCGTCGGAGAAAGACACGGGCACACCGAAGCCCTTGGGAGGAGGAGCACTGTGGACCGAGTTCACCTCTCGGACGAAGGCTTTCCGGGTCGTATTAGAGGGACCGCCCATGGGGCCCCCGTGGATCATGTGCAGAACCCTTTCTTCTTCGAACTCAGGCGTTACTTCGCGCCGCTTGTTAGCCCCCCGAGGGGGAGGAGAGTTCCGATCTGCCCGATCGTTAGCCTTCACGAACTTCGCCAACTGCCCCCTTCGGATGAGGGCTTCGATCTCATCTCTCAAAGCCCGACAGTCATTCGTCTCGTGCCCGTGGTCCCGGTGATACCGACACCACTTGTCTCTGTCCCTCCTCTTCGCCGGTTTGTGCATCCTCGGGGCTGGAGGGAGGACCCCCTCCTTCTCTACCTCCATGAGGATGGTAGAGACATTAGTTGTGAGGGGCGTGAATTTCTCGAACCTGGGGGGAGGACGACGCTGGCCGCCTCCGTCCTTCATAGTCTTCTTGGCCCCCTCTTCCTCCGTTGCCTTCCTCTTCGAGCCGGAGGAGGGTCCTCCGAAGTTCGGGAGGGACTCGGCCTCCTCGGCTCGGATGTATTTCTCGCACCTCAGTAGGAGGTCGGCGAAGTTGGTAGGCGGCTTCTTTGCTAGGGACGAGCGGAGGTTGGAGTTGAGGACGTTCGACTGGAACGCCACGGTTGCCACGGATTGGTCTAAGGAGGCGATCGACCTGACTTCTGCAGTGAACCTCTTCACATAGTCACGCAGCTTCTCTCCCCTTTCCTGTCGGAGGTTCAGAAGGGAGAGACTCGTCTTCTCGGCCCGTCGGCTGCTCACAAAGTGAGTTATGAACAGCGTCTCAAACTGCTCAAATGAAAAGATGGAGGCGGGGGCAAGCCTGGAATACCATTCCCGAGCCGAACCCCGAAGGGTGGCCGGGAAGGTCCTGCAGAGTATGGCATCGGAGACTTGGTGGATCAGCATCAGAGTCTTAAAACTCTCGACGTGATCTACTGGGTCGGACTCGCCTGAGTACGTTTCAAACTGTGGAGGTTTGAAACCCCTCGGTATGCGAGCTTCCATGATTGTCCGAGAGAAGGGAGGTCGGTTTGGGCGAACAGTCCCTGCTCTGGACTCCTCTTCTCGGTCCATACGGACAATGCGCCTCTCCACCTCATGGAGGCGGCGGTCAAAGGCATCGTCCCCTCGCCGGTAACCGTATGAGCCTTCGGACTCTTCATCATAAGAGGGAGAGCGTGGACTTCGGCGCCGGTATCCCTCGGATCGGCGGGGACTGTAATGTTGCTGACGACTGGGAGCCTGGAGAGGACTTCGTGACCGGCGGTGAGGACTGGGAATCCGAGGGGGTGTTGGGACCCTCGGGGGGTTTTGGTTGTTGGCACGGGCGTTCAGGGCCTGCAGTACAGTTTCCTGAAACTGGAGGAACTCGGCACGGCTGATAGGTACCTCACGGTCCCTCGTACGATGCCGATCCTCGGGGGAACGCGGCCTCCTCCTTCGCTGTTCGGGAGTTGCCGCTCGGCCTCTCCGGTACGGAGATCTCTGTCTGTCTCGGCGACGAGGTGACCGCTCGCCCTGACTCTGTCGGGAGGCCTCCGCTCGGGCCCGCCTCTCGTCAAGGTGCGTGCGGAGGTCGTTCTCCTTCTGGCGGTTCCGGTCGGGGTTATGGGAGGCCATCGAGTCCGAGGACCCGTTATGGACTGAGACATGGTCCTGGATGGGCTGCTTCAGCTTCTGGCCGTTGAGACCGGGGGGACCATGGTTCGGTTGCTGCTGAGGATGAGGAGGCTGGACCGGTTGGGTCGGCGGAGGAAGCCCAGATTGGGGAATTTGGTTGACGGGGGTATCCTCCGTAGGGTCGGCGGGGTTGGTCACCCGGTTGGATCCTTTGGATCTGTTCTTCCTCGGAGGCATGGCGATGGGAGGCGATGAAGGAGAAGCTGAGGTCGTTCGTGTGGTGGATTCCCACAGACGGCGCCAATCTGTTACCGCTGATTTCGGTGTGGGGGTAAACAGATAGAATTTGTGAGTCCGGGAAACACCTGAACGATTGACTCGATCTCCTTGCTCCTGGCACAACCTGCAAGGAAGTGCGAAACACCGGGGTTGATTCCGGCGACGCACCCTCCGACGCTCTTGTCAGTAATCAGGAAAAGATCAGGAAAGAGCTTAAGTGGTGAAAAAGTGGTTAACCTCGTCTCGGTGGTAGAAGGGTTGTATTTATAGTCGCCTTTGGAATGATTTGGGGCCTAATTTCCTGCCTAACAAATAGGAGAAAAATCCTCCTATTCTGTTTTGGGAAGTTAGGCCTTGATTCCCTGGTGAGAGCTAATCAGGCTTATTGATTTGACCAAATCAGTGGCCTGATTCTCTTCTTGGTGGATTGGGCTTGTATCGGGTCGGGACCCGTACCCAATTGAAGTAGATCTATTCGCGGGTGGTTGGTTCTGTGAGGAGGAGGCCCAATACCCGTTTTGGATTCATCTGTATGTGAAATTACCTTTTTACCCCCGTGCTTCAGGATTCGTGATCGATCTGGACGGTCTCGATTTAACCCCAATTTTAGCCATATCACTGATAGAGCTCGAGCAGTGTGCAAGGTGTCAAACTCATTGTTTGGAGTCGATGGGCTACTGATGGAGCTCAAGTGGCGTGCAAGACATTGAACTCGTTGTTTGGAGTCAACGAGTTCTGATGAAACTTGAGCGAAGAGCGAGGCTTTTAACTCGTCTTTTGGAGCTAAGGAGTTGTTGATGGAGCTCGAGAGTGAGCAAAGCATTGAACACCTTGTATGGAGCCAATGAGTTATTGATAGAGCTCGAGTACTGTGCAAGGCATTGAATTTGTTGTTCGGAGTCGACTGGCTACTGATGGAGCTCGAGTGGTGTGTAAGGTGTCAAACTCGATGTTTAGAGTCAAGGAGTTGCTGATGGAGACTGAGCAAAGAGCGAGGCGTTGAACTCTTCATTCGGAGTTAACGAGTTGTTGATAGAGCTCGCATTGTGAACGGAGTGTTGAACACGTTATTTGGAGCCAACGAGTTGTTGATAGAGCTCGAGCGAAGAGTTGGGAGTTGAACTCTTTGTTTGGAGCTAACGAGTTGTTGATAGAGCTCGAGTGGTGTGCAAAGCATCAAACTCGTTTTTTAGAGTCAATGAGTTGCTGATAAAGCCTGAGCAAATAGTGAGGCATTGAACTCGTTGTTTGGAGCAATCGAGTTGTTTGTGGAGCTTGTGCAGTAATCAGAGCATTGAACTCGTTGTTTGGAGCCAACGAGTTGTTGATAAAGCTCGAGCAAATAGCAGGGAGTTGAACTCATTGTTTGGAGCAAATGAGTTCTTGATAGAGCCCGAGTGGTGAGTGGAGTGTTGAACTCATTATTTGGAGGCAATGAGTTATTGATGGAGCTCAGGTGATAAGCAGTGTGTTGAACTCGTTATATGGAGCCAACGAGTTGTTAATGGAGCTCGAGCAGAGAAAAGATTATTGAACTCGTTGTTTGGAGCCAACGAGTTGCCGAAGGAGCTCGAGCGGTGAGCAAGGCGGTGATCTCGTTGTTCGGAGTCAACGAGTTGCTGATGGAGCTTGACCAGAGAGCAAGACATTGAACTCGTTATTTGGAGTTAACGAGTTGTTTGCCGGAGGAACTCAAGTGGTGCACGGAGCGCCAAACTCATTTTATGGAGCGAATGAGTCGTGGGTGTTCTGAATCTTCCTAATATTGAAGTAAAGTCCCTTGTGTTTGTTCATTGTTGAGGCCATTCCATTCTTCTCTTTACTGAAAAGAGGTCATGTACATCGAATGAGGTCCTCAGGAAATTGAACTTGCACTCCTTCGCAATATGTTGCGCTTGACGGAGTTGGGACTTGCTCAGGTGAAGGTGGTAGGAAAGACTTGGAGCTTGCCCGCCTAAGGAAGACTTGTCTTGAATTTCATCATCAAGGGTTGAGGCGGCCCTGGGAGCTCGCTAGCTGGAAGGTGGCCTATGAGGAGCTTGTGTCTCTTAGGCAGAACATCTCTCTGTTGTGTAGCTAGAAAGACGACTTGTGGGATAACTTGTTGTATAGTGTTTACAAGACTTTTGTAGCTATTCTTTAGGCATGAAGCGTAGATTCATTGTAATTCTGCAGTTGTAACGAGCTTGTTGTTTGTGAAATAAGAAGTCATCTATATGCATGTGGCTTTTCATATGATTCGTCATCTTGGGGTTGGCTAGTTTTAGAAGCAGCTTTTGGGGAGAGTTCGACTTCGGACTTGCCATTTTTAGCTAGTTGTAGGAGCAGCTCTAGGAAGAGCTAGACTCCAAATCTGTGATATGGTTCCTCCAACAAATTGTGAGAGTCACATCGAGTGGCGAGTTCAACCCCAAAAGTTGCTTTTGCATGTTTTATTACAATAACTAATCCCCGATTTTGGACCTCTAATATGTCTTTAAGAAATTTTAACTGGTTTTAGGAACAAATCGAATAGCAGGTTGAACTTTGAACATGCTTGATTGCAAGTTTCTAAAGTAACTCCAAGTGATGGGTATGGATTCTGAAGTTGTTAGTTTAGGTATTAACAGGTTGCAGGAGCAGTTCGAATGGCGAGTTAAACTCTGAACTTTCTTTGTTGCAAGTTGCTGGAGTAACTCTGAGCCATAGGTACGAACTGTGAACCTGTCGTCGAGGTGTTAACGAGTTGTAGGAGTATGTCAAATGGCGAGTTGAACTTTGAACTTGCTTCATTGCAAATTGCTAGAGTAACTCTGAGCCATGGGTATGGACTCCAAACTCATCTTATAAAGAGCTTCTAATGAGTTTTTAGTGTCATTTTTAGGAGTAAGCTTGCCATTTAACTCATTGTATGCATCCGTATAGTTGTACAATAATTCTGCAAAAGTTAATACTAAATTTTATTGAAAATAAAACTAAGTGGCTGCTCTAGTGACTGGTCTTTATTATATGCAGTGACCTGTAGCGAAAGCGGTCTTTTATTGAAAAATAAAACTAAATGTCTGCTCTAGTGGCTGGCCTTTATTAATAAATATTGAAAATATATAGAGGAGGCAAGCGTCAAGCGCCCTTGTTGAAGTTTGTGAGGTGTTCCACTTTTAAAGTCGCTGCTGATATCTTCTTGTCTCCCTGGTCTTCAAGTTGATGAGCCGTTAGGCGAACAACTTGGTAGACCTTGCTTGGACTTGCCTGATTGGAGTGGGCCTCCCATTGTTTTGCATAGAGAATGAGAGATCTTCAGGTTCACCAATGTGTTTAAGCAGGGTTGTTTCTTTCCGTTGAATGAGTGGGGTGGCTTCGGGCGAGGGATTTAAGTCCATTACTGTATTTTGATGAGGACGAATTTGGACATGGTGGGAGATGATTTGCAGATTTGGAAGTTCTCATTAGGATTGTCTAGTGCAGTAGCTTCGAACTTGTTTACGGACTCGGTGTTATTATGATGGCTTTCTGGTGGTAGCTCTATGGCGTCGAGGGGGGGAACCGAACCCTCCATTGTGGCGGTGTAGCATTCTCATGCTGCTTTTTGGCTTCATACAACTTGGCATACGCCTGTTGTTGTCAGGAACTTCATTTTCATGTGGTAGGCGGAAGTAACTGCATGAAAGGCCGTCAGGCCCGGACGACCAAATATAGCGTTGTATGCGACTTTGACATCTACTACCTTGAAGTCTAGTGCTTTTGTTCGAATAGCAGGGGCTTTTCCTGCTGTTACATATAATGTGACGATTCCTTCTATTTGAACGGGTACACCGGAGAATCCGTGGAGTCTATAGCCAGCTGGCTTGAGCCTGTCCCGGGAGAGCTTAAGGCCGTTGAAAGTGTTCGTGAAAAGGATGTTTACCGAGCTACGATTGTCCACCAGGATGCGGCGTACCTCATCATTCACCATGCAAAGGTTTATGAACAATGAGTCACAGTGAGTTATTTAGACACCTTCTAAGTCCTTGTCAGAGATAGATATCGAGACCCCGGTGCTCTTGGCAGGCAGGATGTTATGTACTGAGTTGAATTCCCTAACAACTGCTTTGCAGGAGATGTTGGAATTTCCCCCCATCGGGCCTCCGTGAATAGAGTGAAGAATGGTCATGCGTTCTGAGTCGTGTGATTTGGAGGGCCTATCTTGACACTTATTAGCTTGTCGTGCCGATGTACCCCCCATTCTCGTAAATACATATTTTCTGAATATTTGCTGTATTTTGATTTTTGATAAATTTATTTTGTGTTAAATTCGTTTTGGGATTTTAAATTAAAATATTTTTCATTCGAAAATTATATTATTTCGAATGATGGTGTATTTTAAACAGCCCAAATCATATATATTATTATTATTGGATTATTTTAATAAAAATTGTTTAAACCCGAATAATTATTTTATTGTATGATTTTATTATTTTTACAATTATAACTATTGATTGTTATTCCTTAATTATTTAACTAAAGTACATTTAATGGATTATTTTGTTTTCGTACTTGATCTAAATTTCTTGGCAAATTCCAAATTATTTTCAAGACAACTGATATTCTTTCATCGTATTATTTATTTATCTGTTTGGATTTAAATTTTTGTTCATGAACCCATCTTGTTGGGATATCTATCTTTTGGATTTTATTTTATTGAATTGTGGGTATTTTTATTTGAACCCTAAAATCCAATTTCTATTATTCCTGACCCAAAACCACTATTATTGGATCCTAAACCACTAACCCAATACCCTAATTGTACCCTATAAATACAACCCTAGTACAAACCCTAAAAATTGCACAATTTCGAAACCCTAGCCGTCTAATCTCTCTCTCTCTCTCTCTCTCTCTCTCTCTCTCTCTCTCTCTCTCTCCTCGCCGTTCTCTTTCTCTCTCTGTTTTCCCGCCCAAATTGCCAGACCCAATTCCAGTTCATCTTCTCTGACCACATCCCCTCCCTCCGGCGACCTTCACCTAGCTCAGCCCTCGAAACCCCCCTGTCTCGTCCTTCTCCTATTCCGTTTCGCTCGACAACTACAGACCCCCTCTATTCTCCTCCCGTTTCCGATCAACGACCACAGCCAGCACCACCGGCGCTGCCCCCTGCCTCTGTCACGCACCCGCTGACCACCAGTGTTGGCCAGTACTCTTGCCATTGCTGACATCACTACTGTCTCTTTGTGTGCTACTGTTTTGTTGGCTCTCTTTTATACGTGGTTTGCACGTGTTTTGTTGTGTGTCCTGTGGGATTGTGTTGTTGAGGGTTTGTGTTCGTTGCTCTGGGATTCTCATCCCATTATTCTTGGTATTCAAACTCACCATTTATAAGGTAAGTAACTTGTATTCTTTTCTTTGTATAATACAAGTACTAAATATCGCCTGCAGTGTAGTTGTGTTTTAGAGACAATTCTTGGGTGAAACCCCTGTTATGTCTTGTCTCTATTGTGTTGATCCGCCTGTAGTTGCCACATGACATCCATGACATGAAATAACCTAGGGATGACCACTTCTTGTTGTATACATGCATGTTGTTCATGACTTGTTGTATGATCTCGTATGCTTGATGTGTTGATAGTAGTATAACTTGTTATAGACTTATAAAATACCCTATACCATGTTGCCTGGACATCTAGTACACCATATTTCATGTTATCATCCTATTGTTCTCATATTGATACAATCGTTCATCTCATGTCTAGATAGCATATTGTAATGTTGCATTAATAAAATAATTAACAAGTCGGGGTTTAAGGGTTGACTCAAGTAGTGGACAATATAGGAACTGTACTTGGATAAGGGGCTCGTGGTTCCTTATACTGTTATCTTGTGATCTTGTGATCTTGTGATCTTGTGATCTTGTGATCTTGTAGCATCTTATGGATAAATTACCGTTATGGATGGAACATTGTTATCGTGCCGAGTACATGAACTATAGAGCCCACCACTAAGTCTAAAGCGAAACTGTTTGAATGTAGAAACCATGTAGTAAAAAGATGGATGCATAAGGTGCTACCTAGATAGTAATAATACAAGACTTGAACATAATCACTTGACACTTGCCTCTTGATACTTGTTACTTGATTCTTGAAACTCGTTACTCGTTACTTATTTACATGATACTTGTTCACTCGACACTTATTACATGCTACTTACACTTGTTTATCTTGCCATGCTAGTTGTTATATTTTGTTATCATACTTATTCCATGTTATTAGTTATCCTTTTTTCCATGTACTTATGCCTACACTACAAGCGGCCCGTAACTTGCATTAACGGGCATTTTGTTTTCTTTTCCTCGTCCTGCAATTTATTAAATTGCAATTTTGGAGAACAGTTGTCTACTAGAGTTGGAGGACAAACAGTCTGAAGACTACTGCTTTCTAATTGCTTATTGCTTTAATAAACTTAATGTATTGAGACTTATTATTATTTGGATTGGATTTATTATTGTATTAGACTTATGTCCCGAATATTGTTATTTGTTTCCAGACGCACTACAACACATGTGCGATTTACCGGCGTATATTCCCCGGCGTTTTACCATTCGCACCGAGGTAGGGAGTGACCAGGAATGGGGCGTCAGATTGGATGGTTATACACCGGCGGTCTCTATAAAATGCCGGGGAATCATGATATTCACCGGCATTTTCTTTAGAAACGCTGGTGAATGGTATTATTCACCAGCATTTTAAGAACACACGCCGGGGAATATATAGATAAATTCACCGGCGTTTGTAATTAACTGAGATAAATCCTCGCGTACCCTAACATTTCGCTCGCTAATTTCCCAAACCCAATTTGGCCGCCTTCGTTTTCCCTCCTCCCTCTCTCTATTTCGCGCGCTTCGCCTCCATCCCTTCGTCATCTTCGACAGCCCAATTCGATTTCCCTCCTCCCTCTCTCTATTTCGCGGTGAATTTGCGATCGAAAACCACCGCTCGTCGCCCCGCTCTCTCTCTACTCCTAAGCCACCGCTCGTCGCCCCCCTCTCTCTCTTCGGTAATTTCTCTTGATTTCTCTCCTTTTCACTGTCAAAGATGCTGAATTCATGCATCTGATTGTCATCTTAGCATGATTTTTTTACCAAAATGGGTTAACTGTCAACTAAGGATGCTAGCTGTATATCAAAATCCTCCAAATCTGTACAAGAATTGGGCAGAATAAACCTTGCGCAGGTTTCTTTTGGAGCCACAAACATCAATGGTTTAGTTGAGATGAAGAATTAATAGAGAAACATATATGCGGCCTTACTGGAAATTTTCATTTTCTTTTACTGTTAAAGAAGCTGAATTCATGCATCTGATTGCCATCTTAGCATGATTTTTTTACCAAAATGTGTTCACTGTCAACTAAGGATGCTGTATGTATACCAAAATCCTCCAAATCTGTACAAGAATTGGGCAGAACAAACCTTGTGCAGGTTTATTTTGGAGCCACAAACATCAATGGTTTAGTTGGGATGAAGAATTAATAGAGAAACATAGATGCTTAGATACTGGAAATTTTCATTTTCTTTTACTGTTAAAGAAACTGAATTCATGCATCTGATTGCCATCTTAGCATGATTTTTTTACCAAAATGGGTTGGCTGTCATCTAAGTATGCTAGTTGTATACCAAAATCCTCCAAATCTGTACAAGAATTGGGCTGAACAAACCTTGTGCAGGTTTCTTTTGGAGCCACAAACATCAATGATTTAGTTAGGATGAAGAATTAATAGACAAACATATATGCTTAGATACTGGAAATTTTCATTTTCTTTTACTGTTAAAGAAGCTAAATTCATGCATCTGATTGTCATCTAAGGATGCTAGCTGTATACCGAAATCCTCCAAATCTGTACAAGAATTGGGCTGAACAAACCTTGTGCAGGTTTCTTTTGGAGCTACAAACATCAATGATTTAGTTGGGATGAAGAATTAATAGAGAAACATATTAGTAGCCATATTAGTTTCTTTTGTGCAGGTTTATTATTATTATTATTATTATTATTATTATTATTATTATTATTATTATTATTATTATTATTATTATTATTATTATTTTGGGATAAGTAACTGATTATTAGTAGCCATGAACAGAATAGTTCATGAGTCATCAGATCTTCTTGTTACCGTATTTACAGCACGACGCCCTCGTTATTCGTCCGATTCCTCTTCCTCAGCAAATACCCTTTACCATCATCATCTCCTTGAACGGAAAGCCAAATACAGGGGAGACTATAGTCGAATCGATATTACACTCGAACACAAGGTGTGCGATAAAATGCCACTAAGGTGGTTGTGATAATTTCCACAAAGGTTGTTTAGGGTTATGTGAATAGAGTAGATTGTATTAAGATTTAATTGTTTTTTTATACATTTTTGAACCACAATTTCTTTATTTTACAGTAATTGTTATATCGTTTATTTATTTGCAGCTAGGGATGGTTTTAAAAAAGGTGAAATTAAATATACAAAATGCCTTTTACTGTTAATACTATTTAATATGTCAAATTTTAATTTCAGATTGTGTGTTATTGTTATAATGGATAGAAGTTGGATTAGTAAACCACGATTATCCAAGGAGTACCGTGATGGTATTAAAGATTTTATTATCTTTGCCAAACGACATTCCCGTGATCCCAACCTAATCCTTTGTCCATGCCTCCGGTGTACAAATTATAATTTGAGGACATGTGACGTAGTACATACACATTTGGTTGTCAACGGTTTTCTTCAAGGGTACACACGGTGGTTTTGTCATGGAGAGGATCATACGTCAGCTCCTGTTCGTCCGGTTGTATTAGAAAATGAAGATGAGCCCTTAGTGAACGAAGACTTAAGTGTTCCCGATGAGATGCATGCTTTGTTGCAAGATGCCTTGGGGATTCATAATGTTTCTTTCCACACCAATAATCTAACAACCCAAGTTCATAATGAGTCAACAGAAACATCACACATTGGTGGTGGGATGGACGAGGAAATGCCTGACCCCGCCCCTGAAAATAATAAACAGCAAGAATCCTTCGCTAAGTTGCTTGAAGATGCTAGTACTCCGCTGTACCGCGATTGCACCAAATTCTCTAAATTCTCATCCATTGTCAGACTATTTCAGATTAAATGTTTAAACGGGTGGTCTGCTAAGTCCTTCAGTATGCTACTTGAACTATTGAATGAAGCATTTCCAGAAATCTGTATTCCAAACTCAGCCTATAAAATCAAAAAATTCCTAAGTTCTTTCGATCTAGGGTATGAGAAGATAGCAGCATGTCCAAATGACTGTATGCTTTTTACGGGAGGTAAGGAAAGTCTGGAGAATTGCGAAGTCTGTGGTTCTTCGAAATGGTTAGAAACACCAAATCAAGACGATCAAGCCAGTGGATCTACTAAGCGAAGTAGGAGAAAGAAGCCTGTCAAAATACTGCGTTACTTTCCTCTGATTCCTAGGCTACAAAAGTTGTTTATGTCTACGAAAACTTCTTCTGATATGAAATGGCATGCTGAAGGTCGCACTAATGATGGGATTCTTAGACATCCTGTTGATTTTCAATCTTGGAAAAAATTTGATGAAAGATATCCCGATTTTGCGGAAGATCCTCGAAATGTGAGACTTGGACTAACTAGTGATGGTTTCAACCCTTTTAGGCAAATGAGTAGTATATACAGCATATGGCCTGTTGTGTTAATACCATACAATTTGCCACCTTGGAAATGCATGAAGCAGTCCTCATTTATTTTGTCCATGATAGTTCCTGGACCGAAAGGTCCTGGAAATGATATAGATGTGTACCTACAGCCATTAATAGATGAACTTAAGAAATTGTGGGTGGGTGTTCCAACCTATGATGCTGTGGCTAAAGAAACATTTTCTCTTCGGGTCGTGTTGTCTTGGACAATCAATGATTTTCCAGTATATGCAAATTTATCTGGATATAGCACTAAAGGACGTTATGCATGTCCTTGTTGTGCTGACCAAACTAGTTCAAGGTGGTTGTACAATGGCAAAAAGTTTTGCTATATGGGTCATAGAAGATGGTTGCCTGGCACACATATATTTCGGGCAGAGACAGCGACATTTGATGGTACCGATGAGTGGGAACATGCTCCTGGAGCTTCTTCTGGGTCAGATATTTTAAGGCGGGTAGATGGTCATCAGTTCAAATATGGAAAAGAACCACAAGTCAGCAAAAAGGGCAAGAAAAGGGCAAGGCCGGAGCAAGGTGAGGAGACCGATCTATGTGGCGAAGATGAGGATCAGAACATGACGAATTTAGGTGTATGGAAGAAGAAGAGTATTTTCTTCAAGTTGCCGTATTGGGAATTCAACTTATTGCGACATAATTTAGATGTGATACATATCGGAAAAAATATTGGTGAAAATTGTATAGGAACAGTTATGGGAGATGAACGGAAGACAATGGACAATCTCAAGAGCCAACTTGATTTGAAGTCAATGGGCATCCGACATAAGTTGCACCCAGAGGAATTACCGAACAGGAAAGTACTCCTACCTCCTGCAATCTATTCAATGTCAAAATCGGAGTTGGAATTGTTTTGCAAAGTTCTACTGGAACTTAAAGTTCCTGATGGCTATTCTTCTAACATAGCAAGATGTGTCAACTTTAAAGAGAAGAGGCTTCAGGGTCTAAAGTCACACGACTACCACATCCTAATGCAGGATCTCCTTCCTGTGGCCCTAAGGTCTTCAATGTGTGAGTAAATCACTACTGTCCTGAAAGATCTTTGTAATATATATAAAGGTATTTGCTCAAGAATGCTTCGTGTTGAAGATATTGACCAATTGGAGCAGCGGGCGGCATTGACACTTAGTAAAATAGAGATGATATTTCCGCCATCGTTCTTCACTATAATGATTCACTTGATAATCCACCTTGCTGGTGAAGCCAGAATCGGCGGTCCTGTTCACTATCGGTGGATGTACCCCATTGAGAGGTAAAAGAATTCATGCATCTTACAAAACAGAATTTTCAAAAGCTCATTTCTTTTAATCCCCTACTCCGCTCTAATTCATTAATTGTACATGTTCAGGTACCTATACCGGCTCAAGGGTTATGTTAAAAATAGAGCATATCCTGAAGGGTCAATAGCTCAGGGATATCTATCAGTTCACATTTTTGTTCCAGGTATCTGCAGGGTGTAGAGACATCTTTGGCTAGACCAAGGAGAAATCCAGACATTTCCAATCTTGATGGTGCTAAATATCTTTTTGATACCGCTGGCACTACTATTGGTAAAGTTAATGCATTTGAGCTAAATAACTTAACATGGGAATAGGCACACCGATATGTGCTAGACCACCATGCATCAGCGGAACCATTTCGAAAGTAAGTTGCATTTGAATTTAAATCGAATATGGTGAAAACCGCAGAGTTCGATATTAACTTACTTTTGTTATTCCTTATTTCAATTACTTGTATTTTAGCGAATTTATTAGGGACATCAAACGAAGGGCTAGACCAAGAAGACTACCACCACGTGAACAAAACAAGTTGATGAATGAAAAATTTCATAAGTGGTTTGAATCTCATATAGGTGAATTAAGAAAATGCAAGTTAATCTTCATTATATCTACATTATCCATGGTGCTGATACGATTTGCGCAAAATTAATAGGTACATTCTTTGGGTCCTGAAGGTGTGTCATCTGAAATACAAGTACTTACCAAAGGTCCCTATAAGATGGCCAAAAGATACGGAGGATACATATTCAATGGCTTTAGATTTCGTACTAAGGATCGTGAATGTAATTTGAAGTCTCAAAATAGTGGAATGGTAGTGACTTCTAAGACTAGAAGTTATGCTTCCAAGTCGAACACGAGGCCGATAGATGGAGATCTCGACTACTATGGAGTGCTCACGGATATCATTGAGTTGAATTATTTTGGTCATTTTCGTGTTGTCTTATTTCGTGGGGATTGGGCTGAGTTTGATAGGAATTTTGCTAATAACAAGGATAAGTTAGGCCTTACAGTTGTAAACTTCTCAAAATTGATTCACATTGGTACACACATTAGCCACGAACCATTTGTGTTCTCATCCCAAGTGTAACAAGTGTTCTACATTGCAGATCCAACCCTGCCAAAATCGTATGTGGCTCTCGTTATGCAACCAAGAGATGTATTTCAACTGAGCGATACTTCAGAAGATGAAGACGGTGAAGTCATGAACAGTTACATTGCTTCTGAGTTTCCTATGTTTGATGTAAACCCAACCGACGGCAGAATTTGCGGGACTTGTCTCCGCAAGGATGGAGAAGAGGGCGATGTATTGGAAGATGTCGTATTGTAGTTTACTTGATTTTCATAGCTCAATATTATATGTCCTGTAATTTTCGTGTCTTAAATCTTGTTGTAATATTATATCTTGTAATTCCGAACATATTGTATGTGAATTTAATAATTGGTTTAATTATCTTTCTATTTTCTACTGCTTGGTGTCATTTACATTAAACTATGCTTAGTGTCATTTGCATCAAACTATCATTGTAGTTGAATTTGTTACAAATCTCACTTTTTTAATTTTTTGTAATTATGTTCGTTTGTTAATCCTAGATAATAGTGGCAGTCAAACAGAAGAGGGGGAGGGTAGCACGCCGCCCACTGTCAAAAAACATCGAGCGCGAACTAAGATGACAGGGCATATGGAAACTTAAGAATGACGAAAGGATTGTGGTGGAGGAAAACGGTGTCGGGCAACCGGTTGGTGATAATGCAAGCAAATTCTCATCCTTTATTGGGGTAATAGCAAGGAACCCACGGATAATTCCACCGGTAAGTCTTTAAATTGGTAATTTTGAAGATATTATAATTTTGAATGCATGAAAAACACGTATTAGTGTTTGTGAGTCTGCATTGTGGCTGTCGTCTAGTGGCTGTCATCTATGTTTCTTAATTGGGCTATGATTAAAAAGAAAGGGCTCAAGTGGAGATCTGGAAACCCATATAGAGACATCTCGTTTATTATAACCTATTATTATTGTTGGACCAACCCCCTCTTGCTGTGTGCGTGTGTTGAAGAGAAAGAAGGGATGAGAGAGAGTTGAGGAAAATGCCGCTATGTTAGCCTAGTGTATCCTCATTCTCTACCATTCCTCTTTCTGGCTCCATTTATGGCTTCTATATTAAATTGGTTTCCTTCCACGATGACAGTTCCGTAAAACTACACTCGATATGAGCCCTGTTCTTATTGTTCTTCAATAAAATTGGGAGTTTTGGTGATCCAACTAGTGATCATAGCTGCACCCCACTACATACTCACAAACACTAATACGTGTCGTTCATGCATTCTATGACCAACCCCACTTTGGCATATAGCATGCTTAGATGACATTCTATGACCTGCACACATGTTTGTTCAGCCAATTCTTGTACAGATTTGGAGGATTTTGGTATACAGCTAGCATCCTTAGTTGACAGTTAACCCATTTTGGTAAAAAATCATGCTAAGAAGACAATCAGATGCATGAATTCAGCTTCTTTAACAGTAAAAGAAAATGAAAATTTGTAGTATCTAAGCATATATGTTTCTCTATTAATTCTTCATCCCAACTAAATCATTGATGTTTCTGGCTCCAAAAGAAACCTGCACAAGGTTTGTTCTGACCAATTCTTGTACAGATGTTGGGAATTCTGAAGTTTTTAGATCCAGGATCACAAATTTTGATTGGGTTGTGATTGGATTGTTTAGTGACTGTCAACAAGTGTTCTTAATTGGGCTGTGATTAGAAAGAGAGGGCTCGAGTGGAGATCTGGAAACCCATATAGAGACATCTCGTTCATAATAATTTATTATTATTGTTGTTCGTGTCGCTCTTGCTGTTGTTGCTGATGTCTCTTTATGTGCGAGCAGGGATGAGAGAGAGATGAGGAAAATGCCGCTATGTTAGCCTAGTGTATACTCATTCTCTACCATTCCTCTTTCTGGCTTCTATATTTGGTTTTCTTCCACGATGACAGGTTCTTAAAACTACACTTGATATGAGCCCTATTCTTATTTTTCTTCAATAAAAATGGGAGTTTTGGTTATCCAACAAACATGTACCCGCATACTTCCAAATGGCATTTTCTTTAGAAAGTCGGGCTCCGAAGAATCGATCTATGACTAGAATCTCCATTCAAAGCCCAATCAAAATTTGTCATCCTGGATCTAAAATCTTCTTTGAGCCACAAACATCAATGGTTTAGTTGGGATGAAGAATTAATAGAGAAACATATATGCTTAGATACTGGAAATTTTCATTTCCTTTTACTATTAAAGAGCTGAATTCATGCATCTGATTGCCATCTTAGCATGATTTTTTTACCAAAATGGGTTCACTTTCAACTAAGGATGCTGTTTGTATACCAAAATCCTCCAAATCTGTACAAGAATTGGGCTGAACAAACCTTGTGTAGGTTTCTTTTGGAGCCACAAACATCAATGGTTTAGTTGGGATGAAGAATTAATAGAGAAACATATATGCTTAGATACTGGAAATTTTCATTTCCTTTTACTGTTAAAGAAGCTGAATTCATGCATCTGATTGCCACCTTAGCATGATTTTTTTACCAAAATGGGTTCACTGTCAACTAAGGATGTTGTATGTGTACCAAAATCCTCCAAATCTGTACAAGAATTGGGCTGAACAAACCTTGTGCAGGTTTATTTTGGAGCCACAAACATCAATGGCTTAGTTGGGATGAAGAATTAATAGAGAAACATATATGCTTAGATACTGGAAATTTTCATTTTCTTTTACTGTTAAAGAAGCTGAATTCATGCAGCTGATTGCCATCTTAGCATGAATTTTTTACCAAAATGGGTTCACTGTCAACTAAGGATGCTGTATGTATACCAAAATCCTCCAAATCTGTACAAGAATTGGGCTAAACAAACCTTGTGCAGTTTTCTTTTGGAGCCACAAACATCAATGGTTTAGTTGGGATGAAGAATTAATAGAGAAACATATATGCTTAGATACTGGAAATTTTTATTTTCTTTTACTATTAAAGAAGCTGAATTCATGCATCTGATTGCCATCTTAGCATGATTTTTTTACCAAAATGGGTTCACTGTCAACTAAGGATGCTGTATGTATACCAAAATCCTCCAAATCTGTACAAGAATTGGGCTGAACAAACCTTGTGCAGGTTTATTTTGGAGCCACAAACATCAATGGTTTAGTTGGGATGAAGAATTAATATAGAAACATATATGCTTAGATACTGGAAATTTTCATTTCCTTTTACTGTTAAAGAAGCTGAATTCATGTATCTGATTGCCATCTTAGCATGAATTTTTTACCAAAATGGGTTTACTGTCAACTAAGGATGATGTATGTATACCAAAATCCTCCAAATCTGTACAAGAATTGGGCTGAATAAACCCTGTGCAGGTTTATTTTGGAGCCACAAACATCAATGGTTTAGTTGGGATGAAGAATTAAAAGAGAAACATATATGCTTAGATACTGGAAATTTTCATTTTCTTTTACTGTTAAAGAAACTGAATTCGTGCATCTGAAGATTTAAGATCCAGGATGGCATATTTTGATTGGGCTGTGATTGGATTGTTTAGTGGTTGTTGTCTATGTTCTTAATTGGGCTGTGATTAGAAAGAGAGGGCTCTAGTGGAGATCTGGAAACCCATATAGAGACATCTCGTTTATAATAATTTATTATTATTGTTGTTCTTGTCGCTCTTGCTGTTGTTGCTGATGTCTCTTTGTGTGCGTGTGCTGAAGGGAAAGAGGAGATGATAGAGATATGAGGAAAATGCCGCTATGTTAGCCTGGTGTATCCTCATTCTCTACCATTTTCTGTTTCCATTTCTGGCTTCTATATTTGGTTTCCTTCCACGATGACAGTTCCTTAAAACTATACTTGATATGAGCCCCTTCTTATTTTTCTTATTTTTCTTGTATTTGGTTTCCTTCCACGATGACAGTTTCATGGATTGTCTGAACAATCCATGAAAGACATGCTAAGATACTGGATTTTCATTTGTTTTACTATTTTAGATACTAGATATTCCCAATTAGAGGAGAATATTAAGGTTTCAAGTTAGATACTTGATTTTCATTTGTTTTGCTGGTTTAGATATATTCAAAAAAAAATTAAGTACTAGCTTTTTAGCACTGCAATATAATTAATTTACCTCTCTATATATCATTAACAATTCCATTTGCAATTGGTACTTTGATCTTAGAATTTATGAATTGGGTAGATCTTTTTGCAAGTTCAAAAAATATGTATATTCTGTATTGTGGTCTACTGTTGAACTAAATTATTATTTTTTTTTCATAGAGCGGTCACCCAGATGAAGGAAATTCTGATGATCAGCACTGAAGCTACTCGAGGGGTATGAATCTGTGGTCGGCCTACTCTAGTTGTTGTTGTTATGTTGTCCTTGTTATTGTTATGTTCTGGATTGTTGTTTTAAGTAATTGTTGAGATATTTGGGATGTTAATTACTGTATTTGTTAATTATGACACTGTATTAATTATGCGGTGAATTTGGACGATTAATGGACTATGTGTGAAACTTTATTATCTTTAATTCATGTGTTTGGTTGTGATTTGCGCATTAATATGCCTGAAATTGGTTGAATCAGTTGTGAATTAGTTTACAGATTTTTTAAATAAAATTGTGAATTGAAATCGAATGGAAAATTGGAGCAGGAAAAACAAACGGGCATACACCGGCGTTTCAT
This sequence comes from Hemerocallis citrina, assembly GCA_017893485.1. Taxonomy (NCBI): domain Eukaryota; kingdom Viridiplantae; phylum Streptophyta; class Magnoliopsida; order Asparagales; family Asphodelaceae; genus Hemerocallis; species Hemerocallis citrina. The sequence goes on along the minus strand of CM030364.1, from coordinate 227,108,511 downwards.
CAAACGCCGGTGTATCTAATTGCTTAGTTGAAAATTTTGTTAGAGAGGCGTTTCCACATACGCCGGTGTACCCATATATCTATAGCGGTGTGTCATAAAACGTCGGTGAATATCTATATACCGGCGTTTTATAACACGCCGGTGATTGTAAGTAGGGAAAGAAGGGCGCTCAGAAACAAGCATACACCGACATTCTATGACCGCCGGTAAATATTGCACATACACCGGCGTTTCTACAATCGCCGATGAAAGATATACACCGGCGGTATGTGACCGCCGGTGAATGTATATTGGAGAAAAGAACGACACTCAGAAATTCCCATATACCGGCGTTTGTCTGGCCGCCGGTGTATTTTCAAGATATACCGGCGTCCAGTAGAAATGCCGGTGAATACACCTATCTTTCCGCGATGCTTGATTCGGCGGCATTTGTACCGGCGTTTATAAAAACCGACGGTGTAGGTCTAAAAAAATGCCGGCGAATAGCTTCTGTGTTGTAGTGACGTTGAATTATTATTGTACTTGGATATTTTATATTGTTTCAATTCAAGTATTATTGTTCATGACATTGTTATTATTGCTTGCACAATTGTTCTGTATTGATTATATTATTGAGTTGATCGGATAAACAGCTTATGGGTGACGTTAGTCATTCGCTGGGCCAATGTCATGTACTCGTATTCCGTATTTTTGGGAAGCGGGGCGTGACAGCTGGAGGGGTTTCGTCGTTGTTGTTTTGTTGGACAAATTGAGAGATAGCCCGGTGAATCAGGCCTTCGAGTTCGTCTTTAAGGGCTTGGCAGTTGTCGGTACTATGTCCATGGTCTTTATGAAATGCGCACCACTTGTTCTTGTCTTTTCTTTTGTTAGCTGTGGACATCTTTGGGGGAAAGTGGATTATTCCGTCCTTCTCAACCTCAATTAGGATGGCTGATATGTTTGCGTTAAGAGGAGTGAACTTGTCGGAACATGGTGTTGGAGGAGGATGGCACTGACCTGCGTCGTCTTTCTAAAACTTCATGGGTCCTTCCTCGCTTTCATTCTTCTGTTTGTTCTCCGGAAGGTGAATCATTCTTGCCTTGAGAATAAAAGGCTTCCTCAACTCTGATATATTTATTACTCCTTTCTAGGAGCTCATTGTGGTGTTTAGGAGGCTTCTTCGCGAGGGAGGCTTTTATGTCTTTATGAGTGACGTTGTGGCGGAATGCAGCAATCGCCACTGACGAATCTCGGGAGGATAGGGACCTTGCTTCGGCTGTGAATTGCTTGACAAAGTTTTTTAGCAGTTTTCCGTCTCTTTTCTTCAATTCCAATAGGGAAACACTTGTTTTCTTAGCCTTGCGGCTAGTAACAAAGTGCGTTATGAAGAGCTCCTCGAGCTGGTCGAAGGAGAATATTGACTCTGGAGTGAGGCGGGAGTACCATTCCCCTGCTGATCCTTTCAGTGTTGCGAGAATGTTCGGTACATGAGCGCATCGGTGGTATTGTAGACCATCATGATAGTTTTAAAATTGTTAATATGGTTAGCTGAGTCTGATTCACCATTGTATGACTCGAATTGTGGAGCTTTGAAGTTCTTCGGAATGGGTGCATCAAGGATGGATTTGCTGAATGGAGGTCGATTGGGGCGGTTCCCTTCATTCTATGTCTGTTCCAGGCATTCTTCTACTTCTCGGATGCGGCGAAGGACTTGATCGTTCTTCCCTTGGATCCAGTTGAGTCGCCAGATTCTTCTTTTCTTGGAGTAGTGCGGCAGCTCTGTGATCATCGGCCCTGATCTTGACTGCTTGGATGACCCGGAGGATGTCAAGCTTGAAGTTATCCAATTCGGCCATAGTGACTGGACCTCTTGTTCTTTGTTTCTCTAAGATGCTTTCGACTCTCACGAGTCGGGCTTCTTTCTGTAGTGCGTCCCCTATGAGAGGAGTTTCTTGATCTCGGCCTTCGGAGAGAGTGGCTTCTCTGGTTTACTTGACGTTCTGAGCGGGAGGGCTCGCCTTGTGGACGTTTCTGGTCCAAACGAATCCTTAAATCGGTCCCTTGTTGTCTGGCATTGATGATTTGACGGAGATCTCTGCCCCGGAGACCTCGCGAGGGCATTGAGCTGCTGGAAGCATTACGAACTAAGATATGGTCAGGAAGGGGATGTTGTTCATGGCATGGTTCATAACAGTTTTTTCGGGAGGCCCCCGGTGCCTCTCCGCTGATAGGAGCTTGATTAGGCTGTTGGGGCGAATCCAGTTGTTGAAGAGGAATTGGGTCCTCCACGGGAGGATCTGGTTGACAAAGAGAGTTCATTCGATAGCTTCAGGCCGTTGCTCTCCCTCTTAGTCTTGGTGGCATGACGATAAGTCTAATATTTGATGTAGATCTTTGTAGTTTCACACAGGCGGTGCCAATTTGTTGCTACTTATTTTGGTGTGGGAGCATACATCTAGTGAGTTTATATTTGGAGGAAACTACTAAAGATCTAACATTTGATCGTTGCCGTAAAAAGTAGTTTGAGCTCCCGAGAGTGAATCTGGATCGTTGATTGAACACCGTGATCTAAATCGGACGGTTGCTGACGCTGCCGATGGATCTTCAAAAAGCCTTAAACACCGGGTGCGGCCCCGGCAACACCATCCGACGCTCAAGTCAGAACCAGAGAGAGAAAATGCCAATTACCTTCTAACTAAACGGGGGGATGGTACTTATAGGTCTGAGAAACAGTTTAGGAGATTGATATAGATCCATTAGGGTACTTATAGGTCTTATCACCTATTGATTCTCCCCCTTAAGAGATAAGACTCTCTTGTCCTGGGATAAGAGATCTAACTTACAGCTCTTATGGGCTGGGTGTCTCTCCTAGTGGGCCTATTCGCTTTTAATGGGCTTGAAAGCGGCCCATATCTTGTAGATGAGCTAGCAAGTAGCCCAGACTTATTAAGGAAGCCTGTGATGGCTAATCTTCCTGTAGAAGCTTTAGGATCTGTGTTGGAATCGTACAGCCCTAATTTGCTGCAATTTTTATCATTATCAGGAAGAATGAGAACATGTTAGAGACTTCATGCATTTGTCTCCAAGTGAGAGATTGTTGGGGTTTGTGGATCCAATACACGATAATGGGTTGAAGATTGACATGTAGATGAGTCGATGTGAGAGCAAGCAAGTGCAAGAAGAAAGCAAGAGTTGGCAGCAAGTGGCAGCAGCAGCATGTACAACCTCCACAAGCAGTGCAGCGAAGTGCAGTCGACTGCAAATGACCTTAAGTCAGCTCTCGTCTAGAGAGCAAGACAATCGACCGCACGGTCGACTGTTAAGCCCTTTGGAATGCATAAGGAATGTGCAGTCGATCGCGCAGTATATCGTTTTGCTCTCTGTTGGTTCGAAGGACAATTGCATTCGACCATCCAAAGTGCAGTCAACCGCACTTTGATGTTTGATCTGCTGCTGAGATCTAATCTGATGTAAACCTATATATAGTGTATTGAGTACGATTTTGGAGTTAAAAAGAGAAAGAGTGTTCTATCAGAATAGAGAGATCTATCAGCGGTTAGAGAGAAAGGGGGAGATAGAAAAAAATGCTACACATTGGAGGTGGGTTCTTGAGAGATTTGTAAACTTGTTCTTTATATTTCTAGTAAAAATCACATGAGTGCCTCTGCTTGGGAAAGTAACTATTACATTGGGTGAACCTTGAAAAATTCTCGTGTGTTCTTGTGTATTGATTTTTGATTATTTTTGTTCTCTTGCTTTTGATTTTTTATTGTTTTGCATCTCGTTGGTGAGTTATTCCATTGTTAGAACTCAACAAATAGCACAATGAAAATGATGAGGAAGAGTTACCACTCGATTCCGTTAGTGTGACTAGAGATCAAAATAGGGATGGCAATCGGGCCACTCGGGCCGGTCCGGGCCGGGTTTGACCGGGCTTTAACCGGTCCCGGGCCTACCCTGGCCGGGCTCCTCCACTACGCGGGCCGGGCTCAACATTGGAAACCTTGGCCCGGACCTGGCCCCCGGACCCAAGTGTGGGGGCCGGGCCGGGCCGGGCTGGGCCCGTGTTTATGGAGAATTTTTTTTGTGTGTAAAATATTAAAGATCAAGTATATGGATTTGTAATTTCATAACAATTGCAAAGAATAAAATTTCATAAATAATTGAAGTACATGAATAAATGAAGTACATGATTTAATAAATATGAAATTCTTAAATAAAATGAAGTACATGAATAAAATTTCGTACAAATTAGATCAAATTACAAATCAATGGAATTACTTGAATTTAAAGATCGAGATGGCCTCCACTTAGATTGAAGAGAAGACATTGGACTATTGTCGTGCACTTCAACTTAACCTAAATATAGAATCTCATCACCCTAAATTTCCCAATTAATTACAATATATTGAACAACATTTTAATATAAATTGACTAAATGTAATCGTTCATTCATCGCTACTTGTTGATCCAGCTCCAACTTGTGCTTCAAGTAAGTCTTGGGTCGTCTCTTCCACTTTCATCCAATCTTCGGCGCATACTAGCATCTCCAAATTTTTGACTATCAATCGGTTCCTACTCGGGCTCATTATCCTGCCACCAAGAGAAAAAGCACTTTCCGATGCAACAGTTGACACTGGTGTTGTTAGCAGATCTTTAGCCATACGAGATAGAATATTAAAAATTACTTCATTACTCTTCCAAAATTGTAACACATTTTCTACATCTTCAACTGCACTTTGTGCATTATACTAATTCAACTCATTTGGTGAATTGGTTCTTGGTTTTTTTGATTTAATAAGATTTAAAACACCAATACTAGCTTGACGCTTTCCTTTTTCTAATATGGAGGAAGAAGAAGAAGAAGAAGAAGAATCAATATTTTGTGTTTGTGTTTGTGTTTGAATAGTGTTAGATGAATAAATCCTATCATAAGAATCATATAACCTAGTCAAAATATTCTCAAATTTACGAGTAAAACCAACATGATCAAAATCTAGTATTGCACCGTGTGGGGCATAAGTGTAAAAAATTTCAATTAAATTTTTTGTACCATCTAATTCAATCATATGATTCATTACACTAGCTACACAATATAACATAGGAATTGGATGAAAATATTTCAAAAATTTAACATATGCCGCATTAACCATATCTCCAATAAAAGGGTCATTTTGCAAATCTTTAATTGTTGTCATCATAGTCACAATTTCAAGTAAAATACTACTAAATGTAGATGTATATGTTTTTGAAAATTGCAAAGTTGCATCGTTAAAAGGTTGTAAAAATTTATACAAACTATCGGCAAAAAACCAAAAATCATCATCTAACATACAATTTTGCATACCCATTGCGACACGAAAAATCTCTAAGTTTAAAACGATAATGAAGAACAACACCTAATAATTCAAAGGTAGAATTTCAACGATATCGTACATCTTTAGGAAAATGTCTACATACAATGCCCCTAAATTTACACCAATCATGAAAGGCTTGATAAATTGGACCACTCAATGTAATATAATGAACACAATCTCCGATTGCTTCTAGTTTATCATTTTCATATTTTAGTGCATCTTGTACACAAAGATTTAAAATGTGACAAGCACACCTAACATGAAAATTTTCGGATTCTATAAGATTTAAAGTAATTTTTAAACTCTCAATTACCTTAGTATTATTGGAGGCATTATCAAAATCAATAACAAACACTTTATCATAAATATAAAAATTATTACATGCTTCCATAATGTGTGTGGCTATAATTTCACCCTTATGTGGGTACCTAACATATCCAAAAGAAATTATTCTCTTTTGAAGTACCCAATCCGAATCTATCAAATGACATGTTACACACATCATTGGAACGCCGTTTACTCCTACCCACCCATCCGATGTCAATGAAACTCTAGTGTTTAGTGATTTTAGTGTTGCTATTAAAAAATCCTTAGTCTCATTGTAAACTAATTTACAATAACTCTTAACAACATTCCTAGCAATCTTTTTATAATGGAGATTGAAGGAGGATTGTACAAAAGTCTCTACATATTTTTTTTTTACCCAACGAATATGGCAATTCACCCCTAATTACTAATTTAGTCATTTCCCTACGAATGAGATCGTGATCATAGCTATGACTATCTACTTAACCGGTTTTAGGATGTATTTTTTGTTGTGTGAGATTATCTTTCAAAAATTGTGCTTGACATTTGCTTAAGTAACGTTGAAGTGTACCCATGCCCGATCCTATTTTAAACTTATATGGTGTTTGACACTTCTTACATATTTTAAGTCCTACACTCTTATCATTTTGTGAAGGGACAAAATTGAAATAATTGTGTACTTCGTAAGTAGTCCCTCTTGTTTTCCTTGAGGTTAGAGAAGGACCTTGTTCCGATGGTTGTGGTTCTACATGATCTTCTATTTCTATAGGATTTGAGTGTGTTTCATTCAAATCGGGAAAACTATCATAATTCATGAATGTTTCTTCACTATTTATATATGGGTTTGGAATGGAAGGAATGTGATGACTAGTAGATTCTTGACTACTATGTCTACCACCACCGTGTGATCGATTAGAGGCCATTTAACTATAAAAAACTAGTGTATGTAAAAATTAGAGAGAAAACAACGACTAAATGTATGGCAACTAATAATTAAAAACAAACAACAATCTATCTCAATTAAAAAATAACAACAATATCAAGAACTAGTGAGTGAGTAGTGTATGTTTCTTTTACCACTTTACCAAAATTAAAAATAAAATCTAAAAAAATGAGAGGAAGAAGATCAAGAAAACCCAAATTATATGAGAATAATGAATAATCAACTTTGTTAATTCTACAAATTAAAATTATACTAAAATACCATAAGAAAGTTAAGACTTGAGAACTAGGAGTAGAAGTAGTATTGATTGTTGTTATTGAATGTTGATGAGTTGATCAGTTGATTGTTGTTGATTTTCCTTCCTTCAATATGTAGAGAGATTTGATATTGATCACTTAAGAGAGTGTTGATCACCTAATTGTTGTTGTTGATTGGAGAAATAGTAGAGAGAATGAGAGATTTGAGTGAATTAGTGAAGAGAAATTAAAGAAATGGTATGGTATTTATAGAATATGTCATTTTTTTGATTTCCTAAAGTACCCCCAAAACTAGCAAGTATAAATCCGTTGGGGGGGGGGGCATTTTTATTTTTTTTTTCTTTCTGAAGAAAAAGAAAAAGAAAAAGGAAAAAAAAAAAAAAAAAAAAAAGCCAACGGTCGGCCCGGACCGGCCCAAGCCCGGGCGGTCCGGTTCAACCGGTCCCGGGCCTCAAGCGGACCGGGCCTAACCGTGCCAAATGCCAAAAACTTGGGACCGGCCAAGACCGGGTCTTATGGGGGCCGGGTTGCGGTTCAGCTCGGGTAGGAGAGGGGCCGGGCCCGGCCCGAGCTGGCCCGGACATGATGCCATCCCTAGATCAAAAGAACAAGCAGAGAACAACAAATTTGTACATCCATGGTTGGAGATTTCACAAACAGGTTTTTTTTAAAAATCTTACAATGATCTGCGACACTCTGGATTTGCCTGATATCCATAAAGGTTATCCGAACAGCAAATGTCAGGTACATAAACTGTATGATCGGCTCCAGGATAGTGTAAATTTCTCTGCCAGTGGAATCCTCAAGCTATGGGTGGAAATGGGATCTTCGGGACAATATAAGAAAAATCGGGAACTTGGCCCAAGCATTCTTCAAAACTATCCACTCCATCAGCTGCAGAATATGGGGAGGTGGACCCTCAGAACTTCCCAGCTTACTGCTGTCAGCCTGTTGAGGAACAATTTATCAGCAATACAATTCAAGTTTTCTTTGTAAGATATTGGGGTTTTTCTTTTTAGCAATTTAGCTTTTTCTTTGCTGCGATAATAAGATGGATCCTAGAGCACCAATCTATGAAAAATGTTAAAAAGTAAAAAGGTTTTATGAATCACAATAATGTCCGACCTTTGATAAGCCATGCTCCGGGAAGCCATAATTCTGGTTATAATCAGCAAATCCAGACAAGTCATCTGCGGACCAATCAGATAAACTTCCAGTCATAGGGACGCCAGAATATGCTGACCTGGCTGGACCGAAATAACCACCATCTTTGCTTATTTGGCTGGATAATACTTGGATTGCCTTCACCAGAAAATGCGTAATGATTTAGAAGGTGTTTCTGAAGCACTTCCAGCATTGTATTTGTCTGGTTGCTCCTTCGGGAAAGACGCAACTGGTTCTGTCAAAGACGGCCCTGAGTTTCCGGGGGCCTGAGGCTAACTCTCGAAAGCCCCCCCCCCCCCCCCCCCCCCCCCCCCCCCCCCCCTCCCCCCCCCCCCAAAAAAAAAAAAAAAAAATATATATATATATGTATACAAAAAATTTGGGGAAATGAAAGAAGAGGTTTTATTTTAAAAGTGGGTTTCGAATAATCGGGCTTAGGGTAAGGCCCGTAAGGGTTTCGAGTTTAAAATTGAATGTAGATTTCGTGTAACGCCCCGAATTCCCAAATACACTGAATTCGAGATGTTCTACAGGATCTTTTCACTTTCTTAGCACACTTTTACAGGGAAATTAAAACTTTTCATCATACATCAGAGATTACATCATAATTACATCTTTCTTTTGCACAGCGGAAGTAAAATACAACAATTAAGTACAAGTACAACAGCTTGATAAAATCTTTAAGCATCCAAATCCTCTTTAATCTTTAGCATAACATTTACCTGCATGTTAGACTGTGGGTACGTCAGTTTATTCAACCGATGATCATTATACACGGCCGTCCTCGCTTTGCCGGAAATAGTATAACTTAACATTTCATATTTAGCAAACACAAACTTGTCACATTTCAAACTAAATGGACTACCCTATTGATGTCGTGTTGTGATTGTGCACTTAGTCCTTAATGCAGTTAATTATATTACATGACACTAATGCACACTTGTTCGGATTCTATGCATCCCATACTACATAGGTCCGAGGGCAAGCCCTTATTCGTTCTTCATCTTGATAGGGTTCAATCCCCCGTTATGTCTTAAACTACTACTGTAACTACGGTAGTGTCTTAGATGTCCTATGATCTATGAGCCCATGTCCAGGCAGCCTGGAAGGGAATCCCACGCACTGTCACGACGCATCGAGCAGGCAACCTATGGACAATTCAGCCTCCGCCATGGAACAATGGCACCACCCATAGCCACTTGAACATCCCACGAGCGTCGCCACCGGGACGATAATTCCGGAGTAGCGCCCACGCACTGTCTTGACGCATCAAGCAGGTAACCTGTGAATCGCTCTCACACCGCTATCCGTTGGCCCTCATACTCGTGTTTTTCTTCTACTTTCATCACGTCTCCACTATGTACTAGTCCTTAGTTTTATATAAAAATCATGAACAAAATAATCACTAGAGTTAGCCTCTCCATCATCCGGACTTATTCATTCGTTTCAACATGACCAACCTTGGTCTAATTTCAATTCAATTCATTTTTCTCAATGCCGGGGAGACTTAGCTACTCTATTTCAAATTTCATTTCACAATCTTTAAGTCATAACCACTTTCATGTCACAATTTCATATTCTTTCTTATTCATGATTACTCTTTGTTCACAAGTCCATAGTGAAAACTTATAACTCATTAAAATCCATATTCATGGCCAACAATTTCATCAACATGATTTCTAAATTCCATAATCATACAATGGACTCATGCACTTTATAATTAACCACTCATACTTCACATTTTGCACAATATCCTCAAGTGAAAATTGAGAATATCATGTCACACCACAAAATTCTTTGTCAATTACTTTCTAATAAATTCATTTCAATATATCTTTATGAATTGAAAATTCCCATAAGTATGTGTCTTAGAACCATAGCTTTAATTATACTATTTGTTCACAAACTACATTATATTTTCTTCAAATAATACCCAACTCAATCCCATAAAATTCCTTGTATTTTTATGAAAATTACCATATTTTTCTCACATTTTTTGGACATCACAAACTCACAAAAAAAAATGTTTTTATAAAGTGCCAGGGGAAGGATTCGAACCCAGCACGGTAGAGAAGAAGGCCAGAGCACCCGCCAATAGGCCAACCGTGTGCTAGCGATTAGAAGAGGGTGAATTAGGTATAAGTGCTTTCGGTTCGCTGTTCATATACATATATATACAGCTAGGATAAAAAGATGGTGAGGCCGGGTTTCGAACCACGCCGCTCAGGGAAACCGAACACAGTCACCGACCGCCTGAGCCACTGGCTCAGGTTGTCACAGTATTGGGTTAAAACCTATTAGTTTCATATTCGCACTGTTTTAGAAACAACTCGACGTTCAAATCTATTTGGTTCATATTACCTCTATACAAACCACTGAAAAATTCCAGATTTAATCATCTTTATTTAATCTTCAAAACAGCAAGTATAAAATAAATTTTTGTACTAAAAACATAATTTTTCCACCCAAACTAATAATTTGTTTATTAAAACTAGCAAATCTTTTATTTTCGACATTGAAAAAAAAAAAAGGAAATCAATTGATCTTCTAATCTCTCTTTTATTCCCAAATTTTCCATGATAATTTACTGGTTATTAATCTATATTCACAACACATACAAATTTGGATTTTTCCCATACTCATATTAGCAAAAGAATTCATATAACACATGAATAGGTGAAACTCAACAATTACTAAGTTTGGTACATTTCTAATTTGATGACAACAAGCAATTCTTTGGTTCATTTATGCCACTTCATAACTCAAGCATTCAATATACTTTTCTATTCAAATTCCATAGTGTCAATATCTCAATCAATTGTCATGTTTCAACCACACAATTTACAAGCAATTAATGAAGATTTTCACACATCATACTAACCATTTTGCATCATTATTCAATTAACTAACAATCATAGAAAGTGCTTCATATAGTTTAATTTCATGCTAGCATTTCACATACACAATTAATCACATCATTCTAAACCATTCACATACTAACTTTTTAATTAGAGTGGACTCTTTATTAGTATTTTCCATGTATAGTGTTGTCAATATAACTAGCATGAATCCTATATTAGAAACATGAAATGTTTTACCCACCTTAATGGAGAGAAACACAAAAGCACAAGTCCTAGTAGATGAGAACACCTCCTCCTAGCCAAAAGAGTGCACCACTCCAAGCTCCCAAATCCTAGCCGAATGCTTCCCAAGCCGAATGCTTCCCAAGCCGAATGCTACCCTCCTTGGCCGAAAGCTCCAAGCAACCAAAAGAACCACACACTCTCTTATCTTTTATAATTCTCACAATTATATTACTATAGCTTTAGAAATTATACTTTGCATATGAAAAATTTGCCATGAGAAGGGGGGTATTTATACTAAAAAATGAGGGGAATGGAGGGCTAAGATCATCTTGGTGGTTGCAAAATGAAAGGCTTAGATCAAAGTAGGAGTTAGGAAAACTACCCACCTCCTTGAAACTACCCCCATGTTCTCCACACCAAAAATTCAATTTTCCCTCCAAAGAATGCTACCCGGCAAAGAATAGTGAGTGTGCATTGCACGTGTACGTGTAGTGCACGTGCATGCAACTAGGCCAAATTTGTACATTCTAAAATTGTATAAAAATAATTTTGTTTAAAAAAAGTCTTCTACATGACAAGTTTAATTAAAATTAATTAATTCATGGGCTTTCTTTTTGGGCCAAAAAATAATTTTATAAAAATAATTAAAATAAAAAATGCTTTTGGGCTTTTTAAGAAAAGGCTTTTTAATTAAATCAAAGAAGGCTTTTAAAGAAAGGCTTTTGTATTAAAATAATTTGAGAAGAATATATTAAATAATTATACACATTATGATAAAATAATCCAAACAGAATATTGCACGTGCACAACACGTGCAAAATAAATAATTTTTCATTAATTGAAAAATCAGGGTATTACAGCACTCCCTCCTTAGAATAGTTCCGTCCCCGGAACTACAATCAAGAGCGAGAGAAAAAACAAAATACAACACACACAACAAGAACAAAAGATACAAAAATACAATCAAGCAAAAAGCTCAGGATAGTCCTTCAACATCCTCTCCTCAGATTCCCAAGTAGCCTCTTCAACCAAGTGGTTTCTCCAGACTACCTTGACCATCGGTATCGTCTTATTCCTCAAGACTTTCTCCCTACGGTCAACAATCTCAACAGGAGACTCGATGTAATTCAGGTCTAACTGCAAACCTTCCGGCACTTCAGGCAAATGATGACTCGGGTCCGGAATATAACCTCTCAGCATAGACACATGAAAGACATTGTGCACCTGAGACAACTCTTCCGGTAACTCAAGCCGGTAAGCAGTTTTCCCGATCCTTTTCAATATCTTATACGGGCCTATAAACCTCGGGGCTAACTTCCCGCCTTTGCCAAAACGAACCACACCTTTACTGGGTGATACCTTCAGGAAGACGAAGTCACCAACCTCAAACTCAAGGTCCCTTCTCCGGTTGTCTGCATAGCTTTTCTGCCTGCTCTGAGCTTCCACCAACCTTTTCCTGATCAGATCAATCTTCTCAGAAGTCAGCTGTACAAGCTCAGGACCAAACAACTGACGCTCCCCTACTTCATACCAACACACAGGAGTCCTGCACTTCCTGCCATACAGAGCTTCGTACGGCGCCATCCCAATACTGGCCTGAAAACTGTTGTTGTAGGCGAACTCCACCAAGGGTAAATGCCTTTCCCAACTGCCTCCAAAGTCTAGTATACAACACCGCAGCATATCCTCAAGAATACGATTGACTCTCTCGGTCTGCCCATCGGTTTGCGGATGAAAAGCAGTGCTGAAATCCGTCTTGGTACCCAAAGCTGCCTGAAGACTCCTCCAGAAATGCGAAGTAAACCGCGCATCTCGATCAGACACAATGGTCGAAGGAACGCCATGAAGTCGGACAATCTCACCAACATACATCTCAGCCAACTTGTCCATCGAAGCAGTGAGTTTCATCGCCAAAAAGTGAGCGGACTTGGTAAGTCGATCGACTATAACCCAAATAGCATCATTGCCTTTAGGACTCTTAGGCAATCCCGTGATGAAATCCATACTGATGTTATCCCACTTCCATTCCGGAATAGGTAACGGCTGTAATAGACCTCCGGGTCTCTGATTTTCGGCTTTGACTTGCTGACAAACCTCACACTTCGCGACAAATTCAGCCACATCCCGCTTCAAACCTGACCACCAGAAATGCTGCTTGATGTCTTGTACATCTTAGTACTCCCAGGATGTACAGACAGAAGAGTAGCATGTGCCTCCTGAAGAATACTCTCTTTCAGGTCCGCCTGATTTGGAACGCACAGCCTGTCTCCGAACCACAGCACTCCATCCCTGATCTGAAAACCGGGCAACCTGCCAGCACCAACCTGCTCCTTCATCTCCAGAATATCAGCATCACCCTCCTGACTTGCAATGATCCTTGTATTCAGAGTAGGCTGAAGCCTCAGCTGAGCCAAAGATGCTCCCAATCCTTGCAAGACAACCTCAATCCCAGCTCGGTCCAGCTCCTCAATCAGATGCCTCTGAGTCGTAATCAAACAGGCCAAACTGCTCTTGCGGCTAAGTGCATCAGCAACAACATTAGCCTTTCCGGGATGATACATGATCTCAGGTCGCATATCCTCGAGCACTTCCAACCATCTCCGCTGCCTCAGATTGAGATCCCTCTGCTGATATATATACTTCAAGCTCTTGTGATCCGTGTACATATTCAACTTCTCACCGTACACGTAGTGCCTCGATTGCTTCAAAGCAAAAATAATCGCTGCCAACTCTAGATCATGAGTCGGGTAGTTTTTCTCATGCGGTCGTAGTTGCCTAGACCCATAAGCGATTACTCTTCCTTCTTGCATTAAGACACAACCAAGCCCCCGATGTGAAGCATCGCTATAAACATCATACTCAACACCAGCTCTAGGCAAAGCCAGGATAGGTGCAGTAGTCAGCCTATCTTTCAACTCCTGAAAACTCGCCTCACATTGCTCGGTCCACTTGAAGCTCACATTCTTCTTGGTCAGCCCTGTAAGCGGTACAGCTATCTGAGCATAACCTTGAATGAATCTCCGATAATACCCAGTCATCCCAAGGAAACTTCTGACTTCCTTCACTGTAGTAGGCCTCGCCCAATCTCTCACTGCCTCTATCTTCTGAGGGTCAGTTGCCACTCCCTCCTTAGAAAGGATGTGACCTAGGAATGCCACTTCAGATTTCCAGAAATCACACTTGGATAACTTGGCATACAACTGCTGCTCTTCCAACTTCTGCAAAACTGCTGCCAGATGCTCGGTGTGCTCCTCCTCAGACTTGGAGTACACGAGAATATCGTCGATAAACACCACGACGAAAGAATCAATAAACGGCCTCAGAACTCTGTTCATCAAGTCCATGAAGATTGCAGGTGCATTCGTCACTCCGAATGGCATAACTAAGAATTCGTAATGCCCATGCCGAGTTCTAAATGCAGTCTTATGCACATCTTCAGCTTTCACTCGAACTTGGTGGTAACCTGATCGAAGATCTATTTTGGAGAATACAGCTGCTCCTTGTAGACGATCGAACAAGTCATCAATTCGAGGAATCGGATACTTATTCTGAACAGTGACCTTATTCAGCTCCCGGTAATCGATACACATCCTCATCGATCCATCCTTCTTCTTAACCAAAAGCACTGGTGCTCCCCAAGGTGACGCACTAGGTTGAATAAAGCCTTTTCCCAATAGTTCCTCAATCTGCCGTTTCACCTCATCCTGTTCCACTGGAGCCATCCTATAAGGTGCCTTAGAAATGGGTGCACTTCCCGGTTGAACAGTGATGCTGAACTCTACATCACGATGCGGAGGTAACCCAGGAAAATCTTCCAAGAACACGGTCGGATAGTCCCGAACCACAGGAATCCCTTGCACTTCCACAGGAGTCTCTTCCTTGCGGATAGTTGCCACCAGCTTAGAACATTTCTGCTTCCCTTGGAACACGACTTCAGGTCCACCTGGAGCCTTCACTGTCACCGTCTTGGCCTTACACTCGATGCTTGCACTGTACACCGACATCCAATCAATGCCAATGATAACATCGACTCCCAAGATAGTCAGCTCGATCAGATCAATGCCAAAGATTCTATCCCCAATCACAATCTCGCAATCAGCATAATACCGATCAGTGGTTAAAGTTTCCCCTGACGGAGTAGCTACTGATAAGATCTTGCCTGGGAAAATCTTCGGTTCGACTCCCAACACTTTAGCAAACTTTGGAGACACAAAAGTATGAGAGGATCCAGTATCAAACAATACGACAGCTTTAATTCCATTAAGATAGAGTTCGCCTGTTACATAATATACACCATTACATAACAGCCTCACTAAACAAGGGAAAAGAAATGACAAAGACTCTAAACACCAGCCCTCGTACCAGAGATGACCTGATCTGCCTCCTCAGCATCAGCTTCTGTCAAGGCAAATACTCGCCCTGATTGGTACGGCCTCTTCCCAGCCTGCTGCGTTGGTGCGCCGCTATTACTGCGCTGAAGTTTGGGACAATGAGATCGGTAGTGTCCCGCTTCCCCACAGTTAAAGCAAGTCACCGCAGAAGGTCTCGCCACATTGTTTCCAGGTCCTCCAGCTACACTAACAGCGTTCGCCCCTGTCGGTTTGAACCTCTGTGCAGATGGTTGCCCCCTGAAACTCCCCGAATGTGCAGGCCTCTTACCAGACTGCCAGTTGTTCCTCCTGTTCTGAACAACTTGGAACTGCTCCATATCCGCCTCCGTCGCTGCCGCCCTCTTGACCAGCTTATCGAACCTCCTGATACCAAGGGGTATCATACGAGATCTCAAACTAGGCCTCAGACCATGCTCGAATTTGCGAGCTTTCTTGGCCTCATCCGCCACCAGTTCTGGAGCATACCTGGAGAGCTGAGTGAATTTGGTCTCATAGGCTCTCACTGACATGCTGCCTTGCTGAAGCGACAGGAACTCCATCGCCTTCTTCTCCTGGACGTCGGAGGGGAAATAATGGCTGCGGAACTCCTCCAGAAATTCCTCCCAACCAAACAACAGACCTCCCATGGTCCTCTTCACAGATTGCCACCAAACTGCTGCATCCTTCTCCAGCTGCAAGGTTGCCAACTTGACCTTGCTACCCTCCGGTGTCTCCAACACCTCGAAGATTGTCTCCACTTGCCGTATCCAGTTGTCAGCCGCATCTGGGTCTGACTTTCCCTCGAATACGGGTGGTTTCATTCTCTTGAACGATTCCACCAGCTTTATCGCCTCGGGCACTGGATTTGCCGGCCCCCTAGCTTGGTTCTGAGCCACTGCATTCAACGTCTGGTAGACCCTAGCAAGTTCAGTCTCCAGATCCAAACCTTCCCCATTCCTTGCTCCTCTTCTCGACATATTCTGATGCAAAAGATCCGTCAAATTCGAAGTATATAACAAGAATTTAAACCAACTTCTATTTCATTGAATTCCAAAAGTTTATACATTCGAATTTAAAAACATTTTTGACATCAGAACGGAAAGAAACAGAAGCTACAACACTCTAACTCCTACGGGTCCTCTTCGCTGCGCGAAGTTCTTCCCGCAGTTCATCAACCTCATCCTTCAGCACATCCGTTAGGTTCTTTTTCTTCTCAAGTTCCCAAATCCGATGGCTAAGAACAGAATAGTCAGCCCTCCGCTTCTCCAGCTGAGCCTCCAACAATCCAACTCTCTCCTTCAGGGTTTCCACTTGCCTCTGAAGAGAAGCCACAAGACCACTGGGAACTGGTACTTCCTCTTCGTCGGAAGAAGAATCATCAGATGAATCCGGAGGTGGGGTGATCTCTCGGGATTCAGGGTACTCCTCGTCATCAGAATCAGCTTGCCCAGGGTAGTACTCGTCCTCGGAATCTGCCTGTCCAGGATGGTACTCTTCCTCAATGATGTGCCAGTCGTTGCCTCCAGCAGGGTCGAAGTGATCAGCCATCTTAGAAATAGAGAGAAGAAGCATAAATCTTAGAGCAACACAAATGTAAGTCACTTACATTTAAATCTCTAGATTCAAACACACACTCTAATGTCCACTTCTAGGGTGTCGTTCCCTATAAATTTGTACAAGTGTGAAAGTGTAGAAAGCGTGGCTCTGATACCACTCTGTAACGCCCCGAATCCCAAATACACTGAATTCGAGATGTTCTACAGGATCTTTTCACTTTCTTAGCACACTTTTACAGGGAAATTAAAACTTTTCATCATACATCAGAGATTACATCATAATTACATCTTTCTTTTGCACAGCGGAAGTAAAATACAACAATTAAGTACAAGTACAACAGCTTGATAAAATCTTTAAGCATCCAAATCCTCTTTAATCTTTAGCATAACATTTACCTGCATGTTAGACTGTGGGTACGTCAGTTTATTCAACCGACGATCATTATACATGGCCGTCCTCGCTTTGCCGGAAATAGTATAACTTAACATTTCATATTTAGCAAACACAAACTTGTCACATTTCAAACTAAATGGACTACCCTATTGATGTCGTGTTGTGATTGTGCACTTAGTCCTTAATGCAGTTAATTATATTACATGACACTAATGCACACTTGTTCGGATTCTATGCATCCCATACTACATAGGTCCGAGGGCAAGCCCTTATTCGTTCTTCATCTTGATAGGGTTCAATCCCCCGTTATGTCTTAAACTACTACTGTAACTACGATAGTGTCTTAGATGTCCTATGATCTATGAGCCCATGTCCAGGCAGCCTGGAGGGGAATCCCACGCACTATCACGACGCATCGAGCAGGCAACCTATGGACAATTCAGCCTCCGCCATGGAACAATGGCACCACCCATAGCCACTCGAACATCCCACGAGCGTCGCCACCGGGACGATAATTCCGGAGTAGCGCCCACGCACTGTCTTGAGGCATCAAGCAGGCAACCTGTGAATCGCTCTCACACCGCTATCCGTTGGCCCTCATACTCGTGTTTTTCTTCTACTTTCATCACGTCTCCACTATGTACTAGTCCTTAGTTTTATATAAAAATCATGAACAAAATAATCACTAGAGTTAGCCTCTCCATCATCCGGACTTATTCATTCGTTTCAACATGACCAACCTTGGTCTAATTTCAATTCAATTCATTTTTCTCAATGCCGGGGAGACTTAGCTACTCTATTTCAAATTTCATTTCACAATCTTTAAGTCATAACCACTTTCATGTCACAATTTCATATTCTTTCTTATTCATGATTACTCTTTGTTCACAAGTCCATAGTGAAAACTTATAACTCATAAAAATCCATATTCATGGCCAACAATTTCATCAACATGATTTCTAAATTCCATAATCATACAATGGACTCATGCACTTTATAATTAACCACTCATACTTCACATTTTGCACAATATCCTCAAGTGAAAATTGATAATATCATGTCACACCACAAAATTCTTTGTCAATTACTTTCTAATAAATTCATTTCAATATATCTTTATGAATTGAAAATTCCCATAAGTATGTGTCTTAGAACCATAACTTTAATTATACTATTTGTTCACAAACTACATTATATTTTCTTCAAATAATACCCAACTCAATCCCATAAAATTCCTTGTATTTTTATGAAAATTACCATATTTTTCTCACATTTTTTGGACATCACAAACTCACAAAAAAAAATGTTTTTATAAAGTGCCAGGGGAAGGATTCGAACCCAGCACGGTAGAGAAGAAGGCCAGAGCACCCGTCAATAGGCCAACCGTGTGCTAGCGATTAGAAGAGGGTGAATTAGGTATAAGTGCTTTCGGTTCGCTGTTCATATACATATATATACAGCTAGGATAAAAAGATGGTGAGGCCGGGTTTCGAACCACGCCGCTCAGGGAAACCGAACACAGTCACCGACCGCCTGAGCCACTGGCTCAGGTCGTCACAGTATTGGGTTAAAACCTATTAGTTTCATATTCGCACTGTTTTAGAAACAACTCGACGTTCAAATCTATTTGGTTCATATTACCTCTATACAAACCACTGAAAAATTCCAGATTTAATCATCTTTATTTAATCTTCAAAACAGCAAGTATAAAATAAATTTTTGTACTAAAAACATAATTTTTCCACCCAAACTAATAATTTGTTTATTAAAACTAGCAAATCTTTTATTTTCGACATTGAAAAAAAAAAAAAAGGAAATCAATTGATCTTCTAATCTCTCTTTTATTCCCAAATTTTCCATGATAATTTACTGGTTATTAATCTATATTCACAACACATACAAATTTGGATTTTTCCCATACTCATATTAGCAAAAGAATTCATATAACACATGAATAGGTGAAACTCAACAATTACTAAGTTTGGTACATTTCTAATTTGATGACAACAAGCAATTCTTTGGTTCATTTATGCCACTTCATAACTCAAGCATTCAATATACTTTTCTATTCAAATTCCATAGTGTCAATATCTCAATCAATTGTCATGTTTCAACCACACAATTTACAAGCAATTAATGAAGATTTTCACACATCATACTAACCATTTTGCATCATTATTCAATTAACTAACAATCATAGAAAGTGCTTCATATAGTTTAATTTCATGCTAGCATTTCACATACACAATTAATCACATCATTCTAAACCATTCACATACTAACTTTTTAATTAGAGTGGACTCTTATTAGTATTTTCCATGTATAGTGTTGTCAATATAACTAGCATGAATCCTATATTAGAAACATGAAATGTTTTACCCACCTTAATGGAGAGAAACACAAAAGCACAAGTCCTAGTAGATGAGAAGACCTCCTCCTAGCCAAAAGAGTGCACCACTCCAAGCTCCCAAATCCTAGCCGAATGCTTCCCAAGCCGAATGCTTCCTAAGCCAAATGCTACCCTCCTTGGCCGAAAGCTCCAAGCAACCAAAAGAACCACACACTCTCTTATCTTTTATAATTCTCACAATTATATTACTATAGCTTTAGAAATTATACTTTGCATATGAAAAATTTGCCATGAGAAGGGGGGTATTTATACTAAAAAATGAGGGGAATGGAGGGCTAAGATCATCTTGGTGGTTGCAAAATGAAAGGCTTAGATCAAAGTAGGAGTTAGGAAAACTACCCACCTCCTTGAAACTACCCCCATGTTCTCCACACCAAAAATTCAATTTTCCCTCCAAAGAATGCAACCGGCCAAGAATAGTGAGTGTGCATTGCACGTGTACGTGTAGTGCACGTGTATGCAACTAGGCCAAATTTGTACATTCTAAAATTGTATAAAAATAATTTTGTTTAAAAAAAGTCTTCTACATGACAAGTTTAATTAAAATTAATTAATTCATGGGCTTTCTTTTTGGGCCAAAAAATAATTTTATAAAAATAATTAAAATAAAAAATGCTTTTGGGCTTTTTAAGAAAAGGCTTTTTAATTAAATCAAAGAAGGCTTTTAAAGAAAGGCTTTTGTATTAAAATAATTTGAGAAGAATATATTAAATAATTATACACATTATGATAAAATAATCCAAACAGAATATTGCACGTGCACAACACGTGCAAAATAAATAATTTTTCATTAATTGAAAAATCAGGGTATTACATTTCGGGTTTGAGTTTATATTGATTTAAATGTGCATTTGTTTTAAATTACCCAAATTTAAAGTCTCAAATTCAATTTAAGTTTTCAAGGCTAAACCCAAATAATTTTAAAAATAACCTTAAAGGGTCAAATAATTATTTTTGGAGCCTCTAATAATAGTATTTTTTTAACGCGCAAAATACGTGCTTATATTTACAAGGGAATTACAAATTTGAAGGCCCTAAAATCGCAAAAAACATCGAGGGCAGCCCCCTCACCCGCCTCAAGGGTGGGGCCAGCCCTGGATTCCGTGGACTCAAGGCCCATTTGCACACCAGTTAGAAGAAATCTGTGGTGCGCGGAAACAAAACAGTTTGCAGTTTGTATGTATGTATGGCAACATGGCAATTTCTGCAGAACAAAGCACGGTCTTCGGTCTTCTGAGCAAAAGAAATTACCACAACCTTCCTGGAAGAAAAAACAGAGATGACCATATGAGAAGGTATTGGAGAGAAAATAACTTCACTAACTAAGAAAACTAGTAATTTACACGTGCAGTGCTTGTCTTAATAAATATATATTTTTTAAAATAAAAATTTCGACGTAGTCTGGTCTCGACTTGAGATCACTTTTATATTAGTTTTGCATAGACAATGTGTTGAAAACTGATTTGGGAAAAATAATTATTATTCTTGTTGTTCATTCTTTACTGTATACATCTATGTATAAGGATTACATTCTTGAAGGAGAAAAAAGGAGATTGAAAGAAGCTTGAGGGTTGAGAGATTTGGGAAATCTGTTTCTTATGGATAAGGAAACAGAATATACATATTGATACTTTCTACATTTCAACACTCCCCCTCAAGTTGGTGCATAGATATTGATCATGCCCAACTTGTCAACAAATTTCAAGAAGAACCGACTCGAAACTGCCTTGGTCAGGATATCTGCGAGCTGGTCTTTTGACTTCACTTTAGATATCTCAATGACTTTCTCATCCAATTTTTTCTTGATGAAGAATCTATCTACCTCTACATGTTTCGTCCTATCATGTTGAACTAGATTGGCGGCAATATCACATGCTGCTTGAATGTCACAATACACCTTCATAGGTTCATTCGGACCACGGCCTAAGTCCTGCAACAAGAGTTGCAGCCATAAAGCTTCCGCTATACATAGAGCTACTCTGCGATACTCAGCCTCTGCACTAGAGCGTGCAACAACATTTTGCTTCTTACTCCTCCATGTAACTAGATTTCCTCCAGCAAATGTGAAATATCCTGAAGTAGAGTGCCTGTCAATTATAGATCCTGCCCAATCAGCATAAGTATATGCCTCAACCTTCAAGTGACCATGTTTCGCAAATAGGACCCCCTTTCCTGGAGCAGACTTAATATATCTCAGAATTCTCATCACTATATCCATGTGGTGTTCCAGAGGTGCAGGCATAAATTGACTTACCACACTTAAAGCATTTGATAAATCTGGCCGTGTATGGGCAAGATACATCAGTCATTCAACCAATCTCTGATATCATTCCTTATCACAAGGCACATGATCAGATTCGTTGCAAAGTTTCAGTCCTTCTTCTAACGGTGTACCAATCGGCTGACAAGTAGACATTCCAGTTTCCTTCAATAAATCGAGTGCATACTTTCTTTGAGATAGAAATATACCATTTCTTGAACGAGAAACTTCAATACTAAGGAAATATCTCAAAGAGCCAAGATCCTTCATTTCGAACTCTTGTGACAAGTAGCTCTTTAATGCCATTCTCTCCTCAGAATCATTCCCAGTTACTATCATGTCATCGACATATATAATGAGAGCAATAATCTTACCTTCTTTCCTTTTCAGGAATAGGGTATGATCTGAATTACTCTGATAATATCCGAATGTCCTTATTAATTTTGTAAACCTCCCAAACCAAGCTCTTGGCAATTGTTTGAGACCATATAGCACCTTCCTCAGCCGACACACTTTATTACTGTGTTGGACTAGTCTATTTGATCCTGGCGGTAGATCCATATAAACCTCTTCTGTCAATTTCTCATGCAGAAATGTATTCTTCACATCAAATTGTTCCAACGACCAGTCAAGATTTGCAGCAAGTGACAGTATAACTCAAACAGTGTTGAACTTTGCCACAGGTGCAAATGTTTCATCATAATCAATTCCATAAGTTTGAGTGTACACTTTGGCAACCAGCCTTGCCTTATACCGCTCTATCGAACCATCTGACTTATATTTCACTATATAAATCCATCTGCATCCTACCGGCTTCTTCTCTGCTGGCAGTTCGACTATCTCCCAAGTTCCATTCTTCTTCAAGGACTTCATTTCCTCATCCATAGCTGCTTTCCACCTTGGATCGGCTAAGGTTTCATGCACACTGTTAGGAATAGATACAACAGATAATTGATTTACAAATGACTTATTTGATTCAGACAATCGGTGAGTGGACACATAATGACTCATGAGATACTTGACTTTACTAGTGGGATTAGGCTCATAAGTGGGAGTTTTCTTCTTGGAGCATCGAACAGTGATGATAATTGGTTTTGGGGTTCTGCTGGGGGTAGAGATAGATCTGATGGTACTGGTGGTGGAGATGGTTCAAATGGTGCTCGTGGTGGAGATGGTTCAGATGGTGCTGGTGGTGGAGATGGCTCATCTTCATAGAGGATCGGCACTGACTGTAGTTCTTCATGGAAATTTTTTTTCTCAACCAAGTCTTCATTCGAGTGATCGTCACTACTTACATTCTGATTTTCTTTCCTTATATCCGATTGTTTAGTCTGAATAGTAACCACTTCATCATAGGCAAGAGTTTGAACTTCACTTCGGTACTTCCCATGAAGTTCAATCTCAGAGGAAAAATACATCTCGTCTTTATGGAAAACAACATTCATAGTCACAAACATCTATTGAGTTGGCGGGTGATAGCACCGATACCCTTTCTTATTCTGTGCATATCCACGAAAACACAGCGAACAGCTCGAGGAGTTAACTTATTGCGTTCATGTTGATGAAGATGAACAAATGCAACACACCCAAACACACGAGGTGGCAAGTTGATGACTTTTGATGCATTCACAGCTTCAGTTAATGCTTGAAATGGTGTGAGGAAGTTTAGGATATTAGAAGGAACTCAGTTGATTAAGTATGCAGCAGAAGCAAGGGTTTCTCCCTAATAAATGAGTGGCATACTTCTATGGATGAGAGAAGCACGGACCACTTCGAGCAAGTATCTATTTTTCCTTTCTGCAACCTCATTCTTTTGAGGTGTATATGAGCATGTAGTCTGGTGAATAATTCTGTGTTCCACCAAATATTGTTGCAGATTCGAACTCAGGTACTCTCCGCCATTATCATTCCTAAGAACTTGAATCTGTGATTTATATTGAATCATAACATGCTTGTGAAATTTCTGAAACAGGCCATTAACTTCACTTTTCGATTTCATCAAACAAATCTAGGTCATACGGGTACAGTCATCAATAAAGGTCACAAACCATTTGGCTCCTCCAAATGTAGTGGTTTTGGATGGACCCCAAACATCAGAATGAATAATCATAAATGGAAGGGAGCTTCTACTTGGACTTGGAGGAAAAGAGACACGGTGACCTTTTGCGAGTTCACACACATCACACCGAAAGGCAGATATATCCAACTTCAAAAATAAACTTAGAAATAATTTCTTCAAATAATCAAAAGAAGCATGCTCTAGACGTTGATGCCATAGCCATATATCTCATTTCTTCTTCTCATTTTTGGATCCTTCCATACTTAGAGTTTGAGTCAACTTGCTTGAATTTTCAGATTCTAAATTCAGGTAATAGAGCTTCCCGTGTCTAACCCCATAACCAATCGTCTTGCATATCCGAATATCCTTAAACACACAATGTGAAAGCCAAAAGACTACAATACAATGTAAGGTAGTAGTTTTGAGCAACAGATAATAGGTTAAAATTCAAGGATGGCACAACTAGGTCAGTATCTAAGGTTAGGTTGTTTGTGAAATGTGTGGTACCCTCGCCAGTAACAGTGGCAAGATCACCATTGGCAGTGGACACAGTTGATTTGGTGGATAGTTGAAAATTTTGAACTTGTCTAGAATCAAAAGTCATATGGTCGGTAGCACCCGAATCAATTATCCATGCATTATTCATAACAGAAGCAGAAATATTAAATACCTTACCCTCATTATTTGCAGCTGTGACTAATGTAGAGGCGAGTCCAATACTCTTCTCAGCTCCATCAGTTTGTTCCTTGGTAGTGGCATAAGAAAAACAACGGATCTAATCTTCAGCAACCAATAGAAAACGACACAACTTGGCCAAAAACAGCAACTAGCAACACAACAAACATCACCCTTTGATAGAATAGCTCCTTTTAGATCCGATCTGGATCAAATCTAAGAGGCCGAACACCAAACAACAACAGCAACTCAACAGAGCAATTCTTCAATCAAAAAACATATCTGAATAGGTCTGAATCATCAAACAGTGATGACCACAAAGGGGATCGGGGTCGACGGCACTAGATCTTACCAAACAACAACGGAACTGGATCGAAATCAGATCAGAACTGTTCGCCAAATCAGTGATGACCACAAAAGGGATCGGGGTCGACGGCACTAGACCTTACCAAACAACAACAACAATGGAACTGGATCGAAATTAGATTAGATCCGTTTGCCAAATCAGATCAAGAGATCGGGGCATTGCTGACATTGGAGAGGGTGTTCGGATGGCGGTCGACTGAGGGGTGTTCGGAGTGAGGGGCAGCGGTAGGAGGGTGGCAGGCGACCGGGGATGGATGAAGATACTCGGGGTGGTGGATGATAGCGGTGAACGAAGGAAGGAGACGAAGGTCGATGTCTGTGACTTCGGGACGACGGGTGGACGACGGGTGGATGTGGCTTCGAGATTGGGGGCGACGAGGACCTGGATGACAACGGGTGAATGACGATCAGAGCGGCATGCTGTTGTCGACTGGCGGTGTGCTAGAGCTCGGGAGGGAGAAGGTCAGAGCGGGGGTGCGGTTCAGGACGTCGACGGGAGAGGGAGGCTCGACGGAGGGGTGGTTCGACGAGAAGGGGGGGCTCGCCGGAGATTGACAGAGAATGGTCGGGAAGTTCGGGGAGTTCAGGGATGTCGGGGTTTGGTCGGGATCGGGTCGGAATGGAGGTATCAGATCCGATCACCTCCTTCTCTTCTTCTTCTTCTTCAACTAGCCTAGATCTGGTTAGGCTCTGATACCATGTTGAAAACTGATTTGGGAAAAATAATTATTATTCTTGTTATTCATTCTTTACTGTATACATCTATATATAAGGATTACATTCTTGGAGGAGAAGAAAGGAGATTGAGAGAAAATTGACGGAAATCTGTTTCCTATAGATAAGGAAACAAAATATACATATTAGTGCTTACTACATTTCAACACAATGCACGTCTTAACAACCTTTTTTTAAAATAAAAATTCTGAGTAGTGAGGACTCGAACATGAAACCTCCTTCATATTAGTTATGTATGTGCATCACACGCGTTGATAGATTGACAAATGACACTAAGACATTCTCCTATTATAATATTAGAGATAATAAGTACTTTACTAGTATTGTCATGATTTCATTGCCTATGCACTTGTTCAGGAGAATCAAAACCTCCAACATAATCCTTAATTTGCAGCTACATGCTGCTTGATAATCAACTCAATTGGAGCACCTTCCACATCTCAATCATAATGACATACAAGTAGCTGACGAGGTACTGACGCTGTTCTATGTTTTTTTTTTTGGGGGTGCATCCATAAACAAAGAAAATAGAAACTACTAATGCCACATGGAGATTAATGAACATGCACTTTTGGGTTCTCCAAACTATAGTATGATTATAACAGTACTAACAGATTACTGCACCTAATCCAATTTAGCATAAATGATTAAGTTTGGGAAGTTCTCAATGGCCTAGTCTAATAAGCTCCAATAATAGCACCATTTTCTAGTAATCATCCATTGGATACTAACCGAAAAAATAACCAAGATGTAATCAAACTAGCTGTATGCTCAGTATTTACAGACTTCATCAGAAAACTCAAATCTAGAAGTGCAATGAAGGAAGAAGAAAACAGTGCAATTGGCAATATCACACAATAGTGACAACACTTGCTTAAAAAAAATTGAAAAGTATTATTCCTAAATAGAAGAATACTGCATCAATTTTAGCTTATAGTTTAACTAATCAAGTTTCACATTAACAAGATCCTGTGTTTAGTGACACTAAACAAAGCCAGACTTCTAGATGTTACTTAACATGTATAAAAGTTACACAGTTTCTTTCCAGTTTTACTCTGTTTTGACAACAACAACTACGACAACAAAAAAAATACTTGCATTAGAGTTTCATGTTTATCAATTTAGTAGTGCGTAACTTGTGCTTCAGTGATAAAAGTCTGAACATATCTAGACATGGTTTCCATTCAAAGTGATTAACACTCAACATTAGCATAAACCAAAAATGGAAATCTAAATTAGAGATGCAAAATGGGCCGGGCCGGGCGGATCTGGCCCTCTATGTAGCAGGCCTAGGCCCAGCCCAGGCAAAGCCCTATGGGCCTTCTCCAGGGCCGGGCCGGGCCAAAGCTCTCTTGTTTGTAATTTTATGAAGCTCATATCCGGCCCTTAGGCCGGGCAAGTGAAAAGACTAGGCCAAAGTCCAAGTGAAAATTATATGATATATATAGAGAGAGAGAAATCTTCGGTTGCACACTATTTTGGTGAGCACTACTTTGGTGATGGATGGGCAAATGAACTTCAAATTACTTGATTTTTTATTGTTAGGCTATCTTAGGCATATAGAACAATATGAGCAGTTCGGATTTTTCATAGGGTCTCTAGTTCGTGAGTGTTCACGGAGTGCTCACCAAAAATAGTGTGCAACCGAAGGGGACTATATATATATATATATATATATATATACTAGTCAATAACTAACCATTTTTTACCTACTTCTGTTAAAAGATTTAAAGATTCTATATTCCAATAATCTCAAACTTGCTAGTTGTTTGACTCATTAGGTAATACTTGATAGGTCATCCTCCTTTATCTGGGGTTAGGACCGACCGCCACATAGAGTGAATGTCAATACTATACCAGCGAAGTTACCTATGTAATATTAATAAATTAATTTTTTTTGTAATTATATTACTATAATAGAAAATAACTACTTGAATAATGGATACTTACTATTATTATAATTGTGATTTATAGTAACTATAATTTGCAAATATAATTGTAATAATTTTGTAATAGCTATAGAACTATTATACAACTATGCATGCAGAAGCTAGTAGATAGATTAAAATTAATTTGAATTATTATACAACTCATGGAAGAATTAATTTGAGCTAAAATAGTATAAAATTAAACAAACTTATATATGAATGGGCTAAAGCTCTAGATTTTGGGTCGGGCCGGGCCGAGCTTCACACTCAAGATACAAGCCTAGCCCTCATGCACCATGGGTCGGGCCGGGTCAGGGCTCAACAGGCCTTTGGATGGGCTTGGGCTTTTGGGCCTTTTTACATCCCTAATCCAAATTCCCTCAATCCCATAGTAAGGGGATGATGCAAGTGTGGATTGAACCCCTGACCTCTTACTCACTAGCTAAGAGGCTTACTACTAGACCACGGTGATTACCATTGTTCATTTATATTGGGAGTGCCACTTTTTATCATGCTATAAAACTCATGATCACCATATATGACACCCTGAACCCGAGCACATACGAATTGGAGATGTTAGCCAACAATTAATAAGAAATTATCCTATAAATTATCTTCTCAAATGCAACTATTCTCACTAATAACATATACTCGACAAATAGTAAAATATCCATCATTCATAATTCTCGTCTTTATTAAAATATAAACAAGAATACATACTAATAGCTACTAAAATCTTACAACCTTCAACCTGAAAAATCAATGGCTCCACGATCTACACCCTAATCCTGCAAATGAACTCTGGTGTGGGTAAGCTTTCGCCTAGTGAGTTCAAAATATATCCAAAACTTATAAAAACTAAAAAAATAAACTTCAAATATAAATCCTCTTACAACATATAAATTCAACATCAATTCTTCACTTATAAAATACAATATGCACATTGTAAATCTAATTTCATGTATTGAAATTTAAGCATGTCCACATCTCAATGTGATCAATGCATCATAATTCGATTGACAAGGCATACCACACTATCGTCCATGGTTAGAACAAACAAATTGTTCAAATCTCATCACTCATGGAGTGGACACATTGAGAGCCAATGATTACTTAGATACCCACATGTTCCAGTATATTGACATGTGATGCATAAAACACTTAGAACTCTTTAACGAATTTCAAAATCGTAAATTTTCATATCAAATCTATAAACTTCATAAAAAATATATGCATCACAACTTAAGATCATATGACAAAAACTTGATGCACGAAAATAAAGTTATTCGCATAATCAACAACTTCGTCCACAAATATAAAATCTCAACTACAATTACAAAAATATCAAAAGAAACATGAATAACTTATTGCAAAACTTTCAATAGCATTCGCATCAATTCATATATATTAAAAACAAAATTTTGTCAATAATTTATATACATAACTAGAATCACGAAAAAAACTAAATTGCCAACACAATGCATAAATCACACTAATCATTAAAGAAATCAAATAAAAAGCAAGGCATACTGTCACGTCCCGCTTCCCAAAAAGAGAATATGGAATACGGATACGTGACTAAGTCCAGCGAATGGTTTTCATCATCCATAAGCTGTCAGGAATCTTTACTACATCTCACAAGAATAATCAGAGTCAGAAGCAAGAAAAATCAACCAAGCATGCATATATGAATCAATACCAACAGAATTACTTGAAACAAAATATATTAATCTCAAATAAATTAGATCTGAATAAGTCAATAATTCTGGGTCACATTGCCCAAATACAAAATAAATCCAAGTATCAAATACAATTGTTCAAATAGCAACAGGAACTAATAATAGCAAAAACTTCAACAACTAATATGTTAGATCACCTACACCCTCTGGCAGCTGATCACCCTGATCTGCAATTTAAATAATTACAAGAAGAAGAAAAGAAAAACAAACTTCCGTTAATGCAAGTTACGGACTGCTTGTAGTGCAGGATGCAAGTCAAGGATAAAAGAAACAGATATAAAATAACAGCAGAACAAACATAGCATAGTATAGGCATGTCAACAGAACAGGATAACTAACATGAATCAAGAAACAAAATCAAGTAACATGATATACTAACAGGTGTAGGTAACTTGTATCAAGTGTCAAGTGTCAGATGGTATGCAGACAGGTATACAGATAACAGATGTCAAGTAGCATGGAACATTCGGAAAGATAATAGATGTCAGATACAGATACATGTAACAGATGTCATGTATGTCGTGAGGCAACTATGGTCGAATCAACACAATAGAGACAATATATAACAGAGGATTCACACATGAATTGTCTCTAGAACCCAACTACACTACAGATGGTATTTAGTACTTGTATTACATAAAGAAAAGAATACAAGTTACTTGCCTTAACCGATGATGAAACGATGATGAACAAGAATAACGAGAACGGATCCTCGGAACACGAACTCAACGAGCGAACAAAATCACGAACAAAAACCACGAACCAAACTCACGAACAACGAACCAAACACAAACACAAGGAACTTCGAACCAAACCAACACGTGCAAACACTCGCACGTGCAAACAAAGAGAGAGCGAACGGGGAAGACGATGGCAACGGCAGCGGCACTATTGCTGCCGTCGGTGCTACTGCCTGGCTGAGCCACGAGGAGGGGAACCAGGGGGTGACACCGGCAGTTGTGTGCGGCACGTCGACGGAGGGACACCGTACAGGGGGTGCGCTGGTTGTTGTAGATGCCACGGCTGTCTGCAGTCGCGTGTAGTGCTCGGGAGGAGCAGGACGACGGAAGGGGAGCGAGGGGGATGGTCGGGAGAGATGGACGTAGGGAGAGGGTATGGCATAGAGGCAGGGGGTCGGGATATGGTAGAGGCAGCTAGGCTGTAGTATGGAGAAGATGAACAGGTGTATAGGTTTAAATATGCAATGGAGTTAAGGTTTTATGGCTGAAGGGTGATCAGGTTTGGGCCATACATGTTTCGGGTTGTGTAGTAGGTTTGGTTAGTTTAGGTGGATATAGTTAACAGGGTATGGGTAATGATTAAACGGGTTTGGGTTTTGGGTTAAGGAAGAAAAAAAATAGATCCAACAAAAATGAGATGGCACAAATTGGATAAATAAATAGGGTATGACCAAACAAAATGACGGGGATAAAAAATAAGAGCTCGATCAAATAGAGACGACACAAAAAAGAGACAATAGGATCAAGAAGATCAAATAAAAAATGACAGAACCAATAAATGAATACATTGAAAATAAAAATCTAATATATGGTCCAAAGAGAGATACAATGAGAGAAAATACATGGGAAAAGAAAATATACTCAAAATACAGAAAATGGATAAACAGGGGTTACACATACGAATCACCACTCACTTTAGCCAAGAAATCTATGATTATGTCTAACTTTTCGATATTAACGACATCCTCAACCAACCCTTTCTTTTCATGCTTCCCTTCACCATTGTCCATCATCATCATTAGCATCATCTTCATCATCGTCCTCTCTCTCACTCTCTCTCTCTCTCTCTCTTTCTCTCTCTCTCTCGTTTCTTTCTTTCTTTCGTTCTTTTTTATCTTTTCTTGTTTTTAACGACCATAGGAAGAAAAAGAAGTGAGAGGGAGAGAAACCTAGTTCCTTTTTTTTAAAAATAAAACTTCATAAATTCAAATTTACAACCCAATCATCAGATTTATAATATAGCACATAACCCCAAAATAATTGATATTTAATAATCAATCCAAAAAATCATAATATTGAATTTCGATAAGTACCAGAAAAATTGGGGTAATGCATCATACATTTTATTTAATTAATTAAGTGAGTGGAGGCTTAAAGGTTGGTTAGAGGGTCAATTACAAAATTGTAAACATTAAGTCAATTAATTCCGCTTAGAGGGTCAATGACAATATTGTAAGAGGGGCATGATACACATTAAGACAATTATGGCTTAG
The DNA here is from genome assembly GCA_017893485.1 of Hemerocallis citrina. Lineage (NCBI taxonomy): Eukaryota > Viridiplantae > Streptophyta > Magnoliopsida > Asparagales > Asphodelaceae > Hemerocallis > Hemerocallis citrina. The sequence continues at coordinate 227,076,694 of CM030364.1, read as the reverse complement.
CTAACCTCTACTTCAATAAGGTTTAGTCCCAAACTAACCTCAACGTTGTTCTGCCACTAAATACCGGCATGGTTCACCCCACTTTGCTAAAGAGTCACAATGATAAGTACAAGATTTCGAGCGAGGAGCTCAAGGAGTAGAGGTTCAGATTATTGGAAGCAGCACAGGAAAGGGTTTGCGTTCAATGTAGTCAACACTAATATGAATGCTCATGCTCTTTTTCATTGAAAGGAGGTAGATATACATATGATGCTTGTTAGGTCAAAATCACGGAATTAGATAATGATCCAACAACTTGTTCTTCGTCAGAGAGTTTGTCAAAATAAGTCGGATTTGCAACAAGTAGAAAATTTATTTCTATTATAAAAGCAAGAATAAATCTGTCCAGCAAATATCTGGACTGTAGATCTAATCTAATATTTATATGCTACATTAAATCTTAACCATCCAACCTCCTAATTTAGTTTCCACTTAAAATCCCTAATACCCAGCCACCGTTCTTTTTCTCTCTTCTATATACAGTCCCCATCAAACCCTAAAAACCTAACAGAGAACCACGATCCCCAATTCAAAAAAAAAACAAAAACAAAAACAAAAACAAAAACAAAACAAAACATAACAAAACAAAACAAAAAAAGAAACTGAGAGAGAAGAAGAGAAGCAGCAAACCCCATTGGCCTCCCCATTGCCTCGATCCTGCGCACTGCATCGATGCCAGCCGTGCCTGCATCCAATGCCTGACGCCAACAACAACCTGATCCCGATCACCCTTGGTATCCTCCTTCAAAAAATCTTGGGTCATACTGCCCAAACACAAAGGATCCAAGTAACAGATACATTGTTCAAAATGAGCAACAGGAAATAAATGAAGATAACAAAAGCTCCAGCCAACTAGAACTTTAGATCATATACTCCATCGGGTAGCTGATAACCAAAATCTGTAATTTGACAATTTGCTGGAAGAAGGAAAAAGAAACAAGATTCCCATCAGTGCAAGTTACGAGCTGCTTGTAATGCAGGATACAACTACATGAGGAGAAATCACAAATACAAAATAACAGCAGGAATAAACAAGCATGATATAAGTGTGTCGACAGAAATGCAATATCTAACATGAATCAGACAAACACAATCAACTAGCATGGTATAATAACAGGTACATGTAACATGTATCAAGTGTCAAGCTAATAGGTAAACATGTAAACAAGTGACAGGTAAACAGGTAACAGGTATGCAGGTAAACAGGTACAAGTACAGGTATCATGTAACAGGTTATGTCAAGTCTTGTATTATTACTATCTAGGTAGCACTTCATGCAACCCACCCTATATGGTTGCTACATTCAAACAGTTTCGCTTTAGATTTCGTAGTGTTGTCCATAGGGCAGTGTACTCAGGGATCAGGATATCAGGAATAATAGGTAGAACCTAGTGGTTCTCTTCCGAGTACACCTTCCTATAGGGAAGTATGCAGTCAGGTACAGGAAACAGGCAGAACCTAGTGGTTCTCTTCTGAGTATATCTTCCTATAGGGAAGCATGCAATCAGGTACAGGTAAACATGATCGTGAATTATATAGTTATGAACACGTAACAGGCAGGACACATGTCCTCTTCTCAGTACACATTTCTATATTTTTCACTACTAGATCTTTCCCTTAACCCTGGCTTGGTTATTTTATGATTATTAGCAAACAGGCATGTATGTGTCGCAAACAGGTCAAGAGTAACATGATATGAAAAAGTAACAGGTTCAGGTTGTAAGATAAATATGTACAGGTGAATGATAACTCATAATAGGATACTACAACGACAATTCAAGTTCAGGACAGTAAGACACTACTGTACTAAAACAGAGATTCCCGTTGCTAAAAAAGTGCAAATCTGGATCCGTCGAAGAATCTGAAAAATAGAACCCCTTCCGAATCCAGGTAAAATATATAAGTCATATATTAATTCACAACATCATAACTCAAAACAGGTTTGAATCCAGAAACTACGTTAAGCCAGAATCAGTAAATCGAATTTACAGTCAGGAAAACAGCATCAAAACAACTCAAATAAATCCAGCAAAAATCTGGAGTATTTCTCTACATGTCTAGTATCAAAATATAAAGTTTCAAAATTTTCCAGTAAGATTAACTTGGCCAACGAAATTCAGAAAATATCAAGAAACGATAGTTTGGCAAATCTGGAATTCCCGACACTGCTATACGAAAACTGTAATATCTCGCAAACCGTGAAACGAAATCCAAATCCGCCAAAGGGAGATGAAAATAGACAAAATAAGCTAACTTTCATATTTCATAAATATGTTTATACAGGAAACGGAATTAGGGTGAAAATACAAATCTTTACAGAACAGCGAGCAAAATCCAACAAGTATAGTCTTTATAAACAAGCATGAAATGGTATATAAAACTTATCAATAAAATTCACCAAAATTTTGGATAATCCCTAAATAGATATAAAAATACTGACCAAAATTTCAGATCAAAATAATATGCTTAGTACTAGTATCAAAATAGTTTAGTCATCGAAATCATCAAGAAACGAAATCTGGAAATATAATACACCTCTGAAGTAAAACAATCATATCTCACACATATGAAAACGAAATTGACCAAAGTCAGAGATTTTGGAAAGAAGACGGATTTCTCAAAAAATCATGTTTAATACTGAAATTAAGATACTGATCTTAATATTGTCCATAATAGCAATCAAAACTGATCATCGACAAAATACAAATATTCCTCTTAACAACAAATCAACATACAGTATACGAAACTCGTTCCAAATACAATCAAACATGTTATAGAGTCTAATAGGTGTCCAAACAACATGAAATAGGGTATATAACATGTCCATAATAAGTATATCACATGGATCCAACCAAACACAATTTTTCATAATTGTCTCACAAATATAATCACATCAAGAACGGTCAAAACCTAAGTTGTTTCATGTCAAATTTGTGTCGTGAGGCAACTATGGCCAATAGCACTATAGGGACAATACCCATCAAAGATAACACACACACGAGTTGTCTTTAGAACCCAACTACACTACAAGGGGAATTTAGTACTTGTATATGCGAAGGAATTTAATACAAGTTACTTGCCTGAAAGACGACGACAGAAACGAAGCAAAGAGCAAGAATAATGGGAACGGATTTCCGGGCACAAACACAAAATCAAGAGCGGATGAACACGAACAAGATGAACAAACAATCACGATCGGGCACGAATCTTGATGATCAAGAGGATGATCGTGAGATCTAATGGCTAGATCAAGATCATATCGGATCGGGTGTATCTGATCGAAGATCAAGATCAAGATGTGATCAGTATCTTGATGATGATGATGATGATTGGATCATATCAACAATCGGACGGTCCACAATCAAAGCAATCAAGAACTGCAAGATGATCAAGCCAATACCAACAGCTACATTCATGGCTGCACTAGCTTGGCTCTGACGGTAGGACAGCGATGACGGCGGCGCGCTCAGGGTGGCACGGTGGTGGCCGTAGGTGGCTGCAACGGTAGAGGACAGGCCAGGGGGTCTGCTGGACTGGCTCCCTGTTGCTGCGGTGCACTGCAGGGTGGAGCTCGAGATGGCGCTACACTGGCTGTTGCTGGTCGCGATGCCGGGAGGGAAGGCCAGTGCAGGCGGCGGGCTGTCATCGAGGTGCAGGGCGACGCGACTGGGGAGATGATGGCAGCACTGCAGCGTCGGGGATCTGGGGCTGAACGGGAGGGAGGATGGGTTGGAGGGTGAACAGGGTAGAGGGAGATAGGGTTGAAGACGATGGAATCATGGGTTTGAAAGTTGAAGAGGTATAGCGGCTGAGGGTGACGGGGTAAAGCACAGTATTATATAGGGGGTGAAATAGGTTTAGGGTTAGGTGACGGGTCTGGGTTAGGGTGAACAGGGAAATGGGTTTGGGTAATATACTATTGGGTTTGGAGTTTTAAAAGTAGGTTTAAATTGGGTATTAATAAGATATAGGTTTTAAATAGGATTTAAATAAAAGATCCAATCGAATAGATAAAGTAGTGAATAAAAATAAGAATTATATAACAAAATATATTTGTACTACAATATGAAAATTATTTGAAATACTACAATACCATTATCAATAGAAATATGTTTTAAATTAAGAATCAAGGGTAAAAGATAAAAATAACAAGAATAACAAAAATAACAATAATAATAATAATAATAATAATAATAATAATAATAATAATAATAATAATAATAATAATAATAAAATAACAGTAATAATAATAATAGTGATAACAATAATAATAATAAAGATGTTAATAGGGTTTGTATATGAAGAAATCATTTGAAATAATAATAAATACAATTAATGAAAAGAAACAGATTTTAACAAGAGATACAAAATAAGTTTGAAATAAAATGAATTTAAGATAACGAAAATTTTATAAAGAACCTAAACCCAGATAATACACAGAAAAAGAAAATACACCCAAAATATAAGAAATGGGAAACAAGGGTTACAGATGGGTTCATGATGAATAAGAGGAACAATGAGTTGAATATGAACAAAAAGTTTTGATATTTATGATTGTTTATGAATAACTATGTTACGAGTTGAGATGAGTTGAATGCAATACTTAGTGTGCATACCTTAGATGTATCATAATCAGTTGTAAACTGATACTATTTGAATTGTTGTTGTTGCTTGATAACTATTCATTTCTTAATAGGTTCTTTGGGTCGGATTATTTTGTAATTGGGTACTATTGTTTTGCAGTCACTGAGTGTTGTTTGAGCGATTAGCACTGTAGCTGTACGTGCACGTTGTGTAACTCCTATAAAAGAGAGGGGATTGTTCACTGTAATGATAATCAAGAATTTAATCGACTTCATAACTATTTCTTCCCCAATTCTACAGCTCCAAACCCTTAATAAAATCCATGGCCAGGAAAAGCATTTGCAAGTTCCAGCTCCTATCAATGTGGTATCAGAGTTGACCACCAATGATGATGATGATCGTGATGTCGGCAGGCCGTCAGTGGTGGAATCGGAGATCGCCAAGATGAAAAATAAAATATTTTTATTACAAACTAAGCTCGATTTCATTGTGGAACAGCATCGTGAAATGGCAATTCAACGCCATTATTCATCGACTTCGATTCCTACAACGAATCTGATTCATGATCCTTCTCGTGAGATATCAAACCCTAACCCTAACTCTACTCAGACTCGAATTCCATTTGGATCTGGTAATGCTCTGCGAACCCATTCAAGCTTGAGTTTCCAACATTTGCCAAAAGAGATCCTACTGAATGGATATGTAGTGCTGAACAGTTCTTGAATTTCTATGTGGTTGAAGATAAGTAGAAGTTGAGGCTTGCTTCCTTGAATCTCAAGGGTTGTGCTGCTTAGTGGTACCGTAGACACAAGAACAAGGACTCAATTTCTTGGTCAATTTTTTGAAGAGTTGATAACTTGATTCGGTCCTACAGGGTTTCAGGATTATAATGGAATTTTATCGAAGTTTGGCCAAAAAGGAGAATTGGAGCTATATGTGCAAGAGTTTGATAGGTTGTCAAATTTTGTAGAGGGGTGGACTGAGAAGCATTTTCTTAGAACTTTCTTAAGTGGTTTACATGATGAGATTAGGTGGGATGTCAAGGCCCAACGACCTAAGAATGTGAATGAAGCTGTAGGATTATTTAGAGGGTATGAAGAGAAGATAAAGTGTAACACGAAGTTTACTAAATCTTCTTTTGTACCTAAAGTAGCTGCAACTCCCGTCACTGGTTCCAACTCAAAAGGTGTTGAATTACCCCTTTCCAAATCAACTATTCCCAAGCAATTATTGCCTTCTAAACTCAGGGAAAGCAAAGCAAAGGGTCTATGCTTTAATTGTGACGGAAAGTACTTACCTAGTCATAGATGTAGATGTCAGAATTTTTTCTTTCTAGAGATGTTTGATGAAGAAGATGAGGAGAAGACTATAGATGACTGTACAGTTGAACTAGTAGCTACGAGTATGAGTATGGATGTAGAGATCCCAGGAAATCTTTTCATGCTCTCATAGGGTCCTTTCTTTTTCCACAAACCTTGAGGTTAAAAATGAGAATTAGAGGCAGAATGGTAAACATATTGATAGATACTGGGTCAACTCACAATTATACTGATCCTCACACTGCTTCAAAAATAGGGTTACAAATTCTGTCTAAACGTAAGTTCAAGGTTACAGTGGCTAATGGAGAAGTTATGCACAGTGAGGGAAAGATAGAAAATGTTGTATTCTCAGTACAAGCAGTGAGTTTAGCTGCTAAATTGTTAATTCTACCATTGTGACCTTCTCAGATGGTGCTGGGAGCTCGCTGGTTGAGATCTTTGGGGAGGGTAACCATGGATTTCAATAGTTTAAACATGGAGTTCATGTGGGAAGGTAAGCTGAAGATTTTGCATGGTGTAAGAGATGATAAATTACTGTTAATTGAAGCTAAGGAGCTCCCTAAGGCTCTGGAGAATTTGTGTCAAACTTTTCTCCTACAAGTTCAAGGAAGTGAGGAACATTACATAGTTCTTCAGAGTAGTAATCAAGTTGTGGGATTTTGTATACAGATGAATGTTCAAGATGATCCTATAAAAAAAGTTTTGAGACAATTTCCTGATGTGTTCACTCCAAACATCAGTGTGCCCCTAAAGAGAAGTGTGGATCATCTAATTCCCTTGATTGAAGGCCAAAAGCTAGTATGCATCAGGCAATACAAGCATCCCTATTATCACAAAAATAAATTTGAGAGACAGGTGAAGGAGATGTTGGATATAGGGTTGATCAGGAATAATAGTAGTGATCTTGGTGAAGAAGGCATATAGCAGTTGGAGGCATTGTGTAGACTATATTGTTCTCAATTCACAAACAGTTAAGGCCAAAATTTTCATACTTGTCATTGATGAGCTGTTAGATGAAATATTTGGTGCTAAATATTTCTCTAAAATAGACGTAAGATCAGGTTATCACCATATTAGAGTTCATGAGTAAGACATTCACAAAACAGCCTTTCGGACACACCAAGAACATTGTGAATTTATTGTTATGCCCTTTGGACTTTCAAATGCACCAGCTACTTTTCAAAGTATCATGAATGAGATCTTTCCAGAGCATTTAAGGAAGTTCATACTAGTCTTTTTTGATGATATTTTGGTATATATCCCCACTTTGGAAAGTCCTGTGCAACACCTTACTGAAATCCTTGAAATCTTGAAGGATCATCAGTTAGTAGCCAAAGAGAATAGATGTAGCTTTGGCCAAGAGACTGTTGGGTAATTGGGGAATGTGATCAATGCTCAGGGTATTGCAGTAGATCTAGGTAAGGTTGAGTCAATAACTAAATGGCTAGAGCCAAGTTATGTTAAAGAGCTTAGAGGATTCCTATGACTTATATGCTACTATAAGAAGTATTTCAAAGGGTATGGGAGAATTGTTGCACCCTACCCTTGACTCAAGTTGTAACCCCTATTTTTTATTTTCTGTATTTTGGATGTATTTTTTTCCTTCTTTTGAGTATCTATTCACATTGTATTCTTCCATTCCTTTTGAACCGTGTATTGGATCTTCATTCTTAATATATTCATCTATTTGTTTTGTCTCCTTTAATTTGATCTTCTTGCTTCAATTGTCAACCTATTATTCATCTCTGGTTGATCGAGCTATTAATTTTGACCCTCATTAATTAATAGTTCATGTCCTATTTTTCTATTATTATTTATTGTGTTCCTATCTCATTGTTTGGATCACCCTATATTCCTTTCGGATCTTTTAATATACTCTATAATACCCTAAACCTTATTCTTTGTTTATCCTTATTGGATCTTGAACCCACTAATACCCAATAACCCTAAAACCTTACAACCCGAAACCCGTTTACCCCCAAGATCCTATATATATATATATATAATAACCCTAAAACCTTACAACCGGAAACCCGTTTACCCCCAAGATCCTATATATATATATATATATATATATATATATATATATATATATATATATATATATATATACATACATATATAGGATCTTGGGGGTAAACGGGTTTCCGGTTGTAGGGTTTTATATATATATATATATATATATATATATATATATATATATATATATATATATATATATATATATATATATATATATATATATATATATACCTGTTTAATCAACTCTATTCATCAAAACCCTAGCCGCCCGCCTATACCTTCCTCCTACCTCACGTTCAGCACCTCCGACCCATTCCCCGACCTGCTTCCGTTCCTTCTCCAGCTGCCGACCACCCCCTGGTCGACCCTGCCCCGATCCTCCACCCTCCAACTACTTGCCTCCACCACTCCACTATCCCCGTGTGCTGTCTCCTCCTGAGCGACACCAGCTGCTCAGCCAATGCCTGCCTCCCCGTTCTGGTGTCCGCCAGCAGCGCAGTCCACCCGCATTGTGTCCCTCCTTCTGACGATAGACAACAGCAACAGCCTGGGCGACAGCAATGCACGCCCGATGATCAGTTTCCCTCTTGACAGCAGCAACAGCGGGCACAGTGACTCCGCTATTTGCCGTTCTCTCGACGCGTGCACCCTCGGCTACTTTGGCTCTTGGATGCGTGTGCGATCTCGAGAGTTGTGATCGCTTGTTCGTGGTTCGTGATTCCTTCGTCGTTCGTGGAGTTCGTGGCCGGGAATCCGTTCCCGTTATTCTCGTTCTTTGCATCGTTCCCATCGTCGACTATAAGTCAAGTAACTTGTATTCTTTTTGTTGTATAATACAAGTACTAAATACCGCATGTAGTGTAGTTGCTTCAAAATCTATTCTCACAAAATCCTTGTTATATCTTGTCTCTACTTGTTGATCTATCCATAGTTGATCTAATAAACTCTTGATGTATACATGCATGTGTTCGTGATTTATGAAGTGTCGTATGATCTTGTATGCTTGATGTGTTAGTCGTAGTATAACTGGTTGTAGACTTATAAAACACCCTATACCATGTTGCTTGGACATCTAGTATACCATATTTCGGATTTTGTTATGATTTGGATGTGTTACATATGAACTAGTTGATTTTATGCATAAAGAGGATTTTTGTTTTGTTGTTACCCCGTTTTATTCAGTATTTTAGACCTTATTAAATATGAAAATTATTTGTGAATATGAATCATAGATATTTCTGTTTACTTTCCAGAATTTTTGACAGATCTTAGTTTCGATTTGCGAGTTGCAAGTTATTGTTGTTTTACTACAGAAGTGTAGAAAAATTACATATTCTGTTTTATATGAATTCTGTATGGTTATTTATTTTTATACTGATGCTAAAGATAATATTTGGGTCTAATATTTTGCTGAGTACAACTATACTTTATTGGGATTAACCCCAAATTTTTGTGGATTTATTCGATGACTTTTACAAACTATTCTATGCTTGCAAACAACTACTATACTTCCAGAATTTTCATGCTGTTCAGTAAAAAACCTTAATTTCGACCTGATTCTATTTGCTGTTTATAAAAATTTTGTGAATATGAATTGTAGCATGTTGTATCTATTTTATCACCCTTTTGACGAATCTAGATTTCGATTTATATTTGTAATCTATTAATGTTTTAGTACTGCTGTGTTTATGATTTCAGATTTACAAAATTCCTGTATCTTGCTGCTTTCTGATTTTATTTGACTATACTATCTATGTTAAAAAATTATGAAATTATATTTGCTGATACTAAACATACTAAAAAATATCCCAGATTGTTCTTGTATTTAATCAGTAAGTTTTTATGTCATTTTCCTATTTATGAACACAACCTTCTGATTTCTGGCTGAACATGTTTTTTGGATACAATTCTGTTTTGAGTCCTGTTTTTGTGAAATACCATATGACTTATATATATATTTGCTGAATTCATCCGAGAGTCTATTTTCCAGATTTTCTGACGGATCTAAGTTTGCATATTTGTGGCAACAGGAATTCTTTATTTGTTGCAGTACTGTCTTGCTGTCCTGAACTAGAATTTTCGTTGTCCTAATCTTTTATAAGTTGTCCTTCACCTATACATGTTTATCTTCCAACCTGAACCTGTTACTTGTTCATACCATGTTATTCTTTCCCTGTTTTGTGATACGTCATGCCTGTTTGATAATAATAACAAATAACCAAGCCGGGGTTAAGGGAAAGATTTAGTAGTGGAAAATATAGAAATGTGTCAATAGAAGGGGCCCGTGTTTCCCACCTGATTATCTGTTATCTGTTACTTGTGATATGATTACCTGCCATGTGATTCTCTTATCTGTTTACCTGATTCCCGACTACATACTTCCTTATGAGAAGGTGCACTTAGAAGGAGGCCGTGTTTCCCACCTGTTACCCAACTACATAATTCCTTATGAGAGAGTGTACTTGGAAGGGGACCATAGGTCCTACCTAATGCATGATTACCTGTTACATGATACCTGAACCTGTATATGTTTACCTGATACCTGAGTACACGGCTCTGTAGAATCCACTACGAAATCTAAACGCAACTTGTTTGAATGTAGCAACTGTGTGGTAAATAGATGGGACGCATGAAGTACTACCTAGATAGAAATAGACTTAACATAACATGAAATATGTTACATATTTACCTGTTTACCTGCTTGCATAATACTTGACATCTGTTACATGTTACCTGTACTCTGTTAGCATATCATGTTACTTGATTCTGTTTTCTGATTTATGTTAGTCATTCTGTTTTGTTGTCATGTCTATTCCATACTATGTTTTCTTGCGCTGTTACTTTATACTTGTTTATCTTTTCCTGTACTTGTGACTGCACTACAAGCGGCCTGTAACTTGCATTGACGGGCGTTTTGTTTTCTTTTTTCTCTTCCTGCAATTTGTTAAATTACAGATTTTGGTGATCAGCTGTCGCTGGAGTAGGTGATCAGAGATTTTAATTGCTGGAGTTCTTGCTATATTTATTTTCCTGTTATTCTTGAATAAATGTATTTGCTACATGAATTTTGTATTGGGCAGTTTGACCCAGAATTTATGACTTGTCCAGATTTGATTTATTTGACCCAGAATTTATGACTTGTCCATATTTGATTTATTTGAGATTATTAAAATTTGTTTCAAGTAAATCCTGTTGGTGATATTAAATTATTCATGCATGTGTGGTTGGTTTCTCCTTGTGATCTCTTGATTATTCATGTGAAATGTTGTAAAGATCCTGACAGCTTATGAATGGGGAAAAGCCATTCGCTGGACTGAGTCGCATATCCGTATTCCGTATTCGTTTTTGGGAAACAGGGCGTGACACAAGTTTCGAAGAAAATTTGCTTCAAATGGACCCAAGCAGCTATTACAGCATTTACTCAGCCGAAAGAAGCTTTAACTACTACCCCTGTACTTCAATTGCCATTTTTTTCTAAATTTTTTATCTTGGAAACTGATGCTTCTCTTAAGGGTATTGGAGCTGTGCTTATGGAAGAGGAACATCCATTTTCTTATATGAGTAAAGGGTTGAAGGGTAAGTCTGTATCTCTTTCTCCACTTATGAGAAAGGGGTGTTTGCTATACTCAGTGCAGTAAATCCTTAGAGATAGTACTTGCTGGGTAGGAAATTCATTATCAAAACTGATCAAAGAAATAATAAATACATTCTTGAGCAAAAAGTGAATCAGGGCCGGCCTTGAACAATTTTAGGCCCTGTGCTAAATGATGAATGATCCCCCTTGCATATATTTTTTTTCCATAAAATATCACAATAACATAAAAACGAAAACTCAAATTAAAATACATAATAAAAAAAACTAAAGTTTGTTCCACTTCCAAAAAAAGTCTCAGTCGCATTGAGAAGTCACCGACACCAATCCATCAATCCTACAAAATGCAAAAAAAAAATTAAAGCAATAGACAATAGCGAGATTTCAAACAAAACAAATGTCATATTACTTTAAGAAGCTCCTTCTAGCATTTTTTGCCGCAAAATCATCAATTATATCCCCATAGTCAAGATTTTCTGCAATATTCTTTTCGATACATAAAATTGTCAATCTATTCAATCTATCCTGGCTCATGGTTGTTCGTAAATACGATTTTAATAACTTCAATTTAGAAAAACTTCTTTCCGCCGATGCCACAGTTACAGGTAAAGTCAGTAATATTCTATATGCAATCATCACATGAGGAAACATATCCATATCTTTTGAAAATTGCATAATCTTAATAGATGTCCATGGTTCATCGGTTTCATATGACTCACTTGGTAACATCAATTGTAACACTTGCAATTCTGAACATAAACAATTCCCATCAATATCTGAGATACTATCAACTTTTAATGCATTTTCAAGATTCATGCAAGATTTTTTCAATTCTTCATCATTTAGTGAGACCAACTTTGTTGCATCAAACAAGAAACCAAACATAGATTGAAAAAATTGCAATTGTTCAAACCTGTTAGTTAATTGAGAAATAGCCATATCAACTATCACATTAAAATAATCAGTTCTAAAGGATTTCTTGGCTGATTGATCTACCCTTTCAGTGTTTGGAATTTCATCAAATTGTCTCTTTCTACAAATACGACGTTTTTCCAAAAACACAGGCTCAACACCTATTTCATCGACAATTTCTTTAGCACTAACCATGGCATTATTAAATCCAGTATCCCTATATTTCTTAAAATATTCAAGAAGTCCATCCAAACATTTCACAGCAACATCAATACGCATATCTTCTGACTGTAATTTTTTACTAATCGAGTTAATTTTATCTAAAACATCATACCAAATAACCAAACTCAACAAAAACTCAAAACTAGAAAGTTCGCCTGACGCTAAACTCCCAGCATCTCTACTTAGTTTAGGATCTTCACTAATTTCAGTTAATTTATATAAAGCTTCTCTTATTTTGGAAGTTTGAGTTTTTATTGCTTTAATGCTTTCAATATGGCTCTCCCAACGCGTAGTCGATAATGATTTTAAAGTTAAGCCATCAGTATGTTCAAGTAAAACATTCCACCGCTTTGTTGAATTTGCAAACACAGTATAAATACATTGACATGCTCCAAAAAAAGATTTTGCGTTAAGACAAGAGTTAGCCATATCACAAAGTGCTAAATTAATGGAATGTGCACCACACGGCATGTAGAATGCTCTGGGGTTTATGTCAAGCAATCTTTTTTGAACGCCTTGATGTTTCCCTTTCGTATTAGCACCGTTATCATAACTTTGCCCCCTCACATTATTAATATCAAGACCAAGTGACTTAAGTATATCTTGTAATTTTTCGAAAAGCCCAAGTCCAATTGTATCTTCCACATGTATAAACTCAATAAAATACTCTTCAATGTGTATTGGATTACTCGTCACATCTACACATCTTATTATCAAAGTCATTTGCTCTTTGTGACTCGCATCAGGTGTACAATCAAGTATAACTGAGAAAAATTTCGCCACTTTAATTTTTTCAAGAATCACATTTTTCACTTTAGAGGCTAAAGTTTCTATCAACTCATTTTGAATTTTATGACTTAAATAGTGGTAATGGATTTTCGACAAATAATGAGGAGAACTTAATTTAAGATATAGATGATATAAGTGAGAAAGAAAACAATAAAAATGAAGTTGATCTTAATTGTGATACTAAATATTGTCATGATGATGTTGAAAATGAATTTTATATGAATAAGAATATTTGCGATCCTAGAGTTTGGGATTCTTTAGATGATAAAATGAGATGTTTATTAGCGGAAATGGGGCCTAAAAGAGAAATTTATGCTAAGTATCCTCTCGACAAAATTTGTAGACACTTTTCGAATAATTTTTATGTTCAAAATATATCAAGTGGGGAGACTTGTGATCGAAAATGGTTAGTATACTCTAAAGATCTTGATAAGGTTTTTTGCTTTTGTTGCAAGTTGTTTAAAAAAATGCATTCTAGAAGCCAATTAGCAAGTGACGGAAGCAATAATTGGAGACATATGGGTGTGAAACTTACTGAACATGAGAATAGTATGGAACACCTTTCTAACATGAGAGCTTGGGTTGAGCTAAAATCTAGATTAAGCAAAAATCAAACAATAGATAAAGAATTGCAAGATCAAATTAAAATGGAGACTTCACATTGGAGGGATGTTATGCTTAGAATTATTGTTGTTGTTAAATGTCTTGCTATTAATAATTTGGCATTTCGTGGAACAAATGAAAAACTATATGAAGACTCTAGCGGTAACTTTTGTGGCCTTGTAGAGATGATTGCGGAGTTTGATCCCGTAATGCGAAATCACTTTAATCTTATTAGAGATAGGATAATTCATTACTACTATTTAAGTCATAAAATTCAAAATGAGTTGATAGAAACTTTAGCCTCTAAAGTGAAAAATGTGATTCTTGAAAAAATTAAAGTGGCGAAATTTTTCTCAGTTATACTTGATTGTACACCTGATGCGAGTCACAAAGAGCAAATGACTTTGATAATAAGATGTGTAGATGTGACGAGTAATCCAATACACATTGAAGAGTATTTTATTGAGTTTATACATGTGGAAGATACAATTGGACTTGGGCTTTTCGAAAAATTACAAGATATACTTAAGTCACTTGGTCTTGATATTAATAATGTGAGGGGGCAAAGTTATGATAACGGTGCTAATATGAAAGGGAAACATCAAGGCGTTCAAAAAAGATTGCTTGACATAAACCCCAGAGCATTCTACATGCCGTGTGGTGCACATTCCCTTAATTTAGCACTTTGTGATATGGCTAACTCTTGTCTTAAAGCAAAATCTTTTTTTGGAGCATGTCAATGTATTTATACTGTGTTTGCAAATTCAACAAAGCGGTGGAATGTTTTACTTGAACATATTGATGGCTTAACTTTAAAATCATTATCGACTACGCATTGGGAGAGCCATATTGAAAGCATTAAAGCAATAAAAACTCAAACTTCAAAAATAAGAGAAGCTTTATATAAATTAACTGAAATTAGTGAAGATCCTAAACTAAGTAGAGATGCTGGGAGTTTAGCGTCAGGCGAACTTTCTAGTTTCGAGTTTTTGTTGAGTTTGGTTATTTGGTATGATGTTTTAGATAAAATTAACTCGATTAGTAAAAAATTACAGTCAGAAGATATGCGTATTGATGTTGCTGTGAAATGTTTGGATGGACTTCTTGAATATTTTAAGAAATATAGGGATACTGGATTTAATAATGCCATGGTTAGTGCTAAAGAAATTGTCGATGAAATAGGTGTTGAGCCTGTGTTTTTGGAAAAACGTCGTATTTGTAGAAAGAGACAATTTGATGAAATTCCAAACACTGAAAGGGTAGATCAATCAGCCGAGAAATCCTTTAGAACTGATTATTTTAATGTGATAGTTGATATGGCTATTTCTCAATTAACTAGCAGGTTTGAACAATTGCAATTTTTTCAATCTATGTTTGGTTTCTTGTTTGATGCAACAAAGTTGGTCTCACTAAATGATGAAGAATTGAAAAAATCTTGCATGAATCTTGAAAATGCATTAAAAGTTGATAGTATCTCAGATATTGATGGGAATTGTTTATGTTCAGAATTGCAAGTGTTACAATTGATGTTACCAAGTGAGTCATATGAAACCGATGAACCATGGACATCTATTAAGATTATGCAATTTTCAAAAGATATGGATATGTTTCCTCATGTGATGATTGCATATAGAATATTACTGACTTTACCTGTAACTGTGGCATCGGCGGAAAGAAGTTTTTCTAAATTGAAGTTATTAAAATCGTATTTACGAACAACCATGAGCCAGGATAGATTGAATGGATTGACAATTTTATGTATCGAAAAGAATATTGCAGAAAATCTTGACTATGGGGATATAATTGATGATTTTGCGGCAAAAAATGCTAGAAGGAGCTTCTTAAAGTAATATGACATTTGTTTTGTTTGAAATCTCGCTATTGTCTATTGCTTTCATTTTGTTTTTTGCATTTTGTAGGATTGATGGATTGGTGTCGGTGACTTCTCAATGCGACTGAGACTTTTTTTGGAAGTGGAACAAACTTTAGTTTTTTTTATTATGTATTTTAATTTGAGTTTTCGTTTTTATGTTATTGTGATATTTTATGGAAAAAAAAATATATGCAAGGGGGATCATTCATCATTTAGCACAGGGCCTAAAATTGTTCAAGGCCGGCCCTGGATAAGTTGGGTTGAATACTGGTATAACACTAGATGGCATACTACTATTGGTATCTTTTAATTTGAGTATGTTTATGGTAGACCTCCTCCATCCCCGAAGTAACATGAGAGACAATGATAGCTTGCAAAGTGGAGAGGAAGAGTTATTGTCTAGGGATTCTATCTTGAAGTTGCTCAAAGACAACATTCAGGATGCACATGAGAGGATGAAACTGTACGAAGAGAAGAAGAGACTGGAAATGAGCTTTGTTGTGGATGATTGGGTATTGTTAAAATTGCAACCATACCGTCAGGTTAGCTTGCGTGATCCAGTTCCTCAAAAGTTATCCCCTAAGTACTTTAGTTCTTGTAAGGTGCTGGAGATGGTAGAGAAGTTATCTTACAAACTAGAGCTGCTTGCAAATGCTGTGATCCATCATGTGTTCCATGTTTCGAAGCTTAAAAATTTTGGGGTGATCCTTCTGTGGTAGTATCTGCTGATATGCCTGATTAGTGGTCTCATGCTGACACTTCCATTGTTACAGAGCCGGTGTTAGACAGGAGAGTGTACAAGAAGGGTACAGGTGTTGGAGTTAATCTCTTGATCAAGTGATATTCTTAGCCTGACAGTGCAGCCACCTGGGAGGATGCTGATCACATTCGCAGGAGTTTTCTTGATTTTGATCTTGGGTCAAGCTTAAACTGAGCGGGGTGGAGTTGTTACAGGCTGAGATGTGCTTAGTGCAATGCTTCGTGTGCATACATCAGATGTATCAGTATCAGCTGTAAACTGATACGATTTGAATTGTTGTTGTTGCTGCTTAATAATTGTTCATTTTTGAACAGGTACTTCGGCTTGGGTTATTTTGTAATCGGGTTGGGTTGTTATGCAGTCACTGATTGTTAGTTAAGCGGTTAGCACTATTGCTGTACGTGCATAGGGATGGCATTCGGGCCGTTCGGGCCGGGCCGGGCCGGGTTTGACCGGGTTTTGACCGGTCCCGGGCTTACCCGGGTCGGGCTCCTCAAATCGCGGGCCGGGCCGGGCCGGGCTGGCGGTGAAGAACCCTGGCCCGGACCTGGCCCCTAACCCTTAGTGGGGGGGCCGGGCCGGGCCGGGCCTGGCCCTTGTAATTCTTTTTTTTTTTACCCATTATAGATTGAAGTTCATAAATTTGTAATTGTATAAGAAGTGTATGATTTTGCAATTGTATAACAATTTCAAAAAGTTAAATTTCATAAATAATTGAATTACATCTTCATCCAAAAAAAATTAATTGAAGTACACGAATAAATAAAGTACATGGTTAAATAAATTTGAACTTCTACAATAAAACTAAGTACATGAATAAAATTCATTCAAATTTGTCTAATAAAATTCATAGAAATCATAAAATTACAAATCAAGGGAATTACTTGAATTTAAAGATCGAGATGGCCTCTACTTAGATTGAAGAGAAGGCAGTGGACTACTGTCGTGCACTTCAACTTAACCTAAATATAGAATCTCATCACTCTAAATTTTCCCATTAATTACAACTAATTGAACAACAATTTAAAGTAAATTAACTAAATTTAATAGTTCATTCATCGCTGCTTGTGGATCCACCTCCAGTTTGTGCTTCAAGTAAGTCTTGGGTCCTCTCTTCCGCTTTCATCCAATCTTCGGCGCACACTAGCATCTCCAAATTTTTTGCTGTCAATCGGTTCCTGCTCGGGCTCATTATCCTGCCACCATTAGAAAAAGCACTTTCCGATGCAACAGTTGACACCGGTGTTGTTAGCAGGTCTTTAGCCATACGGGAAAGAATATTAAAAATTGCTTCATTAGTCTTCCAATATTGTAAGACATCTTCTACATCTTCAACTGCACTTTGTGCATTATACCAATTCAGCTCATTTGGAGAATTGGTCCTAGCCTTTTTCGATTTAATAAGATTTAAAATACCTAGACTAGCTTGACTCTTTCCCTTTGCTAATGTGGAGGAAGAAGAAGAAGAAGATTGAACACTTTGTGTTTGTGTTTGAGTAGTGTTAGCTGAATAAATCCTATCATAAGAATCATATAACCTAGTCAAAACATTCTCAAATTTATGAGTAAAAGCAATATGATCAAAATCTAGTATTGCATCGTGTGGGGCATAAGTGTAGAAAATATCTATTAAATTTTTTGTACCTTCTAATTTAATCATAGGATTCATTACACTAGCTAAACAATATAACATGGGAATTGGATGAAAATATTTCAAAAACTTAACATATGCCGCATTAACCATATCTCCAATAAAAGGGTCATTTTGTAAATCCTTAATTGTTGTCATCATAGTCACAATTTCAAGTAAAATACCACTAGATGTAGATGTATATGTTTTCGAAAATTGCAAAGTTGCATCGTTAAAAGGTTGTAAAAATTTATATAAACTATCGGCAAAAAACCAAAAATCATCATCTAACATACAATTTTGCATACCCATTGCGACACAAAAATCTCTAAGACTATAACGATAATGAAGAACAACACCTAATAATTCAAAGGTTGAATTCCAACGATGTCGTACATCTCTAGGAAAACGTCTACATACAATGCCCCTAAGTTTACACCAATCATGAAAAGCTTGATAAATTGGACCACTCAATGTAATATAATGGACACAATCTCTCATAGCTTCTAGTTTATCGTTTCCATATTTTAGTGCATCTTGCACACAAAGATTTAAAATGTGGCAAGCACACCTAACATGAAAAATTTCGGGTTCCACAGGATCTAAAGTGATTTTTAAACTCTCAATTGCCTTAGTGTTATTGGATGCATTATCAAAACCAATAGCCAACACTTTATCATAAATATAAAAATTATTGCATGCTTCCATAATGTGTTCGGCTATAATTTCACTCTTATGTGGGTACCTAACATATCCAAAAGAAATTATTCTCTTTTGAAGTAACCAATCCGAATCTATCCAATGACATGTTACACACATCATTGGAACCCCGTTTACTCCTACCCATCCATCCGATGTCAATGAAACTCGAGTGTTTAGTGATTTTAGTGTTGCTATCAAAAAATCCTTCATCTCGTTGTAAACTAATTTACAATCACCCTTAACAACATTCCTAGCAATTTTTTTAAAGTGGGGGGTGAAGGTGTCTTGTACAAAATCCTCTACATATTTTTGTTCACCAAACGAATATGGCAATTCACCCCTAATTACCAATTTCGCGATTCCCTTACGAACGTGATCGTGATCATATGTACTACTATCTACTTGACCGGTTTTAGGATGTATTTTTAGTTGTGTGAGATGATCTTTCGAAAATTGTGGTTGACATTTGTTTAAGTGACGTTGTAGTGTACCCGTGCCCGATCCTACTTTAAACTTATACGGGGTTTGACACTTCTTACATATTTTAAGTCCTACACTCTTATCATTTTGTGAAGGGACAAAATTGAAAATATTGTGTACTTCCGAAGTAGTCCCTCTAGTTTTCCTTGAGTTTAGAGAAGGACCTTGTTCCGATTGTTGTGGTTCTACATTATCTTCTATTTCTATAGGATTTGAATGTGTTTCATTCAAATCGGGAAAACTATCATAATTAACAAATGTGTCTTCACTATCTATATATTGGTTAGGAATGGAAGAAAGGTGATGACTAGTAGATTCTTGACTACTATGCCTACCACCACCGCGTGATCGATTAGAGGTCATTTAACTTTGAATAAATAAAATTAAAGTAGTGAGTGAGTGGTGTATGTTTCTATTACCACTTTACCAAAATGAAAAATAAAATCTAAAAAAATTGAGAGAAAGAAGATCAAGAAAACACAAATTATATGACAATAAAGAAGTATTATGCTATGTTAGTTCTAAAAATTAAAATTATACTAAAATGAGTAGTGTATGTTTCTTATGCCACTTTACCAAAATTAAAAAGAAAATCTAAAAAAATTGAGAGAAAGAAGATCAAGAAAACACAAATTATATGACAATAAAGAACTAAAAGAAGTAGTATGATATGGTAATTTTACAAATTAAAATTACACTAAAATACCGTAAGAAAGTTGAGATTTGAGTTGTTGTTGTAGAGAAAGATGAGACTTGAGTTGTTGTTGTAGAGAAGAATGAGACTTGAGTTGTTGTTGTTGAATGAGTTGATCACTTTGATTGTTGTTGATTGCCTTCCTTCAAACTTGAACTTGATCCCTTGAAAGATTGTTGAAAGAATAGTAGAGAGAAAGATAGTTGAGTGAATTGGTGAAGAGAAATGAAAGGAATGGTGTTGTATTTATAGGAAATGTAATTTTTTTGATTTCCTAAAGTACCCCCCAAAACTAGCCGTTTTAAATCCGTTGGGGGGTATTTTGGTAATTTAAAATTTTTTTTTTTTTAATTTTCTGGAAAAAAAAAAAAAACCACAACGGTAGGCCCGGCCCGGCCCGGACCGCACGGGCCGGTTCAACCGGTCCCGGTTCACTAGCGGGCCGGGCTAGACCGGGCTGAACCCCCATTTCTTGGGACCGGACTGGCCCACCAATAGGGGGGGCGGTTCAGGGGCTGGACCGGATAATAGGGGGGCCGGGCCGGTCCCGGGCCAGCCCGGCCCCGATGCCATCCCTATACGTGCATGCTATGTAACTCCTCCTATAAAAGAGATGGGATTGTTCACTATATTGATAATCAATAAATTAATCCAATTCGTAATCGTTTCTTCCCTAATTCTATAGCTCCAAACCCTATATCAAATCCATAGCTAAGAACAAGCATTCGCAATTTCCAGCTCCTACAAAACTATAAGTCAGTTTGTGATCATATGTGGTTTGCGATGATTTAGTTTATGTTTCTTGGCTTGATTGAAGGTTTATTATATTGGGAGTTTGAAAGAATAAATGTGATAGTAGATGAATTCATGGGTTCTTTTTGTACATTCATAAGGTAGGGGATGATGCACGTGTGCACGTGTAAGTTTAATTCAATTTTCCATGAATATATGTGCATGCGTGTTTGTTTATTAATAAAAATGCAATTTTTATCTATTAACGATTGAAACGAAATATTTTTCCAACCAAAAATGTCACTTAAAGTTTGAAAAAGATGATTTTAATGATTGAAAAACACTTGAATTATGGACCTTTTACTTAGATGTGTGTACTTGTGTTTTAACTCAAAAACCGAGAAGTCATTCTTTCGACTTGTTCTTTTCAATTGATTAAGCCATGGGTGATCCTCACAAACAAAACATTCTTAGGGTACAGTTTATGCCGTAGATGGTGGATGAATCATTGTAATTAGACTCGCTTCGTATTTTTGCATTAAAAATATTTGATTTATCATAAAAATATATTGTTTACTCAAAAATAGTCAAACTTTCTTTAAAAACTTAACTTTTACTAATAAAAATCATGCATTTTTATGAATAAAAATCCCAACCATTCTCAAACAAACAAAAACACGATATTTTGTCAAAATGATCAACCTTTTCCCAAAAAGGCTAACCGGTTTTTAAAAGTAACCAACATTCTTTATTTAGAAATATTATCTTTCTTTTATAACCCACAAAAAGATCTTGTCTTGATTTAACAAAACCTATTCTTACACCAAAATATTTTCTTTCACAAAAGTAACTCGAAAAGAAACCTTTTTATTCCATAAGAAGAAGAAGAAAAAAAATCCTTGGAGAATGTTTTGATAAATGATCTAAATGTCAATAATACAGAGGCCTAATAATTACTATTTGAAGCAAAAATATACTTACATATCTTAATGTACAAGTAGATGAATGCCAAAATGAATAAACCTCATTGATTGCTCTTGACATTTTTCATTATTGATAAGTTGGCTTTGATGGAGTTGAAATCCATGGAGCTAACAGGTATTTGATCGATCAATTCTTGGACCAAGTCATCGCTAGGACTGACAAATATGAAGGAACCCTATAACCTGTTGTCGCTTTGCATTGGAAATATTTCAGGCCGTAGTCAATGAGATCGGTGCAGACTGGTCGGTATCAGGCCCTCACCATTTTCTATCAGCATGGAAGCTGGTAATTTAATCCCAGAAGTTTTTCTTCTCTACATGCCTAACTTTTTGGACAACTTCAGAATCTTACGCTACAATTTGGTGGACCCTAGGATCCCAATAATATGCAAGAAATTGGAGATCCTACACTTTTCTTCCTATGAGGAAAGCTTTTAAGGGAACACTAATTGCTCCTGAGCTATGATCGAGAAGTTGGCAAAAAAGAAATCACTAATGGATATGCAAAGCTTATATCGTATGGTTTTTGATTCTTGGCTAATTTATAAATTCTTGCTGAGAAGCAACTTTCATCTATTGAGGTATAAATACTAACGGGCAATCAATATAGTAGTTTAACTAATTAAGGGGTCAGTGGGTGAATAGATGGTTGGAAGTGACTTTTATTTGCTAAATTTTATTGTTCTTTTAGTAATTTAACTAAACTACATCAAAATATCCTTCTGGTAGTACCTAGGTAAATTGTAATGATGTTAACATTAATTTGTTAAAAGCAGCCACAACATGAAGGGAAATGGTATTTATTCATCATGTATTGCTTTGCATTTGATGGTATCTTGCCTTTTTTATATACGAAATGTGATGGCCATGACAATTTGCTTAAGGAGAGGGATCAATAAGGGAGAATAACGTAAACATTGTCACAGATGTTTGATATTTACTTTTATCTTATCGAAAATGAATTATGGGAGAGTATCTGGTATCAAATTGAAACCAAAATTCTTAAACCTTGGTAATGGATGATTCAAGGGAAAAGTGCTCTTGACTACCAATAGAGAATCTGTTATAATAGAGGATAAGCACAAACATGCTCCTTGTGCTTTAATGAGCTTTATTTACTTTTTTGTGTTGCTCTGCCATATGAGGTGGTAGTTTACTATCACTTTCTTTACTTCTCTTCGACAAATTTAATTCTTAAAATTAGCAGATAAGTGTATGTTGGCAAGATTGCTTCCACAGTTGACACTGAATTTTTTAATTCTCTTCTTCGGGAACTATTCAACCACATTAAATATATTATCCTATAGATTTCTAACTGTTCGTTTGATAATTCTTTTAACTGTTTTGCCTGTTTTATTTTTCCAAAGCTTTGTGGACATGTGAAGAATGTGAAACGTGCACAAGACACTGATGGAACTCCTAAAGAGTGTTGTTTGTGTGAATTTGAGGTAGCTGAAGGAATTCTTCGTGCACTACGCTTACTAACTGAAGTGAATACTGACTTGCAAGAGCTGATGGTACGTCATTCAAACTTTGTTCTCATTTCAAACGTAGTTGTGAGCAAGTCTTGATAATTTCCATTACATATCTATATCTAGCGAAAAATGAGTGGGTTAATTCATTAAATAACAAAATGATTGCTAGATTCTGGAGAAGAAGTTCCTTACTTCAGTTTTGATTATGCAATTGATGATCCTCATAATTTATATCAAATAGAATTTGTAATACATATATCTTATGCCTCATTTAAACATGTATATTACAAACAATATACTAGATTCTCTTTATGCCTAAACCTAATAGAATTACCATCATACTCTTTCAACTACTGTTTGCAAAAATATAGAATCAATTCCTAGAACATAAGCTTTGATGATCCCATGACCGGAGTATTCTTGAAAAATGATGATTGATCTTATGAAAAATACAATGATTTCGGATTAGAATTTAATTTTTTTATATGAGATAATTATTTACATGTTATTTTGTGTACGCAAGACTAGATATAATATTTAGGGTCTTTAATATTAAAACTTTAAGTATTTTATGTTCATAATTAAAATATAGTGATCATACTATATATTCATTTGACTTCTTAATGAGATTTCTTCTATAATTGGTTTTCTTAAAACCATAAAACATTGTTAAAATATTCAACTGACTACCAAGCCATGTGCACTTGGTGCACAAAAAATTTCAACTATTTGTAAAAAAAAGAATAAAAGATGATTTTCGGAACCAATAATCAATTAGATTGTAAGGGAATTACAAAACATGCATCTTAGTCTCACTTTTTTCTCTTTATGATTGTGATATCTCCATTAGATAGCTAGTTTTTTTCTTTCTATTGGGTATTCAATTGGCTTACTTAGATACATTCTCTTCTCATATATATAGAGTGGTAATCTTGAGATAAAAATTAGGGTTAGTAGTCTGTAACTTAGTGGCCAAGTCAACTTAGCCCCCAAATCAAATATATTTTCCTAATCAAACTAGGAATAAATCTCTAACAAATATCTCAAGATAATTACAAAAAATTGTATCAAATATTTCAAATATAGAAAGATATAAATCAAAAAGAAAATAACAAAAAAATAAAGAAAGTAGATCTAAAGAAACATTTGAGGCATATTTTCAACAATGCATCTTCTGTGTCATAGTATGTTGGTATGTATTTCTTGCTTGCTCTTGGGTTAGTATGTGTTACTTTGTAAAGAGTTTGAACTCGATGTTTTACTTCTGCTGCGTGCGTAAACTTGGAAAGCCTTCTCAGTATTGTTTTTTAGCCTGTACACTCACTAACACACTATTTAAAGCAGGGTTTGCCTATTCTATCAGGTCTACTCTAACTGAGCTTTGGCTATCTTAAGGAGACCCGAAACCAAACAAGCAAAGAAAGCATCATTCTTTCTTTTCCTGAAATAAATGCATCACTCTTTTTTTCCCAATTGAAACCCACATAACATAGTCAGTCAATCTATTATTCTCTCTTTATAATGCCCTTCTCCTCCTCATAGAGCTAATATATCTCTCTTGCAATTAAATCAAATTAAACTAGTTGATGGCGAACCGGAGAGGAAGTGCAGCGGCGGAAGTCTTTCCCCGTTGCTGATGCAGCTGACCATCGTCAAGCTCCGCCTTAAAAAATCAACAGTTGATGCTAATGGCCTGCTCCTCGACGAGATCAAAGAAACTGTGCAAGCTATGAAAATGATCTTAATGGAGATGGAGAGACCGTTCTAATATGGGTAAAAATAGAACAAAATTGGGACCATCTAAATTGGGCACGAATCTTAAAGCTCTTAGAGGTAAAATAGTAATTTCAGCAAATACAGGCCTGATGGGATGAGTTGGGCCATTTTCAGGCCTGTCGACCCAATCCTTCCTATAATAGGGACTGTTATAACAACCCTAATGCAGATGAGTCCAAATCGATCGAACCCAGTTTAAACCCTCTATTTCTACCGGGGTAACTGATTCTTTCCCTCTACCCACAAGAGAGAGTTTGAAAGCTCTATCTTTTCGACAAGAGATAGCCCATACTCGATCTCTTCATGTGAAAGGGATAACCGACTTTATTCAAACACTGGGAAGTCGAGATAGATGCATATCTTGAAACTGGCCAGCTCCGTAACTACATATACCTTAAGACCTCCTCAGAAACTAGGTTACTAAGAACTCCACTCTCAAAACCCATAATATCTTCGAGTTTCTGATTTGGGTGTCGGAGGGTCTGTCGTCGGGGCCACCCCCAGTGTTTCAGACTTGTTTGCCGGTCCAACGGATCGATTTCAACTGTTCCTAACGATCAGATCTCGGAGTCAAGAGCAACTTTTTGGCAATCAAAATCTGTTTAAATAATTCACATATCTGTTTTCTCCCACACAGAAATAAGCAGCAAAAGGTTAATTAAAATTCTTGAAGACCGTTACGAGGAGGTCGTAGCTAAGTGTGTTGATGGTCTCTTGGAGCAGCCATTTGTTAGTGAGTCTGCAACCCTGCTTAAAACCAAACTTAGTGGCATTTACGATGGGATTTTGAATATAAAGGTTTGCTCTGAGAAGGATGTTCTTCGCTCGCATTTAGAAACTGGGTCATAATCCACCTCCCACCAACCGCAAGCTATTGCTACTGACGAACACTTCTTCCACCTAGTTATCTTGAAATAAGGAGATCACTTGATCTAATGGCCGCGACTCTGTGCAATCGACTCGAAGATTGCCTCTTCTTTTTACGATGTTTAATTAAAATGGTGTCATAAACAAGCGGTTACTGATCCAGTGGTTTATTGGTACCACAATTGTTGAATCATAGGCGGATGGAGAGGAGCTCTTAAGAAAGATCATCTGTGAACATGTGGTCGAGCCAATCCACAGTAACTGGAGTTTGCAATTAGTTGGGTACAAGGTAGACCCATATACATCCATAGGTGTTTAGCTGGTGCTTCTTGCGTGCATGAACTATTTGAAGATCATGCATATGATTGTTAGGATTGTGTCTTAAATACTCGTTGTTCAATTTAGAAGAAGGTAAGATGAAGAACGGAGGTCGAAGCGTCGAAGTGAGTAGAAGGAAAAATAGCAGCAGTAAGGTGCAGGCATAGTTGCGGTCGACTGTCCTATATTGCGGTCGACCGTACCCCCGACCGTAACCCCCGACCGCTCGAAGTATAGGGATTGTCAAAGAGTGGTACGGTCGACTGGTCTTGTTGGACGGTCGACCGACCGCGGTGCTGTGTTCATTTTTGGGCTTCAATTTGTTATGTCGTTTCAGCCCAATATTCAACTCCAAGTTAGATCGTTCGGCTCCTATTCAGTTACTTCTTTTCCAGGTTATATCGGATGACTGAGAATCAAGATTAGACCTAGGTTTTTCCTTATTCTTCTATATATATATTGTAAACTCCTCCTTTATGAGAGTGGAGACTTTATAGATTATTTCTCCATTGCAAAGAGAGGCTCGAGAGAGAGATAGTTCTTGGTGAGTGAGTTTAATTTCTTGTATTGAGTAAATCAATAACTCTTTGTAATCTTCTCTAGTTGAATATTAGATCTCCCTATATTTCTCCCCGGATTAAGCAAAAGCTAACCGGGATAAATCATCAGTGTGTTTGTGTTAGTTTGGTGGATCTACTTGCTTGCTCAATTTATTCGTCTCATCTACTTCGACTTCTTCATTGCTCTATTAGTACCACTGCGACAATGGGTGTTGGTTGATGCCCCAATCCCAACAATTGGTATCAGAGCTTCAGGTTGCTGAGTCCCTTGGTTAAGATGACAGGCCACAGTATTTTGAAGATCAAGCAGTTCGATGGAAAGATCAATTTTAATCTTTGGAAGACTGACATGTATGATGTTCTTGTTCAAGAACGTTTGCAGTTAGCCACTAAGAAGAAAGAAAAACCAACTGATATGAAGGAGGACGGTTCAGAAGATATTCGTGAAAGAGACATAAGTCTGATCCGACTATCCTTTGACGGACGAGGTCAAGTGCAGATTTCTTGAAGAAACTGATGTGGCGAGTTTGTGGGAAAAACTCATAGCTGACTACTCTGGTTCGTCGTTATTAGATCAGATGCATTGGAAGAGGAATTTGTTCCGTTTATCTATGAAGGAAGGTACCGATCTCCAAGACCACATTGCAGAGTTCAATAAGGTATTATCGGAACTTAAGGACAATCGATACAGATGTGTGTGAGGAAGATAAAGCTTTCAACCTGATATATTCACTGCCGGATTCGTACGAGCCTTTGATCACTACCATGCTACACGGTAGATTTACCAAGGAGAGTATTTCGGTAGATGGTGTAATCAAAGCATTGAAGGAAAATCAACTTAGGAAGGAGACTCATAAATCATCATCGTCTATTCCTACAAGTTGTCTAGCAGTGGATGGTCCTTTAGGAGAAAGATAAAGTGCTTTGCAAAAGGATTCGATCCGTTGCCGATATTGTAACAGGCCAGGACATATCAAGAAAGACTGTTGAAAATTTTAGAATCAGGAGAGCACAAAGAACCGGAGTTCAGCCGCTAATGTGGTTAGTGCCTTTGATTCAGTTGGTTCGTGTCTTCTTGTTTCAAATTCTTTAGAAGTGGATTCTAGTTTGTTTCTTGACTCAGGGAGTTCTTCTCATATTTGCTCAGAGAGGGAGTTGTTTTCTACTTATAAGTCGACTACAGGGCGTTGTGTGTAACACCCCGTAATTTCTAAATAATATGCATATAATGTATGTTGATAAAAGTTGGCTGTTTGGTAAAAATATATGCATGATGGCATGGTTCGTAAATAAATGGAAGTGGAATAGTGAGTGGGGGGTCCCACGTGAGAGAAACAGCAAGGTTGGCTGTTTGAACAATGCTGATGACGTCAGCATTGTGTGGGGGCCCACCATTGTGAAGAGCAACAATGTGTTGTTGCTGTTGTTCTCTCTGTGTGAAGGGTGACGTGGCGTGGGGCCCTTAGGGCTTCTGCTGTGTACTTCGCCAGGAGAGAGAACGGGGTAGAGTGAGATTGTCCCATATCAGGAGTTGAACAAAAACTAATTAAATATAAATACTATTGCCTATGATCAAGAGTCACCAATTTGGTTAACCACCTTTTGAGAGGCAGCATGTGGTGGGCAGTTGTACTACATAGTATCTAATTTATCTTCTAAATTGTATAAATTGTTCGAGCTCAGGGCAGGGGTGTTACATTGTGTGACAACGAGAACTGAGAGATTTGTAAAGTAGTGGGTGAGGGGACAGTTGAGTTAAAGATGTCAGGTCTAAATATGTTCACTTTAAGGGATATTTTGCATATTCCTCTGCTGAAACAGAATCTGATTTCCTTGGGAACTCTTGATGCACGGGGCTGCAGATACACAGCTCGAGGTGGACTTCTGTCTATTTTTCAAGGTCTTCGTGAAGTGATTAGAGGTATGAGAGTGGTTGGGCCAAGCCAACACAATCTCTACAAGCTTTGGGAAATTCGAAAATCCCGCTCAGGGGTTGTTAGTTCTTTTCTCATTATTCCCGCAAGCTCAGCTAGTTTGCTGCAACTAGAATCATCGAGACGAGACCATGACATTCGAATATCGTCGAGAGGTGGAGAATGCCTAAGGGTAGGTGGAGTTCGTGCGGAGTTTGGTAACTTTGTGAGTACATCTATGGAGGTGTACCCTTGAAGAGGTATACTGGATTTGGTGAGACTGGGTAGAGATCAGTTAAACTGGAAGAAGAAGCTATTGTTCTAAGTTTTCTTTACAAGTGAAATTTATTAGAGTTTGGAGATGAGTAACACATCATGTGATATCACTCGTATGCAATCTAAGGTGGAGTTTGTTAGGATTGTGTCTTGAGTACTCGTTGTTTAGATTAGAAGAAGGCAAGATGAAGAACGGAGGTCGAAGCATCGAAGTGAGTAGAAGGGAAAACAACAACAGCAAGGTGCAGACATAGTTACGGTCAACTGTCCTATGTTGCGGTCGACCACACCCCCCGACCGCTCGAAGTACAGGGATTGTCAGAGAGTGGTACGGTCGACCGGTCTTGTTGGACGGTCGACCGACCGTGACACTGTGTTCGTTTTTGGGCTTCGATTTGTTAGGTCGTTTTAGCCCAATCTTCAACTCAAGTTAGATCGTGTGGCTCCTATTCATTTACTTCTTTTTCAGGTTATATTGGACAACTGAGAATCAAGATTAGACCTAGGTTTCTTTCTATTCTTCTATATAGATTGTAAACTTCTCCTTTATGAGAGTGGAGTACTTCATAGATTATTTTCTCCATTGCAAAGAGAGACTCGAGAGAGAGATAGTTCTTGGTGAGTGAGTTTAATTCCTTGTATTGAGTGAATCAATAACTCCTTGTAATCTCCTCTAGTTGAATATCAGATCTCTCTATATTTCTCCCCGGATTAAGCAAAAGCTAACCGGGATAAGTCATCATTGTGTTTGTGTTAGTTTGGTGGATCTACTTGCTTGCTCAATTTATTCATCTCATCTACTTCGACTTCCTTATTGATCTATTAGTTTCGCTGCGACAACGAGCATTGGTTGACGCCTCAATCCCAACAATGATGCCCCAGCTCATCATTTTTTCTTGTCCGAGACAACCAGTAGACAAGAACTCACAACAACAGAAAACTCGAATGAGCTGCTAGCATTGTACTACATCATTAATCAGTGCTTGAGACTCAACAAGGAGCACTACAAACCGCCAGAAAGAAAAACATGAGTGTGATTCAACTCGGACGATGGCATCAGAGTTCACCCAAGTACCATATAGAAGTAGAGAGCGCCAAGTTTCTGCAAGGGTTAGAGCACTGTAGCCTCATGTAATTAAGCCTCTGTGGTATCTCTGAAATTAGTGAGCTTCCTAAAGCCATCGGCAAGCTCACCAATCTTCATAGCCTTGATCTTCGTGCATGTTACGACTTCATTGACTCAAGAATCACTTCTTGTGACTTTTATTGCATGTCACGTCTTCATACCATAAAGAGTTTGATAAAATTATGGCATATCATTCTCTTGAATCATCCATCGTTGTCAATTCTTAGGTATACTGTCTCTGCTTTTCAATTAGAAGTCACAAGTCCGCCATCTCTGAATTTCAACTGCTATGTGTGTCAATTCAATAAAAGTCACAAGTTACCTTTCTCCATTTTCACTCTTGTTAACTTTTCCACTTGAAATAATATTTTTTGATGTGCGGACCTCTCCCTTACATTCCATTGATGATTTTAAATATTATGTTATTTTTGTTGATCATTGTACAAGTACATATGGCTTTATCCACTTAAAAGAAAATCTGATGTCTATAATGTTTTTGTTGGATTTAAATCACTGGTAGAAAACTATTTCAATCAAAAAATCATCATATCATATTCTGACAATGGGGGGGGGGGGGGGGGGGGGGATATCAAGCACTTTCATCATACTTAAGTTTTAGTGGGATATCTCACTTAACCTCCCATCCAGACACTCATGAACACAATGGGTATTCTGAATGTCGTTATTTTCAGATTGTTGAAACAAGCTTATCACTACTCTCACAAGCTTTCATGCCTTTGTCATACTAGTCGGATGCATTCTCCACTGCTATTTGTCTTATTAATCGTCTACCCACTCCCATACTCCAACTTCTATCACCGTATGCAAAGCTCTTTGGCACACCTCCCAACTACTCCAATCTTCGGAGTTTTGGTTGTCTATGTTATCCTTGGTTGCGCCCATATTCGTCTCACAAGCTATCTTCCCGTTCCACCCCTTGTGTCTTTATTGGTTATTCCTCCAACCAGAATGCATATCTTTGTCTTGATCCCGCCACCTCACGTCTCTACATATCTCGTCATATTAAATTTGTCATGTCGATTATGCCCTTCAAAACCATTAAATCCAATCTTCCTCGTCCATCCTCTTCCTCGTTCTACGTCTGATTCCCTTCCAAGTCATCATCTTCGGCCTTTCCTATTCCAGAAAAATAGAATGATAGAGGCATCAGTATGTACTATGTAACAGCTCATTTACGTATTTCAACAGATGAAATTTTTGGACAATTTAAGGAAGATGGATTAACATCCTTTATGTTGTGGTGGTGCCCCCCCCCCTCCCTCCCTGAGAAACTAGACTTTCGATGCTTTCAAGAGACATCATGGTACCGACTTGCAAATATGGGGAATTTGAAGAAATTCTTTATACAAGGGGAGGTAATAACCTGGAAATTAGTTTTGAAAATAGACCAATGCAGTACTCAACTGTGGCTTGTTTGATTTCGAGGCTTCAGTTCACAACTGCGGCCTAAGTATATATCATACATATTTGGTTAATAGGTTCGGAGACTTGGAAAAAAATTACCTAAGTGTAAAATGTGAAAAATAGGATGCCGCAGTTGGGTACTGCGGCCTCGAAACTACATAGGCCGCAGTACCGAACTGCGCTCTCTTCGATTTCGTGGCCGCAGTTCACAACTGCCGCCCAAATATATATTATACATATGTGAAAAATAAGGAGGCCGCAGTATGGCACTACGGCCTCAATAATACATAAGTCGCAGTTCACAACTGCGATCTCAGTTATGTGGTATATGGGGTTCAGTTCTTTAAACCTTATAATACCCATTCGACTATATAACAGAGGCAGCAGTTGCGAACTGCGACCTCTGTAGTATCGAGGCCGGAGTGCCCAACTGCGACCTCCTATTTTTCAGATATTTATGATATATATTTGGACCATAGTTGTGAAATAAGGCCACAAAATCGAAGTGACCGCAATTTAGTACTGCGACCTCGTAGTATCGAGACCACAGTACACAACTGCGTCCTCCTATTTTTTACATGAATAGTTTTTTTCCAAGGTTCCGAGTCCATTGGTCAAATATGTATGATATATACTTAGGTCGCAGTTATGAACCGCGGTTTTAAAATCAAAGAGATCACAATTGGATACTGCGTTGGTCTATTTTAAAAATTAATTTTGAAAGTGACCTATTTTTAAAACTAGTTTAAAAAAGTGGCCTAATTCCGGAAAACTCTCTAAGATTTAACTCTTACCATTTATTTAACTCTCTAAGATTTAACTTTTTATAAGACCTAGTAGTGCCCCCGTTAGAAAGAGTAATTTGATAAGTATTGAGGGTAGAGTTAGGGGTAGAGGAAGATCTAAACTAACTTGTATGAAAACGGTGAAAAAAGATATGATAGCTTGTGACCTTACAGAGATATTGCACTAAACCGAGCAGAATGGAAAATGAGGATTCATGTAGTCGGCCCCAACTAGTTGGGAAAAAGGCTTTGTTGTTGTTGTTGTTGTTGTTGTTGTTGTTGTATAAGACACTTTTCGAAAATATTTGTAGAAAGAGGACAGTTGCCCAAGTATTTGCGCTCATGGACTCAACAACTAAACTTGCCGTTCCCAATGGCAAGTTTAGTTGTTTCATCATCGCTATTGGAAAATAGCTTGTTTAATGCTGATTTTTAGTTGAAAATTTTCAAAGAAGGCTCGCTGTTCCCAACGGCGAGGACATATATACTAGACTCGCTGTTGGGAACAGTGAGTTTAGTTCAAAATTTTCAAAGAAGACTCCCTGTTCCCGACAGCGAGGACATTTAGACTAGACTCGCTGTTTGAAACGGCGAGGATGTAGGAAATTTTTCAGAGAGTGAAACATTCTGTTGGACTTAGTGAATTTTTTTAAAAAAATCCATAGAATTTTTTTTTTGTACTAAACTTGCTATTCCCAGCAGTGATTCTAGTGTAAATGTCCTCGCCATTGGGAACAACAAGTCTTCTTTGAAGATTTTGAACTAAACTCGCTGTTTCCCAACAGCGAGTCTAGTATAAATGTCCTCACCATTGGGAACAGCGAGTCTTCTTTGAAAATTTTGAACTAAAAATAGTACTAAACACACTGTTTCCCAATGGTGATGATGAAACAACTAAACTCGCCGTTGGGAACGGCGCAGTTGGGAACGGCGAGTTTAGTTGTTGAGTCCATGAGCGCAAATACTTGGCCAATTGTCCTCTTTCTGCAAATATTTTTGAAAAGTGTTTTATAAAAAAAATTAATTCTTATTTTTGCTAGAATATTTTTTCTCATCTCAATGGAAGGACACTGAAAACCATAAAACAATTTTTAAAAGAGACTGCAACTTATGCTCCCAACACATGTCTATTTCTATTATAAAAGCCACAATATATAAAAAAAACTGTCAGGAGACGATCTTAGCCGTTTATATATTGTATTGATCTAACCGATTAAAGTCTAGATTAAATAACTTAATGGAAACGTGTATTATACGTGCATTTGCTTTCTTATTCCCATCTATAACCCATAAATCCTAATAGAGAACTCGGTCTCCAATTCCAAGAGACGCCATCATATTATGCTGCCTCGATCCTCGCGCCGCCACCCTAACTGCTCCAATCTTTTCTCTCTCGATCTCTTTCAAAACCCAAACCCTAACCCTAACCAATCTCGATGCCCTTCCCCAATCCCTCTGATCACCCAAACCCTAACCCTTATGTCGTCCCTCTGTCGCTGCCGCTATCGTTTGCGCCATCTTTCCGTCCACTCAGAATCACCCTCCCATCACCGGAGCACACCTGATAATTTGTCACAAGTACGTGATATATATTGTTTGATATATATTGTTTTCAATACTTTATTATTATTTCTACGATTCCTTGGTTTCAATTTTGATTGATATCTTTGTCCATAGATGGTTAATCTTAGCTTGTGAAGTCTTGTCCCCTTATTTGGGGTTGGTTGTTTTGTATACAATGCTAATGTTTATTTTTTGAACTAAAATATTAAGGCATATCATTCTTAAATACATACCTGGAGTGGGTTGTTTTGTATACATCGTTAATGTTTATTTTTTGAACTAAAATATTGAGGCATATTATTCATAAATAACTGCTGATTTTAAAGAAAATAGTTATGTTGACTCATTAATTTAGCAAGTTGGTATAACTGTTTTATATGTTAGAGGACCTTTTATAAGTAATTTTTTGTTGTCGATGAGTGTTGTAAATTTATACTTTCTGATGTTTAATCTGTCTCCATTCATTTATTATACAAAACTTTTTGTTTTCAATTTCCTTTTCGGTTGTCCTTATATGTTTGCCATTAGTCCTACTAAATGTAGTTTTTAATTTATAGTTTAGATTTCCCTTATAATTTTCTGGACCAGTAATGATACCTTTTACCCAATTACCATCTTTCGGGGCTGATTGGTGCTTGTAACCCTGTTGTTATTCTGCAATTCTGAGGACTACTACATAGTCTGTTATTTTGAGAAATTTGGTGTCATTTTGTAAGAAATTTCAGAACTAGCATCTCTTTTTAAAAATGTCATTTCTTGTTAAATGATACTTATGTTATTTTCTTTAACGCAAATTTTAGATGTAGATTTCATTTTAAGATCTATTTTGTCTGGTTGTCTTAAAAGTATCGTTAATGGAAAATTATTGATTGGAAATGCTATTCTATTTACAGTTTTGCTTCAAGTAATCAGTCATGGGTATGGAGAAGATTCATATCAGCATTGTGGTCATTGGTCATGTCGACTCTGGGAAGTCAACCACCACAAGACATCTCATCTATAAGCTCGGTGGAATTGATAAGTGTGTAATTGAGAGGTTTGAGAAGGAAACTGCTAAAATGAACAAGAGGTCATTCAAGTACGCAGCATGGGTGCTTGATAAGCTTAAGGCTGAGAGGGAACGTGGTAGTACCATTGATATTGCCCTCTGGAAGTTTGAGACCACCAAGTACTACTGCACCGTTATCGATGCTCCTGGGCATCGTGATTTCATCAAGAACATGATCACGGGTACTTCATAGGCTGACTATGCAGTCCTCATCATCGACTCCACCACTGGTGGTTTTGAGGCTGGTATTTCCGAGGATGAGCAGACTCGTGAGCATGCCTTTCTTGCCTTCCCTCTTGGAGTGAAACAAATGATTTGCTGTTGTAACAAGGTAACAATCTCATATTTATTCATCCCTCTTATTTTTTTGTAGAATTATTCATTCTGACATTTATGTGTCTTTACAGATGGATGCCACCACACCCAAATACTCCAAGGTTAGGTATGAGGAAATTGTGAAGGAAGTGTCTTCGTACCTCATGAAGGTTGGATACAAACCTGAAAAGATCCCCTTCATCCCCATCTCTGGTTTTGAAGGTGACAACATGATTGAGAAATCCACCAACCTTGACTGGTACAAGGGACCCACTCTCGTTGAGGCTTTGGACCTCATCAATGAGCCAAAGCACCCAACTGACAAGCCCCTCCGTCTCCCTCTTCAGTACGTTTACAATATTGGTGGTATTTGAACTGTGTCGGGGATTGTGTTGAGACTGGAATTATCAAACCTGGAATGGTTGTTACTTTTGGCCCCACTGGATTGACCACTGAAGTTAAATCTGTTGAGATGCACCACGATGCTCTTCAGGAGGCTCTCCTTGGTGACAATGGTGGCTTTACCGTTAAGAACGTTGTTGTTAAGGATCTGAAGCATGGGTTTGTTGCCTCAAAACTCCAAGGATGATCCAGCTTCATTGCTCATGTTATCATCATGAACCACCTAGGGCAGATCGGCAATGGGTATGCTCCAGTTCTTGATTACCACACCTCCCATATTGCTGTTAAGTTTGCTGAGATTCAGACCAAGATTAATAGGCGATCTGGCAAAGAACTTGAGAAGGAGCCCAAGTTTCTGAATAATGGTGATGCTGGTTTCGTGAAGATGATTCCAACGAAACCTTTGGTGGTTGAGACCTTTTCTGAGTACCCCCCACTTGGTAGTGGTTTACTGTGAGAGACATGAGGCAGGCTGTTGCTGTGGGTGTTGTCAAGAGCGTGGAGAAGAAGGATCCCTCTGGAGCCAAGGTGACCAAGTCTGTAGTCAAGAAGAAGTGAATCGATGAGAAGGAGAAGAACTTTGTTTTGTGTCTGGTGGTTTTGTCTGAGGGTTTAATTGTTGTTGTTTCTGTCTATCATAATAATTGCAGGTATGTTGGTAATGTTTCTCATGTTTGGATGCAGAACTGGGTGCTTGACAGGCGGTGGTGAAGGTAAGATAGATTTTTGAGTCTTTTTGTTTGTGGATTTGAGAACTTCTTTATTGTGTATGTCACGCCCCGCTTCCCAAAATACGGGAATACGAGCACGTGATATGGCCCAGCGAATGATTTTAATATCATCCATAAGTTGTACCAGTCTTAACTCAACAACATGAAAGGAAATAAACACAACCACGTAGAAACAAAATCACATAAATGAGAATAAAATTTAATAACCAAAATTGGAACAAAAGAACTTACCAAATAGTTCGAGAATATGCAATGCGGTAACAATTCGACGAGTTCCTTTCGGTTACCCATCACTGTACCTGAATGATACAACTCAAAAAGAAGGGGGAAAAGAACTAGTTAGAGCAAGCTTCGGGCGACAAGTAATAGAAAGCAGTAAAATAGGAAATAAAGAACTATATAACAAAACAGAAATTTGGAACGATATCGGAGTCAATAAATGATAAACGGTAACAAAATCAAAAGTTGATAATCAATAAATTCAGAAATCAGGAATCAAAGTTTAATAACTAATATTCAGTATTAGTGTAAATGTTCAACGTTCATTTATGTCTGTAAGTCTATTATTCATTTTAATCCTAACTAATGCACGTACTACTGCATCCCATACTACAGATTCTATGCATACAATCAATTTCGTTCAGACCAAGGTGGTAGATTCTATAGATCATGTACTCGGGAACAATATTCAATTATGACCGATGACCGATTCAATCGAGATACTATAGTCAGTAATCTACAATTAAACGATGACCAGTATGACCAATAGACCGATAGACCGATAAATAGGGAAACACGGGCCCTTCTTTTGAGTACAGTCACTATGTCATCAACTACCCTAGTCAACCCTTAACCCCGGCTCGATTAACATTTCATTAACAGTCATTTATGAACATGTCTATGATCAGTGTAGACGATGGTATCAATACTCATGCAACAGGTACGATCGATGAGACCAATAGCACTAGTACAATTTCAGGATGATATCAAGACTATACAACACATGAATATACGTGATACAATTCATTAAATATGGAAAACACTGGTTTATATGCAAAACATAACAATATATGGACTAAGTGTACCATGATTTCTATGTGCAAGATTTTAAGTTATTGTGTCAGGAATCGGGTCGAAACCTCAGTACAAACTTGGAAATTGACAAGGTAGTATATTTGAAAGTTCCATAATAAAATAAATTTATAGTTCAAGTTTTATTTCAATAGTAATAGCACGATAAGACAACTATGAATCAATAGCATTATACAATAAGAAAAAAACGGAGTTCAATTAAATGTGACATTCAAATTGATCACTACTTGCCGGATTTCAAGGAGTATTTTCTTGAACTAGAAACAATAAAAATAAGTTGAAGAGACGCTTGCCTGTTAGGAGACGATTCTGAATAAATAGAATGATGGAATCAGAATCCCGGGCAACGATCCACGAGAACACGGGAATACGTGCGAGGCACATGCGAAACCAAAACAGCAAGCCAAGCACAAAATAGCAAACAGGATCCCAAGTAGAATAGCACACAGTGAAAACAGCAAACCAACTCTTCTCTCCTCTACCCGAACAGCAAACAACAAGAGTAAATCCCTCTCCTCCAAACACCAAATAGCCAAACCACCCACTCCCGATCTTTCTTCTTCAATCGACATAGAGAGAGAGAGAGAGAGTTGGCAGGAGAGACTTTGGCGACTGGGGCGCTAGCAGGTGACTGACTGCGGGGGTGCTCGGGACGATGGCAACGACTGAAGGCGACAGGCGGTGGTGCTGTGGTCGAGGAGCGACGACAACGACCAGGGCTCGATGCTCTGTTTCGCTTCGAAAACAGGGGAGACGAAATGATGGGGGATTAGAGCGCTCGACGATGACGACGAAGGTCGAGGGGTTCTGTGGTGGTTGCGGGGGTGCACGGAGAGGCGAGGACGAGGGCGATGGGAAGATTTGAGATGGGTTTCGGTTGGCAGAGTTTCGATGGGTTCAATGGGGTTCTTCGGAGTTGGGCAATGGCGGAGACGAGGAGAAGCCCGAGTCGAGGGAGGATCGACGAAAACAGGGGGGCGGCATTGGGTTGCATCTGAACTCGAAGAGAAGGAAGAAGATGAGGATGATGGCAATGGCGAGGGCGATGAAGGCTCGACGGAGCGACTGTGAGATGGGGATGACGAGGTGGCAGCACGGGGATGAGAGTATAGTGGTGGTCGAAAATAGGGTAGCGAAGGGATGAGGGTGGCTCAGAGTGGGTGAAGGCAATGGGTAAAGGGGTTCGGCGATGAAAACAGTGGTGGAGTTTGGGTGAATCAGAGGCAGAGGATGACAGGGTGAGGGTTGGTGATGGGGTTTGAACAGTAGGCTAGGGTTAGGTTTAGCTAGGTTAGGGTATAGAGTTTATATAGTAGGGTTTTGGGTTTTGGGTATTTGGGTAGATAATCCAATAGGAGAATGGGTAATGGGTTTGGATTATAAATCAATTAATATATTTAAATCCAATAGGGGGAAAATAAAAAGCATTATAAGGGTTTATAAAACATACATATACATGTACAATTAAAGCAAATAATGAATACGTATAAAAATAGAGTATGACTGGCTTAAAATAAAATATTAGTAATAATCTTAACAATAAAAATAATGATACTGTAAATAACAAAACTAACAAAAATAATACTGATAATAGTAATAATAATAATATATGTATAACAAAATGCAAATTTGAGTTTAACAGATTTATTTAAAATAATCGAACCAATATATATTATAAATAGTCGATCACATAGAAATATAAATTAATTTTAAAATATACAATTATTCGAAATAGATAAAATATACAAGAAATATATATTTACGAAAACAGGGGTTATAGTGTATTTTTCTATATGTATTTTCCTTGCCACGTCTGCCCATCCCGACCCTCATAAAAACGGCCAGAAGAGAGAAACAAGATAATAAAAAAACTAAGAAATATAGCTCTTTTTTATCGGTATATTTTATTTCACTGTTTGCATCCGAATTCAATGGAGATGTCAGTTGGGTTTTTGTTAATTTATTGTTATTAATGTAAATGAGTTTGTGTTGCTAGGTAGTGAAATGAATATGAAAATGGTGAGTTCACCACTATACAATTGCGCCTTATTATGCATGATACCTTTCAAATATGACTTTTACCAATTGATTTTTCCTAAATGTAATGTGGTTAAAACATGTTATTCCCACGAAGTTAAACAAGATCAATAGCTAATTATCTAATTTTATATGCACGGTCAAAATGTTGGTGAATCTAATGGGCGGATCAAGAGATGCATTGGAGATGAATACATTTTCTTATAAAAACTCACAAGATGTCATGTATGGGGAAAAAAACTACAAGAACACAATCTGGATGCAAGATAAGAAAGGATGAAGGAGAAGTTAAAGCAGTTTAAAGTTCAGAAAAGTTAAAAGTCGAAAACGATGAATGACCTACCGAAAAATAAGACGATATGAGTTTTGGTATATTACTTTGTTCGTTTTATATTTCTTTTTTCAAATTCTCTCCTTAAATTAGAAGACTAATCATAGTGATTACATTGAAACTATTGAGGTTTGTTGGTGAAAAGGGTTTAAATAGGGTTTGAGATGTATGCAGTTTCTGTTTTCTTTCCATTTACATTATATGAAGTTTGAATATTGAATATTTAGTCATAACAATTAAACAGTAATATGTGTTTAATTATTTATGTATATGTTCATGTGCGATGTGAAGATCAAGTGATTAACATATTTACATGAGATAGTGAGAAGGTGTTTGAATTGTCCAACAACCATTAAGTATTGGAGAATTTGAATTTTGGAATATTGGATGCTCATTTGATATTGAAGGACATATTTTTGTACAGAAGTACCTTTTCAATGTATAGTACTTTTATGTACCATGGTGAAACATATACTTTTGGTGTATTCTTCCAATCCATAACAATTGATAATTGTGCTACCATTGTCTTCACATTTAAACTTTGAAGGAGCACTTTGAGCAGATTAAATGTATTTTTCCAGATGGTAAACCATGATCAGAAAAGGTTTAGAATTTGATAAATCCGACGTACATATGCTCAGTCCAATTTTATGCATGTGGTTGGTAAGCTATGTTGAAATAGAGGAGAATATTGATGTGGTCAGTTTTGGCATATTTACATTAGACAACTCCATGACATTTAGTAATGCAAATTAATATATGCATAATGTAGATGTAATTATATTTATATTAGTTTAAACAAAATTGTGGAAATTTGAATTTGTGCTTATTTTACGCATTAAAGTTTTTTTAGTTTTTAGATAAAATAACAAATTTGAAGTTGAATTAACTAACAGTGTTACTATTAAAAATAGTTTAAAGTTTTCAGATATATATTAATTGAATGTTTTTTTAACCAATAAAAGATTTTAAAGTACCATGAGAAGGTAAGAGTCAAGATAGTGATAAGAAATATAAGTTTCTTTTTTATTTGTAAAGATTTTATTTGTAAATAAGATAACTAATTTGAATTTGAATGAACTAACAGTTTTACTATTAAAAATAGTTTAAAGTTTTCAGATATATATTGATTGAATGTTTTTCAACTAATAAAAGATTTGTTTTACTAATTTCAACAACTTTTTTTCTTGCCAATTTTCTCTCCTGTAAAAGCAACATATAAGACTAGGCTTTGAACGCACAGAACCATAGTCTTCTTGATCTTCTTCTTCTTCTTCTTGGTGGACCGTGGAACATCAAGAGAGAAAAGGAACGATTGCCATCAATATGTGACTAATTCTTCGTTAATCATGCTGATTTTATTTCTTTATGTAGATTCTCTTTTGTTGAAGTGATACTTCGATTAGGTATCATTAGAGTACCCTCCAGAATAATCAAACACAGATCAATTAAAACGTCATTATGTTCAAAAATAAACTTATTAATAATTATATTTTTGCAGATTATCTATATCAATGGACAATTCTCACTATGAATACTCCTCTATCAATTCCTTGCAAGAAAATCAACAATTGTGGACTATCAAAGTTTGGTTACGAAACATTATGGTGTGAAAGAATATAAAATAGTAAAGGCATAGGAAAAATCTCAAAAGTGGCACTTATGGATGATGAGGTAAGATACTTTAAATATTGTTGAAATATTCATACATATACATACATAAATAATTATTATTACTAAATTTTCATATTTTGTAGGGAACTAGAATACTGGCGATAATGCTTAATGAAGCAGTGGAAGCGTTTCCAACATACGTTTGAGGAGCATAAAACTTACTTAATTTCTAAAATACTAAAAAAATGTTGACAAAAGATATAACTCAATGCACGGTAAAATTGACATCATTTTGAAGTTGAGAAGTGTTGTAGATAAGGATATGTACAAATTTGCAACTGTAGACGAATTTCAAAGTACATTTTCTACTGTCTTTAAAGGTAAAAAATTATGTTACTCATATATATATATATATATATATATATATATATATATATATATATAATTTCCTATTACTGATACATGATATCAAATACTAATTACATTGCACTATAGATCTTTGTTTAGCAGTAATTAATGCAGGAGATGTAGATAATGTAGACTCAAAATATGGTAATGAAGTAGACAAGCGAAATCTTACAGTTGTAGGTTACAGGTAATATCAATTATTTAAATTGTATAATAATTTATGAAATTATTTTGGATTCATACGCTTTGTCTTAATTTAAGGTCAAAACCAATCTTACTTACATTCTGGGGAGAACTAGCAATCAAGGAAGGAAATGCTCTGAAAGAATTATCACCCAACATGCAAATTATTGCAATTACCTCTATAAAAACCCCAAACTTTGGAGGTAATTATATATATAAAAAATTAATAATTTTACTTATTATATATTTTATTTATTTATTAATGATTTTTTAAAACAGGATTCTCTCTCACATCAACAAAGAACACTACAATAGAGATAAATCTGAATGAACCAGAAGCATATAAAATTCGAGAATGGTATAATTTATTTTTTATATTTAATTCTTTAATTGTTTCCTTTTGTAGTCTCATTTACCATAAAAAAAAAATTGTTTTAGGATAAACTGTAATGAAATTTTTTTTTAAGTAATTCCTTGCAAATAAACAAAGTGAAACTATCTGACATTCTCTATTGTGCAAATGAAGATTCTTCTGAGGTATTATAAATAATAAAATTATTTTAAATATTTTGTTCAGTTCTCTATATGTCTATAAATATTTTGATAACTTCAATTTTTTTTAAAAAATATTCTAAGGCAAAATACTGTTACTGCAATGTTTTGATCAAAGTGTCAAAGACGTTAGAGATCCATGGTAAATT
The DNA here is from genome assembly GCA_017893485.1 of Hemerocallis citrina. NCBI lineage: Eukaryota > Viridiplantae > Streptophyta > Magnoliopsida > Asparagales > Asphodelaceae > Hemerocallis > Hemerocallis citrina. The sequence continues at coordinate 227,033,812 of CM030364.1, read as the reverse complement.
TGCATGCAAAGTATGTTCAACAAAAGTCAATATTGAAAATGATGAAGTTTATTGTTGAAAATGTAAAAAGAATATTGTTGAATATGAGCCAAGGTAAACAAAACAACATATTGTCAGTTTTCCATCTTTTCATTCTTCATTTAAATCATTAAAAAAATAATAAAATTAAAAAAAAAAACTAAGAATAACCTGTTTCAGATATGTATTCTAAATCACAATAAAAGATACAAGTGCAGAGGCAGAATTGACTTTATTTGATGAGGAAGCAAGATGCATCATCGGCTGTTCCGCAAAAAACCTGGAACATATTAAGAATAAGATATAATATGTTATTCTCATAGTGTTAAAAATAATTAAGAGCTAATTTCTTATTTCTATATGCAGGAAAAAATGTTGAAGAATTTGATAGAAGGACCAAGAAATGCATTGAAGATGAGTATACTTTTTGATTAAATCATAAGATGTCAAATATGGAAGAACAACTATAAGAATATTGATTGGACTGCAAAATTAAAAAGGATGAACAAGAAGTTACAAGCAGTTTTAAGTGTAAAAAGTCGAAAGTGATAATTGATCTTATGAAAAATACGATGATATCAGTTTAGGATTTACTAATTTGTTCTGTTTTAATATCTTTTTTTAATATCAGTTTTAAGTTCAAGAAAGTTAAAGTCGAAAATGATGATTAATCTTATGAAATACAATGATTATATCTTTATATTGTTGTCTAGCTTTGGGTTCTTGATGCTTACTTCAAATCTGATTTCGATGATGTCGTTGGAGTAATTTTGAAATTCATGGTTTGCTTATTAAGATAGTTGACTAAGTCGAATTTGTAGTTTGAAGAATATGTGTGTGCTAAATGCAAGTGTGTTTAAATAAAAATTTCAATATTTATATGCACCAAGCCACGTGCATTTGGTACACGGTAAATTTAAACTAGTCTTCTTAAATTAAAATATAAAATTAGAGGTTTATCCAAAATAGCTGACTTTGAGCCTCTCCATTTTCTTATTTAATCGGATCTCGTCTCTCCCAATAAGTCCTACACCGAAACCCCGCAACAAAAACCAATGGATCAAAGAGAAGACGTATACTCGGTGTGGGCCCTCCCCCCACCTGATGTCAGCAACCGGGTCAAGACCCTGATGTCGACCCTCCGATCCGAATTCGGCGGACCAGAATTCGACCCGCACATCACCCTTGTCGGAGCCATCCGCCTCAACCGCGAATCCGCAATCGGCATGCTCAGATCCGCATCTGAATCCCTTTCCCCGTACACTGCACGTGTCGCCGCCGTCTCCCGCGGTGGCTTCTTCTACCAGTGCGTCTACCTCCTCATCGAACCCACCCCCAGAGGTTTTTTTTTTAAAAGCAGAAAACCACCCTGATTTCTTAATTATTTACGAGTGGATCCCTAACAAATTGTTGCATTTTACAAAAAAAATATAACTGTAGGTGTTGGAGGCTGGTGCTCACTGTTGCAGTCATTTCGGATACGTAGCCTCAACACGTAAGATGAATTATCTCTCCTGCTGTAACTGCAGTTACAGTTAATATTACGTGGATATGTAGCGCAATGCATCTGCTGTATCTTTATTAAATAACAAATCAGCTGGTTTGTTTTCATGTGATTTGAAATTATGATTTTGATGATGCGGTTTTTTGTGTGTTTTGATTGTAGCATACATGCCACACTTGAGCCTTTTGTACGAAGATTTGACTGATGAGGTGAAGGAGAAAGCTCGCAAAAGGGTTGAGGAGCTGGATAGCGAGATTGTTGGTCTGACATTACCGATTACTTGTATAGGTTTGTTTAAGACCGACACTGAGGATAAGAGCTTGAAGTCATGGGAGATGATTGAGATTTGTGAGCTTAAGTAGGATTTACCTGTTTGTATTTGTAATGTTGAAGGCTTGATGAAGCTTATGTGTGCTTGTATTTTTTCTATTAATTTCTGTCTTTCTTTGCACTTTGAAATTAAAATTAAGAAATCTCATGTGGTGTTGCTATTTTTTTCGGTGTGGGAACAATCAGATGATGTAAATTCTTTTGAGGAACAACCAAGAATTTTACCTTTTGACTTTCAAAGGTGTTGACTACCTTTCACTACGATTGACTTGACGATCTGACTTATCTGCACCATAGGAATTGATTCGTGTGATGACGATAGCCTCCGATGACCTGCAAAAAAATTGAAACACCGGGATAAATCCCAGCAACAGACCCTCTGACGCTTAAGTCAGAAAGCAAGAAGAATATGAGAGAGCATTTGTGGAGAAAAATATTTATTACCTCTTTCTGGCAGGGGTAGGGGTATTTATAGTCGCCTTGGAACAGTTTCGAGATAATCATTTATCTCTACTTCCTGGTGTTTTTGTATAAGAAATAGAGTTTAAATTCCTTCATGATAAAAGATTTGGTATTAAACCGCCTCTTAGGAATAATCATGAATTTAAATAACTCTTTAAATATTCTGGGTTTATTTATAATGAGCTGTCACATAGATCCAGTAAGGCAGATCCATTTTTGGATTATCGGGCTTGAAAGAGGCCCAAATTCTATTCATGGATATGTTTATACGTGAAATTAGTGTTTTACTCCTGAGAGCTTTAAGATTCGTGCCGATTTGAACAGTCCCGATTTAGTTCTATTTTTACCTATATCACAAGCCCCCACTCCCGAAAACTGAGTTTCACAGCCTTTGAGGAGTAGTTCGTCCGTTTTTAATGGTTTACAGAACCTATTGAGTTCTCGAGGAAACTTAGATCTTGCTCGAGGTGTAACGGTGTTATTCTAAGCTTATAAAATACCCAAAATTATTTCTAGAATCTTCTGGATTTTTGATGATTTTTACAGAATTTTCTAAAATTTTCCTAATTTTTAATCATTTTCCAAATTTTTTATTCAATTTCCGAATTTTTCTAAATAATTTTCAAAATTTTTAATTAATTATTCTAAATTAATAATTATCTTTTTTAAATTTAAAAATATTTTTCTAAATTAATAATTATTAATTTAGAATTTTTAATTAACTTTTTAGGATTTTTAAATATTTTTCGAAACTTTTAAATAATTAATTCGATTTAATAATTAAATATAGAATTAATTAAATACCTGATGACATGGCACAATCTGGAGCGTCGATCGCAACTGGTACAAAAATCATTAAGATCGAACGGTCAAAGTGTTGATCTTGACACGTGTTCGTTGACCATTGACCGTTTTGCGTGATTTCACGATCGGGGGCGCGTTTGCTCGGAGCCTGTCACCGAGCGTTGAGGGTGGTTCGGCTTAGTGACGCGTATCCCATTGACCGTTGACCATTGACAGGTCAACAATTTTGTGTGATTTCACGATCGGGGACATGTTTGCTCAGCACCTACCACTGAACGTTGAAGGTGGTTCGATTGGGCAACACATGTCCCGTTGATCGTTGACCGGTCAATGATTTTGCGTGATTTCACGACCGGGGACGTGTTTGCTCGGAGCTTGCCACCTAACGTTAAAGGTGGTTTGTTTGGGCGACACGTGTCCCGTTGACCATTGACCTGTCAACGATTTTGCGTGATTTCATGATCGGAGAAATGTTTACTCAGAGTCTGCCACCGAATGTTGAAGGTGGTTCGGCTGGACGACACTTGTCCGGTTGACCGTTGACTGTTGACGGTCAATGACTTCTCGTGATTTCACGATCGAGGACACGTTTGCTCGGAGCCTGCCACTGAACGTTAAAGTGGTTCGACTGGGCAACACGTGTCCCATTGACCATTGACCGGTCAACATTTTTGCGTGATTTAACGATCGGGAACGCATTTGCTCGGAGCCTGCCACCGAACGTTGAAGGTGGTTCTGCTGGGTGACACGTGTCCCGTTGACCGTTGACCGGTTAACATTTTTGCGTGATTTCACGATCGGGGGTGTGTTTCCTTGAAGCCTGCCACTGAACGTTGAAGGTAGTTCGGTTGGGCGACACGTGTCTCGTTGACCGTTGACCGCTGACCGTTGACCAATTAGCGATTTTTCGTGATTTTATGATCGAGGACATGTTTGCTCGAAGCCTGCCATCGAACGTCGAGGGTGGTTCGGCTGGGCAATATGTGTCCCGCTAACGATTTTATGGCGTTGTTTCATATTACCGTTTGCTTGAGTTTTTGTCGTTTAGTCTTCGGGCCATTGGATTTTGTGGCATTATGGGCTTTCCCATCTGTTTGGGGGCCCAAAAGCTATTGAAGCTTAACCGCCTCTCCCCATATCTAGAAGACTCCAATCTCCCTCTTCTTCTTTCCTCATTTTCTCACTTTTCACTTCTAGAAATTTTTTGCTCTTTGGCTGTCTTGCTAGTGGTCGTGGCTAGGCGTTGCTTTTTCCGGCAAAATTTTCAGACCATAGCTGTTACATCAAGATAAAATATATACATATTTTAGTTTATATATATATTATTTTATCAATGATGTCTAGGAAATCTTCGGGAAATGAGACTTCCCCCTCGGGTCGTTGCGGAGATCGGCAACTGATTCTTTCTGTAATGCCCCATAATTTTGAATAAAATATTTTGAATTAAGAAATAATTTTTAGATGAATTTATTTGATTATTTTGAATTTCTGTGAAATGGTCATTTTGCACTTGCAGAATACAGTGCATATATTTTTTTAGATGTAAATTCAAACTTTTGAGTTTCTAAATAAATTATATTATTCATAATGAGATATGTTTGAATTTTTGGGATTTTTCGAAATAAGAGAAACTACTTTTGTAAATATTTTGAAAGAAGGGGACTTTTTTGTAAAAAGTCGTTTGGAGGCAAAATTTGAATTTAAAATTTGTTGGCTGCATATTGGGGCCGATTTTAGCACGGGAGAGATTTGGGGGATGAGATTTTACCCATTTGACTTGATTTGATTTGATTTGTTTGCACAATTAATTTATTATGCAAATTGGGACTTTCTAGTGGTTTTATTTGTAAAATTTCCTACAAGAAACCATAGAAATCAATCTCGGCTTAATTTATATGCTGAGAGTTTCGGCTTCCCCTTTTCTCTTCTATTTTTTTGACTTTTCTTGAGTTTGGAGAGTGGATATTTTGCTTGGAGGAGAAGACTACTATTTGACATCAAATTTTCTTCAAAAGGTGGGTAACACTCAAACTCTCTTAATTGTTTATTTTATAAATTTATAGTATCATGCTAGGGATGAATTTTGTTGGTCATGGATTGTATGTAGCATGATGGTAGTGCTTATAAAGATGCATATTGATGTGAGATTTTTGATTATATGACATAAATATTGAATCTTGATTCTATATGAATTTAAAATAATTTGTTCTTCAATAGTGAAGTTTTTATATACATGAGAAATCTAATCTTGATTGTAGAAGTAGATCTATTGAACATATATAGATGCTATTGTAGATGTGTAGATCTTATTGTATGATTAATGAACATGATTTGAGTAATTAAAAGATGAAATTTTTGTGAGATACTGTTTTAATGTGAATTCATAATGAGTTGAAAACTATAATTTTTATACATCAAATATATGTCAAAAATCATCAAAAATACATGCTTGAAGTGGTGAGGCACTATGGTTAGGGTTTCTGGGTTAAACCCTTACCCTAGGGTTTCTCGGTTGGGGGTTGTACAACAATCCGAAGGTTGCACAGTGCCAACCCGAGCATTGTACAGACCTGGGGCTGTTGCTTTGGGTTGTTTTGGTGTTTGGGTGTGGTGCTTTGTGTTAAGGTTTGAGAACCCTAATATGTATATAGATCAGTATATATATATGTATAAATATAGTGATAGTGTGATGATTTATTGATTCTTTTGTTCAAGTTTCGAATGTGCAAATTTCAGATTTTGTGAAAATCTAGTTTCAATTTTTGTTATAGTCAAGTATTAATTTGAGGGAAAGAAATCTATATTTTTTAAAATGAAATTCTCAGTTTTGAGGGAATATATATTTTGGTTTTTAGAGATGAAAACTTTGAGTTCTAAAGGGGTATTTTCAATTTCTAAAATAGGTAAATTCCAGACTTTTAGAACTAAAGAATTTCAGATTTTGGCGATGAGATCCCATATAATTAAGAGATTTGTTTTAGTTTAAGTTGATTGGATTTAAGAGAAATTTATTGGGCTTTATGTATGTATGGAAAGTGAGAATTGAAAGTTAAATTTAAAGGATTTTGTGGATTGTATTTTGTTTCCATATAAGAAAGAGCCTTTTATGGTAGTAACAGTTTATTAAATGAAATGTGATTATGAAAGGATTGTGGATGTACAAATATTTATTTTGGGATGAGATTTTCCTATTGAGATTTTTGATTCAAAGCCGTGGTGTTGTGGGAAAAGTATTTGTTTTCAGAAAAAAGAGAATATAAAGAATATTTTGAAGGATCAAACCTAGTGGGGTTTTTTATTGAGATTAGGGTTATTATGAGAACCATGGATGGACGCTTGAGGCGTTGAGTTGGGAGCACTAGATACTGAGCGAACCCAAGATTATCGACCGTGGATATTTTTTATTGTGGGAAATTAGCATGCGGGGCTAGTGTTCCTGGTTTGGCAAGTAAAGTCTGGTAGGGTTGAGCTAGTTCTAGGTGGCTCAAGATGTTATTATTACAAATCTAAGGAAAAACACTAAGTTAGGAGTTGTGACGGAACTTAGGCAACATAAGTATGGACTCTGTTGTGAGTCGGGCAGATGTATTCTGGGATTGTGAATTTGTTATGTCTCTCTAGTATGTCCGCGCATCGAGGGTTGGCAGGCCTATTCGCGGAATGTCTAGAAGTATATATGCCGGATTTGGTATGTTCGTGCGTCGAGGGTCGGCAGGCCTATTTGTGGAACGTACGATATATTCGCGCGTCGAGAGTTGGGTTTGTCATTTGTAGATGTTACCGCTAAATCTGGTGTGGGGGTAAACAGATAGTATTTGTGGATTCGTGAAAAACCTGAATAGCAAACCTCTAACCTGTTCCGCCGGAGATTGACCATTGACTCCCGCCGTTAACCTGCAAAAAGTGCGAGACACCGGGGTTGATCCCGGTGACGCACCCTCCGACGCGCAAGTCAGTAATCAGAAATGATTAAGAAAGAGCGTAAATTGAGAAAATACTGATTACCTCTTAATGGAGATGGATGGGGGTATTTATAGGCGTCTTAGAGATCAAATTAGGAATGTAATCCCCGTGATCTGATAAGGAATATTCTCCTAGTAAACAGATTAGGAATGTAATCCCTAATTCCCGGTGAAAAGATAGATGTGAATCAGGGCCGTTGATTAGGATTAATCAGAAACCCTAATTCTATTATTTCTGGACTGGATGTGCAGCGGGTTGGAACCCGTACCCAGTTGATGTGGATCCGTTTATGGGTTATTGGGCTTTGAATAAAGACCCAGTTCCCACTTCAGACCCGTCAGTAGGTGAAATTACCGTTTTACCCCTGAGCTTTAAGATTCGTCTCCGACGTGAACGGTCCCGATTTAATCCTATTTTTAGCCATATCACGAGCCCCCCACTCCTAAATACTGAGTTTTTCAGTCTTTGAGGAGTAGTTTTGTTGTTCTAATGGCGTACAGGATTTTATTGGTGTTCTTAAGGGAGTTCGGATCTTGCTCAGGGGTGTAACGGTGTTATTCTGGGCTTGTAAAATACCCAAAAATATCCTCAGATTTTCTGGATTTTTGGTGATTTTTCCAAATTTTTCTGAATTTCTTCTCATTTTTTTTGAATTTTTTATTCATTTTCCGAATTAAATAATTAATTATCGAAAATATTAAATAATTTATTCTAATTAAATAATTATATTTTTCAGAATTTAAAATAATTTTTCTGAATTTATAATTATTTTTAGAATTTTTATTTAATTTTTTTCGATTTTTAAATATTTTTTCGGATTTTTTAAATAATTAAAACAAATAAATAAATAAATAAATAAATAAAGTATTACCTGGACACGTGGCGCGATCGTGTGCGTTGATCACGATCAAGCGAGCACGCATCGGGAGGAGAAAGAGGAGGCCATTTTTTGGTGTAATAGGGTCGGTGTCACGAACGCTCGGCAAAAAGTGGCCGAAGTCCATATGGACGCCACGTGGCAGTCAAAGGTTGACTTTTTTTTTCTTCTTCTCTTCGCTGCTGCTGTTCTTTTCTTTCTCTTCTCCTCTCCTCTTCTTCGTTCTCCTTCGTCTTCTCCGTTCTCGAAGCGCCAGAGGCTCACGAAGTGGAGCTCGACGTGGGAGTTCGTCCTCGGAGGTCGATGAGGAGTAAAGCTCGAGGTGGGGAGCTCAACGGCGACGGCGATTATGAGTAGAGGGGGAGCTCGATGGTAGCTCGAGCTTGGCGAAGACTTGGCACTTAGCGAGTGATGACGGTGGCGGAGCTCAGCGGCGACGGCGTGGGGTTCAAGCGATGGCCATGGCCCCGCCACAGTCGGCGAAGGAGAATTCGAGCTCGACGGAGCTTTGTCTCCGCGGAGGTTGGCGAGGTTGTCGAAGGAGGAAGCTCGCGAGGTTGGAGCTCGGCTGCCATGGGGTGGGCGAGCGTGGCGAACGAACTTCGAAGCTCGTTGAGAGGGCTCGGCGAGGCTTTGAGGCAGAGCCCGGAGGTTGAAGATGAGCCTCGAGGCAATGGGGCTCGACGAGGGAGACGTCGGAGCTCGGGAGTTCGTCGAGGAGCTTGCTCGGCATCGTGGGGGCACCTGGAGCTCGGAGTCAGGCCATGGCGGTGCTTGGACATCTCCTCGACAGTTTGACGAGGGAGGAGCTCGAGCTCGGAGGTGTGAGGCTTTGAGCTCGGCGAAGTGGAGGTTGGTGAGTTCGTTGATGGAGCTCGCCGATGGAGGGCCTCGTCAGTTGAGGGCGGAGCCCGTCCATGGTGCTCGGCGAGGTGGAGATCGAAGCTCGACGGCCCAGGGAGCTCGGAGAAGGGAGGAGCTTGGCGACCGCTTGCTGCGAATGTCGCGATCATGGCGATGGTTCGAGCTCGACGTCGCCGGAGGGCGATCGTTTGCTGCGATCATCGCGAGCATGGCGATGGTTCGAGCTCGACGTCGCCGGAGGGGCTCGACGCCGAAGCGCTTGTCTGAACTGGCTTGAGCTCGGTGAAGAGTGAAGGTGACGCTCGGCTTTCGGAGGAAGGTGACGAAGAGGTCGTTCGATGGGTTCGATGGAAGTGGTGAGCTTGACTACGGAGCTAGACGACGGAGGGGGTGCGTTCGACATGGAGCTAGGCCATGGTGAAGCTCGAGACGATGGAGGAGCTAGGAGTTTGGAGCTCTCTGTTGGGTTCACTTTGCATGGATGCTTGGTGAAGAAGAAGAAAGGAGCTGGTTTCTTCTTCTTCTTCTTTTTTTTTTGTTCCTTGGTTTTTTGGTTTTTTGCTTGGGTTTCGGCGCCAATCGTAGGAGGAGGAAGAAGGAGGCTGACGTGGCGGTTTGGTTTGGGTTCGGGTCCTCTTAATGGGTCCGAACCCGGCCCCTTGTGCTCCCCTTGTTTTTTTTTGTTGTTCGTGGGTCTTGTGCTGAGAGCGTTCGGCGGCTGGTGCCGAACTCAACTGGTGCCGAACTCAAGCCTGTAAAACGGTCGGTGTCAGGAACGCTCGGCAGCTGGTGCCGAACTCAACTGTGCCGAACTCAAGCCTGTAAAACGGTCGGTGGCAAGAACGCTCGGCAGCGGGTTCCGAACTCAACTGGAGCCGAACTCAAGCCCGTAAAATGGTCGGTGGCAAGAACGCTCGGCAGCGGGTGCCGAACTCAACTGGAGCCGAACTCAAGCCCGTAAAATGTTCGGTGGCAAGAACGCTCGGCAGCGGGTGCCGAACTCAACCGGAGCCGAACTCAAGCCCGTAAAACGGTCGGTGGCAAGAACGCTCGGCAGCGGGTGCCGAACTCAACTGGAGCCGAACTCAAGCCCGTAAAACGGTCGGTGGCAAGAACGCTCGGCAGCGGGTGCCGAACTCAACTGGTGCCGAACTTGAATTTTTCCCCGTAACGAGGTCGGTTCCGAGAATGCTCAGCAGCTTGTGCCGAACTCCAATTTTCCCTGCAGAGTTCTTCTTGATGTTCCCGGTGCTACGGAGGTCGGCTCGGGGCGTGCGACCCCTTGTTTCGAAGCTAATTCGAAGATCTACAACTTCTCTTTAGGAGTGAGATGAGGATTCACCCTCCTTCATGGTCAAAATAGCCCCGCAACATCCTTGTCTTCATGAAGTTGAGGAGTGTTTTGGTCGTGGGGATTTTGGAAGAGGAGCTCCACTCCTAGGGGCGGAGAAGCTGTGCTCGGAAAACCCTTGTGCCAGGAAGACCCTAGTAAGAGCCGTGGGAAGACCCATCCTTTGAGGTGAGCAAAACGAAGAGCTTGGCTTTAGGAGAGAGCCATTTGGAAGACAAGTTTGAGGAGCGACTCTAGGAGAGAGTTGTGAGCTCCGATCTTGTTGAGAAGAGGTCCGCTTCGGAGGCGAGCGGAGCAAAGAGCTCGGATCTGGAAGATAGCTACTTGTGAGACAAGTGTGAGGGGGAACTCTAGGAGAGAGTTGTGCTCCAAACTTGTTCGAGGAGAGGTCCGTCTGGGAGGCCAGCGGAGTGAAGAGCTCGATTCTGGGAGAGAGCCCTTTGTGAGACGAGTGTGAGGAGCAACTCTAGGAGAGAGTGGTGAGCTCCGAACTTGTTGAGAAGGGGCCCGCTTTTGGAGGCGAGCGGAGCGAAGAGCTTGACTCTAGGAGAGAGCCCTTTGTGAGACGAGTGTGAGGAGCAACTCTAGGAGAGAGTGGTGAGCTCCGAACTCGTTGAGAAGAGGTCCGCTTTTGGAGGCGAGCAGAGCGAAGAGCTTGACTCTGGGAGAGAGCCGTTTGTGAGATGAGCTTGAGGAGCAACCCATGGAGAGAGTGGTGAGCTCCGAACTCGTTGAGAAGAGGTCCGCTTTTGGAGGCGAGCGGAGGGAAGAACTTGATTCTGGGAGAGAGCCCTTTGTGAGACGAGTGCGAGGAGAAACTCTAGGAGAGAGTGGTGAGCTCCGAACTCGTTGAGAAGAGGTCCGCTTTTGGAGGCGAGCGGAGCGAAGAGCTTGACTCTGGGAGAGAGCCGTTTGTGAGACGAGCTTGAGGAGCGACCCATGGAGAGAGTGGCGAGCTCCGAACTCGTTGAGAAGAGGTCCACTTTTGGAGGCGAGCGGAGCGAGGAGCTTGGCTCTAGGAGAGTGCCATTTGTGAGACGAGTTTGAGGAGCAACTCTAGGAGAGAGTGGTGAGCTCCGAACTCGTTATTTAAGTGAGGGAATCAACGGTTGTGGGAGCAATTCCGAATGGCGAACCACTTCTAGCTCGCTTAACAGCGAACTTGCGAAGTAGAATCGAGCCAAGTGTTGGACTCCGGAACCATCGTTAGAAAAGTTCAACGGCTGTGGGATCAATTCCGAATGACGAACTACTTCCAGTCCGCTTAGAAGCGAACTTGCGAAGTAGAATCGAACCAAGTGTTGGACTCCAGAACCATCGTTAGAGTTATTCAACGGTTGTGGGAGCAATTCCGAATGGCGAACCACTTCTAACCCGCTTAAGAGCAAGTTATTCGAAGCAGAATCGAACCAAGTGTTGGACTCCGGAACCATCGGTAGAGTTGTTCAACGGTTGTGGGAGCAATTCCGAATGGCGAACCACTTCTAACCCGCTTAAGAGCAAGTTATTCGAAGCAGAATCGAACCAAGTGTTGGACTCCGGAACCATCGTTAGAGTTATTCAAGGGTTGTGGGAGCAATTCCGAATGGTGAACCACTTCTAACCCGCTTAAGAGCAAGTTATTCGAAGCAGAATCGAACCAAGTGTTGGACTCCGGAACCATCGGTAGAGTTGTTCAACGGTTGTGGGAGCAATTCCGAATGGCGAACCACTTCTAACCCGCTTAAGAGCAAGTAATTCGAAGCAGAATCGAACCAAGTGTTGGACTCCAGAACCATCGTTAGAATTTAGTGAGTTGCGGGAGGAGCCATGTAGAAGAAGCTGGACTCCGAAATCACCATTTAACGAGTCGTGACTCGGAGAGATTAAGATGAAGCAAGAGCAACAATTTCCAATGAAAAAATGTAAAGTTTTATTGAAATAAACTAAGTGGCTGTTTCAATAGGGCGAGCCATTATTACATGCTATTAGCCGGATTACAAGCATCAGCCTTATTGAAAACCAAAATCCTACTTCTATGATAAGGTGGAGACCTCTTGGGAGGAGCTGGGAGGTTCTGAGTCTTGAAGCTCGGCGAGCCTTTCTGTTCGTTTGTTGGTTCCTCAAAGGGGGGAAGCTAGGCCCCATCTTTTTGGATGAACTTGGTCAGGTGTCCCCGCTGTACGAGTTCTTCGATCTCCTCCTTGAGAGCCCGACAATCATCCGTGTCGTGGCCGTGGTCCCTGTGAAAGCGGCACCACTTATCTTTGTCCCTCTTCTTGCCAGGGGTATTCATTCTAGGGGGAGCGCGGAGTAGTCCTTCCTTGTCTACCTCCATAAGGACTTCTGATATATTAGCAATGAGGGGGGTGAACTTCTCAAAACGTGGAGTCGAACGGCGCTGGCCATTACTGTCCTTCTGGGATTTTTGGGACCCCTCTTCACTTGTGTTCTTCCGTTTGTTCCCGGAAGCTGTCTCCTCCAGAGCAAGGGGGTCGAGGGCTTCTTCGGCCCGAATGTACTTTTCAGACCTGAGAAGGAGGTCGGCAAAGTTCCGTGGAGGATTCTTAGCAAGAGAGGAACGGAGGCTGGAATTGAAGACATTGGATTGGAAGGCGGCCGTTGCGACGGATTGGTCGAGGGAAGCTATAGACCTGGCTTCAGCTGTGAACCTCTTCACATAGTCTCTCAACTTCTCACCCTTCTTCTGGTTAAGGTAGAGTAGCGAAATGCTGGTCTTTTCAGTTCGGCGACTACTCACGAAGTGGGTGACGAAGAGGGTCTCGAACTGTTCGAATGAGAATATCGAGGATGGGGCAAGGCGAGAGTACCATTCTCGAGCCGAACCCTTGAGAGTTACGGGGAAGGTCTTGCATAGCAGGGCATCGGAAGCTTGATGGATGAGCATGAGAGTCTTGAAGCTCTCAATGTGGTCAACGGGGTCAGTTTCCCCAGAGTAGGTCTCGAATTGAGGAGTTTTAAAGCCGATTGGCACTGGCGCATCCATTATGGTTTGGGAAAAAGGAGGTCGGCTTGGACAGAGGGTCCTGCCCCTCTGTTCCTTTCCCCGGTTGATCCGGCCAATGCGCCTCTCCATCTCGTGGAGACGGCGGTAGAGGACATCGTCCCTCCGACTGTAGTCGAACGAGCCTCCGGACTCGTGTTCGTAGGAGGGGGAGCGAGGACTGTGGCGATGGTAACCCTGGGAATGGCGAGGGCTAGGAGTATGCTGCCGGTGGTGAGGACTCTGGACCCGCGGGGGTGTAGGATCCCGTTGGGCATTGTAGTTATGAGGACGGAGGTTGAGAGCCTGTTGTACCATTGCTTGGAATTGTTGGAACTCGGTACGGGTGATGGGTGCCTCATCGTTCCTGGGGTGTTGCCGATCGGTGGGGGAACGATGTCTTCTTCTGTAGTGCTCGGGGGATTCCTTCCTTCCCCTTCGGACATGGGACCTTTTGTAGTCTCGGCGGTGTGGGGATCGCTCACCCGGACGTTGCTGGCGGGAGGCTCCCTCTCGGGACCGCTTCTCGTCCAGACGGTGGCATAATTTCTCCACCTTCTGCCGGTTTTGAGGATTGTGAGAGGCCATGGAATCCGTAGAGGCTTTGTGTATGGAGACGCGGTCTAGGTGGAGAGGTTGCTTCATGTGGGAGCCCCCCGCACCGGCATTCTGAGGACCGGTGGGACCCTTGGGGGGTTGCTGATTCTGAAGAGGAGGCTGATCTTGTTGAAGAGGGTCCTCCACTTGAAGCGGGGGTTGTCCCTGCTGCGGAGCGGGTTGGACGGGGACTACCTCTTGCTGATCGACGGGGTTGGGTCCACGGTTGGACCCTCTGGACCTGACTTTTCTCGGAGGCATGGCTGGAGAAGATCGGACCAACGGGAAGAGGGGATGTTATTCGTTTGGTGTTCCCACAGACGGCGCCAATCTGTTACCGCTAAATCTGGTGTGGGGGTAAACAGATAGTATTTGTGGATTCGTGAAACCTGAATAGCAAACCTCTAACCTGTTCCGCCAGAGATTGACCGTTGACTCCCGCCGTTAACCTGCAAAAAGTGCGAGACACCGGGGTTGATCCCGGTGACGCACCCTCCGACGCGCAAGTTAGTAATCAGAAATGATTAAGAAAGAGCGTAAATTGAGAAAATACTGATTACCTCTTAATGGAGATGGATGGGGGTATTTATAGGCGTCTTAGAGATCAAATTAGGAATGTAATCCCCGTGATCTGATAAGGAATATTCTCCTAGTAAACAGATTAGGAATGTAATCCCTAATTCCCGGTGAAAAGATAGATGTGAATCAGGGCCGTTGATTAGGATTAATCAGAAACCCTAATTCTATCTTTTCTGGACTGGATGTGCAGCGGGTTGGAACCCGTACCCAGTTGATGTGGATCCGTTTATGGGTTATTGGGCTTTGAATAAAGACCCAGTTCCCACTTCAGACCCGTCAGTGGGTGAAATTACCGTTTTACCCCTGAGCTTTAAGATTCGTCTCCGACGTGAACGGTCCCGATTTAATCCTATTTTTAGCCATATCAGTAGACAATTTGTAATTTATAAATATTTATTCAACCATCTAATCTCAACCATTCAATTTTAAGTGAGAGTTATAATAATGATTCATTTATTTAACTGCTGTTAGTTACCATAATACCCTCAAAGTGCCACTCATATAAACTAAAAGTTTGTGCCACTAGGGGTAATCTGTAAAAAGCATGTGATGAGTAAAGGGATGTCTAAGGTTCGAGGCCATATTACGTCTTATTATTTACTATATAATTTTTTTAAAATAGAACGTGCATCATGCGTGCAAATTACTAGTATCTTTAAAGCTATATATATAATTTTTTAGTTAAACTATTGACTAATGATACCGAAAATCAACTTGAAAGAATTAAAAAAAAAAAACTTCACTGTTTTATGATAAGTTTCAATCTTTGAACATGATCTTCGATATTTTCTGAATTTGAAGTATATATCTTTAAACAAATTTACTATATTGGAAAAGATATATTTTATTAGTTAAATTATTGACTGATAAACTTAAAGAACGGAATAGAAAGAATGAAAATTCCTTTATGATAACTTTTCTCCGACCGCTTGTGTTGTTGGTAGTATATATTTAAAACATTATATACAATAAATGATAGTTACACACTAATATACAATATTTGTGTTTGAAATACTCCAAAAATAACATCTTTCATCTTGATCCATGTGACAATACTCCCGAAAGGTAGATAATAGTCATTCCTCAGCCGAATCCTTCAAAGGAAACGGAAAGACTCTTAATTTAATTTGCTCTGCAGTCACTTCGGTGGGTTTTATACTGTGCATACCACATGAAGCTCCTTTAAATGCTTTTGAGGATCTTTACCTGGGAAAGAGATGTATTAGTCCATATTTTAATTCAAAAGTAGTACTACCATCTAAAGTAGGGAACATTATGCATAAAGGTTGTTGATTCAAATCATGGGGGGCAAGCTCTTTCAAAGTTCGGTTTCCAGCCATCACCTCCTCCTATTCTAAATTAGAATCACTAGCAAATAGGGAATCAAGAGCAGATTGTTCTCTTTAGAATTTCTCCGAGCTTTCCTCCTTAACCTACATAAAGTTCTCTCATTGGCATTTGGCAGTATATCTTTAAGCAAATACACAAATTGATTGTTTTAGCTGAACAACTGACGGTTAATAGCATAGACTTGAAGGTGTTAGACGGGAAACCTCTCAGTTCTTTATGATAAGTTTCAATCTTTCAACTCCAATCTTTGATATCTATTGTTATTGGTTAGTATATCTTTAAGCAAATACATGGTATACAGAAAATAAATTTCTTAAGTTAAACTATTACCAAAAACATTGTAAATTTGAGGGTGAGTGGATGAAAAACCATCCAGTCCTTCATGATGAAATTCAGTCTTTCAACATCAATCTACAATATTGTGTCATTGGTAGTATATTTTAAATCAAATACATTGTACCCAAATAGGTTGTTCTTTTAGCTGAACAATGACGTGTAATATCAAAGACTTGAAGGTGTTTGAATGAAAACCTCTCATTTCTTTCTGAGAAGTTTCAATCTTTCAACTCCAAGCATTGATATCTTGTGTCATAGATCAGTATATTAACTAAAAAGTATTGAAGGTGAATAAATGAAAAACTTTCAATCCTTTATGATAAGTTTCAATCGTTCAACCCCAATCTCCAATATACTGTGTCATTGGTAGTATATCTATAAACAAGTACATTACATTCCTCATCTTAAGTTCAACTTATGACAAGTTTCAATTAATTTATTATTGTGTTCAAAGAAACATTATCTAATTAAACCGCTGCCTTTTATTGTTGTTTAGATTGTATATAGACCCAACAAAAGGTCGAACTTAAAAAAACATTGTCAGAGATGAAGTTGAAAGAAACTTTTGAATCTGTTATGATGGGAGTCTTTGAACCTCAATAGCTTGTGTAATTACAAGTACTAGTATTATACACGTGCTGTGCACGTGGGAAAAATTGGGGGAATGAAAAGGAAAAAAGAAAAAGAAAAAAATTCTACCAGCACGTGCATTGCACGGGTTGGGATATGGACAAATTACACTAAGGCCTTCTCCCATTATAGTAGTAGAGATAGGGCCGGCCCCAGTATGGAGGCGGGTAAGGCGGCCACCTCGGCCCCTGCGGAATTTGCGATTTTTGGGGCCCCCAATTTTGAACTTCCCTTGTAAATATAGGCACGTATTTCGCGCATAAAAAAATATATATATATATATGTTATTAGGGGCCCCATTTCGGAAGCTCGCCTAGAGTCCCGGGAACTCAGGGCCGGCCCTGAGTAGAGATATATTTCTTTAACGAAATGCATTATGTTGCCACTTCTTTTCTTTTGATGACAAGTTTCTTTATTTGAAACCTATGCATTTAATTACTGTTGTAAGATAAAATTCTGTTGAAAGAAATAATTAACTTTTTCATTGTCATTGAAATTATATAGATAAAAAACAGATTCTATATAGAGAAAAAAATACGTTCTTTTAGTTAAACTACTGTTTTAAATATACAAGAAGTTGAAAGAATATAGAAGCCTCATATCTTTATATGATAAGTTTCAATCTTCTAAAATATCATGTGTTATTGCCAACATATATCTTTAAAAATGTACATTTTCTGACTATATATACAGAAATATCAATTAAGAAGAACCCCAGATCCGGAGAAGGAGAAATGATACTGGAATTGGAGACTAGGAACGATGAAGAGGGGGGTGGATGATTAGGATTGTGGAATTAGTCTACTTTTTGTGAAGTGGTGCCTCTTCTGTTTATATATACTAGTATCATGCACGTGCGATGCACGTGGAGAGGAATGAAAATGAAAAAAAAACTGTAATGCACGTGCGATGCACGTGGAGGGGAATGAAAAGGAAAAAAATACCAACACGTGCGATGCACGCGGAGGGAAATGAAAAGGACGACAAAAAAAAACTATAATGCACGTGCAATGCACGTGGAGGGAAATGAAAAAGGAAAAAAAGCCAATACGTGCGCTGCACATGTTGATAAAATGACAAATGGTGACAAATGACACTAACCCCTTCTCCCATTATAATAGTAGAGATAGAGGCTTCCTCATTCATTCAGTTATCAAAACTACCCCATCAGTACGGTTATGATAACTACCCCATTCAAGATAGTTGTAGAGCCTCCCATATTCATGCACTAATCTCTTTATTTGTTCCTATACAACGAGTCCTCCTTTGGTTCTAAAGGGCAGAACTTTAGTTTAGAGTTCACTGCCCCCCTTTTTTGCTGTTGATTGTTCTGTATATTCAAACCATCCATCATCCGAACAGTACTTATTGCGGCTTACCATCTGTTCCAATAATAATATGGTCAAGGGCAGATCAAGAATTGAAAAGTGAGGGGAGCTTGCAAAAGAAATTTACACCAAATAACATTCAAAATATATGTAAAACTGTTATAGATGCTAAAGAGGTATACTAAATTTTCCACATCTCTCAAAATATACATTCTTGAGTCATTTTAGTTGCACCCGGCTATATTTGATAGGATAAAATTGATCAACAATTACATCAAAATCAATGTCTTCAACAAAATCTCTCTCAATAAAGATTGTCAAACAATCTTTAGAAAAATCATCATCCATCTTGCTTTGAATTGGAGTTTTAACAAGTTTCATAACGGAGAATGCACGCTCTGTTGTTGCCGTTGAAACATGAAGAGTCGACACCAAGCGAATGAGTCTATCAATCAAAAAATAGATTTCTGATTTTTTTTTTGTTTCGACCAACTTCCGACATAATTCAGAAAGCGAAGATATGTTCTGAAAGAAAGGATGACGAATTACATCGACCTCATAATGTTGTAACTCCACACTCAAAGCATACAACTAAATCATGGTGAAATCTTCATGTAACTTATTTGCAAGAGTACAAATTTCATCTATCTTGAATTATTTAAACTCGTCAATAGAATTCAAAGCTGAACAAAGAATAAGTAGTTCAATTGTTGGCTCGGGAAACTTGCTACACAACTCTACAATCTAAAAATCTATTGCTGAATTGAATGTATCAATACGATAATTATATTGAAATGTTGTATCACATTATTGTTGACAAGAGCGACCAATATCATCTATGTAAGGAGCATTCATATCAGGTATTAAAATACCATGTTTCTCACAAAATGAAATCAGATTCCGAATAAAAGTCATTCTCCTAACTTCTGAAGAACTGCTTTTGTTGACGAGACTAAATCCATAGCATTTAGGATGTCTAAAAATTTATGCTGCAATTCTAAACAAGGCTTATTGGTGATACTCATACCTTTAAATATCAAATGCAGATAAAACAAAATTCAAATGACCTTAGTATCTTAAATAGGCCTTAAAATTTGGGCCCATCTGGGGGCATCCATTGAAATTTAAATGAAGCATCTCGATGAGCTCCAACTTCAAATAGGCCATAACTTTTGACTCGGCTATCCGTTTTACTGCCACGAGGTGTCAAAACAGAGTATGACCAAATAAAGCATCCTGGGGGGAACAGTTTCTTTGTTTCGCATTTTGCTGACACTTCGTCACCTCAGAATCTCAATTTGAAGTCGTTTGGCAATTCAGAACATAAGTTATATATCTTTCAAGGCGAAAAACAAATTTTCCAAAATGATCCACTTTCTAAAAATTTAAATATGGAAGGCCCATACTTATTCGGTGGAGCTGAAAATAATATTAAGGGGGATGTAGCATATAACCCCTCTAATATTCCTAAAAATATTTCTGGAATTTCTTTTCTCCAAAGTGACCCATTTCTTGAAAGTATTTACCAAACTGACCCACTTTCGAAACTATTTACCAAAAGCGAGTCGAGTTCAACTGACCCTGCTATCTCGGATAGCAAGTGTAGGTCTATAATTTTAGGTAGAAATTGTATGTTCAAAATTTCTCTGAAAAAATAAATATAACTACACTCGCTATTTGAGATACGAGATCAGTTCATCTGGACTCGCTATCTGAGATAGCGAGTGTAATTATATACATTTCAGGTAGAAATTGTATGTTTAAAATTTCTCTGAAAATGAGTATTCTGGGATAGCGAGTTTATTTGAACTAGACTCGCTATTGGAGATAACGAGTGTAGTTGTATACATTTCATGTTCAAAATTTCTTTAAAAAAATAATTACAACTACACTCGTTATCTGAAATGAACTCGCTATCTCAGATAGCAAGTGTAGTTGTATACATTTCAGGTAGAAATTGCATGCTTAAAAATTTTCTGGAAAAATGAGAACAACTACACTCGCTATCTGAGATAGCAGGTCTAGGGTCAGCAGACCTATTCACGGAACGTACGATATATTTGCGCGTCGAGGGTCGGCAAGCCTATTCACGGAATGTATAATGTATCTGCACGTTGAGGGTCGACAGGCCTATTCGCGGGGTACATGGCAGAGAGGTGATTCTCCAGAGTTAGAGCGATGCTTGTAGGATGCTTGTGTGTTTACACTTGTACAGCTTGTCAGGTTGCATACCGTGGCTGGGGCCTATTCACGGAGTTGTCTAATCATTTCTCTGTCACTGATGTAGTTTTCATGGCGAAGGATTGAATCCTAATATGTGGTGAACACTAAGTGCTTGCCCTCGAACCTATGTAGAATGAGATGCATAGAGTCAGAACAAGTGAGCATTAGTGAGCCTCGTGTGCATTGTGTTTTCTTGAACGTGGTTTTATGCATATTTTCCTTTGTTTTTCTCGACACACTTATTCATTTAGTGTAGTTTCACTTGTTGATTTTATGAGCCTTTATCGTTGTTTTATTTTATGTTATGTGGCAAATTTGTGATTATGAGACTTTGGAGGGTTACTATTCTATGGTATTGCGTCAGTTGGCTTCAATTTACGTGCCCATTCTTCAGCTTATTTTGCCAGATTTGCAAGTGATTAGATTAGAAGGGCTAGAAGTTGGAGATATGAGAAGAATAGAATTTTAGTTATTCATTGAGATGTATCAAAAGTGTTGTAATTTTTCGCTGTGCATTATAATAAATAACTGTTGTAAAGAAAGGTTGTAATTTTCTCTGTGTTTATACTGTGTTTGGATTACATTGAAGTAAAGATTCTGGATTTGTGTCTCTTATTTCTATTATGAAAATTTTGGACACTACAAAAGTTGGTATCAAAGCATGCTTCAATAAGTAACACTAAACATAGTAGAGGGAATTAACCTAGGTGGACATTAGAGTGTGTGTTTCATTCTTAGAGTCATAAATTTATAGTTGAACTCGCATTAATGTTGCTCTATGAGGCATTGTTTCGCTAACCAAATGTTGTGTTTTGTAGACTCAGAAAAAATGGTAGGACCATGAACTAGAGGCAATGGTGATGGAGTAGAAAGCTCCAATGGGAGTAGACTTGATATGGAAGCTGAGATTGCGAGAGTTAATCAGAGTGTCAATGCTTTCATGACTGCTAGAATGGGGCTGGACTGGCAAACACCAATGCGGATCCTATGAAGCCAGTGGAGTCGTTTAAGAGGATGAAACCGCCAGTTTTTTAGGGTCAAGCTGATCCCAATGAGACTGACGGTTGGATTAGACAGATGGAGACTGCCTTTGAAGTGTTGGAAACCCCCACACGAGCAAGGTGAAGCTAGTTACGATGCAGCTGGAGAAAGATGCTGAAGTTTTGTGGTAGTTCGTAAGGAGAACTTTCGGCGAGGAGCCGATCACTTGGGATGCGTTCTTGGAAGAGTTCAGGGACCATTATTTCCTCCTGGACGTGCAAGAAAAGAAGGCAATGGAGTTTATGAGCCTGCAGCAGGGAAACTTATCAGTGAGAGAGTACGAGACAAAATTTACTCAGTTGTTGAGGTACGCTCCTGAGCTCATTGCAGATGAAGCCACAAAGGTGAGGAAGTTCAAGTAGGACCTAAGGTTGAACCTAAGGTCTCAAATGATACCGTTGAGAATCAGAAAGTTCGAAAAGCTTGTTTGAAGGGCAGCTATGATAGAAGCAGGTATGAAATGGTTTTAGAGAGTGACTTGCTATAATTATGAAGAGACGGGCCACATTAGGACCTCATGTCCTAAGCTAGCAAGGACCCAGACTTTTTTTCAATGCGGCAAAGAAGGGCATATCAAGCCTAATTGCCCGTAGCTGAAGAAGGGTGGTGCAAGTGGTGGCAAGTAGCAGAGGTAAGGGCAAGTATTCGCGTTAACAGAGGAGGATGCTGACAATTTTGAAGACGTGATTATAGGTATGCAAGAGTTTTAGATTTATGGCTGAAGTGTATTGAACAAAAAAACTTTGGTTGAGAATAATATTGAGCATTGAATATCATGGTTTCTCATGTAACAGGACATGTTTTGTTGAATGAAATAAAAGCTA
Organism: Hemerocallis citrina; assembly: GCA_017893485.1. Lineage (NCBI taxonomy): Eukaryota > Viridiplantae > Streptophyta > Magnoliopsida > Asparagales > Asphodelaceae > Hemerocallis > Hemerocallis citrina. The sequence goes on along the minus strand of CM030364.1, from coordinate 227,011,748 downwards.
AAGTTTTGCTTGATACTGGGTCTTCGCATACTTTTGTGTCACCCAAGTTTGCTAAAGTGTTAGGTGTTGAGCCTAAGGTGTTTCCAGATAGGGTTCTGTCAGTGGCAACACCATCAGGAGAGGAGTTGATTGTTGATCGATATTATGCAGGGTGTGATGTCGAGATTAGAGGGAGACTCTTTGGGATAGTTCTCATCGAGATGAATGTCTTGGGTGTCGATGTGATTGTGGGCATTGACTGGATGGAAATCTATGATGCCACGATATAGTGCAAGAGTAGGGAGGTTGTGGTGAAAGCACCGAGAGGACCATCAGTGGCTTTTCAAGGGAAGAAGAGGAGCATGAAGGTGGTTGCGGCACTAGTAGGGATGGGATTTTTAGAGGAAGTCAAGGCAATTCCTGCAGTTCGAGATTTTTCAACAATGTTCTTAGATGAGCTACCAGGGTTACCTCCGAATCGTGATGTTGAGTTTTACATCAATGTTTAGTCGAGTAGTGCTCCAGTATCAAAAGCTCCTTACAGGATGGCACCTGTAGAACAAGATGAAGTGAAGAAGTAGATCGAGGAGTTGTTGCACAAGGGATTCATCAGGCCGAGTGCTTCGCCTTGGGGTGCGCCGGTGTTTCTCGTGAAGAAGAAGGATGGGGCAATAAGGATGTGCATTGACTATCGAGAACTGAACAAGGTGACTATTCAGAACAAGTATCCAATTCCCAGGATTGCTGATTTGTTCGATCGACTGCAAGGTGCGGTTGTGTTTTCAAAGATCGATCTGTGGTCAGGATACCATCAAGTTCGAGTTAAGGAGGAAGATGTGCTCAAGATAGCTTTCAGGATGCGACATGGGAATTATGAGTTTTTGGTGATGTCGATCGGGGTGAAGAATGCGCCAGCGATATTCATGGATTTGATGTACAGGGTGTTGCGGCCGTTCATCGACTCTTTCGTCGTGGTATTTATCGACGATATCCTGGTGTACTCGATGTCGAAGTAGGAATATGCTGAGCATTTGGTAGAAGTTCTGAAGAAGTTGCAGGAGCATAATTTGTATGCCAAGTCGTCGAAGTGTGAATTCTAGAAGTCTGAGGTGGCATTTCTGAGTCACATTCTTTCTAAGGAGGGAGTAGCCACTGATCATCAGAATTGAGGCAGTGAGAGATTGACCTAGACCGACTACACTGAAGGAGGTACGAAGTTTCTTGGGGTTGACTAGATACTATCGACGTTTCCTTCATGGTTATGCGCAGATAGCAGTTTCACTAACGGGATTGACTAAGAAGGATGTGGAGTTTAAATGGACGGATAGATGTGAAGCCAGTTTCCAGGAACAGATGGAGAGGTTGACGACAACCCCTATTCTTGTGTTGCCGCGAACAGGTGTGGATTATGATATCTACAGTGATGCATCTTTCAGAGGTTTAGGTTGCAGTTCTGATGCAGGAAAGGAAGGTCATTGCATATGGGTCGAGGTAGTTGCGCCTCATGAGAAGAATTTTCCGATGCATGACTTGGAGCTTGTAACTACCATTTTTGCCTTGAAGTAGTTGAGGGCACTATGTATATGGTGAGAAGGTAAACATGTACACAGATCACAAGAGCTTGAAGTACATTTATCAGCGGAAGGACCTAAATCTACGTCAGAGGCATGGGTTGGAAGTTTTGGAGGACATTCGTCCTGAGATCAAGTATCACCCAAGAAAAGTGAATGTGGTGGCTAATGCACTCAGCCGAAAGGTTAGTCTGTCTCGACTGATGATGATGCAGAAGGAGTTGGCTGGGGAGCTGGATCGGGCAGGTATCAAGGTGGTATTGCAAGATTTGGGAGCATCATTGGCTCAGGTGAGACTTGAGCATACTTTGAGAGAGCAGATAATTGAGGGCCAGAAGTTAGACGTAGGGATTCAGAAGATGTTATAGCAGTATTTTGTCGGCAAATTGTCAGAGTTTCATGTCCAAGATGGGATGCTTTGGATGGGAGAGAGGTTATGTGTGCCGGAAAGAGAAGATTTGAAGGAAAGCATATTGAAGGATTTATTTTCCGCACATCCAGGAAGTATGAAGATGTACAAGGACATCAAGCAATGTTTTTGGTGGCCAGGCATGAAGAGAGATGTAGCAGACTTTGTGGCAAGGTGCGTGACTTGTCAGCAGATCAGAGCGGAGAATCAGAAGCCTGGAGGATTATTGCAGCTTTTTCCTATTCTGGAGTGGAAGTGAGAGAATATCAGTATGGACTTTGTGACTGGTTTACCGAGGAGTTCGAAGGGTAATGAATCGATCTGGGTCATTGTGGACATGTTGACCAAGTCAGCACATTTCTTGTCGATGAAGATCACATGGTCATTGAAGAAGTTGGCCGATGTGTAGATTAGAGAGGTCGTGAGACTTCATGGAATTCTGGTAACTATCATCTCCGACAAAGATGCAAGGTTCACATCGAGATTTTAGAGGAGTTTGCAAGCAGCTTTGGGGACCAGGACTAACTTTAGTACATCGTTTCATCCACAAACAGAAGGACAAACTGAAAGGGTGAGTCAAGAGCTAGAGGATTTATTGAATGCATGTGTTATAGACTCGGTAGAGGCTGGGAGAAGTACTTAGCACTGGTGGAATTTGCTTACAATAACAGCTATTATGCGAGTAGCAGCATGGCACCGTATGAAGCTTTGTACGGGAGGAAGTGCAGAACGCCTGTTTGTTGGTATGAGGTTGGCGAGAGGCAGATGCTTAGGGCCAGAGATCGTGCAGCAGACTTCAGAGAAGATCGAGCTGATTCGGAAAAGGTGATGTGTCTAATTTTTATATAAATATTTGTACTCATTTACTCATAAAAAATTGCTTGTATTCGTCTATCTTGTTAATAAATTATCTTATTTCGATAGATTTCAGTTAATTAATTATTTTGAAGGAATAAGATTTTTTTGATGCAAAAGGTGAATATTTTCAGTAAAAATTAACAAAGAAAACAAGGAGAATGATTGATTAATTTTTGTTGATTTATTGAATTTTGAATTTTACAATTTGGCCATGTAGAAAGCAAAATAGAAATTTTAATTGGCAATAGAGGGTGAAAATGAAATAAGCAAATTTAAAAGGGTTTAATTGAGCTAAAGTAATTATTAGTTAGTTTAATTAATTTAAACTAATTAATTTTATTTTTATTTTCAAATCCTAAATTATGATTTATTTTTGTGTATGTGCAGCACGTGCTTCAAGAAAGAGAAAGAGAAGAAAAGGAAGAAAGAAATAAAAAGCAAATCTGAAAAAGGAAAGAAATAATGGAAGATGTGGGTTATATGCAAAAGAAAACCCTAATAACCCAGATTCAGATCCCTATAAATACAGCAGCTAACTTCAAAAGATGGGACACGCGGCTGACCTCTAAATCAAAAAAAGAAGAAGCAAAGTTCGAGAAACAGCAGAAGAGGGGGTAGTTGGGCATGGGCATCAACCAAGAGAAGAAAAAAGAAAAAGAAAAGGAGGAGAGAGAACATGGGGAGGGGGCATGCACACGACACGAGGAGAGAGAAAGAAGACAGATGACCTCTGTGGTGGCGCAGAAAACGAGGACAGCAGCAATCAGAGCTGATTGCGTGTGCAGAAACCAGCTGCATTCTGTGTTGCGGTGCGAAATTCGAGGCGTTCGAGTTGGATTTTCGGCAACAAATAGAGTCTTTCTTCTTCTTCTCTTCTAATTTTTATTATGCAATTCATGAACATGTTTGTTAGTTGCAAATTAATTATGAACTAATGTTATTTTTCTAGGGCTTTGATGTAGCCTAGTTTTGAAAACACAATTTTAATTTCATATTATTTTTTTTCTGTTTTTCCATGGTTGTGTGTTTAATTTTTGTTCTTAATGCTACAATTGTTTGCCCAACTTTTGTATGATTTATTGGATCATGGTGAGACCGAGAGGTAATTTGTGATTTTGAATTATAGAATTAAACACCATTGATTGAGCAAAATTAGAGATGATTTACTGCGATTGGTGTGACTATAAAGAAATCTATAGAACTTAATGAGTCTTCAATTAATTAATTTGCATAGAGATATGACAAACTGTTAGTTGGAGATATTTTTGGTGTTGTTCGAGAGAAAGCATTGAATACTTAAGGGATTTTGGTCTACAACTTGGAAAAGTAACATTTGTTGTCAAATGGAATTATGAATTGTGTCGGATTAACTAGGTGAAATCAACAGCCCTAGAATTTATTTTGCCATTAACAAAACACAAAAATTTCAGATTTTCATTCTCCTTTGTTAGTTTAAATCTTTAGATTAATTTAGTTGCTTTATTTATTAAAATTTCGGTTTTCCAAATTGTAGTTAATCTAGTAATTTCGGTACTCGATACAATAATTAGTCCCCATGGGTTCGACACTCTTTTCACTTATCTATACTACTTGTTGCGTTTTTGTACACTTGCAAATTATCACATCAAGTTTTTGGCGCCGTTGCCGGGGACTAATTATTCTTTTATTGATACTGATAATTACTTGATTGTTACTAATTTGGATTTTTCTAATTATTTTTATTTTTTATTTTTATTTTTCTGTTTTTTAATAGTCATAGTTCAGGACATAGAAGTGTATCACAATGGCAAACGGTGAGGAAAACACAGTTTTGAGAGACTATGCTATGTCCACTCTTAATGGAGTAACATCAAGCATAAAGAGGCCGATTATTGAAGCTAACAATTTTGAAATTAAACCGGCGATCATTCAAATTGTAACCCATATTTTTCATTTTATGTATTTTGGAGTGTTTTTTTTATTTTTGTGTATTTTTATAGCTCTTGTATTTTTCGGAACCGTATATTGGATTATTTTCAATATATATTCTTTTTCTTTCATTTTGACCTCCTTGTGCTGATTGTTCGTCGTTTTGCCCATTTTCGCCATTTTCAGTTCTTTTTCTCTTTTTGTTGACCTCATTCATCATTATTATTTATTTTGGTGATGAGATGGATTTTTGGTGGTGTTTTGCCCAATTTTGATTTTTGGCCCTTAAGGAGATTTTTTAGGAGCCATAGAATTCATTATATATTGTATCCCCATTTGAATTTGACCCAATACCCATTACCCATTTGTATACCTATTACTACATATTGAAACCTACTACCCATTAACCCACATTAAAACCATATATAAATAACCCTAATTATTTTCTCTCTCCCTCTCCAAAAACACACCCGAACTCCTTTCCTCTCCCAATCCATCCCGGCCTACAATCCCTCCTCCATAGCCGACCCCCTTCTACAGCCCCTAGCCCTTGCCGACCATCAAAAGCATCTCCATCCATCCACTCATCCACCATACTTCAACCCCGACCACCTTTTCCCCTCCTTGTGTGGCCGGCCCCATCCAAACAGCACCACCACATCAAAATCCTCATCAAAACTCTCCCCTTTGCTGATTTTTCAAGTGGGTATCATCCACTTTGGATCGTGCATCAAGAAAATTGATCGTAAGGCATTTTTGGTTCGTGGGTTCGCTTGGATTCGCGCTAGGAGAGATTTTGTTCGTGGGTTTTGCACTTGGATTCGTTTGCGTCGTGTTTCACTCCATTAAGAGGCAAGTAACTTGTACATAATTTTATTAGGTTGATACAAGTCAAAAAGTTCACATATAGGGTTGTTGTGTCTAGAGACGGCCAAAAAATTGAATTGTTATTGATGGGTTTTGTCTCTATTGTGTTAATTGACCATAGATGACTTATAACACCAAGTTTGATAGGATTATAGTATAAGTTATGTCCAAAATTGGATTTTTGTTCGTATGTGTGATTAATTGCATGTTATGTGTTCGATTGATTGCCCATGTGAGAATTATTAGGCTTGGACATGTTAGAATCCCTAAAATATGATATTTAGATGATTGGTAGGCTTTTTTTCAAGTTTGGTTAGGTTTGGATCAAAATTGTGGAAGTTGTGATGTTGTAAAGTAGAGATGTGAAATCTGGAATTTGCTGTCTATTCTGTGTTGCTTGCTGTTTTCACCCATCCTAAGGTCCGAATCTCAACATGGAAATTAAAAGTGAATTGTAGATAATTATGTCTATTTTAAAACCCCACTGATATTACTGCGTTTGGAGTTTGTATGACTGAGATATGATAGTTTTGGTAGGACGTGTCGGTAATTTTCAGATTCAGTTTTGTGTAGATTTGGTGAACTATTTATTTTCAAGATCTAGGTTATGCATAATATCCTGCCCTAATATTTTGCTCAGTTTTTCCTCATGATGTTAGGGACTTTCCAGATTTTTGGTGTATTTTAAAGATGAGTTTTGCGAGATGTTTCATATTCTTTTCTAAAATCTACTTTTGCTGTAAATTGCGTGCTGTTCTATGTTGAACCCTGTTTTCACCCTAATTGTTTATACTGTATGAAAATTATTTGTGAAAAATGAAATTTGGAAAATTTTATCTATTTTCACGTCATTTTGGCGGAATTGGATTTCGATTCACTGATTATGAGATATGCTTGTTTCCATACAGCAGTGTTGAGAAATTCCATATTCGTCTAACTACGATTTTGTGTTACTTCTTATTTTTGATGACTTAGCTATACTTCCTTAAATATTATGAAACTTGTTATTTTGAATCTATATCTATAGGGGATTACCCCAGATTTTTCGTGGAATTATTTGATGAGTTTACATATAGTTTTTATGTGGTTGAAGTTCTTCCCCTGTTTTCTGACTGAACATGAAATCTAATTTCAAATTAGTTTTGAGCTGAGATGTTGTGAACTGGTATATGACATTATTATACTCGTTGGATGCGTGTGGATGTCTAGTTTCCAGATCCTTCGACGGATCATGATTTGAATGCCTGTAGATCTTTGAATCACTATTTTAGTACTGGTTGATTTTGCTGTCATGATTACGAACATAGACTAATTTGCTCGTATATGTGAACGTATATCATCCATGCATACTGATTTGTTAACCTGAACCTAGACCTGATCATATCATGCTTATTTGACACTATTTTGTGCCTATTCATGCTTGTTGCACATTAATAATAAAAGTAATCAAGCCGGGGTTTAAGGGAAAGATCTAATAGTGGATAATTCAGAAACGTGTACTCGGAAGGGGGCCCGTGTTTTCCAATACTTGTTGCCATGTTTCATGACCACATGATTCATGCTAGATACTACCTGTTGCCACGTGACCATGACTACATGACTCGTGCTAGATACTACTTTTTGCCATGTGATCATGACTACATGACTCGTGCTAGATACTACTTGTTGCCACGTGATCATGATTACATAACTATTGCTAGATACTACTTGTTGCCACGTGATCATGACTACATGAATCGTGCTTGATACTTGTTGCCACTTGTTCACAATTACGTGACTCGTGCTTGATACCTGTTTCTGTTCTGATTCCTGAGTATACTGCCCTCTATGGTCCACTATGAAATCTAAAGCGAAACTGTTGTGTTGTAGCAACTATGTAGGGTGGGGTGCATGTTGTGCTACCTAGATAGTAATCACACAAAACTTGAACTTAATACTCGAACATGATACTTGAATAAGATACTTGAACATGATACTTGCTTGCTTGATACTTGACTACATGATTACATGAGACCTGATTACCTGAGACTTGATACATGAGACTTGAATTACATGAAACATGATACCTGATACATGATTATACGACACTTGACACTTGATGCAGGTTATAGGATACTTGTTTGCTTGACACTTGATTTATGCAGTGTACACTTGACACTTTTACCATGCTAGTTTGTTTAGGTTGACATCATACATATACCACGTGCTAGTTAGTTTTTTCCTATTCCATGTGCCTGTATCCTACTCTATTTGTGACCCGAACTTGCAATTAACGGGTACTTGTGTTTTCTCTTTTCCTCTTTCCTACATTCGTTGTATTGCAGATTTTGGAGGACATGTTCCTAAAAGTATTGGCGAGGTGATGTTTTAGATGCTGGAGATTCTGCATATTATTATTATTTCTTGTAGTGCTAGAACAATATTTGTATTCGTGAGACTTGGATCATTCTTGTATTTTGAGACTTGGATATTATTTTGTATTTGGGCAAAGTGACCCAGGATATTTGTTTTTCCAGACTCTGTTTTATTTGAGAACATAGTATTTGATTTCAAGTGAATTTCTGTTGGTGAATTTGTTTCAATGTTGCATGTTGGTTCCACCTTTTGCTTCCGACTCTGATATATTCTGTGATGTGTTGCAAAGATTTTCTGAAATAGCTTAAGGATGATAATAATCATTTGCTGGGTTTTTGTTACGTACTTGTATTCCGTATTTTTGGGAAGCGGGGCGTGACAGGATTTTTAGTGGTATCAAAGCATCAGGTTTGGCTAATGTATTAGTTGTCTAATATGTTAGACAAGCTTGGCTCGAACTGGAATCTGCACAACACTTGACCAACCATGCATGCATAAATGAAACAAATACCAACTCAGATTCTGGACTAGTCTTATTCCATTCTTTTGATCCCTTCTTATTCAATTCCTTGATTCCTTGTTTCTTCCGTCTCTTTTCAGTCATCCTCTTTAATTGATTTCTTGTGGGTATGAATTCATTTCTTTCGTACCCATATTCCTTGATTTTGGTGCCATCCATTCTTTTGCTATTTTCTGCTTGGTCCGTCAGTCGACATCGCTGGATGCTATTGGTAGTCGTTCCGATCAGAGTGGCGCAGCGGAAGCATTGTGAGCCCATTACCCATAGGTCCCAAGATCCTATTGTTGCTTCTCCTTCCTTGCATTGTTTTGGTTTACCCTATCTCTTGCATTTGTTCTCATCCGTTGACTTATTGTCTGATTCAATTCACCTCTGTCTTTTCTCACTTTGATTTCAGTTCTGCCGACTTCCTTATTGCTTTGTTACCTGGTGTTGTTTCCTTTCTTTTCATACAGTTTATTCTCTTTCTGCGTGCCATTTGATCTCATTGTTATCTCTTTCCTTCTTTTTCTGGTGTTGCCTTTGCTTTGTTACTTACCCTTAGCCCTCTGTTTTGTTGCCTTTCCCCAAGTTTGTTTTGCTTTGTCCTATGTACCGCCTAAGAAAATTTCGAGGACGAAATTTTGTTGTAAGGTGGGTAGGATTGTAATCCCTGTTTTTCATTTTATGTATTTTGGAGTGTATTTTTTATTTTTGTGTATTTTTATAGCTATTGTATTTTTCGGAACCGTATATTGGATTATTTTCAATATATATTCTTTTTCTTTCATTTTGACCTCCTTGTGCTGATTGTTCGTCATTTTGCCCATTTTCGCCATTTTGAGTTCTTTTTCTCTTTTATGGATTTTTGGTGGTGTTTTGCCCAATTTTGATTTTTAGCCCTTAAGGAGATTTTTTAGGAGCCATAGAATTCATTGTATATTGTATCCCCATTTAAATTTGACCCAATACCCATTACCCATTTGTATACCTATTACTACATATTGATACCCACTAGCCATTAACCCACATTAAAACCATATATAAATAACCCTAATTATTTTCTCTCTCCCTCTCCAAAAACACACCCGGCCTCCTTTCCTCTCCCAATCCATCCCGGCCTGCAATCCCTCCTCCATAGCCGACCCCCTCCTACAGCCCCTAGCCCTTGCCGACCATCAAAAGCATCTCCATCCATCCACTCATCCACCATACTTCAACCTCGACCACCTTTTCCCCTCCTTGTGTGGCCGGTCCCATCCAAACAACACCACCACATCAAAATCCTCATCAAAACTCTCCCCTTTGCTGATTTTTCTAGTGGGTATCATCCACTTTGGATCGTGCATCAAGGAAATTGATCGTAAGGCATTTTTGGTTCGTGGGTTCGCTTGGATTCGCGCTAGGAGAGATTTTTTTCGTGGGTTTTGCACTTGGATTTGTTTGCGTCATGTTTCACTCCATTAAGAGGCAAGTAACTTGTACATAATTTTATTAGGTTGATACAAGTCAAAAAGTTCATATATAGGGTTGTTTTGTCTAGAGACGGCCAAAAAATTGAATTGTTATTGATGGGTTTTGTCTCTATTGTGTTAATTGACCATAGATGACTTATAACACCAAGTTTGATAGGATTATAGTATAGGTTATGTCCAAAATTGGATTTTTGTTCGTATGTGTGATTAATTGCATGTTATGTGTTCGATTGATTGCCCATGTGAGAATTATTAGGCTTGGACATGTTAGAATCCCTAAAATATGATATTTAGATGATTGGTAGGCTTTTTTTCAAGTTTGGTTAGGTTTGGATCAAAATTGTGGAAGTTGTGATGTTGTAAAGTAGAGATGTGAAATCTGGAATTTGCTGTCTGTTATGTGTTGCTTGCTGTTTTCACCCATACTAAGGTCCGAATCTCAACTTGGAAATTAAAAGTGAATTGTAGATAATTGTTTCTATTTTCAAATCCCACTGATATTACTGCGTTTGGAGTTCGTATGACTGAGATATGATAGCTTTGGTACGACGTGTCGGTAGTTTTCAGATTCAGTTTTGTGTAGATTTGGTGAACTATTTATTTTCAAGATCTAGGTTATACATAATATCCTGCCCTAATATTTTGCTCAGTTTTTCCTCATGATGTTAGGGACTTTCCAGATTTTTGGTGTATTTTAAAGATGAGTTTTGCGCAATGTTTCATATTCTTTTCTAAAATCTACTTTTGCTGTAAATTGCGTGCTGTTCTATGTTGAACCCTGTTTTCACCCTAATTGTTTATACTGTATGAAAATTATTTGTGAAATATGAAAGTTGGAAAATTTTATCTATTTTCACTTCTTTTTGGCGGAATTGGATTTCGATTCACTGATTGTGAGATATACTTGTTTCCGTACAGCAGTGTTGAGAAATTCCAGATTCGTCTAACTACGATTTTGTGTTACTTCTTATTTTTGCTGACTTAGATATACTTCCTGAAATATTATGAAATTGGTTATTTTGTTTCTGTATCTGTAGGGGATTACCCTACATTTTTCGTGGAATTATTTGATGAGTTTACATGCTGTTTTTCTGTGGTTGAAGTTCTTCCCCTGTTTTCTGACTGAACATGAAATCTGTATTCAAATTAGTTTTGAGCTGAGATGTTGTGAACTAGTATATGACTTTATTATACTCTTTCGATGCGTGTGGATGTCTAGTTTCCAGATCCTTTGATGGATCATGATTTGAATGCCTGTAGCTCTTTGAATCACTATTTTAGTACTGGTTGGTATTGTTGTCCTGATTATGAACATAGACTAATTTGCTCGTATATGTAAACGTATATTATCCATGCATACTGATTTGTTAACCTGAACCTAGAACTGATCATATCATGCTTATTTGACACTATTTTGTGCCTATTCAAGCTTGTTGGACATTAATAATAAAAGTAATCAAGCCGGGGTTTAAGGGAAAGATCTAATAGTGTATAATTCAGAAACGTGTACTCGGAAGGGGGCCCGTGTTTCCCATTACTTGTTGCCATGTTTCATGACCACATGATTCATGCTAGATACTACCTGTTGCCACGTGATCATGACTACATGACTCGTGCTAGATACTACTTGTTGCCACGTGATCATGACTACATGACTCGTGCTAGATACTACTTGTTGCCACGTGATCATGACTACATGAATCGTGCTTAATACTTGTTGCCACTTGTTCCCAATTACGTGACTCATGCTTGATACCTGTTTCTGTTCTGATTCCTGAGTATACTGCCCTCTATGGTCCACTATGAAATCTAAAGTAAAACTGTTGTGTTGTAGCAACCATGTAGGGTGGGGTGCATGTCGTGCTACCTAGATAGTAATCACACAAGACTTGAACTTAATACTCGAAAATGATACTTGAATAAGATACTTGAAGATGATACTTGCTTGCTTGATACTGGACTACATGATTACATGAGACCTGATTACCTGAGACTTGATACATGAGACATGAATTACATGAAACATGATACCTGATACATGATTACACGACACTTGACACTTGATGTCGGTTATAGGATACTTGTTTGCTTGACACTTGATTTATGCCGTGTACACTTGACACTTTTACCATGCTAATTTGTCTAGGTTGACATCATACATATACCACGTGCTAGTTAGTTTTTCAAATTCCATGTGCCTGTATCCTACTCTATTTGTGACCCGGACTTGCAATTAACGGGTACTTGTGTTTTCTCTTTTCCTCTTTCCTGCATTCGTTGTATTGCAGATTTTGAAGGACAGGTTCCTGAAGGTATTGGCGAGGTGATGTTTTAGATGCTGGAGATTCTGCATATTATTATTATTTCTTGTAGTGCTAGAACAGTATTTGTATTCGTGAGACTTGGATTATTCTTGTATTTTGAGACTGGGATATTATTTTATATTTGGGCGATGTGACACAGGATATTTGTTTTTCCAGACTCTGTTTTATTTGAGAATATATTATTTGATTTCAAGTAAATTTCTGTTGGTGAATTTCTTTCAATGTTGCATGTTGGTTCCACCTTTTGCTTCTGACTCTGATATATTCTGTGATGTGTTGCAAAGATTTCCTGAAACAGCTTAAGGATGATAATAATCATTCGTTGGGTTTTTGTTACGTACTTGTATTCCGTATTTTTGAGAAGTGGGGCGTGACAGGATTTTTAGTGGTATCAGAGCATCAGGTTTGGCTAATGTATTAGTTGTCTAATATGTTAGACAAGCTTGGCTCGAACTGAAATCTGCACAACACTTCACCAACCATGCATGCATAAATGAAACAAATACCAACTCAGATTCTGGATACTAGTCTTATTCCATTCTTTTGATCCCTTCTTATTCAATTCCTTAATTCATTGTTTCTTCCGTCTCTTTTCAGTCATCCTCTTTAATTGATTTCTTGTGGGTCTGAATTCATTTCTTTCGTACCCATATTCCTTGATTTTGGTGCCATCCATTCTTTTGCTATTTTCTGCTTGGTCCGTCAGTCGGCATCGCTGGATGCTATTGGTAGTCGTTCCGATCAGAGTGGCGCAGCGGAAGCATTGTGAGCCCATAACCCATAGGTCCCAAGATCCTATTGTTGCTTCTCCTTCCTTGCATTGTTTTGGTTTACCCTATCTCTTGCATTTGTTCCCATCCGTTGACTTATTGTCAGATTCAATTCACCTCTGTCTTTTCTCACTTTGATTTCAGTTCTGCCGACTTCCTTATTGCTTTGTTACCTGGTGTTGTTTCCTTTCTTTTCATACGGTTTATTCTTTTTCTGCGTGCCATTTGATCTCATTGTTATCTCTTTCCTTCTTTTTCTGGTGTTGCCTTTGCTTTGTTACTTACCCTTAACCCTCTGTTTTTTTGCCTTTCCCCAAGTTTGTTTTGCTTTGTCCTATGTACCGCCTAAGCAAATTTCGAGTACGAAATTTTGTTGTAAGGTGGGTAGGATTGTAACCCCTGTTTTTCATTTTATGTATTTTGGAGTGTATTTTTTATTTTTGTGTATTTTTATAGCTATTGTATTTTTCGGAACCGTATATTGGATTATTTTCAATATATATTCTTTTTCTTTCATTTTGACCTCCTTGTGCTGATTGTTCGTCGTTTTGCCCATTTTCGCCATTTTGAGATCTTTTTCTCTTTTATGGATTTTTGGTGGTGTTTTGCCCAATTTTGATTTTTGGCCCTTAAGGAGATTTTTTAGGAGCCATAGAATTCATTGTATATTGTATCCCCATTTGAATTTGACCCAATACCCATTACCCATTTGTATACCTATTACTACATATTGAAACCTACTACCCATTAACCCACATTAAAACCATATATAAATAACCCTAATTATTTTCTCTCTCCCTCTCCAAAAACACACCCGAACTCCTTTCCTTTCCCAATCCATCCCGGCCTACAATCCCTCCTCCATAGTCGACCCCCTTCTACAGCCCCTAGCCCTTGCCGACCATCAAAAGCATCTCCATCCATCCACTCATCCACCATACTTCAACCCCGACCACCTTTTCCCCTCCTTGTGTGGCCGGCCCCATCCAAACAGCACCACCACATCAAAATCCTTATCAAAACTTTCTCGTTTGCTGATTTTTCAAGTGGGTATCATCCACATTGGATCGTGCATCAAGAAAATTGATTGTAAGGCATTTTTGGTTCGTGAGTTCGCTTGGATTCGCGCTAGGAGAGATTTTGTTCGTGGGTTTTGCACTTGGATTCGTTTGCGTCGTGTTTCACTCCATTAAGAGGCAAGTAACTTGTACATAATTTCATTAGGTTGATACAAGTCAAAAAGTTCACATATAAGGTAGTTGTGTCTAGAGACGGCCAAAAAATTGTATTTTGATTGATGGGTTTTGTCTTTATTGTGTTAATTGACCATAGATGACTTATAGCACCAAGTTTGATAGGATTATAACATAGGTTATGCCCAAAATTGGATTTTTGTTCGTATGTGTGATTAATTGCATGCTATGTGTTCGATTGATTGCCCATGTGAGAATTATTAGGCTTGGACATGTTAGAATCCCTAAAATATGATATTTAGATGATTGGTAGGCTTTGTTTCAAGTTTGGTTAGGTTTGGATGAAAATTGTGGAAGTTGTGATGTTCTAAATTAGAGATGTGAAATCTGGAATTTGCAGTCTGTTCTGTGTTGCTTGCTGTTTTCACCCATACTAAGATCCGAATCTCAACTTGGAAATTAAAAGTGAATTGTAGATAATTGTGTCTATTTTTAAAACCCACTGGTTTTACTACGTTTGGAGTTCGTATGACTGAGATATGATAGTTTTGGTACAGACGTGTCGGTAGTTTTCAGATTCAGTTTTGTGTAGATTTGGTGAACTATTTATTTTCAAGATCTAGGTTATACATAATATCCTGACCTAATATTTTGCTCAGTATTTCCTCATGATGTTAGGAACTTTTCAAATTTTTGGTGTATTTTAAAGATGAGTTTTGCGCGATGTTTCATATTCTTTTCTAAAATCTACTTTTGCTGTAAATCGCGTGCTGTTCTATGTTGAACCCTGTTTTCACCCTAATTTTTTATACTGTATGAAAATTATTTGTGAAATATGAAAGTTGGAAAATTTTATCTATTTTCACTTCGTTTTGGCGGAATTGCATTTCGATTCACTGATTGCGAGATATGCTTGTTTCCGTACAGCAGTGTTGAGAAATTCCTGATTCCTCTAACTACGATTTTCTGTTACTTCTTATTTTTGATGACTTAGCTATACTTTCTTAAATATTATGAAACTTGTTATTTTGAATCTATATCTATAGGGGATTACCCCAGATTTTTCGTGGAATTATTTGATGAGTTTACATACTGTTTTTATGTGGTTGAAGTTCTTCCCCTGTTTTCTGACTGAACATGAAATCTGTATTCAAATTAGTTTTGAGCTGAGATGTTGTGAACTAGTATATGACTTTATTATACTCGATGGATGCGTGTGGATGTCTAGTTTTCAGATCCTTCAACGGATCATAGTTTGCATGCCTGTAGCTCTTTGAATCACTGTTTTAGTACTGATTGATCTTGCTGTTCTGATTATGAACATAGACTAATTTGCTCGTATATGTGAACGTATATCATCCATGCATACTGATTTGTTAACTTGAACCTAGACCTGATCATATCATGCTTATTTGACACTATTTTGTGCCTATTCATGCTTGTTGGACATTAATAATAAAAGTAATCAAGCCGGGGTTTAAGGGAAAGATCTAATAGTGGATAATTCAGAAACGTGTACTCGGAAGGGGACCCGTGTTTCCCATTACTTGTTGCCATATTTCATGACTATATGATTCAAGTTAGATACTAGCTGTTGCCACTTGATCATGACTACATGACTCTTGCTAGATACTATTTGTTGCCACGTGATCATGACTACATGACTCGTGTTAGATACTACTTGTTGCCACGTGATCATAACTACATGACTCGTGCTAGATACTACTTGTTGCCACGTGATCATGACCACATGACTCGTGCTTGATACTTGTTGTCACTTGTTCACAATTACGTGACTCGTGCTTGATACCTGTTTCTGTTCTGATTCCTGAGTATACTGCCCTCTATGGTCCACTATGAAATCTAAAGCGAAACTGTTGTGTTGTAGCAACCATGTAGGGTGGGGTGCATGTCGTGCTATCTAGATCGTAATCACACAAGACTTGAACTTAATACTCGAACATGATACTTGAATAAGATACTTGAACATGATACTTGCTTGCTTGATACTTGACTACATGATTACATGAGACTTGATTACCTGAGACTTGATTCATGAGACTTGAATTACATGAAACATGATACCTGATACATGATTACATGACACTTGACACTTGATGCAGGTTATAGGATACTTGTTTTCTTGACACTTGATTTATGCCGTGTACACTTGACACTTTTACCATGCTAGTTTGTCTAGGTTGACATCATACATATACCATGTGCTCGTTAGTTTTTCCCATTCCATGTGCTTGTATGCTACTCTATTTGTGACCCGGACTTGCAATTAACGGGTACTTGTGTTTTCTCTTTTCCTCTTTCCTGCATTCGTTGTATTGCAGATTTTTGGAGGACAGGTTCCTGAAGGTATTGGCGAGGTGATGTTTTAGATGCTGGAGATTCTGCTTATTATTATTATTTCTTGTAGTGCTAGAACAATATTTGTATTCGTGAGACTTGGATTATTCTTTGTATTTTGAGACTTGGATATTATTTTGTATTTGGGCGATGTGACCCAGGATATTTATTTTTCCAGACTCTGTTTTATTTGAGATCATGGTATTTGATTTCTAGTAAATTTCTATTGGTGAATTTGTTTCAATGTTGCATGTTGGTTCCACCTTTTGTTTCCGACTCTTATATATTCTGTGATGTGTTACAAAGATTTCTAGAAACAGCTTAAGGATGATAACAATCATTCACTGGGCTTTTTTTACGTACTCGTATTCTGTATTTTTGGAAAGCGGGGCGTGACACAAATGATTCAACAAACTGTTCTATTTGGAGGACTATCGCACGAGGATCCTAATGTTCACATTGCAAACTTTTTAAAAATTAGTGACACTTTCAAGCACAATGGAGTATCAGATGATGCAATTCGATTGAGACTCTTTCCTTTTTCACTAAGAGGTAAAGTGATGGCTGGACTAAATTATCTACCACCCGGTAGTTTTACTAGTTGGGAGGGACTTGTACAAAAAATTATGGCTAAGTATTTTCTGCCGGCAAAGACAGCGAAGCTAAGAAATGATATTACCACCTTCATTCAATTTTAGACCGAGTCTTTGTATGATGCATGAGAGAGGTATAAAGAGTTATTGAGAAAGTGTCCTCATAATGAACTACCGAAATGGCTGCAAATTCAAATATTTTATAACGGTTTGGGAGTTACAAATGATCTATGGTTGATACAGCAGCTGGAGGTGCACTTACGAGAAAAACTCATAAAGCAGCCTATGAGCTTTTAGAGGAAATGAAATCTAATAATTTCCAGTGGTCTTCAGAGAGAACAATGCCAAGAAAAGTGGCTGGAGTTTTTGAACTTGATCCTATTACTACTTTAACCGCAAAAATTGATATTTTATCTAAACAAATAGGGAATATGAATGTTAATGCTATTCAAACTAATATGATTTTTGATCTTTGTGCAGGAAATCATTCAAGTGCAGATTGCCAAGTGGGAAACCCTTTTGCTCAATCAAATGTCAAACAAGCAAATTTTGTGTCAAATTTTCAAGAGCAAAACCATCCTCATCTAAACACATACAATCTAGGATGGAGAAATCACCCCAACTTTTCTTGGAGCAACAATCAAGGAGGAGCTAGACCCCAACAAAATTTTCAGCATCAAGAAATGAAGCTGACACTTGAAGAGATGTTTATGCAATACATGCAGAAGACAGAGCAATACATGCAGAAGACAGATATGGCGATACAAAATAATACGGCTTCAATTCACAATCTTAAGGCTCAAATTGGTCAAATTTTAAATATTCTTACAGAAAGAACATCAGGAACATTACATAGCAACACAGTGGTTAACCCCATGGAGCATGTCAAAGCAATAACACAAAGAAGCGGGAGAACAATTGAGCAGCCACAAACCCAAACTAGCCGACCAAAATGTGGTTGAAAAGCAAAGTGAGATCGAGCAAATCGTGGAGGAACAAACCTAGCAGGTAACCAATCATCACTTTAAGAAAGATAAAGGAGTTTCAAGTCAAACAAATTCTGGGGAGTTTAATTCTGAAACTTATCCTAATTCACCTTATGATCCACCTATTCATTTTCCACAAAGACTTGAAAAGAATAATCTTGAAAATCAATTCTCTAAATTTTTAAGTGTTTTTAAAAACTTGCATATTAATATTCCTCTTATTGAAACTTTGGAACAAATGCCTAATATGCTAAACTTTTAAAGATATTTTATCAAACAAGCAAAAATTGGAGGAACATGAGACGGTGATGCTAACCGAAGAGAGTAGTGCAATTTTACAAAAGAAGCTGTCTTCTAAACTTAAAGATCCAGAGAGTTTTACAATTCCCTGCACTATTGGAAATTCTTCTTTTGACAAAGCATTATGTGATTTAAGAGCAAGTATTAATCTTATGCCTTATTCTGTTTTCAGAAAATTAGGTATTGGAGAAGCACAACCGAGCACAATCTCACTGCAATTGGCAGGTAGATCTATTGAGTACCCAAGATGAGTAATTGAGGCTGTTTTGGTGAAAGTAGACAAGTTCATATTTCTAGCTGATTTTGTAGTGCTTGACATGGAGGAAGATGAACAAATCCGTTTGATTTTGGAGAGACCCTTTCTAGATACGGGGAGAGCTTTGATTGATGTTCAACAAGGAAAACTTATTTTGAGAGTTGAGGAATGAGCAAGTAATGTTTAATTTTTTTAAATCCATGGAGGGTGTTGCTGAAGCTCACTCATGTTTTCAAGTTTGTGAAACTAATCTAATTGTGGGAGAGACACATAAAGCGGAAGTTGAGAAATTAACAATTAAAGTGTGTCCAACAAATTCAGCAACTCTTGAATCTGAGAAAGGAAAGATTTTGGAATACGTTCAAGTTGCACCATCTATCCATCCATTTTCTCAGCTGAAATTCAAAGAGGTGGGGATATCAAAGACGCTATCTTAAAGAAAGAAACGACTCAAACTAGATCTTGAACCTAATTCACACCTCAAGAAAAGTATTATAAAAGATGTTCTTATGTAGTTGGATCTTGGCGTTACATAACCATATCAGCCACCATGTCCGGCTGAAGACTTAAAACTTAGCACTTCTTGGGAGGCAACCCATGCTTTCTTTTATTGCATTTAAATAATATTTTCCCTTTAGTTTATTCTAATTTTAATTTTTGACTTTATTTTATAGGATTGCATGAGTTTGGAAGTCGCCGGGCGGAGCTATTTTCTACAACTACATTGATGGCTGTTTTTGAGCAGGATGAAGTCAGAATATGGAAAAGTGTTTCAAAGAGCGATCGTACGAAATTTTTTTAGCTATCCAGAACAAAAAGAATCAGGCAATTTGGACATCTACAGATCCAGATATCACTAAAACAATGAACATCGCGCGTCCAGAATTTAAAACGAATTAGAGGAGAAATTCTAAACTTTTTGCATTCTTTTTGTTTTTATTTTTCCTTTCCATTGAGGATAATGTGATATTCAAGTTTGGGGGTATTTGAGGGTAAATAATTTTTTATTTTATACATATTTGAAAAGAAAAACAAAATTAAAGGGATTTCAATTAGGCTTACCATTACACTTATGAGTTCATTGTGCTAAAGCATTGAAATAATTTTTTTAGGATAAACAATTGCTTATAAAGAAAGATTAAGCATACCTATTTACTTTTGGATTATTGAATTTCTAAATTCCTTACACATTTATGACAGTCATGTGAGTATACATAAAAGAAAAATGTGATATTTTTGATTATCCCCTTTTATCTAGTCCTAAACAGAGTTTAAATAAATAGTGTAAAAAAAAAATGGAATGAATAAAGTTCTATCTACTCCAATGTTTTGAGTTGCTTAGTAACTAAGGGTATTCATCACCAATGTTTACTTTTACGTCAAACAGCAACTTGAAATATGAGTAAGCAAAAGCACTCTAAGTTTGTGACTTGTTGAGTAACCGGGTGAATTCATCACAAATATTTGCATTCGCGTCAAAAGGCAAGTGACTACTTAGAGAGAAAAAAAAAGAAATAAAAAAAAACTAACTCTAGTTTGCTGCTCGGTTTGTAGTAGTGAGACGGGGAAATCACAGATGAAGTTGTTATATGATATAATTACATTAATAGCATGACAAAAATGATTGGGTTGGGAATTAAGAATGAATAATTGCACGGGAGAAATTGAGTATGCTTGGTTTTACTTTATTTGCTATTGTTTAAGTTGAAATTTTGATGCTTGCATGATAAGTTCTTGTTGTGTGGTGAGTTGAGCCTACTCATA
This sequence comes from Hemerocallis citrina, assembly GCA_017893485.1. NCBI lineage: Eukaryota > Viridiplantae > Streptophyta > Magnoliopsida > Asparagales > Asphodelaceae > Hemerocallis > Hemerocallis citrina. The sequence goes on along the minus strand of CM030364.1, from coordinate 226,991,283 downwards.
ATCATTATTCTTTGAATTATGGTTTTCTTTTTGCACGAAGACAAGCAAAATCTTAAGTTTGGGGGTATTTGATATGTCTAATTTTTATATAAATATTTGTACTCATTGTAATGCCCCGAATTCCAAATAGGACCGAGTTTGAGATTCCACAGGATCTTTACACTTCACTTCGTATAATTTTACACGAAAATTTAAACTTTTCATCATACATCAGAGTTCTTTACAATTTGTTTACACAGCGGAAGATAAAATGAAGTACAACAATGAAAATAATATACAACTGGCAACATCTTTAACATGTAATCAATCTACAACATCATATCAACTTTACTTCTTCATGAGAAATCCAATTCCTGCATAATAAGCTGTGGGCACGTCAGTTGCTTACAACCGACGAAAATGTTATACATGACCATCCTCTATATGCCATAAATATAACAATCTTAAATAATTTAACAGATCACAAACTTGAATGCAAATAAGGTGTTAAATGTGACTACACTAAACATGTAAGTGTATGCGATGCCTTAATGCCTAATGCAGATATTTTATACTAACATAACACTAATGCATACTTGTTCGGATTTTATGCATCCCATACTACATAGGTCCAAGGGCAAGCACCTACGTACTTTACATTTAAGGGTTCGATCCCTCGCTATGAAAACTACCCAGTAATAAAGCAAGGTTTAGATCATTCCACGAGTACGGATCCCAGTACCGGAGTCCACCGCCCGACTGTTATAACATACTCCTCATCGTGCGAATTATCCCGCAAGTGCCCCTCTAGCCCCGGTATACGTATATACATTAGAGTACGGCAAACTATCTGCTCGACTACGCATAGTCCTAGATTTAAAATAAAAGCTCGTCTTCTACGAAGCAACCACAATCCTGGAATCCGCCGTCCGACTGGGTCTATAGTCCCGGAATCCTCCGCCCGACTATATAGAGTGCCCCACTTACGTTTGCTCAGGTTTACTACATCATCACTTACTGCCTAATTCTTAAGTTCAAGACATGAATAAATTATCATATCCAGAGTTAGTCTTACCCCCTACCGGACTTAATCACAATTACCGAGATAGCTCCATGGCCATATTTCAAAATAACTCAAATCTTTTAATTCAGCAATGCCGGTACCCGAGGTCTCACTAACTCTAAATCACAACCTTTCATGTACAAGAATCCACGGGTACACATACCCTTCGATAATCACGTATTAATTTAATGTAATCATATCTTCAACTTATTCACAAAGTGATCAATGTCTTATCTTAACACTATTCATGATTTATTTTACGCACTATCTTTTAAAAGCAATAATTCTTTTCATGAATATAAATTCATCACTTGAAATCTCATTTAGCAACTTAAGCACATATAACAAATTCATATCTCAACCCATATCAAGTATTTCTTTCACCAAATAAGTATAAAATTTTCTTCAAGAGAAAAACCCATTTACACAACAATATTTTACTCTTCTTTTAAAAGAAATAAATGTCACACTCTTAAAGGAATAATTTTGTAGTTATCATTTCATTTTCTATCTCAAATCCTCTTTTAATTTCTCAAATATACATGAAAAATTATGAAACTAATTTTAATAAACTCTAAATCTTTTTAGAGAAATATTAGAATTTTTCCCAAATTTTTTATTTGCATTTAAACTCTCCTTTTGATTTAAACAAAACCCAAAAAATATGTTGAAGCCATCAGGTTTCGAACCCATGACTAGCCGCCGGCTACAGTGAACGCCTAAAGCCCAACCCGCTAACCACTAAGTCCGAGTGGACTTGGTGTCAAGAACCCATACCGAAATCCCTATATACTCAAATTCGGGCTTCGGATTTAATTAAGTGAAACAAAAATAAAATGTGTCCAACAAGTTTTGAACCCAAGATCTCTTACAAGCACAGTAGCGCTCTGTGGTGCACTGGCTAGCCAAATAAGTCCAAGTGACTATTGATTAGGAATCACGCCATTGTAGTTTTGTTCATAACGTTCTGAAATTAGTTATTTTTCACAAAACTCGATATATGATCGATCTAATCTTTTTAATGAACTGTAATTTTATTAATCATACTGATTTTTCTTGAAAACAAAGATTCACGAATTTCCAAACTTGTGTTCTAAACATTATATCTATATTCAAATTATCTCCCTCTCTTTAATGAACATAAGTTTCTTTTCTTCATTTTAATTAAAAAAAACATAGTATAACTCTTACAAATAGTTTAAAATGATTCTATGTATATCAATTCAATTTCACCAAAAATTCATTTTATCAAAAGGGAAAAATCTCAACAAGTGTTCTTTCCATTATATATTTCTACATTTGTGAATTAACATGCATATGTGGCCATAACTCATTCTCTCTTTTTCTTATGTTGATAATCTTAACCATAACAAAATTTTACTACTATTCATAGTACAAACAATGGCATGGATTTGTTCGCTTTCTTTTTCTCATTTTCAACCAACATGATGACTATAACAAAATCTCTACAATTCATAAATAGCATAGATTTGTTCTCTTATTATCACATCAACTGTATCTTTACTACTCATGTAATATATTAGCATGCATGCCTTATATTTAGAAAAAAACACAAGTTACCCACATCACATCAATTTGATCTACATTACTAATTTCATATTCTAGCATGCTCAACCTATGAATTAGAAATTATAAGGACCACCCACCTCTTATGAAGAATAAACAACCAAGATGAAGAGACACAACTTCTAGCTCCAACAAGCACTTCTAGTCCTTCTCATCCTAGCAAGAGCTCTCCAACAAGCCTCTATTGCACAAGAACACTCTCTTTCTCTCTTTCTTTTTAACACCCCGTAATTTTCAAGGTATAATAGTATATGTATATATAATAATATGATGGCTGTTGCTGCTTTGGAATTTGCTGACATCACCTAGGTGTGACGTGGCTTCACTGTTCACCCGGAAGAACAAAATAGAGGAGACATGATTTAGTCCCATATCAGGATTGCACAAATAATTAATTAATATAAATAACTTTGCCTATGATCAAGAGTCACCAATTCGGTTAACCACCTTTTGAGAGGCAGCCTGTGGTGGGCAGTTGTACTATACTATAAATAATTTGTCTTCTAAATTGTATAAATTGTCTGAGCTCGGGGTAGGGGTGTTACACTCATTTACTCATAAAAAAATGCTTGTATTTGTCTATCTTGTTAATAAATTATCTTATTTCCATAGATTTCAGTTAATTAATTATTTTTGAAGGAATAAGATTTTTTTGATGCAAAAGGTGAATATTTTCAGTAAAAATTAACAAAGAAAACAAGGATAATGATTGATTAATTTTTATTGATTTGTTGAATTTTACAATTTGGCCATGTGGAAAGAAAAATAAAATTTTTAATTGGCAATAGAGGGTGAAAATGAAATAAACAAATTTAAAATGGTTTAATTGAGATAAAGTAATTATTAGTTAGTTTAATTAATTTAAACTAATTAATTTTATTATAATTTGCTTCAAGAAAGAGAAAGAGAAGAAAAAGAAGAAATAAATGAAAACTAAATCTGAAAAGGAAAGAAATAATGGAAGATGTGGGGTTATATGCAAAAGAAAACCCTAATAACCCAGATTCAGATCCCTATAAATACAGCAGCCAACTTCAAAATAGGGGACACGCGGCTGACCTCTAAATCAATAAAAAAACAAAGTTCGAGAAACAGCAGAAGATGGGGTAGTTGGGCACGGGCATCAAGCAAGAAAAGAAAAGTGATAAAGAAAAGGAGGAGAGAGAATGTAGGGAGGGGGCTTGCACATGACACGAGGAGAGAGAATGAAGACAGATGACCTCTGTGGTAGCGCAGAAAATGAGGACAGTAGCAGTCAGCGCTGACGTGGCTGCGCTGACTGCGTGTGCGGAAACCAGCTGCGTTCTGTGTTGCAGCGTGAAATTCGAGGCGTTCGACTTGGATTTTCGGTAACAAACAGAGTTTTTCTTCTTCTTCTCTTCTAATTTTTATTATGAAATTCATGAACATGTTTTGTTAGTTGCAAATTTATTATGAACTAATTTTATTTTTCTAGGGCTTTGATGTAGCTTAGTTTTGAGAACACAATTTTAATTCCATATTATTTTTTTCTATTTTTCCATGGTTGTGTGTTTAATTTTTGTTCTTAATGCTACCATTGTTTGCCCAACTTTTGTATGATTTATTGGATCATGGAGAGACCGAGAGGTAATTTGTGATTTTGAATTATATATTTAAACACCATTAATTGAGCAAAATTAGAGATGATTTACAGCGATTAGTGTGACTATAAAGAAATCCATAGAACTTAATGATTCTTCAATCAATTAAATTTGCATAGAGATATGACAAACTGTTAGTTGAAGATATTTTTAGTGTTGTTCGGGATAAAGTATTGAATACTTAGGGAATTTTGGTCTACAACTTGGAAAAGTATCATTTGTTGTCAAATGGAATTCTGAATTGTGTTGGATTAACTAGGTGAAATCAACAACCCTAGAATTTATTTTGCCATTAACAAATCACAAAAGTTCCTGATTTTCGTTCTTTTTTGTTAGTTTAGATCTTTAGATTAATTTAGTTGCTTTATTTATTAAAATTTCGGTTTTCCAAATAGTAGTTAATCTAGTAATCTCAGTACTCGATAAAATAATTAGTTCTTGTGGGTTTGACACTCTTTTCACTTATCTATACAATTTGTTGCGATTTTGTACACTTACAAATTATCACATCAAGAGGCTAGTCGAAGCACAGAGCAGGTAGACGAGTTATGCAGATGTTCGACGCCGAAACTTGAAATTTGAGGTTGGAGATGTAGTTTTTCTGAAGGTGTCACCTACAAAAGGAGTCATCAGATACGGAAGAGGAGGCAAGTTAGCACCAAGTAGGCCTTACAAGATTCTAAAGCGGATTGGGAAGGCAGCTTATAGATTGGATCTACCAGAAAAATTTTTCACAGGTACACAATGTAATCCATGTGTCTATGTTGAGGAAGCACGTACCAAATCAGAATCATTAGCTACCCGAGGTACCGGAAGGATTGCAGTTGAACTTGAGCTAGAAGGAGCAGCCTGTGGAGATTTTGGATCGCCGAGAGAAGGTTCTGTTAAATAAGTTCATACCAATGGTCAAGGTGATGTGGAGGAACTAGCTATTCGAGGAGGCTACATGGGAAGCTAAGGACTGGATGAAGACTAATTTTCCGGAATTGTTTGTGTAAATTCAGTGTTGTTTTCTTTTTCTTTTTCCCTGTTAGCGGTAGTTCTGAGGACAAAACTCCTCTAAGGATGGAGTGATGTAACACCCCATAATTTTAAATATTATATTTTTAATTAATAAATAATTTCTAGATGATTATTATGAATTTCTGGGAAATGGTCGTTTTGCATGTGCAAAACACGTGCAAATATTTTTTGAAATGTAAATTTTAAATTTTTGAGTTTATAAATAAATTCTATTATTCATAATGAGAAATGTTTGAAATTTTGGGATTTCTTGAAATAAGAGAAACTACTTTGTAAATATTTCGAAAGAAGAGGACTTTTTTTTTTGTAAAAAGTCGTTTGGAGGCAAAATTTGAATTTAAAAGTTTATTGCCTGCATATTGGGGCCGATGTTGGCAGGGGAGAGATTTTACCCATTTGACTTGATTTGATTTGATTTGTTTGCACAATTAATTAATTATGCAAATTGGGACTTTCTAGGGGTTTTATTTGTAAAATTTCCACAAGAAACCCTAGAAATTAGTCCCGACTATATTTATATGCTGAGAGTTTCAGCCTCCCCTTTTCTCTTCTATTTTATTGATTTTTCTTGAGTTTGGAGAGTGAATATTTTGCTTGGAGGAGAAGACTACTATTTGACATCAAATTTTCTTCAAAAGGTGGGTAACACTCCAACTCTCTTGATTGTTTATTTCATAAATTTATAGTATCATGCTAGGGATGAATTTTGTGGGTCATGGATTGTATGTAGTATGATGGTAGTGCTTACAAAGATGCATGTTGATGTGAGATTATTGATTATATGACATAAAGATTGAATCTTGATTGTATATGGATCTAAAATAATTTGTTCTTGAATAGTGATGTTTTTATAAACATGAAAAAACTAATCTTGATTGTAGAAATAGATCTAATGAACATAGATGCATTTGTAGATGTGTAGATCTTATTGTGTGATTAAAGAACATGATTTGAGTAATTAAAAGATGAAAATTTTGTGAGATATTTCTTGTTTTAATGTGAATTCATGATGAGTTGAAAACTAGATTTTTTATACAGCAAATATATGCTTGAAGTGGTAAGGCACTAGGGTTAGGATTTCTGGGTTACACCCTTACCCTAGGGTTGCTCGGTTGGGGGTTGTACAGCAACCCGAAGGCTGCACTGTGCCCAACCCAAGCACTGTGCAGACCCGGGGCTATTGCATTGGGTTGTTTTGGTGTTTGCGTGTGTGTTCGGGTTTGGTGCTGTGTGTTAGGGTTTGAGAACCCTAGTATGCATATAGATGAGTATATGTATATATATAAATCTAATGATTGTGTGATGATTTATTGATTCTTATGATTAAGTTTCGAATGTGCAAATTTCAAATTTTGTGAAAAATCTAACTTCAATTTTTGATATATTCAAGTAATGATTTGGGGGAAACAAATCTATATTTTTGTAGATGAAATTCTCAGTTTTGAGGGAATATATATTTCAGTTTTTAGAGATAAAAACTTTGAGTTCTAAAGGGGTATTTTCAGTTTCTAAAAGAGCTAAATTTCAGACTTTTAGAACTAATGAATTTCAGATTTTGGGGATGAGATTCCATATAATTAAGAGACTTGTTTCAGTTAAAGTTGATTGGATTTAAGATGAATTTATTGGGCTTTATATATGTATGGAAAGTGAGAATTGAAAGTTAAATTTAAAGGATTTTGTGGATTGTATTTTGCTTCCATATAAGAATGAATCTTTTATGGTAGTAACAATTTATTAAATGAAATGTGATTAATGGAAGGATTTTGGATGCACAAATGTTTATTTTGGGATGAGATTTTCTAGTTTAGATTTGTAATTCACAGCCGTGGTGTTGTAGGAATGGTATTTGTTGTCAGAAAAGAGAATATAAAGAATATTTTGAAGGATTAAACCAAGTTGGGTTTTAGGTTGTGATTGGGTTATTGTGAGAACCCTGGATGGACGCTTGTGGTGTTGAGTTGAGAACACTACATACTGAGCGAACCCAAGAGTACCGGCAATGGAAATTTTTTATTGTAGGAAATTAGCCTGCAGAGCTAGTGTTTCTGGTATGGCAAGTGAAGTCCGGTAGGGTAGAGCTAGTTCTAGGTGGTTCAGGGTGTTATTATTACAAATCTAAGGACGAGCACTAAGTTGGGAGTTGTGACAGAACTTGGGCAACGAAAGTATGGGCTCTATTATCAATCGGGCGAATGTATTCCTGGTTGTGTATTTGTTGTGTCTCTGTAGTATGTTCGCACGTCAAGGGTCGGTAGGCCAATTCGCGGAATATCTTGAAGTGAGACGGATTTGGTGTAACACCCCGCAAAATTGAGTTATGACAATTTTCCCACGGGTGTTACGCATATGTATATTGTACCGTTACGGGTAATATTCATAGCTGTATTTTAATATAAATATCCTACGTATTTTGCGTTTCGATTATTTATATATTTTTCTGTCATCTCAAAATTAATTTTTATCCAATTTTGAGCCAACTCAATCTTTGTTTTTTTACGTGTATTGCACGTATTTTCAATACACGTGACGATTACGTATATTCTACCGTTACGTATAATATTTCTACGTATTTCTACTATTTATTTTTATAACTCGTTCGGATTCGTTTTATAAATTGAAATTTAATTTTCTCATATTTTGACTCGAATATATTTTTATACATGTTATATATATGCGTGTTTATTACATTGTTGTATATATATAAAATTAATAAAATATATCTTTCGTATGTTTTATTTCGATTACTTATTTCTCCATTGATCAAATCTATTTCGTATTTGAATATTTATTGATACGTGTGACGCATGTTTTTGCAGTGCACGTATTGGTTATATTATCTTTCAAGATAAAACTTATGAAGTGAGTATATTTATGTTCCTTTTTGCTTAATGTTAATATACCCAATGATAGATTGTTAGATTTTTTGTATGCACGTGCTTTACACGTGTTTTTCTTCTTTGCACGTGTTACTTTCGTTGTTTTCATTAAAAGTTGTCCATTAAAAATTTTGTTAGGATTAATATAAACAAAATAAATTAAATTTTATGTTAAAGAATTTTTATATAATTATTTATTCATGATAAGGGTTTAAGATGAAATAAAGTAAAGAAAATGAGTAAATTGAAAATTGTACAAAACACGTGCACTCGTGCATTGTGCACACTTTCCAATGGTTGGCTGCACATGGAGAGAGTGGTGTGAGTGGGTGAGTGTGTGGAGAAGTGGGGAGTAACCACACAATTTTCCTATAAATAGTTCCTAGTTTTGTCATGAACAACACAACTCAAAACAAAAACAAAAGAGAGAAGAGCTTGCGAGTTGTGCTAGGAAGAGGCCGGCCATTTTTGAGGGATCTTGGAGCTTTGGAGCATTACTTTCTAGGAGTTCTACTACTAGGAATTCTACATTTGAGGTGGGTGTTTCTCCAACTTTCTAATATAGTTTTATTAGTAGAATGGTTGATATGTGTGAATTGTTAGATGCATGATAACTTATATAGATTGAGTGTTCATGTTTAGATTATTTTTTATTGATTGAATGAGTGAAATTATGATATGATTGATTTGGGGGCATTTTCGTAAGGTTCTGTTTTAAGTCTTAGTTGCACTTCAAAAAAACATAACTATTAAACTAAATGAAATCCAAAGCTAAATTTTTTATAGGAGCATCTCGTATATGTCAAGAATATCTACTTAAAATTTCATAATTTTTTGGATGTCATTTACTATTTTAATAAAATCTAAACTTAGGACTGGTTGGCAGTTGGCTAGCTACTGAAAATTTGTACACATTTCGGATTTTGATCATTTAGGCATCTTAGATGCAGTATTTTGAGATAGGTCATAACTAAAAAGTTGAAGTAGACTTGTTAATCTTTATTTAGAGTCTAAGAAATAAATTTTTATAAAGACTAGAATTTATAGTGAATTTTACAAGATTGAATAGTGGCAGTCTGTATAATATTTCGAGCCTACTGTAGATTTCAAAAGATTCAGAGTTATAGACACAATATTTTGGGGAAACTTATAACTACAAAGTTATAGTAGATTTGTATACATTTAATTTGATATGAAGAATACAAAGTTTCATGAAGTTTATAATTTTCTAGTAAGATGTACCTTAAGAGGATGTAATTAGCGTTTTCGTTCTTTTCATTTTTTCCTTCATTGTAATATTTTATTTTGCATTTGAATAAAATACTCTATTTTCCTTGGTCATCTTAATTAAATTTTGTTCATGAATTACCCTTGTTCTTCTTGTCGAGCTATTTTCTAGTTGATCCTATTTTTATTTGATGGTGAGTATTTTATTTGAACCCTATTGTCTTTAAATCCATCTCTTATTGAACCCAACACCCAATTGCAATTAATTATAGACCTAAACCCATTATTATTGGATCATAGCCCATTAACCCAACAACCTAATTGCATCTTATAAATACAATCCTATTGCAAATCCTAAAAACACAAAATACAAACCCTAAACCTAGCCGTCTCTCTCTCTCCTCTGGCTCTCTCCCTGTTTCTCTCTCCCATCAGAACCTAACCCCGAATGCCATCTGCCTCTTCATCTTCCTGCTCAACCACCCCTACAGCGATCCCCATCCCGTCGATGCCCTCGCCCAACACCCGGACACCCCCTCCCTGCTGCTCCTCTTTCCCGTCAATGCAGCAGACCTGAGAACCCATCCCGATCACCGCTGAACCCTCGATGCCGCCGGTCATTGTTGCGCCTCCAGTCAACGCCAACAACGCCGCCGCAGAGCCCCAGTCCCCTTGCCCTATTTGCTGTTGCCGCTCTTGCAGTTGCTGTTGCTTTTGTTGCTGTTGGATCATTGCACATAGATCACACGTGTTTTTTTGAGTTCATTTGTTCGTTGCTCCGGAATTCTCATCCCGTTATTCTTTGGTATTCAAATTAATCGTCTATGAGGCAAGTCACTTTTCCTCTTGAATTGAATCTCGTATCAAATTCAATTTTTTATTGAAATTCTTTCAAGTAGATCTAATTGTTCATCGTATCGTATATTGTTCTTCCTCTTTTGTTGAGTATATTGAGAGTTTACACTAGCTAACCCATACATTCTCGACTTTGTGCCTTTATTGACTCTAAAGATCAAATCTTTCGTGCATTCATGTAGTATTGGTGTTAGGGTTATTCATATATAACATCACATAAAGATACTATCGTAGAATAGAATACTAAGTTGATTGGTTGAATAATTGATTGATGAATTGTGTGGTTAATTTAGTGTATGTGTGTATTATTAATAATTTATACCATGCTACTATACTTACCATGCTGATTATGAAGTTTATTGTCCAATTGAAGTGGAACCCATCATGTTAAATCACTTTATTTCATAAAAAATATCGGAAATCTATATGTTACTTGTTGTATGGATTTTGCCTATCGTTTTTGACCCAGTAATTGATCTCAAAATAAATAACTTTCTGAATAAGAGTTATATCCCTATGTCTCTAGTTTCCAGAACATCTAAGATCTTCAAATTCCGAGTTGTATTGCAAAAGTTCTGTTCATTTTACTACTGCTGTGTTTTATCTCCAAAATTTCAGATTCATGTATGTTTTCATGTTTAAACTATTACAAAGCTAATTTAATGTTAGAATAATACTCTAATAATTTTCAGAATGATAGTTAACATGTTTAGGAGTCTAAAGAATATTTTTGATGAATTTATAATTGAGTTTTCGCTGATTCTAAAGATATAACAACTTGTTGTCGATTTTCTGTTTGAACATGTAATCTGTAAAGAATGATGTATTTGACCTAGGTACTATTGTCAGATTTTATATTTTAAATATCTGTTGGAATCGTGTGGAAGTCTAGTTTCTAAAATTTCTGATAGTTTCAGTTTTTGATTTCGGTAGCAGCGGGAGAACTGATTTTTGTACAGTGACCTCTTGCTGTCCAGAATTTAGTTTTCCAGATTTTCTTAATATAATTATATATATATATATCATTGTATTGCATGAATTGAAGTGTATATGTTGCATTACATGATCATCATGTGTTATTGTCATCATTCTATTTGTTTCATCCAAAGTTATCATTCTATTGTTCTCCTCTTGTTACTATCTATCATCAAATGTTTCTAAATTGCATAATGTATTGTTGCATCGATAAAATAATTAACAAGCAGGGGTTTAAGGGATTGACTGGAGTAGTTGATGATATAGTGATTGTACTTGGAAGTGTGGGCCATATTTCCGAAAATAATGTGTGTCCGCTAATGTTATCGTTATCGATTTATTATTGGATTACTGACTACAGTATCCCAATTCATCGTGTATTATTTTATTGTTATTGTGCCAACTAGTGTGCACCAATGTTGCAACTAATGTTATTGTACTGTGTACATGATCTATAGAATCTTCCACTCAAGTCTAAATGAAATTGATTGTATGAATCTAACCTGTGGTGTGGAACATATGCAACACAGAAGTACGCGCATTAGTTAGGATTAAAATGATTGATAGACTTAAGAATTGACACAACATCGACATGAATTTTTTACCAAACTATCCCACTTTTTGTAAGTATGTACCAAACTATCCCTGTTCGAAAATTTAATACCAAAAAATCCCTGTCGCTAACTGAGTTAGCGCCCCTAGTAATTTTCTTCGCGCTATCTCAGTTAGCGTGTTCTATGGGATAACACTTTTCCCCTTAAATGGGGGTGTGCGAAGAAACTCACCAAATATATACGCGCTAACTCCGTTAGCGTGCCTATTTAAACCAGTCACGCTAATGGGGTTAGCGTGATAGGTGGACAGTAGGGGAGATTACTCCTCAAGTAGGGGTGTAGGCAAAAAACCTCAAGTATAGACACGCTAACCCCGTTAGCATGCCTCTTTATACCAAGCGCGCTAACCGGGTTAGCAAGTGTCGATTGGGATCATATTAAATAATGCTCTCTATCTCACTCTCATCTCACTTCTCCTCACTTCGAAAACCCAAATCAGACAAGTTTAAACCCAAAATCCCAAACCCTAGTCTCCGATTTTTCCCTCTACCCATCCCAATCTCTAAAAAATTTCGGTGGAATCTCTTCATCACTCCCAAAACACTCATCTGAATCAACAATTTCCCCAAAAAATGCCTATTTAACCCATATACCCCTTTCCCCAAATTTTCAAAAGGAGAGGATCGGTAGTCGAGCAGTCGACTTCGAACATTCCACCCTACAATCGTTTGTAAGTGTTCGTAACTTATGCTATATAATTTTTACGATTTTGGGTCTGGGGTTGGATTTGCAATGTTGGGTTCATTTGTGTATGTATGTGTAAAATTTATTAAAACGGGCAATGCACGTGTTAAATTTAGGTTGTGTAATTAATAAAAATTAAACCAATATTAAGTAAGTCTACGTCGTACTAATTGTGTTTGTTGAAATTAACCTATAGTTCACAATGCATGAGTGGGATATGCGATGATAGTAATATTGTCATATAATTCGCTACATCTAGTAATTGAGGGTAGCCTTGTCTATACATCGAGTAGTTTAGTGCCAATGTGACATTTTGAGTATTATTGTTTTATATTTAAAATTGTATAATTAATTTATAGAGATTTAAAGTTAAATTTGTTAACATATATTATCAATCATGTAGGATTCAATTTGATATAACATATGGCACGGACAATGGGTAATCCCGAAGAAGGGAGTAGTAGTAGACCTCCAACAACCCAGAAAGATCCACGGACATGTCATGGACAACCTCCCAAAAAAACTCACCGTAGTGGATAAAGATGTAACAATGTAAGATGATTTAACATTACTTTCATACGTTTAATTTTAACATCAAGAAAATTATAGATTTATATGTTGAATTTCAACTTTTTTTGGTATAGGATGAGGCCGGTCCTTCTTCTTCTCGGGAAACTCAAATGGGCTCGTCTCCTCCTCCTCCAAATCAACCTGGCCCTTCCTCTCCATCTAGTCAGCCGGGACCATCTTCTTCCTTATATATTCCTCCGGTGGTTCCCGGTCCGATAGACCCGAAGCTTTTGACTTTGCAAAGTCAACATCGCTCTAAAGCCATTTGGGAAGGAAATTCTTCGGAGTGTAGTTTTTGGGGGCACGACACATTAGAGATGCATCCCCGAATACATGAGATATTACAGCAATGTGATTTATATGTCATCGGGTTGATGAGTTCCATTAAGGCCGACCAACCCTTATTAACAGCCCTTCTCGAGAGATGGCGTCCCGAGACACATAGTTTTCACTTGCCAGTAGGCGAGATGACACTGACACTGCAAGATGTTGCTGTAATAACAGGTCTGCCAATTGATGGACTGGCCGTAACTGGCACAATGGACTTTGAACCGGAGTTCATTATCCATGAGTATCTCGGTGTAGAGGTGGATTGACCAGCCCTTGTAGGCAAATCGATGAGACTGAAATGGTTGAAGGATACATTCTTTGATACGCTGACTAATGCCTCCACTGAGTTTCAAGTACATTATTACTGCCGGGCCTACATAATGACACTGTTCGGAGGTGTGATGTTCCCATATTCCTTCGGAGATTCTGTGCCGTTAATGTACCTACCACTAATCGCTGATCTTGGTGGAGTCGGAGCGTACAGTTGGGGAATTGCTGCATTGGCCATATTGTATAGAGCCTTATGCAATTGCTCTCTCGGTGCCAAGCAGATGAATGGACCAATGTTGATGCTACAGGTATGGAGTTGGGAATGACTACACATTGGCCGACCCATTGTCGCAAAGCAATCACCAAAGTAGGCAAATCTTCTCGAGGACGAGAACATGCGGCCATCGCAAGGTGTGTATTGGACGGGTTCATTGATGTAGAAGGCTAGCCCTAATAGATGCCTCGCATATTATCGAGATGAGCTTGACCACTGGGCAGACAATTGTGTTAAGTGGCAACCATATACTGAGGCACGTTTAGCGAGATTGCCTCCAATTTGTACCTCGGCTCCTCATTGTGGTTGCTAAAAGTACCGCTTATCCATTTTGGTACAGTTGAGAACTATTTTCCAGATAGAGTACTTTAGTTTGGGTTGCTTCAGAATATTCTGGTCCATCAACCGTACAATGTCGATCTACATAGTGTCACCAGTATGGGTCGACAAGCAGCTCACGATTGGGCAACTTCATTGTACATGCACGTGGATATTAGGAACAACCATCGTCTCAATCACGTACTTGCGAATGCTTCCCGTTCGATGCGTCTTCTCATGTCCTTTACATGACTTGTTATAGGAGAATGACTCGTCTTTACATTTCTCCAACAAGCCAACTTCTAGCGGGCGTCCAAGTACTGACACGGAGACTTGAAGCCGATCCAGCAGACTTGTACTCCGTTAATTTACCAATTTTCCAACCTAAGACAGAATTGCTTTGGAGTGTTGTAAGTTTTATGTCTACCAATCTACCAAATTTTATTTATTGAATTTATTATTACGTTTCTTTTCTTTTTGTGTAGATGGCCTAAACATGGATTCAAGCGAAAGAATACGCAAAATTATTGAAGAGTAATGTAGCCGAACCGTTGAAGGTATTCGCTCGTAAAATTGTTGAGTCATGTCGAGTACAAGCAGATCTCGTCGGCGAACGCAACATAATAGGTGCGATATTGTCCGGACCCGTGCACCAAACAGGTCTTCGGAAGACAATGGCTACAAAATCACGTCCTCGTCCAATAATGCAAGAAGAAAGGCAACAACAAAGAAGAGAGCCATGTCCACCGGTTGATGAATTCCAAGAAGAGGAAGAAGAAGAACTTGATGAAGATAATATTCCCCTCTCCAGCTTAACTCAGGCAAGACCGAAGCATCCAAAACGTGCAAGGAAACGTCCAAATCTATTCACCCTATCGTAGGTAAATCTATTCACTCCTTGTGTTAGAGACCTGGCTTGTAGTTTGTAACTCAAGCTTGAAGTTTGTAATGTTTTTGGAAGTGTTTGAGACTTGGATTGCCTGAGAGAAGTGTTTGAAGTTTGTAATTTTTTTTTGGAATGAAGTTTGTAATATTTTGTTGGCTGTGTTTGGATTGTTTCTGAAAATGTGTAATGTTTTTGAGTCCTGGCTGTGTTTGAGACCTGGCTTAGTATGTTGTGTTCGAGATTTGTATGTTAGTGAACTCTGTTGATTCTTAGTTTTGATGACTACAACACAATGCAAAGTTGTGCTATCACTTATATATTGCAGGATGTATCAAGATCAATACCTTGGTGCAGTACACAAAGGCAAAGTTGATCCAATGAAGCTTTCAAGAAGAATTGATCAATCCACAAAGAACATAGTTCAAGCCACATTGATCAACCAAGATTTATAAAGACAATGGCTCAAGCTCAAGTCAAAGACTCAAGTTCAAGACAAGATTAGTGCTTCAAAATGTTTTGTATTAAAGTGTCTTGTAACAATTGTAATTTTTATTCTTTGAGTCTTAGAAATATTGTAATAGCCTTGTCACACACACACTCAGACATATCTTTTAAATATTTGAGTGATTTCACAAAAGTTAAAAGGATGAAATAAGCGTGAATAAGATTAGCTGTTGAGTACTAGTCGACCATTCTTCGAAACTAGTCGATTGTCTTAGTACGAAACTGTCTGAACTCATACAAGCTCTGACCAGTCAACTCATCATGGCAACCCAGTCGACTGTTCAAACCATTTTGATAGTTTTCTGATTTCAAAACCTGTTTTTCAAATTCAAAACAATTTCTATCCGTTTTAATTCAGTTTTAGGAACTGTTCTTCAATGTTCCTATGATTCCTCTCTATAAATAAAGCGTAGGAATCACCATGGAAAGGTCCCAAACATTTTCTCAAGTTTTAAAGCTTTTCTTTTTTTAAAGAGAACAAGTTTCCTTAGAAGCATTTTGGTTCTTTGAAAATCAGTCTAGTATAACATTGAATTCGTTTTAGAATGATTTCAGAAGTTGACCTATTAGCCTCTATACAAAATCACAATCACAAACAAGGCTATAGGTTGTTGTAACTTTTTTGTTGTTGTTTTTCACTCTCGGGTTGTGAGAGTGGTCCTCTCGGTTAGAGAGTAGGGCTCTAGGTTGTAGAGTCGGGTTTTCACTCTAGGTTTTAGAGTGGGTGTGCTCTCTCTAGTGGTGAGAGAGGTTTACGGGTTTGGCAAGGTTGTTGTCAAACGCCGTAGGGTATTCTTGTATTTTCTTCAAGAATAGGTAAAAATCTCAAGTGGGTTGCTTGGGGACTGGATGTAGGTCGGGAGGACTATACCGGGATACATCGCTGTGTATTCTGTGGTTGACTCTCTCTGTGGTTGTATTTTCTTCACTTGCATTTCAATTTTTCTGTGTTTTATTCGAAAACTTGTCTGGCAAGTCGACTGAGTCTCCTCTATAAGTCGACTGATCAGACTTGTATAAAATACTCTTCGAACACTTGTCTGGTAAGTGATCGTGTTTCCGCTATAAGTCGACTAATCAGACTTGTATAAAATACTCTTCTTATCCGACGCCCCAGTCGACTGTATTCTCTTTTTAAGCCGACTAGACAGAACGAAAAGTTCATTTTCTTAATTAATTTTTATACAACACTATTCACCCCTCCCCCCCCCCCCCCCAGTGTTATTTTGCCTTGCCTACAAGATACAACACTTGGTATCTGGGCGAGGTTGAGTGCAATGGTATCTACTTCAAATGCGAACCAGTACCATGAAGGCCAATTCACACAAAGGCCACCCCTATTCGATGGAACCACTTAAAACTATCGGAAGTGTACAATGAACATCTACATTCAGTCCATCAACTATGAGATATGGAACATGACAGAGACTGAGTACACCGCTCCTGCAATTCCTTATGCATAATGGAACGATGACATGAAGAGCAAAACAATGAACAATGCAAAGTCGATGAACGCTCTATTTTGTGCTCTTACCAAGGAGGAGTTCAATCGTGTGTCCAATGCAACAATGGTGTATCAAATTTGGCACACACTCGAGGTAACTCATGAAGGTACTAATAAAGTTAAAGAATCTAAGATATCAGTTCTTGTTCACAGGTTCGAGATGATCCGCATGAAGGAGAATGAGAATGTGTCAGATATGATCACAAAGTTCACAGATATTACAAATTCTCTTATGGTTCTTGGAAAGACATGCACTCAAGCCGAAATGGTGAGGAAAGTTCTTCGTGCCTTAACCCCCGAATGGGAGAAGAAGCCCACCGCCATGGAAGAGGCCAACGATTTAACACAACTTTCTCTTGAGAATCTTGTGGGAAATCTTATGGCATATGAAGTACAACTTGAAGAATGCAAGAAGGATCTAGAACCTCAACAATCAAAGAAAAAAACACTCGCTTTCAAGGCCATGTCGGACTCTGATGATGAAGAAGAAGATGAAGAAGAGATAGCCATGTTCACGAGAAAGTTCAAAAAGTTTTTAAGGAAAGGTAAATTTAATTCCCAATTTAAAGATACTAATGAACTTCCCACTTGTTTCAAGTGTAACAAAACAGGTCATATGAAGAAGGATTGCCCACTAGAATAGACGGAATCTAAAGGAAAGGCTTCCAACTTCAAAAAGGATAAGTACGCAAAGAACAAGTACATGAAGAAGAAAAAGGCATATCAAGCAACTTGGGATGATAGCGACTCTTCATCGAAAGAAGAAAATGAAGAGACAAACGAAGTTGCGAATGTATGCTTCATGGTTATACAAAACGAGGTAAGTGATAACTTTGATTCAAATGACTTATTAGATGCTTTCAATGATGTTTTTCAAGAACTTAAGAAAGAAAAATTAGAGTTAAAAATTTAGAGAAAGTTAATCAAACACTTTCTTAATAGAATCTTAACTTAGATAAAGAAGTCAAGTCTTTAAATTCTCGACTTTCTAATTTGGATATAGATCTTGTATCTCTTAAGAAAAATTATGAAGAGATATCCAAGAATGTATCTAAATTTAACAAAGAAAAGAAGAATTTAAATGAAGTTCTCTAAAATCAAGTTCAAACTAATAAGAGATTTGGACTTGGTTTTCAAAAGTCTCTCAAAAAAATCATGTTTCTAAGAACACTAGTGGTAATAAGACTGAATCTATTTCTAATGTTAAGAATAAATTATATGAGTTTTTTGAAAAACAAAAAATTGTTGTTTTCAATGAAAAGAGTAATTTGTAATTCAGACCAGTCAACTGAACCCCAATTTCAGTCGTCTGTCCAGAGGTTCTGAGTCTTATTCAAAGAGACGAAAACCTCAGATAAGTCGACCTATTTTACCTCCCAGTCGGCTGACTTCTAGTAACAGTCGACTGAAAGGTTCAATTAAGTCGACTAGACAGACTAAGAATATATGGGCAGTCAACCTGAGTCAGAGAGATAGAATTACTTATATAAATTCATATGTTCTTAATGTATGTAATTCTGTACATTATATTCCTGCTTTTGGTGGAATATCAAACTCACTTTGGGTTTGGTTTTCCAAAAACTAATCTCTTTTGGACCCAATAAAAAGGGTACCATATTCACAATGATTATTTTATAGGTACCTAAAAGAGAATGTTGGATACTTGACAGCGGATGCTCCAAGCATATATCTGGTCATGCTAACCTTCAGTTTTCTATTCAAGAGATTGATGGAGGAACAGTCACATTCGGTGACAACAACAAAAAGAAGGTTATTGGTATAGGCATGGTCGGTAAGAACACTACTCCTAATATAGAAGAAGTTTTTCTTATTAGTGGTCTTAAGCATAATCTGTTAAGTATAAGCCAATTGTATGATAAGGGATATAAAATTGTTTTTAAAAAAAAATGTATGTTTAATATATGACTCTACCATACAAAATGTAATTTTTCAAGGTTTTAGGAAGAATAATATTTATGAGTTATGTTTAAAATCAAATGAATTTTTGAATGATTTTTACTTAGTAGCTTCTAACAATGAATCTTGGCTTTGGCATACGATTTGGCCATGTGAATATGAAAAATATTGCTAAATTGTCTAAGTACAACCTAGTTAAAGGAATGCCAAGACTATCCAATAAAAATGATAAGTTATGTGATGCATGTCAACTAGGTAAACAAATCAAATCTACTTTTAAGACAAAAGAAATGATTTCTACTAGTAGGCCTCTCGAATTAATCCACATGGATTAATTTGGCCCTACTAGAGTCGCTTCTTTAAATAAAAGTAGGTATGTATTTGTTTTAGTAGATGATTTTTCAAGATTCACATGGGTTTTCTTTTTAAAACATAAGAATGATGCTTTTGATGAATTTGCAAATTTTTGTAAACGGATTCAAAATCAAAAGTCTCTAACCATAGTCACTATTCGAAGTGATCATGGTGGAGAATTTAAGAATGAAACGTTTTCAGAATATTCCAACAAGAATGGTATAACACATTCATTTGCATTTCCTAAAGCTTCACCAAAAAATGAAGTGGTTGAAAGAAAGAATAGGACTTTGCAAGAGTGTGCACGTACCATGCTTGTTGAAAGCAATTTGCCGAAGTACTTTGGGGTTGAAGCTGTTTCTACAGCATGTTATATTTTAAATAGAATTTTGATTAGGCCTAAACTTAAGAAAACATGTTATGAACTATTTTTTGATAGAATTCCTAAAGTATCTTATTTTAGAGTATTTGGATGCAAGTGTTTTAGTTTAAACACGAAAGATAATTTAGATAAGTTTGATCCTAGATCTAATGAATGTATCTTCATTGGATACTCAAATAGGAGTAAGGCATATAGAATCTTCAACAAGTCAACTTTGACTATTGAAGAATCCTTGCATGTTTTATTTGATGAATATTTGACTTCATCTACTATTATTGAAGATGATGAAACTGATTCATCACCTTTAAATAACGTAATAAAATCACTAGAGCATACTACCCTAGAGGATAAGTCGACCGATAAGGAAATCAAGTCGACTGATGTGAATCAGTCGGCTGATGGACTAGTTAAGTTGACTGATCCTGTTGTGATGACTCAAACTTTACCAAAATTATTTGTTGAAGTTAAAGATCATCTTCATGACTTAATAATTGGTGACATCTCACATGGTATTCAAACAAGATCTCATGTTAACATGATTTTTCATACGGCTTTCTTGTCGGATTCTGAACCGAAGAATATACAAGAAGCTTGTGAGAATGAATTTTGGATGAATTCCATGCAAGATGAGTTAAACCAATTTATAAGAAATGATGTATGGAATTTAGTTCCGCGATCTCCTGACCATACTATAATTGGTACCAAATGGGTATTTAAAAATAAGTTAGATGAATCAGAAAAAATCGTTAGGAACAAGGCTAAATTAGTTGCTCAAGGATATAATCAAGAAGAAGGCATAGATTTCGATGAAATATATGCTCCTATTGCTAGACTAGAATCAATTAGAATCTTACTATCTTTTGCATATTTTATGAACTTTACACTTTTCCAAATGGATGTTAAAAGTGCTTTTCTTAATGGTTTTATAAAGGAAGATATTTATGTTAAGCAACCACCTGGTTTCGAATATAAACAATTTCCAAACCATGTGTTTTAAATTGAAAAAGGTTTTATATGGTCTTAAACAAGCACCTCGTGCTTGGTATGATCGATTGAAAACTTTTCTTATAGAAACTGGTTTTGAAATAGGTAAATTAGACACTACCTTATTTATTAGGAAAATAGAGACCGATATCCTAATCATACAAATATATGGAGATGACATAATTTTTGGCTCTACTAATAGTAATCTTTGTCAAGAGTTTTCTAATACCATGAAAAATGAGTTTGAGATGAGTCACATGGGTGAACTCAAATATTTCCTTGGACTACAAATAAAGCAGTCACATAATGGCATATTTATTAATCAAGGAAAATATGATAAGGAATTACTCAAACGGTTTGGCATGGATAGCACTAGTATTAAGACCACACCTATGGCTACTACTACACATGACAAAGATGAATTAGGTAAGAGTGTCGATCAAAAACTCTATCGAGGGATGATTGGCTCACTCTTATATATAACTGCTAGTAGACCAGATAATATGTTTAGTGTATGTTTGTGTGCTAGATATCAGTCAAGTACTAAAGAGTCACTTAAAAGCTGTGAAACACATTTTAAGATACATTAAAGGCACATCTGAGTATGGTTTATTTTATCCCCGCACTGATACTTTCATCTTTTGTCGTATAGTGATGCGGATTTTGCTGGCAGTAAAACTGACCGTAAAAGTACTAGTGGTACTTTTCATTTTTTGGGACATTCACTATTATCTTGGTGTAGTAAAAAGCAAAATTCTGTATCCCTATCTATTACAGAAGCTGAATATATTGCTGCAAGTTTGGCTTGTGCCCAAATTTTGTGGATGAAACAAACCCTATTAGATTATGGTATTTCATTTTCACAACCTGCTATAATGTGTAATAATACTAGTGCCATTAATTTATCTAAAAATCCGATTCAACACTCACGTACGAAACACATTGATATTAGACATCATTTTCTATGTGATCATGTTTTAAAGAGAGATATATCTTTAGACTTTATTTCTACTGATAAACAAGTAGCAGATATCTTTACTAAACCACTTAAGGAAGACACTTTTATCACCTTAAGAAGAGAACTAGGAATTTGCAGTTTTCATGATATTTCTTGAATTTTTATCTTGTATAAGTCGACTTAAAACTATGTTTCAGTCGACTGACCAAGTATTTTCCATTGTTTATTTTTTGACTGAATTTTATGCTCTGGACAGTCGACTGTAAACAACACCCAGTCGACTAACAGAATTATTACTTGACATTTTCTTTTGTTTTATTTGCTCTCGACTAAGTCGACTGTTCCTCAAAACCAGTCGACTGTCGCGACATCATTCTGTCTTTCTTATTTGAAACGTCGCACTTTTTGAGGCATTTCTCTTTACCTTTTCTTACCCATTGATTGATCTCATCCTTTGATTAACCCCATCCTAGATCTCAGCCCTCTATTCTAAAGTTATTGTTTAGACAAAGACTGACTTGCTGTATTTTCTATCTTTTCTTGTAATTTGTTATTATGTTTTATGTATTTCACTTTTATGCTGTATTTGAAATCATGTGCTTCAATTTCATATATATAAATTTGTTATGGTTTTGCCATATGTTTGTTCTTTTTGTTTCCATGATGTTATTGTTTCTTTCCTCCTTCTCTTTTTGTTGATGACAAAGGGGGAGAAAAGGATGTGTATGTTATGTTTGTATGTTATGTGCTGCATGTTTTGTGGTTTTGGTGCATATTTTTCATGTGCATGTTTTTGTGCATGTTTTTTAACTTGTGCATGTTGTACACTAGTTAGGGGGAGCATCTTTAATTATTATTATTATTGTAAGCTATTGTGTTGTCATCATCAAAAGGAGGAGAATGTTGATTCTTGGTTTTGATGACTACAACACAATGGAAAGTTGTGCTATCACTTATATATTGCAGGGTGTATCAAGATCAATACCATGGTGCAATACACAAAGGAAAAGTTGATCCAATGAAGCTTTCAAGAAGAATTGATCAATCCACAAAGAACTTAGTTCAAGCCACATTGATCAAGAAAGCTTCAAAATATAAAGACAATGGCTCAAGCTCAAGTCAAAGACTCAAGTTCAAAACAAGACTATTGCTTCAAAATGTTTTGTATTAAAGTGTCTTGTAACAATTGTAATTTTTATTTTTTGAGTCTTAGATTGTTGTAATAGCCTTGTCACACACACACTCACACATATCTTTTAAATATTTGAGGTTTTTACAAAAGTTAAAAGGTCGAAACAAGCTTGAATAAGACCAGCTGTTGAGTACCAGTCGACCATTCTTCGGAACCAGTGAACTGTCTTAGTACGAAACTGTCTGAACTAATACAAGCTCTGACCAGTCGACTCATCATGACAACCCAGTCGACTGTTCAAGCCATTTCGACGGTTTTCTAATTTCAAAACTTGTTTTTCAAATTCAAAACAATTTCTATCCGTTTTAATTCAGTTTTAGGAACTGTTCTTCAACGTTCCTATGATTATTCTCTAAAAATAGAGCATATGAATTACCATGGAAAGGTTCCAAGCATTTTTTCAAGTTTTAAAGCTTTTGTTTTTTAAAGAGAATAAGTTTCCTAACAAGCATTCATAATCTCTAAGTCTTAGTTCTCTGAAAATCAGTCTAGCATAACATTGAATTCGTTTTAGACTGATTTCAGAAGTTGACCTGTTAGCCTCTATACAAAATCACAATCACAAACAAGGCTATAGGTTTTTGTAACTCTTTTGTTGTTGGTTTTTCACTCTCAGGTTGTAAGAGTGGTCCTCTCGGTTGGAGAGTAGGGCTCTAGGTTGTAGAGTCAGGTTTTCACTCTAGGTTTTAGAGTGGGTATGCTCTTTCTAGTGGTGAGAGAGGTCTATGGGTTTGGCAAGGTTGTTGTCAAACGCCGTAGGGTATTCTTGTATTTTCTTCAATAATAGTGGAAAATCTCAAGTGGGTTGCTTGGGGACTGGATGTAGGTCGGGAGGACCGAACTAGGATACATCGCTGTGTACTCTGTGGTTGACTATCTCTGTGGTTGTATTTTCTTCACTTGCATTTTAGTTTTTCTGTATTTTATTCGAAAACTTGTCTCACAAGTCGACTAAGTCTCCTTTATAAGTCGACTGATCAGACTTGTATAAAATACTCTTCGAACACTTGTCTGGTAAGTCGACTGTGTTTCTGCTATAAGTTGATTAATCAGACTTGTATAAAATACTCTTCTTATCTGACGCCCCAGTCGACTATATTCTCTTTTTAAGTCGACTGGACAGAATGAAAAGTTCATTTTCTTAATTAATTTTTATACAAAACTATTCACCCTCTCTAGTGTTATTTTGCCTTGCCTACAGGATCCAACAAACTCTTATGTCTGAAGTTTCTATATGTTGGATTATGATTTGTGACATGGGTTTGAAGTTTGTATATGTTGGCTTTTGATTTCCTGGGAATGATATGTTGGGAAATATATGATGGTATGTTGAGAATGTAAATGTGGATATGTTGAGATTGTGTATTCAGGTGTCAGCTTTAGACTTTTTTTAATTCTGTTTGTGAAACTAGGAACACACGTTAACTCAGTTAACGGCCTTGGTAAAAAGAGACACGTTAATTGAGCTAACAAGTGTGGCTTTCTGAAATTTCCAGAAACCTTCAAGTTTCTTGAAATTTCAGATGACAACAGTCATTAACTCAGTTAACGGCCTTGGTAAAAAGAGGCACGTGGCTATCTAAAATTTCCAGAAACTTGAAAGTTTTTGGAAATTTTAGATAACAACAGTCGTTAACTCAGTTAACGACCTTGGTAAAAAGTGGCACATTAACTGAGTTAACGAGTGTGGCTATGTCAAATTTCCAGAAATTTTCAAGTTTCTTGAAATTTTACATGACAGCAGTCGTTAACTCGGTTAACGGCCTTGGTAAAAATTGGCACGTTAACTTAGTTAACGAGTGTGGCTATGTCAAATTTCCAGAAACTTTCAAGTTTCTGGAAATTTTAGAAGACAACAGTCGTTAACTCAGTTAATAGCCTTGGTAAAAAGTGGCACGTTAACTGAGTTAACGAGTGTGGCTATGTCAAATTTCCAGAAACTTTCAAGTTTCTGGAAATTTTAGATGGCAACAGTTGTTAACTCAGTTGACGGCCTTGGTAAAAAGTTGCATGTTAACTGAGTTAACGAGTATAGCTATCTCAAATTTCTAGAAACACACAGATGAATACACCTCATCTAATAAGATTCAAATTTACATCTAACATACATTCATTCAAAATAACAAATACCATACATTCATTCAGTAACTTCAAAATATTTAACAATACAAACTTCAAACCAAGATATTAAAGATCTCAAAATATATTCAACAAAATACAATATTACAATCATTCAATGATGGCTTTGAGTAGATTGACTTGAGTTTTTCCGACATCTGCGCTTATTGTGACCTCTTGCATTTTGAACACGTCATTCCGGAAGCCCTACTAGACTCATCTCTTACATCCATATCATTACGAACTCTCGTACTCTTCGGACGACCTTTCCAAGAACATCGAAGGCTCGGATCAGCTACAAGTCTATTTCTAGTATTAACTGGCCAATATGCAGGATCTAGTGTAGGATGAAAATTGGGAGCCCATGTCTATGCTAACGAAATAGTTGAATAGAATGTATCAATATACGGCTTGTAATCAATAGCTCGATATGCACAAGCAGCTAAAACATGAGAATATGTATATGATATAGCTGAAATTTTGGCAAGTACATGTTTTAGTGCCCAAGTTAACTGTGTGCAAGTTACCACCCTTTTGATTCCCACTTACTCTTCGTATACCAGTTTTGATTGCAAAAACACAGGGTTGATGGCTAAACAATATCACTTCATGCATGTTGGCTCTTTCACGCCAGATATCTATCAAATCATGTACTCTTTGTGCAAAAATTATACCTTCACTAATGAGCTTGTTGGCTAACTAATACCGTGTAGCAAAGTACGAATTAAGTTGGTAAAAGATCATGTCCATAATAGCAGTTACTGGTAAACTACGGAAACCTTTCAATACCGAGTTGAAAACTATAGGTTGGTAGTCATTATGCCATATCGCCGTCCTCCATCTTCAGAAAGTGCCCATTTGTCAACTAATTTCTCTTTCAACCAATTTGCCGCTTCCACATTAACTATTTCCAGTTCCGCGAGTTTGCTTTGAAATTTTTTGTGTTGGTTTTCACATGCTATAATTTTAACTTTCGTCCTCATTACTTTGCTACCAAATTTAGTAAAGAAATTTGTAGCAAAATGTCGCATACAATAACGATGATATGCATTTGGTTCGTTCCATGCTCTGTCCTGCGAGTCCAAGGCCGCCAAAATACCGGCGTGGCGACCAGAGATGACACTTAAACCAAACTAGTCGGTGACATAAAAACGAATGCAGCTCATAAACCATGTCCATGTATAAACACTCCCTCTCTGTCAACTATTGCGAAGACAAATGGAAACAGACAATCATTCGCATCCGGTGATACGGCTATTAACAAACAACCCTTATATTTTCCATACAAGTGTGTCCCATCAACACTTATAACAGGCCTACATGACTTGAACCCTTCAATTGAAGCACCAAATGCCCAAATACTCCCTTAAATGTTTCTTCGCCAGGACCGGAATCATACTTATCCCAATGGACAACAGTTCTTGGATCTGCTGCTTGTATTACTGATAGAAGTAAGGGCAACTTAGTATACGCGTCTTCAAATGATCTGTACAACTTCGCAATAGATTTTTGTTTTACAATCCAAGCCTTCCTATAAGATATCTGATAAATTGTAGTTTGACTATCTCAATAATGGCCCACGGTGTTATTCCGATCTGAACCTTCACAACATTCATAATCAAATTGCATACAAGTTTAGCATCAACTTTGCAGTGGTCTTGATTCAATGTAGGATTCACACATGTATGCGGCCCTACCAGTTTTTTAACCACAAAGTTTGTCCGACCTTTCGGAATGACCACCCTCACTTGCAACCGGTGGGATTTGCACCATCTCCTCAAGTGAACGTTTTTTCGGAGCTAATTTATATTTTACAACAAAGATAGTAGGTGAAGATTTCATTGTGATAGATTCCTAATGTTTGTTAATGGAGTATAACTTTACCGCATGTTGAATCGTTTCTTTACTTTGAAACTCTTGCCCAATGTAGAACTCATCTACGGTGGATGAACCGGACGACTCTTGTGGACCATTATTTACTCTTGCACTTTGTGCCATTTCCTCGGTAACATGAATGTTGACATTATTGAAGCCATCAATAAGGTTCACATCGACATCATTATTCTCATTTATATTAATATTTACATATTCATCTTCTTCTTCCTTATCTTCATTTTGTAATCCCTCTTCAATTTCATCGTCTGTTTCTTTGTCTTCTTCTTCATCATTGACTAAATCATTATTAACGGTAGAATTTTCAAATATCCTAAAAACATTAGTATTCGGACCGAAATCATTAATCAAACTTGGTTGACGTGGCAATTCAAATTCAGTAGGATTCGGGCTTGTAGTATTTGTAAACGTGTCTTCTTGTGAGGACGGTGGGATTGCATGGGATGTTTGAACTAGATTCGAAATGATCTTATGGATCGGCACTTCACGTGCAGAGCTTGAACCAGGGTTAGCATGTGGTTGGACATTAACATTTTTGGTTTGCTGAATATATAACTCTAAGCAGACAAACTAAAATTCGGATCAAGTGTTCTACCAATCATGGACTTCAAAGAGTTGTCATTTCCTATGGGCACAGTCATAAAATATTGACCATCACCTTTTTCCACTGCATAACGTGCTAAAATTTTAAAATTCCATCGCTCTCTATCCCCATTAGTAACCTCATAAACCTTCTCAACAAGTTCTTCCATTGTGATTGTACGGGGTACCCAAATTATTTCGGGATCAACGACACTATAACAACAACCTGTTTCTGGGTCACGTATAATTTCACCACCAAAATAAAGCTAAATAGGAATATCGTAATCCATACTTATACATATTTATAAAAAAAAATAATCATTATCTACTAAACAAAATATATTCGATAAAATGATATACAAATCATTCCTTGAAATTAATGATCAGAAAAGATGAGCAATTTCGAGCTTCGCGAAGACGACATAGTGAATGGGTTGATAACAAATCCGCTATGTAAATCCCCAAACAAAGAAAAGCCCAAATATGGATTTAGGGTTTTCAAAGTAGGAGGAGATATAAATGTGAGAGAAGAAGAAGATGAATGTGAGAGAAGAAGAAGATCCTTTAAGATTTTGTAGAGCATTTTTGAGTAAGATCTACAATTGGGATGCTAGGGGTTTGGACTTGGGTTCCGAAATTGGGAGAGAAAGAGAAGAGAGAGAGACACTATAAATATAATAAGACAGTGTCAGCGATTGTGATTTAATAGGGTCCCAAACAATATAGCACGCTAACCCGGTTAGCGCTCCTGGTATAAAGAGGCGCACTAATGGGGTTAGCATGTCTGTACTTGGGGTTTTTTTTTGCTGTCCACCAATCACGCTAACCCCGTTAATTCCGTTAGCATGCCTATATTTGGTCAGTTTTTTTTGCATACCCCCATTTGAGGGGAAAGGTGTTATCTCCTAGCACATGCTAACTGAGATAGCGCGAAGAAAATTACTAGGGGCGCTAACTCAGTTAGCAACAGGAATTTTTTGGTATTAAATTTTCGAACAGGGACAGTTTGGTACATACTTACAAAAAGTGGGATAGTTTGGTAAAAAATTCCATTGATATTGCATATTATACATCAATGTTTCTATTGATATTGAATATTATCTAAGTGTTATCGATATCGACCATTTAATATTGTTATCGAATATTGAACCATTGTTTATAACCATTGCATCGATTACCATGATATTGATTATTGCTATTGTCCCATGTTATTGATTCCTATTGATCCATTGAATTTATTGATTATCGTTATTCAATTGTTTTCTTGCTTTATCTACTTGCTGTCTATGACTTGCTCTAAGAATATTTTTTCTCTTCTTTTTAGATGAAGTATTCACAGGTGATCATGGAGACCTACAGGAATTGGAGAACAAGCTTTCTAAAGATTTAATGCTTTCTAGTTGAATGTTATTTCATTGAACTTATTATTATTGTGATTGTATTGGGCTTATGACCCAGATATTATTATTTGTTTCCAGAGTTGGATTATTGTATTTGGGTATTTCATATTGTCTTATTCCAAGTATTATTGTTCACGCGGTTGTTATTATTGCTTGCACAATTATTTTATTTGGTTATTATTGTTGAGTTGAATGGGTAAACAGCTTATGGATGACGCAAGTCATTCGCTGGGCCAATGTCACGTGCTTGTGTTCCGTATATTTGAAAAGTGGGGCGTGACAAGGTTTTTAGTGGTATCAGAGCCTAGGTTTGGATAATGTATCAGTCAAACATGACTAACATATGGAAGTTTGGCTTTGACTGATATATTAGTCAAATTTGGGTTTTACCAGTTTGACTCAACAGTATGTGCAATACATGAATCACATGGATAATTGATAACCAACTTATGATCTGGATGCTAACTATTTGATTTTTATTACAGACTATGGCTAGAAAAGGTCTTCATCTTCCCGAGTTGGGGATGATCAGTCTGATGAGTCCACTGTTGCACAGATGATGCAGATGTAATGTGAGCACAATGAACTGATGATGCGGGTGCAGCAGGAGCATAATGAACTGATGAGGGCGGCTTTTGAAGCTCCTAACAGGGAACCCATTGTACCGGCACCCAGATTGCTGCCACTGAGATCTGGTAATGTGGCAGATTTCATGAGGCTCCATACAGATAAGTTTTCGGGCACTGAGGGTCCGTTTGAAGCCGAGCAATGGCTTATCAGGACTGAGCAGCTGTTGACTACAGCACAGATAGCGGTTGTTGATCGTGTGGATGTTGTGAGCATCCAAATTGTTAACCTTGCCTACATCTGGTGGAAAGCTGAGGCTGAACGATTTGGGCAACCCATCCACTGGGCCATCTTTACTGAGAGCTTCCTCACGAAGTTCTTCCCTAATGGCATCAAGAATGAAATGGAACGACAGTTTGTCTCATTAACTAAGGTTCGTTAGATGGTGTTTAATCATGCTTTTCGTTGTTATTTCATAAATAACCGACGTTAAACTAAACATTGTCTTGAATTAGGGGAGTCAGATCGTGGACGAGTACGCTGCGGAATTCACCCGACTAAGTCGTTTTGCTACTTCTATGGTGGCGAATGACAAAGATAGAGGTCGTCGTTTCTTGTTGGGCTTGGATATTGAGATTCAGGATCGTTTTGCTGCCCTGCGACTTTATTTTTATGGTGATATCCCAGATGCTACTAGAATTCAGGAGCAGACTAGTACGAGGAAGCATGCCATTTAGCGGTCTGTTCCACACCCTATTGCTGCTAGACCTTCTGGAGAGCCTATTATGAGGCATGTCTCGACCCTTCCTGCTAGGGCATTGCCGTACCCACCTACTGTTCAGAGGTCGAATCTGGTCTGTTCGCACTGTCGGAAGACTGGGCATTTGCGCCAAGATTACAGGATAGCAAATTGCTTGTGCCTTCTATGTGGAGGCAATGATCACATGGTTCGTGATTGCCCAAGGTTAAGATCTCTTGCACCAGTTGGAGGTTCCGCTCCGCAGGGAGTACTTGCTCGTGGTCAGGGCGGACCACCACTCCCACCTCAGAGGCAGATCTTTGATCAGAGGAGAGCCGCTCCTAGGGGTAATCTTCCTGAAGGTCATGGTCAAACCTACAACTTGACTGCACAGCATGCTAAAATCGCTTTAGGCATTATTGCAGGTATATCTTTAGTTGTATTTTATTTTAATTTCTTTGCTATCTTGTTATTCTATTCTGTTGTTTTATCATGCTACACTTCCATTCATGTCTGTTTCTTGCATTTTGCTTCTGCATGTCGTATTCTCATCTTTGACTTCTTACTAGGAATTATCCTTGTTCACTCCTTTTCTGCTCATGTTCTTTTTGACTATGGTGCTACTCGTTCCTTTGTTTCTTCCTGCTTCATCGACCTGCATCACTTGGCTAGCAGCACTATGCCAGCAGCATGGAACATTACTATGGGTGGAGGTGTTGTCGTGTGTTCTCAGATCTGTAAGTAGAGTCCTTGGGTTATTGGTGGTGTTGATTTTGTTACCACTCTCATTGTCATCAGCAATTCTAGTTTTGATGTTTTGATCTGATTGTGCCGGTGAAACACCACTTGCTTGTGTGGAGAAGTTGGCCAGTCAAGAAGTTGGAGTGATGGAAGAGGTGTGTGCAGATGGTGATGTTGCACCGTTGGTTGTGCGAGACTATCTAAATGTTTTTCCTGAGGAATTGCCGGGATTACTGTCGGATCGTGAAGTTGTGTTCAGTATTGATGTTCAACTGGGTATAGCTCCGATCTCTAAGAGTTTGTATAGAATGGCTCCTATTGAGTTGGCTGAGTTGAAAGAGCAGGTTCAGGAGTTGCTGGATAGAGATTTTATCAGGCCGAGTGTTTTGCCTTGGGAGCTCCGGTACTGTTCATCAATAAGAAGGATGGTATTCGCAGCTTGTGCATTGACTACCGTGAGATGAATAATGTCACAGTGAAGAATCGGTATCCATTGCCAAGGATTGATGATCTATTTGATCAATTGGGAGGCGCTTCTGTATTTTCGAAGCTGGATCTTCGTTCTGGTTACCATCAGGTCAAGGTGAAAGCCGAGGATGTACAGAAGACTGCTTTTCGTACAAGATATGAGCACTATGAATTCTTGGTGATGCCTTTCAAAGTTACTAATGCTCCAGCTGTGTTCATGAGCTTGATGAATTGGGTTTTCTCTCCATTTCTGGACAAGTTTGTTGTCATGTTCATTGATGATATTCTTGTCGATTCTCGAAATCATGATGAACATGCTGAACACTTGAAGGTTTTTTTGCAAACATTGAGGGAGAATCAGCTATATGGGAAGCTTAGCAAGTGTTAGTTTTGGCTGGATCATGTGGCATTCTTAGGCCATATTATTTCTGGTGATGGAGTTTCTGTAGATCTGTTCAAGATTTCTGCAGTGAAGGATTGGCTAACGTGGAAGTCAGTATCTGAAGTTCGGAGTTTTCTTGGTTTAGCGTGGTACCACAAGAAGTTTGTTCGGGATTTCTCGAAGATTGTCGGGCCGTTGACCAAGTTGATTAGGAAGGATCAGAAGTTTGTGTGGGATGAGTCATGTGATGAAGCCTTCACTGAATTAAAGAATCGGTTGACATCAGCACCTGTGTTGACTATACCGGATAGATCAGGAGGTTTTGTAATTCACTGTGATACTTCAGAAAGAGGTTTGGGTACTGTTTTGATGCAACGAGGCAAGGTTGCCGCATATGCATCTAGAAAATTGAGGCTGCATGAGAAGAACTATCCTACACATGATTTGGAGCTTGCAGGTGTGATCTTTGCCTTGAAGCTTTGGAGGCATTACTTACTTGGAGACCGAGTGGAGATTTTTACTGACCACAAAAGTTTCAAGTATGTGTTCACTCAGAAGGAGCTGAATATGAGGCAAAGACGATGGTTGGAGTTGATGGTGGATTATGATATCAGTTTGCAGTATCATCCTAGCAAGATTAATTCGGTGTCTGATGCTTTGAGCAGAAAATCGGTTGCTATGGTTCTGACTGAGTAGGCAGGATGGGCTTGTGGAAGCATTGAGGAAATTGGATTTGGAAGTGGTTTTGCCAGGTTCCGAGCAGAGTTGTATGGTGCTCCAGTTGCAGTCATCTTTGGTGGATCAGATTAAGGAAGGACAGTCTGGTGATGTGCAGTTGCAGAAGTTTCGAGCTGAAGTCGAAGCTGGTTCAAGGACTGATATGGTGATTTGTGAGGATGGATCTCTCCGCTTTGGGACCCGTCTATGTGTTTCGAAGGGGGAAGCAAGGCAGAATTTACTCGAAGAAGCTCACCGTTCGCCATATTTTATTCATTCCGGTGGTACGAAGATGTATCGGGATTTGAAGTTGCATTTCTGGTGGCATGGTATGAAGACAGCTGTTGCAAGATTTGTTTCGCAGTGTCTGATCTGTCAGCAAGTGAAAGTAGAACATCAGAGGACTGCTGGACTTCTTCAACCGCTTCCTATTCCGGAGTGGAAGTGGGAGAATATTACTATGGATTTTGTAACTACTTTGCTGAGAAGTCCCAAGGGTCACAATGCCATCTGGGTGATTGTGGATCGCTTGATGAAGAGTGCTCATTTTATTCCCTTCAGAGTGGGTCAGTCTATGGAGAGCCTTGCAGAGAAGTACATGCAGAAGATTGTGAGATTGCATGGTGTCCCTGTCAGTAATATATCAGACAGAGGCACTAGATTTGGATCTCAATTCTGGGAGAGTCTTCAGAACAGTCTTGGGAGTAAGCCGAGATTCAGTATTCCATTCCATCCACAGAAAAATAGGCAATCAGAGAGGACTATTCAAACATTGGAGGATATTTTGAGGTCCTGTGTTCTTTAGTTTGGAGGATCTTGGGAAAATCATCTACACTTTGTGGAGTTTTCATACAACAATAGCTACCAAGGAAGTCTTAAGGCAGCTCCATATGAAGCTTTGTATGGTCGGAAGTGTAGATCACCAGTGTGCTAGGATGACATTGGTGAGAGGAAGCTTTTGGGGCCAGAATTGATCACGAGGACTGTTGATGCAGTGGCCCAAATCAGGAAGTATCTTCAGGCAGCTCAAGACAGACAGAGAAAATGGGTAGACATTCACAGGAGACCATTGGAATTCGAACTGGGGGATCATGTGTTCCTCAAGGTATCACCATGGATAGGTGTTATTCGGTTTGGTGGAGGGGGCAAGCTAAGCCCTGGATTCATTAGTCCATTTGATGTGGTGGAGCAAGTAGGCAAGGTGGCCAATAGACTCGTGTTGCCGCCAGCTCTATCTGGAGTGCATGATGTCTTCCATATCTCCCAACTTAGGAGGTATGTCCGGGATGATAGTCATATTATTGACTACTCGGAATTGTCTGCTCAACCAGATTTGTCCTGTGAGATCCGTTCGATTTCGATTGTGGACCGACGGGAGAAGATTTTGAAGAACAATGTTATCAAATTGGTTCACGTTGCTTGGAATCCTCACTCGCCGGGTGAGTCGACTTTATAGCTTAAGGAAGAGATTCAGAATAAGTTTCCCCATATTTTTGTGTAGTTCTTTTCTTTTCCTCGGGGTTACCCTACTACCACTTGCTTAAATTTCGAGGACGAAATTTTATTGTCAGGAAGGTAAGATTGTAACTACTGTTTTCGTTCTTTTCATTTCCCCTCCATTGTAATATTTATTTTGCATTTGAATAAAATACTTTATTTTCCTTGATCATCTTAATTAAATTTTGATCCTGAATTACTTTTGTTCTTCTTGTTGAGCTATTTTCTTGTTGATCCCATTTTTATTTGATGGTGTATATTATATTTGAACCCTATTGTCTTTAAATCCATCTCTTATTGAACCCGAAACCCAATTGCATTTAATTCTAGAACCAAACCCATTATTATTGGATTTTAGCCCATTAACCCAACAACCTAATTATATCCTATAAATACAACCCTATTGCAAACCTTAAAAACACAAAATATAAATCCTAAACCTAGTCGTCTCTCTCTCTCCTCTCTTTCCCTGTTTCTCTCTCCCCGTCAGAACCCAACCCCAACTGCCATCTACCTCTTCATCTTCCCGCTCAACCACTCCTCCGGCGATCCCCATCCTGTTGATGCCCTCACCCAACACCCGAACACCACCCTCCCTGCAGCTCTCCATTACCGTCGACGCAGCAGACCCGAGAACCCATCCCGATCACCGCTGAACCCCCGACACCGTCGATCGACCCGCACCTCCAGTCGACTCTAGCGACTCTGCCTAGAGCCCGGTCCCCTTGCCCTATTTGCTGTTGCCACTTTTGCAGTTGCTGTTACTTTTGATGCTGTTGGATCATTGCACATAGATTACACATGTTTTCGTGAGTTTGTGTGTTCGTTGCTTTGGGATTCTCGTCCCGTTATTCTTTAGTATTCAAATTAATTGTCTATAAGGCAAGTCACTTTTCCTCTTGAATTGAATCTCGTATCAATTCAAGTTTTTAATGAAATTCTTACAAGTAGATCCAATTGTTCATCGTATTATATATTGTTCATTCTCTTTCATTGAGTAAATTGAGGGTTTACACAAGCTAACCCAAATATTCTCGACTTCGTGCCTTTATTGACTCTAAAGATCAAATCTTTCGTGCATTCATGTAGTATTGGTGTTAGGGTTATTCATATATAATATCACATAAAGATACTATCATAGAATCGAATACTAGGTTGATTGCTTGAATAATTGATTTATGAATTGTGTTGTTAATTTAGTGTATGTGTGTATTCTTAATGATGTTTACCGTGCTATTATACCAATCATGCTAATTATGAAGTTTAATGACCAACTGAAGTGGAACCCATCATGTTAAATCACTTTATTTCATGAAAAATATCGGAAATTTGTCTGTTACTTGCTGTCTGGATTTTTCCTGTCGTTTTTGACCCAGTAATTGATCTCAAAATACATAACTTTCTAAATAAGAGTTGTATCCCTATGTCTCTAGTTTCCAAAACATCTAAGATCTTTAAATTCCGAGTTGTATTACAAAATTTATGATGATTTTACTACTGCAGTGTTTTATGTCCAGAATTTCAGATTCATGTATGTTTTCATGTTTAAACTATTACAAAACTAATTTAATGTTAGAATAATACTCTGATAATTTCCAGAATGATAGTTAACATGTTTAAGAGTAAAGAATATTTTTGGTGAATTTATAATTGAGTTTTCGCTGATTCTAAAGATATAACAACTTGATGTCGATTTTCTGTCTGAACATGTAATCTGTAAAGAATGATGTATTTGACCAAGGTACTATTGTCGGATTTTGTATGTTAAATGTGCGTTGGAATCGTATGGAAGTATAGTTTCTAGAATTTTTGATGGTTTCAGTTTTTGATTTCTGTAGCAGCGGGAAAACTGATTTTTGTACAGTAACCTTTTGCTGTCCAGAATTTAGTTTTCCAGATTTTTTAAATATAATTATATATATCATTGTATTGCATAAATTGAAGTGTATATGCTACATTACATGATCTTGATGTGTTATTGTCATCATTCTATTTGTTTATCCAAAGTTATCTTGATGTGTTATTGTTATTGTTTTATTGTTATTGTGCCGAATAGTGTGCACCAATGTTGCAATTAATGTTATCATGCCGTGTACATGATCTATAGAATCTTCAACTTAAGTCTAGATGAAATTGATTGTATGCATCGAACCTGTGGTATGGAACATATATGACACAGAAGTACATGCATTAGTTATGATTAAAATGAATAATAGACTTAAGAATTGACACAATATCGACATTGCATATTGTACATCATTGTTTCTATTGATATTGAATATTGTCTAAGTGTTATTGATATCGACCATTAAATATTGTTATCGAATATTGAACCATTGTTTATAACCATTGCATCGATTACCATGATATTGATTATTGCTATTGTCCCATCTTATTTATTCCTATTGATTCATTGAATTCATTGATTCTCGTTATTCCATTTCCTTGCTTTCTCTACTTGCTGTCCATGACTTACTCTAAGGACAATTTTCTCCTCTTTTTAGATGAAGTATTCACAGGTGATCATGGAGAATTACCTGCAGGAATTGGAGAACAAGCTTTCTAAAGATTTAATGCTTTCTAGTTAAATGGTATTTTATTGAACTTATTGTATTGAGACTTATTATTATTGTGATTGGATTTATTATTGTATTGGTTTTATGACCCGGATATTATTATTTATTTCCAGATGTTGGATTATTGTATTTGGATATTTCATATTATCTTATTCCAAGTTTTATTGTTCATGTTGTTATTAATATTGCCTGCGCAACTGTTTTGTATTGTTATTATTATTGAGTTGAATGGGTAAACAGCTTATGGATGACGCAAGTCATTCGTTGGGCCAATGTCACGTGCTTGTGTTCCGTATTTTTATAAAGCGGGGCGTGACAGAGGAATTAAGAGGTAATTAAATGATGAATTTGGGATATTAAACATGTGGTGTTTATAAGGATTTTAACTCATCAAGTGTTATTAAATGTTGCTATAAGAAGTTGGTTACTTCATGATTGATAATAACAAAGAGAATGGACTAAAGAAGTTAAAAGATGTGAATGGAAATTTTTATAAGAGGTTAGATGTAACCAAGTTGACCTCTATATTGAGATGGTTGTTGGAATCTAGAGGCTGAGCGAGACCCGTAGAGACCGACAAGTTATGATTTGAGAAGTAGCCAGTGTGGGCTAATATTTCTCCGTGTGTTGATTTAAGTTTGGTAGGGTAAGCTAGCTCTAGGTTTTGATGATTATAATTAAACCTAAGGACAGACACTAGGGGAGATGTGATAAAGTATGGGCAAACATGAGTATGAGAACCTTATTTGATTCGCGGTAGGAGATTATCTCCAGAATTATCGGGATGTGAGGCATGATATCCAAAATCACTCGTGGTGGGAGATATTTCTTCGGAATTATCAGGATCAAGATTCGCGGTGGGAGATTATCTTCAAATTATCGGGGCGTGAGGCGTGATGTCCAAAATCGCTCGCGGTGGGAGATATTTCTTAAGAGTTATCGGGATCGAGGCGACGCTCATGGGGTATTTGTGTGATGAGGTACCATATGAATCGTGGTGTGGGTTTCGGGTCCAGTATTATCGGGGTATGAGGCATGACGTCCGAAAATCACTCGCGGTGGGAGAACGATTCTCAAGAATTATCGGGGTCATGGCTCGCAGTGTTCATTTCATCTCTAGAATTATCAGGGTTACGCCTCGCGGTGGGAAAGCGATTCTCTAGAATTATCGAGGCGGTACTAAATAATCATAAGATATCTAAACCTTACATTAGTCACCGTTATAGGATTTCATAACGAGGAATTGAACCCTAGAATGAGGAGTACGATATGGGCTTGCCTTCGGACCTATGTAGTATGGGATGCATAGAATCCGAACCAGTGTGCATTAGTATCATCGTAGTGTAATGTCTTCTTAGGCATTAAGTTCATATCATACACTGACATATTTAGGATAGTCACATTTTACATTTTGTTTCACATTCAAGTTTGTGTTCGCTAAAGTAGAACAATCACTGTATTTTAGCATTGCGTCAGTTGTATGCAACTGACGTACCCACAGTTTCTCAGATGTAGGATTGGACTTGGCAAGGACTTGAAGTCACTATGATGAGTTGTTACAAGATTGAAGGATTTTCATTATTATAGATTATACTGTATTTATTTAATTCCACTGTACTGTTGTAAAGAACATATTACAAAATAAAATTTTTTAATTCCATGTAAATTTGTACAAATTTGAAGTAAAAGATCGTGTTATGAAACAAATTATTTGTGTTTAGAATTCGGGGCGTTACAGAGTGGTATCAGAGCTGACTTCAATAAACAGTACAAAGTTATAAGGAAAACATAATTAGTGTGGACATTAGAGTGTGAGTGTCAGTTTGAAATCATGAATGATGAAGTTATTGAACTTGCATTCATAATGCTCTCCTCGTATACATTGATGTGAGATTGTATGCGAGCATATTTTCCCTTGGTATCACTAGTGGTATGGTTGGTTTGAACCTACATTCACGATACCTATACGTAGACTAAGCTTTTCTATTTTGTTTTTTTCGTGTATTTTCCTCATAGTAATTCTCGTCTTTAACATTTAATATTTTCCAAATAAACATTTTCTTATACTATTAATTCACATTGATATTTATTATTTTATAGACAACCCTTAGTCGTAATATTTTAAGTTTGACGTACTCGTTTTCTTTCTTGATGTTTTATCCTCCTTACTTTTATGCGCTTTTATGTTACTTATTTATTTTTGCTATTACTTTTACGTATTCTATTAAGTTTTGGATTACTACTTATTAAATTATTATTAAGACTATCATTTTCCTTTGTTATTATATCTATTAGATTTTAAATTTTGATTTTTTTATGTTTACATTCACTTTACAAATACTTTGATTTCACGATACTATATTTTTCCATTATTTATGTTGTCTTGTTTATTTCAGTATATTTTAACATGATTTTAATATTTTAACTTATATGAATGAAATATACCTCGAAACAATAAGATTCCCTTTTATTACTATTTTGTTATACTTATTATTTTCTACTTTTTTTTATATTTACCTTTCACTATTAATAGCTACTTATTAATTTTGTCGCATTATACTTCTCTAACGTACAATGTACACTCACTAATTATATTTTACATTCTTGGTTACTACATATACTTTCCACTGATTTCCATATATATATATATATATATATATATCATATATTTCAACATACTTCTACACATATCATTTTACACTTATCCAATTACTATATTACTATATTATATATATATATATATATATATATATATATATATATATATATATATATATATATATATATATATATATATATATATATAATTATTGATGTTATTCTAATTTACTACACTACATATTTATTTTCTCGTTCACATTCGTATTTGAGCTTATGTATGTACTTCATTCCATTTTCCACCTTACTTTTATAAATAATTTTTCATTACCACTAATTTTTACTATTTATGTTTGACAATTATACTCTCTATATCTACTTTGGTATTTCATCGTGTAATTTTCTACTTCATTTCCTACTTTTACCATTACTTTTCATATCACAAATTTCAAAATGTTCACCATACTTAAATTTAAATATCCAATATCCAAGTCCATATGGAAGATCACATCATTCTATTCATCGTTTTGGTGCAACCTGATGTCGAGAGGGCAAATATGCATCTAGACACCAATGGAGGTAAACTGTAACTGAATGTCGGTGAGACAAAGTCTGCAATCGAATGTCCAGAAGGCAAACTGCAACCGGGTGTCGTAGAAGTAAATCTACAACTTGATGTCAAGGAGGCAAACCTGCAGTTGGACACCAACGAGAAGAACCCACAACAAAAGATATTTTTCTACTTTAATAATTCCCACTTTTATTTCTATATATATTACTTACCACTATTCCATTTTGAACTAGTTTATAACATTTTATAATGTCTTACAACATAGCTTATACTACTTCAACTTTATTATTTATAATACAAATATACTTATATACGCATTTATTTAATTACCTTACTGTTTATATTTACTTCTACATCTATCATATGTGTGTTATTATTATTTTATTTTTCAATCTATATTACTGATTACTATTAATTATTTTATTACTTTGTATTTTATACAATTCCATTTTTTATATTTTATTGCTAACCTATCTTTGATATATTTGCTACTCATATAATATGATTTTTATTATTTATACTTTCGTTTACTATCTACATTTTATTTCGGACCCAATTAATATTATATTTCAATTATATATTTCTACTTTTACTATGATTTTATTTTGTTTCTCCAATTGTTTATAACATTCGTATTATAGTATTGTTTGTTTCATCAAATACTTTATGCATATGTATGTGTAAAATTTTATATGTTGGCTATCTTACTATACTTGACAACATATAGATATTTTAATAAATACTAATCACTATTTTATGTATTTAATTTTGAATCGTATATATAGTTATTATATTTACCTTACTAATTATTTTTGTTGTGATATTTGATATGCATAATTATATCCACCTTATATTGTTTGTACATTTAGCTAAAATTTAACACATGCATGTATTTTCAGACTTTCATAAAATAATATTCTCTTAAATTGCTACCTTCTTTTATCTATTAACATATATTCTTAGTTTACAATTTTAATCATTCATTTTTCTCATTTGCTTTTAGTTAACTTCTCTTAAAATTTTCAAAATTTTATTAGCCAGTAATAACTATTTTTTAATTATCATGCTCTTCCAAATCTTTTATCAGTTTGCTTTATATTTTTATACTTTCCCTTATTTCATTTCTTCATCATAAAAATATCCTTTTTATCTCAGTAAATTTTGTTCTACGTAATGTTTATTTACGTTCTTAGTCTATTTTAAAAAATTTCTACTGCATTATAATTTTTCTATACTATTACAACGCTTTTATCCTGTGCACTTGCATTTCTCTTCCTTCATACTTATTTCTATACTTCTATTTTTGTTTTACTCTTTTCGCACTACTTCCTATTACTTTCTTTTGTTTATTATACTTTTTTTAAAGCTGTTTTTTTGCCCTATGATTTCCCTATTTCTTATTAATTATTTTGTTTTCCAAATTCTTTCACGATTAATTAATTTATACTTTTCTTTTATCTAATACTCTATCTAATATTATTTTTGTATGAAAATTTCTTTCAAATCTATACTATCTTTTATGGTCATGTTTCTCTTTTCTGTAATTTTTCTAGTTTTCTTGTTTCGTTCTTATTAATTTTGATACTCATAGTTTTCTTATATAAGTTTACTTTGCTTTCCACATTACATAGTACATTTCTTTCTTGGTAATGAAAGTTTTTCTATATACAATAATGATTTATTTTTTTGTGTACAAGATACAACTTTTACCCTAGTAAGTTCTGGGGACAGAAATATTCTAAGGGGGGGAGACTGTAACACCCCGCAAAATTGAGTTATGACAATTTTGCCCACGAGTATTACGTACATGTATATTGTACCATTACGGGTAATATCTGTAGCGTATTTTAATATAAATATCCTACGTATTTTGTATTTCGATTATTTATATATTTTTTTGTCATCTAAAAATTCATTTTTATCCTCTTTTGAGCCTACTCAATCTTTATGTTTTTACGTGTATTGCACGTGTTTTCAATACACGTGACGATTACGTATATTCCACCGTTACGTGTAATGTTGCTACATATTTCAACTATTTATTTTTATAACTCGTTCGGATATGTTTTAGAAATTGAAATTCATTTTTCTCATATTTTGACTCGAATATATTTTTATACATGTTTTCTATGTGCGTGTTGATTACATTGTTGTATATATATAAAATTAATGAAATGTATTTTTCGTATGTTTTATTTCGATTACTTATTTCTCCGTTGATCAAATCTATTTCGTATTTGAATATTTATTGATATGTGTGACACACGTGTTTGCAGTGCACTTGTTGGTTATATTCACTTTGAAAACAAAACTTAAGAAGTGAGTATATTTATGTTCCTTTTTTGCTTAATTTTAATATATGGAATGATAGATTTTTAGATTTTTTGTATGCACGTGCTTTACACGTGTTTTTCTTCTTTGCACGTGTTAATTTCGTTATTTTCATTAAAAGTCGTGGGTTAAAAAATTTGTTAGGATTAATATAAACAAAATAAATTAAATTTTATGTTAAATAATTTTTATATAATTTTATATTCATGATAAGGGTTTAAGATGAAATAAAGTACAGAAAAGGAGTAAATTGAAAATTGTACAAAACACGTGCACATATGCACACGTGCATTGTGCACTCTTTCCAGTGGTTGGCTGCACTTGGAGAGAGTGGTGTGAGTGGGTGAGTGTGTGGAGAACTGGGGAGCTATTTTGACCACACAATTTTTATATAAATAGTCCCCTACTTTTGTCATGAACAATACAACTCAAAACAAAAACAAAAGAGAGAAAAAGGGAGAAGAGCTTGCGGGTTGTGCTAGGAAGAGGACGACCATTTTTTAGGGAGCTTGGAGCTTTGGAGAATTACTTTCTAGGAGTTCTACTACTAGGAATTCTATATTTGAGGTTGATGTTTCTCCAACTTTCTAATATAGCTTTACTAGTAGTATGATTGATATGTGTAAACTGTTAGATGCATGATAACTTATATAGGTTGTTTGTTCATGTTTAGATTATTTGTTTTTAATTGAATGTGTGAAATTATGATATGATTGATTTGGGGGCATTTTCGTAAGGTTATGTTTTAAGTCTCAGTAGCACTTCAAAAAAACATAACTATTAAACTAGATGGAATCTAGAGCTAAACTTTTTATAGAGCATCTCGTATATGTCAAGAACATCTCCTAATAATTTCATAATATTTGGATGTCGTTTACTATATTAATAAAATCCAAACTTAGGACTGGTTGGCAGTTGGATCGCTGCTGGAAATTTATACACATTTCGGATTTTGATCATTTAGGCATCTTAGATGCAATATTTTGAGAAAGGACAAAACTAAGAAGTTGAAGTAGACTCGTTAAACTTTCTTTATAATCTAGGAAATCAATTTTTCATGAAGCATAGAATTTATAGTGAATTTTACAAGATTGAATAGTAGCAGTTTGTATAACATTTCGACCCTACTGTAGATATTGAAGAACTCAGGGGGTTATAGACACAATAATTTAGGAAAACTTATAACTACAAAGTTATAGTAGACTTTATACCTTTTATCTAAAAAACACAAAGTTTCATGAAGCATATAATTTTTTATGATTTTCACAAGTAGCATGAGCTGCAGTTTTCAGATTATAAACCTACTGTTTTGCAAATGAATTTAGATGAAGTAATTAAGGATGAATGTAGGTGATCTTAACCAGAAAGATGTAGTAGACTCATTCATGATTCCTTTAAAACTAATAAATCAAATTTTGGAGTAGTAATGGAATTTATATGAATTTTTTCAATACCATTGGGTTGATGTCTTTTATCTATTTGTCCTAAAACTTTTGCAACGTATAATATTGGATTTAAAATTGGAATGTTGGTAAGATGTACCTTAAAAATTAAGAGTTAATTAAAGGATGAATTTGGGATATTAAATATGTGGTGTTTATAAGAATTTTAACTCGTCAAGTGTTATTTAATGTGGCTATAAGAAGTTGGTTACTTCATGATTGATAATAAAAAAGAGAATAGATAAAAGAAGTAAAAGATGTGAATGGAAATTTTCATAAGAGGTTAGATGTAACTTAGTTGATCTCTATATTGAGATGGTTGTTGGAATCTAGTGGCTAAGCGAGACCCGTAGAGACCGACAAGTTATGATTTGAGAAGTAGCCAGTGTGGGCTAATATTTCTCCGTGTGTTGATTAAAGCTCGGTAGGATAAGCTAGCTCTAGGTTGTGATGATTATAATTAAACCTAAGGACATGCACTAGGTGTAGATATGATGAAGTATGGGAAAACATGAGTATGAGGGCCTTATTTGATTCGCGGTGGGAGATTATATTCAGAATTATCGGGGTGTGAGGCATGATGTCAAAAATCACTCGTGGCGGGAGATATTTCTTCAGAATTATCGGGATCAAGATTCGCGGTGGGAGATTATCTTCAGAATTATCAGGGCTGAGGTGTGATGTCCAAAATCGCTTTGCCATTGGACATATTTATTCATAATCATCGGGATCGAGGCAACGCTCATAGGGTATTTATGTGTTGAAGTACCATATGACTCGCGGTGTGGGTTTCGTCTCCAGAATTATCGTGGTGTGAGGCGTGACGTCCGAAAATCACTCGCGGTGGGAGAACGACTCTCAAGAATTATCGGGATCATGACTCGCAGTGTGGGTTTCATCTCAAGAATTATCAGGGGTACGACTCGCAGTGGGAGAGCGAATCTTCAGAATTATCGGG
The DNA here is from genome assembly GCA_017893485.1 of Hemerocallis citrina. Lineage (NCBI taxonomy): Eukaryota > Viridiplantae > Streptophyta > Magnoliopsida > Asparagales > Asphodelaceae > Hemerocallis > Hemerocallis citrina. Next base: position 226,946,752 of record CM030364.1, on the reverse strand, counting down.
TCGGTATTAGATACTCACAATATATCTAAACCTTATATTAGTCACCGTAGTAGGGTTTCATAACGAGGGATTGAACCCTATAATGAGGAGTACGATAAGGGCTTGCCCTCGGACCTATGTAGTATGGGATGCCTAGAATCCGAACAAGTGTGCATTAGTGTCATCGTAGTGTAAGGCATTAAGTTCATATTATACAGTGACATGTTTAGGATAGTCATCTTCCAGATTTTGTTTCACATTCAAGTTTGTGTTTGCTAAAGTAGAAGAATCACTATATTATAGCATTGCATCCATTGTATGTACTTGAAGTCACTATGATGAGTTGGTATGGACTTGATGTCACTATGATAAGTTGTTACAAGATTGAAGAATTTTCATTATTGTAGATTATATATATTCATTTAATTCTGCTGTGCTGTTGTAAGGAAAGTATTGTACATAAAAGTTTTAAATTCCCTGTAAATTTGTAAGAATTTGAAGTAAAAGATACTGTAATGCTACGAATTACATGTGTATGGAATTCGGGGTGTTACATTTGGTATGTTCGCGCTGTCGAAGGTCGGTAGGCCTATTCGCGAAATGTATGGTATATTCGCGTGTCGAAGGTTGGCAGGCCTGTTCGCGGAATATATGGTGTGTCTGTGCTTTAAGGGTTGGTAGGCCTATTCGCGGGGTATACGGCAGCGAGGTGATTCTCCAGAGTTAGAGCGATGCTTGTGGGATGTTTGCATGTTTTCACTTGTACAGCTTGGCGTGTTGCGTACCGGGGCTGGGGGTCTATTCACAGAGTTTTCTAATCTTGTCTCTGTCACTGATGTTGTTTTCACGGCGAGGGATTGAACCCTAATAATTGGTGAACGCTAAGGGCTTGCCCTCAGACCTATGTAGAATAAGATGCATAGAATCCGAACAAGTGTGCATTAGTGAGCATCGTGTGCATTGTGTTTTCTTGAACGTGGTTTTATGCATATTTTCCTTTGTTTTTCTCGACACACACTTATTCATTTAGTGTAGTTTCACTTCTTGATTTTATGTGCCTTTATTTTTGTTTTATTTTATGTTGTGTGGCAAGTTTATGATTGTGAAACTTTGGAGGGTTACTATTACTATGGTAATGCGTCAGTTGCCTTCAACTGATGTTCCCACTCTTCAGTTTATTTTGCAGGATTTGCAAGTGAGTAGATTAGCAGGGCTAGAAGTTGGGGCTATGAGAAGATTGAATTTTACTTATTCATTGAGATGTATCGAAAGTGTTGTAATTTTCCACTATGCATTGTAATAAAGAACTGTTGTATAGAAAGGTTGTAATTTTCTCTATGTTTATACTGTATTTGGATTACATTAAAGTAAAGATTTTGGATTTGTGTCTCTTATTTCTTTTATGAAAATTCAGGGCGCTACACTTTTCCCAAGGGTAGATAAAGGGAAGAGTGGCAGGGTCGGTCGTGGTTGAGATAATAGTGGAGTGAACGAGAGAAGCGGGGGAGTTGGGCAGACTCCATAGCTCACTGTCGAGCCTTGGCGAGGTTCGAGACTACACAGCCGACCTCTTGTGGAGAGTGGCATACACGGGATGACGTCTTTGTACGAGGAAAACAAATCTTGCGAGCACTCAGAGGTGGACGACATATCTTCAATGCAAACGGAGGAGGATCTGCACTACATTCGGGAGTGTTTCATGATCCTGAAGGAGTTTGATCTACTTTTGCCCGATCCTAGCGTTAGAGCATGTATGCCCCTTTCCTCTTTACATGTGCTTCCTTTCGTTCGACGTGTTTCTTGTGGGCCCCCGTCTCCCGCTACCGCTTTTTGCGACCAAGGTTCTCCGTTGGTACTCTTTGAGCCCAATCCAGTTTATGCCGAACAGGTGGAGACCTGTGAATGGCTTCGTACTACATTGTCAAGCGGCGGGGATCGAGTCTCGACATAGCATTTTGAGGAGGCCCTATAAGATTCACCCAAAGAGTAGGTAATAATTTAGATTCTATCTTACTCCTTGTCAGGGGGTGAAGTTTATTGACAACCCCGACTCGATCAAATATTGGAGGGAGAAGTACTTCCTGGTTCGGAGTTGTGAACTATGGGAGATTCCCACGATGTGGTGGGAAGAAGTACCGAAGAGGGTAAAAGCCGACCCCATTTTGAGCCTCGAAGAGGACAAAATGGTCAGGATACTTTTAGATCAGTCCGCTTTGAGTTGGAAGGAGGTGATAAAGGAGTTTCTCTTCAGGGAGTTTCAGTCTGATCAACCCTAGTATGCATATTTGATTATCCTTTATTTATTACTCTTGCTTTTGTAGTTACTTCTTCTCTTCCTTCATTCTCTATTTTAATCTCTTCATGTCTCGTTCCGCAGGGGCCGCTGAGATGGGCTTTAAGCGATGATCGCCAAGAGTGAGGCGTTGAGCGGTAATGCCCCTGAGGAGAAAAAGAGGAAGAAAGCGGCTGTCAAATCTTTGGCGGTGAAGGTTGCGAGGGGCCCCGCGATCGCATCTCCAATGGCGGACTTAGAGTCCCCACCTTCCGCTTTGCTTGCCCCTTCCACCGGGGAATTCACTCTTGGTGCCGCTCTCGCACATGAAGCTCCACCCCTTACTGCGGCAGCGGAGGCAATTCTTACCAAGGAGTACAAGAAGTTTTTCGTCTCAGATTGAAACGTGGTGAAGCATGATGGGTTCCTCTGGGACTCAGCCTCCTGTATGTAGGCAATTCACCACCTGGCGACTCCGAAGGATAGAGCAGCGATGGACGTGGGGTTGGTAGGTGACGATGCCTTGGAGATAGCCAGGGCAAACATGGCAGTAAGCTCTTATTACTTTGTTTTGGTGCTTCAATTAATAGAGTTGGTTTTCCCTTCGTAACTTTGAATACTTTTTCCTTATTGTAGATCATTTGCCACTTCAGCCACCTGTTAAAGCAGGTGGCAGAGTAGGAGAATAAGCTGAAGGCAGCGAGTGACTGGGACCGAGCTGAGCGGGCGAAGAATGCTAAGGCATTGGAGGAGGCGATGCGCTTTTCGGAGTCCCAGGCATCGCAGATCATCTGGCTAGAGTCGGCCTTGGTGAAGGACAACGACCAGGCAGCCCAAGAGAAGGAGAGGGCGGATCGAGGGATGGCTCTCGTAGCCGAGGAGAGGGAGAGGGCTGCGAAGGAGAAGGAGGATGCGGTGAAGAAGGCGAAGACTGAAGCTGAGGGGTTCCTAGCTTTGAACATGGAGCCGGAATATGCTAGGGCTCTTAAGCACGTTGGAGCACGCATCTCGCGGTTTGATCGCTCGGGGTATAGTTTGTATGACCCTTTTGAAGGTGATTCAGAAGAGGATGAGGGTGAGGAGGAAGAGGAGGGGGAGGAGGAGCAGGTCATCATAGCGGATCCCATGTCCGCCGTGGTAGTTGCTCCAGAGATAGTTGAGGAGAGTGGTCGCGAGTCTACTACTCTTGTGGATCAGTCGACAGAGGTGGACCCTTGACTCCATCTTTGTAGCTAGTTGTCTTTTTTTCCTTTGTTTTTGTTGTTTTTGCTTTTGTATGGATGCCTAATAGCGAACTGAACACCACTTTATTGTATCTTTACATTGCAATGAAATTTCTTTTAGCCATTCTTATCTCGTGTAATGTTTGATTCTTCTTGAGTTTTCGCACATCCTGTGACTTGGTTGTCATTGTTAGAATGATCTATCATTCTCTTTCGTCAACAGGTTATTGTGTACAATGCACGAGATTCTCGAGATCGTGAAGTAGTCCACCTCCATTCCAAGCTTCAAGTGACCGAGCTGGGGCTCTCTTGTTTGCAAGAGAGGATTTCTAAAGCAGAGGCAGAGCTTGGGCACTTGATAAGGGTCTTGACCCGCTGGGATATCAAGGTGAGGCGTAATGATGATATTCTCTGAGAAGTACCCCCGATTGGTGTGGAAGAACACTCTTCAGGTGGAGCAGCTGTTGGGAATTCTTTGAAGCTTAAAGCCATTCACCACTCTTTGTTTTTGGTCACAACCGAGAGAAACGAGCTGAAGAACGTAGTGCTCGAGAAAAGTTTAGAAGCAGCCCATCTTAGGAGGACTACTTTTGAATTTTTGCAAGGGACAAGATCAAGTGTTGTGCCTCGTTTGAAATTTAGAGTAAAGGACAAGTCTCTCAAAGAGAGGCTTGTTGAACTAGAGACCGAGAATCACCATTTGAAGCGACTCCTTGAAGGAGGCAATGTTAGGAGAACTTCTTGCTCTCATTAAGAGCATGCCCAGGGGAGGTCCTTCCACTGAACTTGCTTTACGCTTGCCTGAGGCCCTGCGGAACCCTGGTGATGCTCAAAGTGGTGTGGCTAGGCTCGTCTAGAGGGTCGTCAGTTGGTGGGGCAGGAACAAGCAGTAGGCCCTGGTGGTGCGACACGAACTTTGGGTTTGGATTTGGCTTCAGATGGTTTGAGGGGAAGGGATAGTGCTGGCTTTCCAGTGGGAAGCCGTAAACTGCCTTGTGTCCCTGAAGAGGAATATCCCACTGCCACGGAAGAGTTCAAGGGACATTGAGGGAGATTTTGTAATTCTTATAAAGATTGATTCTTTCTACAATACTTGTATCGAGATAATTTTTTTGAAATAAAATTTTGCTAAGTGGTTGAAAATCGTCTCGTGAGAATTATATTTTGTTGATTTTAACTTGGTTCAAAGGGCACTCGTACGGCGAGATATGCCCCACACACTTGCTCGGGAGCAAGTATGCCCGTGCGACTGTATAAATCCTAAACGGATCCCACAATTTTCCATTGGAGTGCTTTAGCATATGAACCGTGGGTTGTTTCAGGAGCACTCGAATGGTGAGATGTACTCCGCACACTTTTTTTTGGGGCATGTTGCTAGAGTGGCTCTGTCAACCGTGAGTGGACTCCAAATAAGGTGAAGATGAGTTTTGGGAGCACTCGAATAGCGAACCGATACCCCATACACTTGCTCGGGAGCATTTGGCTATGGTAGCCCTATGAACCATGAATGCACTCCACACTTATCCAAAGTTGTTTCAGGAGTACTCGAACGGCAGGCATAACTTTGCATGTTTGCTTAGGAGCAAAGTGGCTAGAATTTCCCTCTGAACCGTGAGTAGACTCTGAACAGGATGACGAAAAGTTTCGGGATCACTCGAATGGCGAACCGGTCTCCGCGCACTTGCTCGGGAGAATGTGGCTATAGTGGCTCTATGAACCACGAATGCACTCCACACTTATCCAAGGTTGTTTCAGGAGTACTCGAATGGCAGGCCTAGCTCCGCACGTTTTTCTAGGAGAAAAGTGGCTAGAATTACCCTCTGAACCATGAGTGGACTCCGAAAAAGATGATGACGAGTTTCGGGAGCACTCGAATGACGAACCGATTACCGCACACTTGCTCGGGAGCATGAGGCAATGGTGGCTCTATGAACCATGAATGGAATCCACACTTGTCCAGAGTGAGGCTCTTGTACGGCGAGATATATCCCACACACTTGCTCAGGGGAAAGTGTGCCCGTGCATCATTATGAATCCTGGATAGATCCCGCAATTGCCCGTTGAAGTGCTTAGTGAATAGATTGGTGTTAGCTCGGGGGCGTACCAAGTGTCTTAACTTATTGCTTTTCTTAGGTTGAATTGTTCACAGTGTTTCTGAGATATTCAAAGAATTTTGCAAAAAGGAAAAAAATGTTTTTTATTGAAAAATTTAACTAAATAACTGCTTTAATGCAAGCCTTTATTACATGCTGTGACTGTTATAATCATCGGCTTTATTACATGTATTGATGCTATCTACTAGGGCAAGCCCGTTATGTGTTCTCTTTGTATTTCATGAGATGTTCGGCGTTTCAAGTCCTCGATATCTTCTTCCCTCCCCAAGTCTTCAAGTCGGTAAGCTCCTAGGTGGACAACTTGTGAGACTAAGTATGGTCCTTCCTAGTTAAGGGCGAGCGTTACCTTCTTCCGAGGGATAGATATTTTGAGCTTTCAAAGAACAATGTCCCCTTCTTGAATGCCGGCCGGACGCACCTTCTTGTTATACAATCTCTCTACCCCCTATTGGTAGATATTTCTCTGGATGATGGATTTCTCTCAGAATTCTTCGAGAAGTTCAAGATTAGCTCGAATGTCGTTCGAGTTATGTTCTTGGTTGAACGAGAGGAGACGAGGAGAAGGTATTTCGACTTCTAGAGGGATAAGAGCATCTGTGCCGAATGTAAGGTTGAACGGGGACTCACCCGTGGGGGTTCTTTTTGTGGTCCTATTAGACTAGAGGAAGTTCTTCAACCCATTGTCCCCTGGAGGCTTCACCAAGACTCTTTTTGATACCATCCAAGATTTTTTGATTGGCGTTCTCAGCTTGGCCATTGGTCTGAGGGTGTGACTTTGAAGAGAAACGCTGCTCAATACCCAAACCATTGTAGAACTGGCGGAACCTTTTACTAGTGAATTGAGTCCCATTATCGGTAACTAAAATACGAGGGATCCCAAAGCGGCAAACTATGTTCTTTCAAAAGAACTGTTGGATTCGGTGCTCGGTGATTATTGCCCGTTGTTCAACTTCTATCCATTTTATAAAATAGTCGATACTGACTACCAAAAAGATCATTATCCAGTGGCAGGAGGGAACGGCCTGAGCAGATTCATCCCCCACATTGTGAATGGGATGGGGCTTGACATAGAGCTAAGGTTGGTTTAGGGAACCCACTTTAAGGAGGAATGTCTCTGACATGAGGAGCATTGGCTGATAAAAGCTTGAGCATCACTTAAGAGAGTGGGCCAGTAGTACCCATGGTTAAGAATTTTCCGTGCAAGGGACGTTGCACCCATATGGCTGTCGCCTATTCCTTCGTGAACGTCTTACAGGGCATAGTCGGCCGAGAGGCACCGACGGTATGGTCGACCATCGACTAGAGTGAAGGAGTGCTTGTAGAGAACCCCTTCTACGAGTACATACCTTTCAGCCCTTACCCTAATCTTTCTTGATTCTTTGATATCCACCGGGAGGATAACTTTGTCAAGGAAGTCGACTAAAGGTTTCATCCAACAGTCTTCGGGTGTTTGGGGGATGATATGCATGAATTCGACTTCTTCTTCTTCTTCGATGCTCGGTTTCAAGAGGAACTCGATCAGCACAGTGTGGTCTAGTCCGAAAAATGATGAGGAGGCAAGCTTAGAGAGGGCATCTGCTTGCCAATTTCTTCTCGTAGAATGCAAGTGACCTCAGCTTCTTGGAAAGTGGGCATGACTTTCTTTACACACGCCAAGTACCTAATCATTCATTCATCCTTTACCTCGTATTCTCCTCGGATCTGGTTTACCACCAATTGGGAGTCACTGAATAATCTGAATCTTTGTGCCCTCCCCCTTTCTTGCTAGGAGGAGACCGACAATCATGGCTTCATACTCGGCCTCATTGTTTGAAGCTGGGAAACTGAGGTGAAACAAGTATTGGAGGAAGAACTCATCAGGACCGATTAAGATAACCCCTGCTCCGCTCCCTTCGAGGAAAGAGGACCCATCCATGTAGACATTCCAAAATGGGGGGTTGTGTCCTTCCTCGAGAGGATCAGGGATCATGGTTTCAACGATGAATTCGGCCAAGGCTTGGGCCTTGATTGCGGTTCTCGGTCGATAGGTGATGTCGTGCTGGCTCAACTCAATAAACCATTTCATGAGTCTTCTAGAGTTTTCAGTCTATGTAGAGAACTTGTTGAGCGGTTGATCAGTGATGACCCATATGGAGTCTGCTTGAAATTAGGGCCCGAGCTTCCGAGCAGCCATTCCAGAGCATATGCCAGCTTTTCCATCTTTGTGTACCGAAGCTCCGCATCATGGAGCACCTTACTTACATAGTAGATCGACATTTGCACCTGTTCTTCTTCTCTCACTAACACAGTGCTGAGGGTTTGATCCAAGGCAATTAGATAGAGGTCGATGATTTCTCCCGGTGTGGGTTTGCTTAAGAGTGGAGGATTGGTGAGATGCTTTTTAAAGCTTTCAAAGACTGCTTACTGTTCTTCCCCCCACTCGAAATTATTCACTTGTCGGAGAGATTTGAAGAAAGGTAGGCATTTCTCTCCTGACTTGAAGAGAAAATGCCCAATGGTGGCCAGGCAGCCTATAAGCTTCTGGACTTCCTTAATCGTAGCTGGGGGAGACATTTCGAGGATGACATTGACTTTTTCAGGGTTGGCTTCAATTCCTCTCTGACTTACAATAAACCCCAAGAACTTCCCTGAGGAGACCCCGAAGGCGCATTTCGAAGGGTTCAGCCTCATACTGTTGATTTGAAATACATTGAACGCTTCTTGGAGATCAGCGACATGATCTTCTTTCCTATGGATCTTTACGAGCATATCATCCACGTACACTTCCAGGTTTCGGCCGATCTGCTCTCTAAAGACTTTATTTACCAAGCATTGATATGTGGCACCGGCATTCTTCATCCCAAAGGGCATGAACTGGTAGCAATAACACCCCTGATTGGTGATGAAGGATGTCTTCGGGATGTCTAGCGAGAACATTCGGATATGATTACATTCTGATAAAGCATCCATAAAGCATAATAATTCAAGGCCTGAGGTGGCATCTATCAAGGCGTCTATGCTCGGGAGAGAGAAGGGATCTTTTGGACATAATTTGTTGAGGTCAGTGAAGTCTATGCAGATTCTCCACTTGCCATTGACCTTCTTGACCATTACAACATTTGCTATCCATCGTGGTAACTGACTTCCTGGATGAATCGGACTGCTAGGAGCTTCCCAACCTCCTCTTTGATGGTCTGTTGCCTTTCGGGCGCGAATTTGCGATGCTTCTGCTGGACATGCGTGGATCTCAGGTCCACACTTAAGCATTGCACGATCAAGTCTTTGGTGATACCCGACATATCCTCGGTAGTCCAAGCGAACATGTCTCGATTCTCTCTGATGCAGATGATAATTTGCTCATTCATTTGGCGGGGGAATGCTTTGCTCACCCGGAAACACTTAGTTGTATCTTCTTCGAAAAAAAGGATTTCTACCAGTTCGTCAACGAGTTCAGAGCTAGCTTGTCCCATATCAAGGGGGAGTTCAAAGGCATCGAGAGGAAGAACCGAGCCCCCCATGGTAGCAGTGTAGCAGCCCCCGAGCAGCTTCCTGGCTTCTCTTGGCTTCCCCCACTTTTGCAGCAGTAGGGAACTTCATTTTTAGGTGGTATGCTTATGCAACTGCTTGGAGGGCCGCTAACCCTAGGCGGCCGAAGATAGCATTATAGGCAAACTTCATGTCGACAACCATGAAGTCTAACGCTTCTATGTGAGAAGTCGGAGATTTTCCTAGAGTAACATCGAGGGATACAATTCCCTCGATCATCACAGGGGCTCCAGAGAATCCATGGAGGGTGTAGCCGGCGGGCTTGAGGCGATCCTGCTTAAGTTTGAGGCCCTCAAACACATTCAAAAAGATGATGTTGACCGAACTGCCCTTATCAACCGGGACTCAACGTACTTCATGCTTCGTCATACACATGCTGATCATGAGTGCATCGCAGTGAGGAAATCTATCACCTTCTAAGTCCCGATCTGAGAAGGTGATGCTAACTCTTGAATCATTTGGGGGAGGGATGTTGTGTACAAAATTTACCTCTCAAACGAAGGCCTTCCTAGATGGGCTGGAGGCTCCCCCTATAGGTCCTCCGTGAATTGCATGAAATATCTCCATCCTCCCTGACCCCTAGGATTCAGTTGGCCACTCTTCCCATTTGTTGGGTCCCCTCGGAGGAGGGGGTTCGGTGTCATTTACCTGATCAAATTTGGTAAGGTATCCTCGTCGAAGCAATGCCTCTACTTCATCTTTAAGGGCCCGACACTCATCCGTAAGGTGACCATGATACTTGTGGAAGGCACACCACTTGGTTTTATCCCGTCTTTTGCTTTGGGCATTCATCTTGGGGGGAGGTCGAAGGATTCCATCTTGTCAACCTCCATAAGAATGGCCGATATGCTTCCATAGCGGGGTGTATTTTTCAAAACGAGGCATGGGAGGTGGGCAGCGCTGACCCGAGGCATCCTTCTGGGATTTCGGGGTTCTTCTTTGTTAGTGCCTTTCCATTTTTCCCGGATGAAGATATCTTCGGCTCTTGGGGGCGTATCCCCTCTTCGACCCTAATATACTTCTCAACTCTCTGAAGGAGGTCGGAGAAATCCTGAGGAGGTCTTTTGATAAGAGAAGCTTTAAGGTTATCCTACTTGACATTGTATCTAAACGCAGCAGTAGCCACCGCAGCATCGAGTGAGGGGATGGATCTGGACTCGGTGGTGAACTGCTGAACATAGCTTTTTAGGGACTCCCCGTTCCTTTGCTTCAGATCTAATAAGGAGACACTGGCTTTTTCTGACTTTCGGCTAGTGTTGAAGTGCCTAAGAAGGAGTTCTTCAAGCTGATCAAAGGAGAATATAGACCCAGGAGAAAGGTGAGAGGACCATTCTCGTTCTGAGCCCTTCAGTGTCACCGGAAAATTTTTGTATAGGAGGGATTCAGATGCTTGATGGATCATCATGAGAATATTAAAATTCTCGACATGTTCTACTAGATCAGTTTCCCACTTATATGCTTGAATGCGGGGATCTTGAAGTTAACCGGGACGGGGGCCTCAATAATCTTTTTGGAGAAGGGGGGTCTGACGGGACGGTATCTCTTTTACTATTTTTCTTCTTCCTGCTTCAGCAGTGCTAGACGGTCTTCCATCTTTCTAAGGCATTAGAGGACAACATCCTCTTGTCGGCTGGATTTAGTGGACCTGTGGGATTCTTCACATTGAGGAGTGGGATGACGGCGGATGGTTTGTTGGCTCTTGCTAGGAGTGGCATTGAGGGCTTTGAGGAGCTCGTCTTTGAACTCGCAGAGCTCGGCTCTAGCGACAGGTATTTCTTCCTCCTTTCCTCTTCTAGGGGGGTGCTCTGCTGGTCGGAATTGGATGCCTTCTTTCTCAGGGAGGAGTTCTTCTGTGGTCCTCAGAGATCGGTGACTTCTTCGTCTCCTAGGAGAGGGGGATCTTTTTCTTCTTCTGGAGGAAGGAGATCTTCCTCTCCCCCTGGGGAGGGAGTTTTCCTGTGTCGTGGCCTTCGCGGAGAAGGGCTTCTCCTGCCTCCATGCTGTTCGGAATGAAGATCTTCTTTGCGGGCTCTCCTCTCATTAAGGTGGATTCGAAGGTCAGATCCTTGCTGGCGGTTAGTGATGACCTGACGAAGGTCGGTTTGTGGTTGTGGAAAGGTGGAAGGAGTTGAGGTGTAGACGGAACCCTTGTTTTCGACAAAGGGTCTTGTAGATGGTTCGACACGGCTTCAACGAGAGCGCCCCGGTGCAGCTCCTCCGGGGGGAGGTTGAACCTATTGGAGGAGAGGCACTTCTTGCTGAGGTTGCTCTTAGTGAGGGATGGGAGGAAGGTTCTCGAGAGGAGGTGGAGGAAAAGGGTTGGCTCGTCGTCTTGAGGTCGTCGCCTTACCCTTCCCCTTAGGAGGCATGGCTGAAGGTAGTTTCTTTACCGGTGAATTTGGTTGGAATTTCTTCTAGTTTCCACAGATTGCACCAATCTGTTGCTGCTTTTTTTCGGTGCGGAAGCAATCAGATGATGTGGATTCTTTTGAGGAACAATAAAGAATTTGACCTTTTGACTTTTAACGGTGTTGACCGTCTTTGACTGCGATTGATTTGACTATCTGAGTTGTTTGCGCTGTAGGATTTGATTCGTGTGGTGACGATTGCCTCCGATGACCTGCAAAAAGTCTGAAACACCGGGATTGATCCTGGCGATAGACGCTTCGACACTCAAGTCAGAAATCAAGAAGAATATGAGAAAGATTTTGTGGAGAAAAATATTGATTAACTCTTTCTGGCAGGGATAGGGGGTATTTATAGTCTCCTTGGGAAAGTTTCGAGATAATCATTTATCACTACTTCCTGGTGTTTATTGATAAGGAATAGAGTTTAAATTCCATCATGATTAGAGATTTTGTTTTAAACCGCCTCTTAGGGATAATCATGAATTTAAATAACTCTTTAAATGATCTGGGTTTATTTATAATTGGCTGTCACCCAGACACAGTAAGGTAGACCCATTTTTGGATTATCGGGCATGAAAGAGGCCCAATTTTCATTTATGGACCCGTTTATAGGTGAAATTACCATTTTACTCCTGAGAGCTTTAAGATTCGTTCCCGATTTGAACGGTCCCCATTTAGTTCTATTTTTACCCATATCATGTGTTAAGAGAATGATACTTTTAAGTAATAGAAAATGAAATAAGTGTTTGTGATATCAGGGAAGCTCACCTAGATATTTACATTGTTAATTTCATATCCTCGTTGTTTTGCATCTTTGTAAGTTAAGCTTGGATGAGATTGCGATACTGAAAGTGTGTAGGTTACCTGCTATCTTCAGAACAGAAATTTACTTCTAAAATTTTGTTGGGCTAAAAATTTGGGCAATGCCTCGCAAGAACCAAAACTCGATACAGGTTCTTTCGTAAGTGTCCATATTTGGACAAGTGTACTCATCACAGCATGAACTGCCAAAGATTAGGGTGATTTCAACATAGAAAAAGTTCAGCCAAAGTTAATAGACAATGGAAAAGATACGATGAAAGCCAGCTTGCAATTTGAGAGAAGTTCACAGTAAACAAGTTCACCATAACTTAATAACAAGACAATGAAAAACAAATTTCAATCAGATTCACATCATTTAAACACCTAATTCAATCCAAAGAGAGTAAGCCAAAAGCATAAACGTATTTTGGTTAAACATGCATCGCTTCTGGGAGTATCGACATTAACAGACAAATAATTCAAATCTAGAAGTTGTTGGGATGGGGTGTCTACAAACACACCGGTAACGCAGTGGAACTAAATATAGCAATGTGGAAGTCGAAGTAGATGAGACGAATCAATTAAGCAAGCAAATAAATAGATCCACCAAAGTAGCACAAATGCAACGAGAATTTATCTCGGTTAGCTTTCGCTTAATCCAGACGGAAAAAATACAGGGAGATATAATATTCAACTAGGAAAAATTACAGAGTTAATGATTCACTCAATACAATGAATTAAACTCACTCACCGAGAGAACTCTCTCTCTCTCCCAAGCCTCTCTTTTGCAATAGAGAAAATATCAATCGAAGTACTTCTCTTGATCTCTATATTTCATATGGGAGGTGATTAAAATATATAGAAGAAGAATAGAGAGCACCCTAGGTTAATCTTAATTCTCAGTCGTCCGATATAACCTATAGAAGAAGTAACTGAATAGGAGTCGTACGATCTGAATTGGAGATGAAAATTGGGCTAAAACGACCTAACAAATCGAGGACCAAAAAGAACACAACGCAGCGCACGGTCGACCATCCAATAAGACCAGCCGACCGACCTCCTCTCAGCCAAAACCCTGTACAACTGCGGTCGGAGGGTGTGGTCGACCATCCCCCAGGACAGTTGACCGTCACTCTTCTTGGCTGCTGATGTTGTTGTTTTCTCTTCTACTCTTTTCGAAGCTTCGACTTCCATGCTATATCATACCTTTTTCTAATCTGAACCACGAGTATACAAAACATAATCCTAACAGAAGTTCCTATGTGAAGAATCTGGTTTTTCACTCCATCAAACCTCTTTTAACTATTACATGCTAATGGTCAAACATTTCTCAGCTCAAGAACTTTACCCGATAATGGTAAATAAAATAGACTTATTGCCCTAACGAAACCACCTTTAGAAATTAATTCCTAAAACAATCCCTTTTCGAAAGTAATTCCCAAACTGACCATTTTTAAAATATTTACACAAATAACCCAGTTTTTATAAAAATCTAAAATCAAAATTTCCATATAACCCTACTGAAAATTATAAACTATAATATCCCTCAAACCTTATAAAAACTAGATATTTCACAAAAAATAAAGAAATTGTTACGAAAAGAGAGAAGGGGGGGTAGCCAAATCAATCATATGGTTTTTTCATTCATAACATATAAAGGGATGAAGTTAGGACTAAGGTTTGGTAGTGTTATTGGGCTGCTACCTAAATAAGTGGGCTTGAGCCTCCACCTTAATAGGTGGGCATCCACCTTGTAAGTGGTCACCGTTTCACAAGTCCCCCTTGGATGCCCATTTTAAAACATTGACTCATTAAAAAAATTCCTAAGGAAAAACCAACATTTGGGAAAATTCCGTAGTGAAAGAAAATTGTACAACTAATTCTTCAGGAATATGATTCTTCAAGAATCTAAGTGGTGCGACTTATATTGCCTCATTAAAAACCTTTCAAAAGGAAAAACCCAGTGAGAAAAAACCTAATCGAATAAAAAATACAATACACAAAGACAATCTTTAGGATGTCTCTATTAGTATCTTCAGGATGCAAGCACATGAAGGATGCTCACCCTAAAAAACACTAAGCATAAAATAATACATTTGGTCATTACATCCCAGCCTAAAAATCAGCCTATACATTTATATGCTTATCTGCTGAATTCTTTTCGTGCCAATCTGGTCTACTAACTTTTGAAATCTGGATTTTGTGAGAGATTTTGTGAAGATATCTACAAGGTTCTCTGAAGATTTGATCTGCTTTACATTAATCATCTTTTCTTCTTGAAGCTGGTGGGTGAAAAAAAAAATTGATGAGATGTGCTTCATCATGTCTCCATTAATGGAGCCATCTTGAATATTATTTATATAAGCTGTACTATCCTTATAAATGATTATAGGTTTGTTTGTGACTTCTGGGAGCTCGCAACTCCCCCTGATATGCTGAACTAGAGACATTGACCATACACATTCTCTACTTCATGAAGTGCCAGTATCTTAGAATGATTGGGATGTCGCTATAATTATTTATTTGACTGATCTCCATAAAATAGCTGCACCACTGTTAAGAAAAACATATCTTGTTTATGATCTCCCCTTATGGGTATCAGATAAATAACCTGCGACTATATATCCAACAAAGTCAGCACATTCACATGAATAATATAAACCAAATCTAGTGCACTATGCTAAATAAAAGAATGCACATATTGCACTCAAATATGGTACTTTAGGACCCAGAATATCTTCATTTTGTTCTTTCGGCCGCTAAGGATCCTGGTCAACTTCTAGTAACCTGCCCACCATAGGTATAATGAGTAGATGATAATCACTCATATTGAATCTCTTCAGTAGATTTTCAGCATATTTGGCTTGATGTAGTAAAATTTTATTTTTACTGTGCTGATCTGCAGGCCAAGACTAAAAAAATTTCACCTAAGTCTTCCATCTCAAATTCATTCTTCAGATAGCTAGTAGCTTTTTCAATCTCTTCAGGAGACTCAATCAGTTTATATCCTTCTCTAAACAGATATTCACTGAGCCTATTGTACCACATTCTTCCGGATTGTTTTAGTCCATATAGGGCTCGTTTTAATCTAATACAGTGTGTATTTCTGGACTTGGTTTCTGGTAATTTAAATCCTTCGGTGATTTTTACATATATCTCACTGTCTAGGTTACCATATAGGTATGCGGTTATCACATCCATGAGTCTCATATCAAGTTTTTCAGAAACAGCGAGATTTACTAAATATTTAATTGTGATGATGTCAATAACTGGGGAATATGTTTCCTCATAATATATCCTGTTCTTTGTGAGAATTCTTAAGCAACTAATCGTGCTTTATACCGTTAAATCTCATTCTTTTCATTTGTTTCCTTACAAACATCAATTTAAAACATATAGGGTTTATTCCTTTTGGGCTTTGTACCACAGGATCAAACACCACTTTTTGTGAGGAAATTTTGTTCTGCTTGAATCGCATCCTTCTATTTTGGCCAATCTTGTCACTTTCGACATTCAAGGATTGTTCGTGATTCAGTGTTATCCTCATTTTCATCACCCTTTTTAATCTCTTCTGCTAGTGCATATGAGATAATGTCATCCATGACAAATTCTTTTCGATTCAAGTTTCTCCTATGCATGTGCAAAACACAGATTACTCATTGGTTTCGGTACCTCTTTCTCAGTCTCTTCTACGATCTGAGGCATATCATCGACCGAAACGATATACTTTGTTTTTGAGAAATTAAATCTTTGGTTCAAGATATCTTTTGGACCAGCATGAACTCTCTCCACAGGAGATACTACTTCAGGAGTTGCTTCTTCAGGAGCATCATGAACTCTCTCTACAGAAGATGCTACTTCAGGAGCTGCTTCTTCAGGAGCATTATGAATTCTCTCTACAGGAGATGCTACTTCAGGAGCATTAGGGTGTGTTATGTTATTCAATTTCCTCTTCAGATGAGTTGAATCTTTAGAACCTTTAGGTCTTCCACACTTTGATGCGGAACTGTTTCATTTGCTGCTTTATTTGGTTTTTTGGATATTTCGATAATTCACAATGTTCTTCTGGAACGAGACATTGATCTTCATTTTTATCTCCCCCTAATGGCAGGAATATTGTCTGATCGAAATAGGATGCTCAATCTCTATTCCTAAGGGTATACAAAAATCATTGAAGGTCTGTGAGATAAATTCAGCTGCATTGTCTAGTCTTATTGATTTAATTCCTTATTCAGAAAAATGGATGATTTTGGTCAATAGACTAGAAAAATGTGAATTAATTGAAGCATCAAGTAATACCATAGAGTATCTAAACATGCAATATTTAATCAGTAGAGGCAAATAAAAATTATTCATCAATAAATTCTAAAGAACTATTGTTGCCAAATCATAAGTGCTAAAAACATAGTTCCAAAAATAACAACATAACCCATAAAGTCCCAATCTCAAGTAGTGCAATTTTGAATACGTAAAACTAAGCTACTGAGAATTCCCCAAAAAATCTACAGATGTCAAGTTTTCAGAGGATGACCACTGGAATTGGTTATAATCTTTCTCATCATTGTATTCCCAGGATGACCTAGACAATTATGCCAAAGTTTAAAAAATGAGGGGATCCTTTGGTGTCTGGCCAATAATAGATCCTTGATTAGGAGTGAGTTGCTGCATCATAGTGTTATGTGACTCTACTCTACTACCCCAATATGAGTGAAGTAGATCCCTAATGAGAAGCTAGAGAATTTCTCTAGGATGAACTTCTGGTTCCCTATACTACAGGTTGCACAAAGTTATTCTTTATTTTCCTCGCTTAATGTTTCAATATGATACCTGTTTGCCCTTATGTCCTTAAAACTCAGTAGGTTTCATCTGGAATTTCGAGAGTATAAGACATTCTGAATAAGTAGATGAGTTCCATTGGGTAAAATTAAATGTGATATGTCGGAGCATTCAATAATATGACGAGGACCAGCTATCGTGGATACTACGTTTGAACTAGAATTAATGTTGGAGAAAAAAAATCATATTATTAAGGATGGTGTGAGTAGTTGCACTGTCAATCATATTGTCTCTATGTAGTTTTCTCACGTGTTCCATCTCCAAAAGATGCAATATTTAATCAATTTATACCAGAATTCTAGACATTTATAGAAAGAAGGACAAATTCTTTCTAAATATTCATACACTTTAGCATAAATGTATCCTTAAAACATGTTTCACAAATAATCAAGGTTTTGTGCAATTTATAAATATTCTGGACTTTATGGCAAAAGTTACTGTTATGTGAGAACATAAATTAATGGAACAATGCAAAATTATGAATAACATGGTCTTGATAGCATAATGAACATGATTGATGTCATATTAGTTCACTTTAGCGGGAATATTTGCAAAATATTAATTACAGAGACCGTATTGCATAATATGAATATAAAAATGAAGATAAAAATTAAAGGATTAAATTCTGAAGTTGGGTATGGTTGTGGGTGTACATAAAACCTGAACCCAAAACACAAGTCCCGAAAGCAGGTCCCCATCACAAAGTATATAGAAAAAGAGTGAGGAAAACCAATGTCATTATGTTAAATATTTAACAAATAATCAAGGTTTTATAGATTATGTTAAATATTCTAGACTGTTTTGCAAATTATACCCCTTTCTGAAAACCTGAATCAATAAAACAATGTAAAATTTTATATATCAGGGTCTTAATTACATAATAGAACATAACCAATGTCACAAAAGTTTACTATTATTTGAATTTTACACAACACAATCATTGATGCAAAGTATTCTACAATGCTTTATACATATATGTTGACTTTTTCACTCCACTATTATGCAAGGAAATACGCAAGAAGGAATGAGTCAACTTTAAGAGACTTAGCTGGACATATAAATACTCCTTAATATCAGGTAGGACAGAAATTTGTGTTGTACTGGTCATATGAATCATATATCTTGGTTTTTGTTGTCATAAATACTAGTTACAAAAGGTGCATCTCAAGAAATGTGTATGTATGTATGAGTACATTGTGCCGATATAAACTGAAAAAGATAAAGATAAGTGCGCAGAAGCACGTATAGATTTTACATATTTTATAAATATAGACTAACAACTAAACATTCAATAATTTTACAATATGCAATTTTCCCATTCGATGTGGGCACAAACTTATCATTTTGAGAGTTTCACGGGATGCTACAATTACTGAGGAAGAGAAAAGAAGTCAACTTTTGGACACATAGGTTGGAACTAGATGTTTCATTCAATCTCGGCCATCTATCTCTGTTATTTATAAACTAAAAACAATCAGCTCTAATATGCAATTAGTTAAACGACACATCAAAGCTTAAACAATACCATATGAAAATCAAATTATAATCAAAATCAGACCCTTCTCCACCTCAGACCCGAGCCCGTATGCATTCACACCTAAAACCTAACAAATATACACGGACCCATATGCCACCCAATCTCAATTAAATCAAGCTCAGAAGGCACTAATCCAAACCTGAACCACAAACGGACCCGACAGCAACAGCCAGCTGACCCTATAACAATTTCAACAATAAAGACAGACCCGAAACCTGGATCCCACAGTCCAAACCCGAGATCCAAAAACCCTAGTATTGATCAATGATTAAAAACACCCAAAACAACAAATATACATTCCAAAAATTTGGGATTTAAATAAACTAAAATCTGAGAATTTAATAATGGAAAATCTATATTCAATGTACATATTAAACCATAAATCTTCTTGACGATAATCTCCAACAACTATACGAGTTTACAATCATAAAACATACTATTTAGATCAAAGTGTGAAATCTTTTGCATGATATGGATATCGACTATGATTTAAACATTTATGCATGATCAACACGATGATGTGTCTAATTTTTATACTCATTTACTCATAAAACTTGCTTGTATTCGTCTATCTTGTTAATAATTTATCTTATTTTCATATATATACAGTTAATTAATTATTTTTGAAAGAGTAAGAATTTTTTTTAATGCACAAAGTGAATATTTTCAGTAAAAATTAACAAAGAAAACAAGAAAAATGATTGATTAATTTTACTGATTTGTTGAATTTTGAATTTTACAATTTGGCCAGGTGGAAAGCAAAATAGAAATTTTAATTGTCAATAGAGGGTAAAAATGAAATAAACAAATTTAAAAGGATTTAATTGAGCTAATGTGATTATTAGTTAGTTTAATTAATTTCAACTAATTAATTTTATTTTTATTTTTAAATCCTAAATTCTGATTTTATTTTTGTGTGCGTGCAGCACATGCTTCAAGAAAGAGAAAGAAGCAAAAGAAGAAAAAGAAGAAAAAGAAGAAAGAAATAAAGAGAAAATCAGAAAAAGGAAAGAAATAAAGGGAAAAAAGGGGTCATATGCAAAAGTAAACCCTAATAGCACTGGTTCGTGATCCTATAAATACAGCCGCAAAGAGGAAAGAGACACGCTTAACGAGAGGGGGAGAGCGACGGTAAAAACAAAAAAAAAACACAGAGCTTTCTGACTTGAAAAGGAGGAGAGAGAAGGAAAGAAGAAAAGGTGTGCGGCTTTGCGTTGTTGCGGCGCAAAACTCGAGGAGAGACAAAGGAGAGAGGAGAGAAGAAGTGGGTTGCTTTGTCAGTGTGCGGCGCGGAGTTCGAGTGGTGCTGCTGTTCGAGGCGACGTCAGCAAAAGAGAAAAAAAGAGGAGAGAGAAGGTTGGTGGGCACTGTGCGGCGCGGATTTCGAGGAGCTTCGATTTGGGATTTTTCAACAAAACAGAGTTTTTTCTTCTCTCTTCTAATTTTTATTATGCAATTCAAGAACATATTTGTTAGTTGCAAATTTAATATGAAGTAATTTTATTTTTCTAGGGCTTTGATGTAGCCTAGTTTTGAGAACATAATTTTAATTCTATATTATTTTTCTATTTTTTCATGGTTGTGTGTTTAATTTTGTTCTTAATGCTTACAATTATTTGGCCAACTATTGTATGATTTATTAAATCATGGAAAAACTGAACTGCTAATTTGTGATTTTGAATTAATAAAATTAAACACCATTACAAGAGCGAACCACTGTTAATGTGACCGTTAAGAAATTCATAGATCTTAATGAATTTTCGAATAGTAATTTGTACATGAACAATGACAAATAATTAGTTGAGAATATTTTTGATATTGCTTGAGAGAGAATATTAAATAATTTTGGGATTTTGGTCTACAACTTGGAAAAATAATATTTTTATTCACATGGAGTTATAAATTGTGTGGGATTAACTAGGTGAAATCGAAAGCCCTAGAATTTGTTTTGCCATTAACAAATCACAAAAATTTTAGATTTTCGTTCTCTTTTGTTTGTTTAGATCTTTAGATTAATTTAGTTGCTTTATTTATTAAAATTTTGATTTTCCAAATAGTAATTAATCTAGTAATTTCGGTACTCGATAAAATAATTAGTCCTTGTGGGTTCGACACTCTTTTCACTTAACTACACTACTTGTTGCGATTTTGTACACTTGTAAATAAATCACGTCAAGCTTTTGGCGCCATTGCCGGGGACTAATTATTCTTTTATTGATATTGATGTTTTCTTGATTGTTACTAACTTGGATGTTTCTTATTATTTTTATTATTTTTATTTTCTTTCTAGTTTTTATTTTTAGTTTTTCTAATTTTTAATAGCTATATTTCAGGAGATAGAAGTGTATCACAATGGCAAACAATGAGGAAAACAAGGCTTTAAGAGATTATGTTATGCCCTCACTTAATGGAGGAACATCAAGTATAAAGAGGTCGGTTGTACAAGCTAACAGTTTTGAGATTAAACCGGCGATCATTCAAATGATTAACAGACCGTTCAATTTGGGGGACTATCGCACAAGGATCCTAATGTTCACACTGCAAACTTTCTAGAAATTTGTGACACTTTCAAACATAATGGAGTATCAGATGATGCAATTCGATTGAGTCTCTTTCCTTTTTCAATCAGAGATAAGGTGAAGGCTTGGCTAAATTCATTACCACCGGGTGTTATTTCTACTTGGGAGGGACTTGCACAAAAATTTATGATTAAATATTTTCCTCTAGCAAAAATAGTGAAGCTAAGAAATGACATTTCCACATTCACTCAATTTGAGACTAAGTCATTATATGATGCGTGGGAGAGGTATAAAGAGTTGTTGAGAAAGTTTCCTTATCATGAACTACCGAAATGGCTGCAGATTCAAATATTCTATAATGGTTTGGGAGTTACAAATCGATCTATGGTAGATGCAACATTTGGAGCTTCTCTTATGAGCAAAACTCATGAAGCGGCCTATGAACTTTTAGAGGAGATGACATCCAACAATTACCAATGGTCTTCAGAGAGAATAATGCCAAGAAAAGTGACTGGAGTTTTTGAGCTTGATCCTATTACCATATTGACTGCACAAATTGATATTTTATCTAAACAATTATGTAATATGGATGTTAATGCTATTCAAACTAATATTATTTGTGATCATTGTACAGGAAATCACCCAAGTATTGATTTCCAAGTGGGAAATCCTTTTGCTCAATCAAATTTCAATCCAGCAAATTACGTGTCCAATCTTCAACATCAGAACAATCCTTAGTTGAACACGTAAAATCCAGGATGGAGAAATCATCCCAATTTTTCATGGAACAACAACCAAGGAGAAATTAGACCACCTCAGAATTTTTAGCATTAAGAAAAGAAGCCGACACTTGAAGAGATGTTTATGCAATACATGCAGAAGACAGAGCAATACATGCAGAAGACAGATTTGGAAATACAAATAATACGGCTTCAATTAGCAACCTTAAGGTTCATATTGGTCAAATTTCAAGTTTTCTTACAGAGAAAACAGCAGGAACGTTGCCCAGTAACACTGTGACTAATCCCAAAGATCATGTCAAAGCAATATCACTTAGAAGTGGGAGAACAATTGAGCATCCACAATAACAAACCGCAGAACAAATTGTGGTTGAAAAACAAGATACTTTTGTCATGCCCCGCCAAAAATACGGAACACAATCACATGACATTGGCCCAGCGAATGACTTGCATCACCCATAAGCTGTTTACCCATTCAACTCAACAATATAAATAATACAGAACAATTGCGCAGGCAATAAGAACAACCACATGAATAATAATACCTGGAATAAGATAATATGAAATAACCAAATACGATAATTCAGCGTCTGGAAACAAATAATAATATCCAGGTCATAAGCCCAATACAATAATAAATCCAAAGACAATGATAATAAGTTTCAATACAATAAGTCCAATGAAATAACAATCAACTAGAATGCAATAAATCTTTAGAAAGCCTGTTCTCTAATTCCTGTAGGTATTTCTCCTTGATCACCTGTGAACACTTCATCTAAAAAGTGGAGAAATTTTTTCCTTAGAGCAAGTCATGGAAAGTAAGTAGAGAAAGCAAATAAACAATGGAATAACAATATAAAAATGAATTCAATGGGTCAATAGGAATCAATAATAATGGACGATAGCAATAATCAATATCAATGATAGCCGACACAATGGTTATAAACAATGATTCAATACTCAATAACAATGTTCAATGGTCGATTTTAATAACACTTAAACAATATTCGATATCAATAGAAATGATGATGTTCAATATGCAATGTCGATATTGTGTCAATTCTTAAGTCTATTAATTTTCAACCTAACTAATGCACGTACTACTGCGTTCCATACCATAGGTTCGATGCATACAATCAATGTCGTTTAGACTATAGTGGTGAATTCTATAGATCATGTGTTGGTACGATAATCACTGATACAATAGCAACTTTGTTGCACGATACACTAAAAAGATACTCTGAAACGATACACGAAAGATTGGGGAGCCGTAGTCAGCGCTCCAATAATCAATCGATAAAACACTGGCCTACAAAGTCTCTATATTGTTCATTACTTAAGTCAATCCCTTAAACCCCGGCTTGTCAATTATTTTATCGATGCAATCAATACATTATGGAATTTAGAGACATTAGATGAAAGATAGTAACAATAGAAGAACATAGGATGATAACTTTGGATGAGAGAAATAAAATAATGACAATAGCACATTAGGATCATGTGTCACGTCCCGCTTCCCGAAGTACAGGAATACAATCACGTAACATAGGAATAGCGAATGATTATGCATCATCCATAAGCTGTACCAATCTAACTCAACAATATACAAGAGAAACAACCACGCAGGCAAAGAATATAATCACATAAACAATGAATAAACTCAAAGATAATCATGAAATAAATTCACCAAATAATAATCCAACATCTGGGATAAAAACAAACTTCGGGTCATAAAGCCCAAGAATACAAAGTATGACAAAAAGAAATACAATAAGCAAATAACAAAAGATAGCTAAGCAGTCTAATAGTCCAGCTCCGATCTTCAGAGAGTTTGCTCACCAATTTCTTCTGGGATTGATCCTTCAGTACCTGTATACTTTTGATCTAAAAAGAAGAAAAAGAGTGCCCTTATAGCAAGTCGTGGGCAGCAGGTAGAGAAAACAAAGGATAAAGGAAATATGTATATCAAAGAAAAAGGACAGGATCCAAGATAAAGATCAAAGCAAAAAGCAGGCCGCAATAACAAAGGTGTATAATAATCACGCACGTATTGCGTGATGTCAAGTCAAGTTCAATACAAGATCAAGTATGCAGGTTATTAGTCATTTTATTAATTTATATAGTGCACGTAATACTGCGTCCCATTCCACAGGTACGGCGCAAACACACAGTGAACGTTTTAGACTGATGGTGAATTCACGGATCGTGTACTCGGCGTCGATGACGATAGTTTTACAATCAATAATCAACAATCAATACTTCTTCTTCCAATCAATACTTATCATTCCAATCAATATTTCTCCTCCTTCCAATACGATATAACGATAAGACCTTGCTGAGTACATTTAACAATCGTTCACTACCAAGTCCTCTCTATAATACCGCAGCTTGTTATTAGTTTATTTTCATCCTATGTGAGCATGAAAGAGGGTTTTAATGTTGTATAATACTAAGTGTGACTAATTCTATGTGTTACATACAAAGCATGAAGTAACCACATCATATAAGCACAATTCACAAAATCAGGACAGCATTACCTTACTGTACTAAAACTTAGATTATGGTCACTACAAATTAGCAAATATGAATCCGTCGAAAGGCCTAGAAATTAGACTTCCACACGGTTCCAGTGAATATAATTAAGGTATATAAAAGGCACAAGAACTAGGGTGAAAACTCTATTCAGGTTTTATGTTCAGGCAGCATGCAGCAGGTTGTGTTCAACAAATTATTTCAGGTCAGTCAACTCATTAATAAAATCTATAAAAATTCTGGGTGATTCCTACATGTGTCTAGGTTCAGCTAGATTTATTTTAGGTTTTTATTTTACTGTTAGAATAGTCAATTAAATTAAGAAATAGCAGGATACGTGTTGTGCAATCTAGCTATCTAAATAAATAGATAAACTAGACACAAATTAAAACCTCGCAAGTGTACGAATCGTTTATAGAAGCGTAGTGAAAAGTAAGGGTCGATCCCACAGAGATTGTAGTACTTAACTCACTAATCAATAAAACAAAAGAAAATGCAAATCATAAAGTTTTATTCTAAAAGTCTAATTGAAAGGAAATGAAAAGATTTAAAACTAGATCAAGTAGAATTACAAATTGAGTCACAAATATCTATTAAAGTAGTTGGGCTTTGATTTCCACCTGTAGTCAAGAATGCTAAGTCGTATACTACTCCAATTACTCATATTTGTTCCTTTAAGGGCATGGTATCTACTCCTTAAAGTTAATGTTTTCCTAAGCCAAGAATTAGGCATGGTATCTACTCTAATTCGTTTCTTTCCTTAAGTATTTAGCATGGTATCTACTAAGTTGCACTTGAAGAAAGCATATGAACAATGGAAACGAACAAACACTCGAAGTTCTAGAAATTGGTATCAGATCTAGATCCTTCAAGTTGATTAAACCAAGAATCCCTAAAGATTCTTGTGTTACAAGCTATGAACACGAGATACGGGTCGTCTCTATGCCCATATAACAGATTCAGATTTATAATATGCAAACTTGATAAACTCAGGTTCTGTATGGCAGTCGACTTGCTGTCACTCTCAGTCGACTGCTCTTAGAACTTCTGAACAAGTTTGATTATTATAAATCTATACCAATTCAATCAGGTTTAATCAATAAGTAATAGAGTAGCATTCAGAAGAATATAAGCAGTACATGACTACGGTTTCAATCTACCCAACTATGAAATTAGTTGCACATAATACAACCTTTATTGATTAATAAAATAGAATTTATGACTCTACAATAAAAATAAAAAGTAAAGGAAGAACAGAAGAACACTGATTTGTATGATGTTGAAATTGAGCCCAATCAGCAGTCGACTTGTTCCCCTTCTTTGATGCTGGTATCTTGATGCTTGCTGTCGGTGGTCAGTTATTTTTTTTTCTTCGAATAATGCCTCTTGGTTGATATTTATAGAACACGGGAAGAGAGTTTAGGGTTTGCACATTTTGCAGAAAAGTCCTCTTCTTTCTCTTATTTCCTTCCTACGTTTTATTTCTTTCTCTTTTCTTCCTTCTCTGCAGATATTGAATTCCTGATTTCTTATCTCTTCACACATAAGACTGAGTCCACCTTCTTACTTGCCAACCTTGGTCCCCTATCTTAATTAATGACGAGTTGTTACACGCAGACGACCTGGGTTTGGATAACTTCCATTTGATTCGGATTTGGATGAGGATGAATCTTCACAGTTCTTATCTTTTGACTCCGTCGAATACCAGTTGACTGGTTTTGGAATCAGTCGACTGTGCCAAGACATTTGGAGCTTCGTAATTCATCAGTCAAGTCGACTGGTGTTGGAGTAAGTCGACTGTGCTGAGCAGCTTCAGCCTCTCTGTCCAGTCGCCTGTTTGAAGAGCCAGTCGACTGTTGCTCTGCAGTTCCCTGTGTAACATCCTTTCAGTCTGTATTAGTCTTGAATCTGCTTCGTTTTGCTGTTTTTAGGCTGTTTCATATGGAAAAGAGAAAAGAAGAGTAAAATACCATATATAGAGCATTTAAATGTCTAATTGCACTAAGATTATTGCTCCTAAATGTGAATATTATTGGGTTCATCAAATATCCCCAAACTTAGCTTTTGCTTGTCCTCAAGCAAACTAAAATTATGAACAAGGGGAAAATAATAGTAGACTCAACCCATCACACCAAGAATTCTCATTATGCAAGCATCAAAATTGCAATTAAAAATATAAACAATTGCAAATAAAGTAAAAATAATCATACTCACTTTCTCCAGTGCAATTATTTAGTCATAATACCCAACCCAATCATATTCGTCATGCAATTAATTTAATTATAGTATGTAACACTCCATATGTGATTACCCCTTCTCACTACTACAAACCGAGTAGCAAACTAGAGTTTTTTTCTTTTTTTTTTTAGTCTCTTCTTTAAGTCGTCACTTGCCTTTTGACGCGAGTGCAAAACATTTGTGATGAATCCACCCGGTTACTCAATAAGTCACAAACTTTAAGTGCTTTGCATACTCATATTTCAAGTTGCCGTTTGACGTAAAGGTAAACATTGGTGATGAATACCCCTAGTTACTAAGCAACTCAAAACATTGGAGTAGATTGACTTTATTCAATTTTTTTTATTTTTTTTATTTTTTTATTACTCTATTTACTTAAACTCTGTTTAGGACTAGATCAAGGGGATAATCAGGAGAAAAAGCATCACATTTGTCTTTAATGTATAATAGCATGACTCATACATTTTTGTAAGGAATTATGAAACTCAACAACCCTAAAGTAAATAAGTATACTTACTCTTACTTGATAAGAAATTGTTTATCCCAAAAAATCAAAAGACTCCAAATGTAAATAACTACCCCCAAACTTAGATGGAACATTGTCCTCAATGTTCGCACAAAAACATAAAATAGGCATGTGTTACTACCCAGTTTGAAGAAAATATAAGTAAAGAAATAAAGAAATGATGAAAGAAATAAATAAAGGAAGAGAGTGTAAGTACTCCCCTGAAAAATTGGGTTGCATCCCAATAAGCGCTGCATTTCTTGTCTTCAGCTAGACTTGATGAGTTTATGCAATGTATTGAATGGCTCGCGGCTCAAAACTCATCTTATTATAAGGTCTCCCCTTATGCCCATCCTCCTTGAACGTTTGATTTTTCTCCAACGTTCCATGTGGGGAAACCTTTGCAACAATGTACGGACCATACCATCTTGACATAAGCCTATCTGCAATGGTCCACCTTAATGCACCTTTGTGTTCTTGCAAGACTCCATGCAGCTTCTCTTCTTCATGCATCCTTAAGTTTGCAGCAACTGTCACAGGTAATGTCTGGTTTTCTCCCAAATATTCATACTTCAAGTGTTCATGTAGTGGCTTCAGCTCCACATCTGGTGTCCTGGTAAAAGAAGAAACAAAAGTATTATTAGACACAAGATTTTCAAACACATGTGCAAACTTACCTGCATATGATTTTTCATTTCCAAGGGTATGTATTGTCTCTGCGCTCCTCCAATCATCATATTCCTGTTCAACTTGAGATAGTATTAGAGGGTGTGTAATTGTTGCTTGTAATGGATCAACACCATGTTCCTGAAATGTTTGGTCACAAATTTCCTGAACCACATCAACATTATAACATTCGTGATCATCGGGTGGTAATTTTGGTGCGTCAAACATTTTAAACTCAATCTTGTCCTCTAGGGTTGTCACCGATTGGAGCTGTTCTTGTCCTCTAGGGTTTGGTATGGTTTGTGATGGGAGTTCTCCAGCCTTTCTTTCACTTAACTCCTTAGCAATTTGACCTATTTGAGTCTCCAATTTCTAAATGATCTGCTCTTGTTGGTTGCTTGTTTGCTGTTGCTGTTGGAGCAATTGAAGAACGGTGGATTCGAAATCCAACTTCTTCTGTTCTTGCACTGGCCGATCAAACCCATTCTCATTCTGAAATTGCTCCGCATGCCCTTGTGCGAATTGATTGCCTTGATGGTTTTGATTATTGCTCCATGAGAAATTTGGGTTGTTTTGCCACCCTGGGTTGTACATGTTTGAAAAAGTGTTGTTCTGGGGTGGATACATTCCCTGTCCTACGTAGTTTGCGTGCTCCTGATCTGTGAAAGAAGACATGGGACATGTATTAGTTGTATGATTGGAATGAGAACAAATTGCACAAATTTCTTTTGTTTGGTTTTTTATACCACCCAACGTTGAAACTGCATTAACAAGCATATCAATCTTTTTGTTCATAATTTCCATTTCTAATTGCATGCTATCATTGCTAGAAATTTCGTAAACTCCCTGTTTTTTCGTAAGGCCCCTTCTTGTTGAGAATTGTTGTGAGTTCTCGCTGAGTTCTTCAAATAGCTCGATGGCCTCCTCACCACTCTTTCTCATCAAAATTCCATTGCAAGCTGAATCCACAATTGCTTTGTTAGTGTCATTTAAACCCTCATAAAATGCTTGTACCTGATCATCCTTGGGTATGTTGTGCATAGGACACTTGAGAAGTTTGTTCTTGAAGTCCTTCCATGCCTCGAAGAATAAATCGCTATCTTTTTGTTGGAAGAGTAGAATTTCTCGTTTTAGTTGTCTGGTTTTCTGAGCTGGAAAGAATTCCTTCAAGAACTTTGTTGCCAATTGCTCCCATGATTGAATTGATCCTGGTTCCAAAGAATTATACCACAATTTAGCATTAAGTTTTAATGAAAATGGAAACAAGATTAACCTGATTTGTTCAGGGGTAAGCCCTTGGACGCTTTGTGTTCTGCAAAGATCAAAGAAATCTTGCAAATGTAGATGCGGATCCTCGTCTAATCTACCAGTGAAGTGGGAAACCATGCTAAGTAGTTGAGGTGATAGATGCATATTCCCTGTGACATTAGGTTGATAAGCTATGCAAGAAGGCTGCTCAATATTCTTAGGAATGAATTTGTCTTGCAGTGGTACTCGATTTGGTATTTTCTCCCCCATTGTTGCTTTTGGAAAAATTTGCTGTATAGTCGACTGGTCCTTGGAGACAGTCGACTGGTCTGTCTCTGCAAAATGTAACCTAAAAGAAAATATAAGAAAAGAAAAAATAAAAAGAAAAAGATTTGTATTGATTTCGCAAGTTAAGATACTAAACAATTCCCGGCAATGGCGCCAAAAACTTGTTGTGCAATCTAGCTATCTAAATAAATAGATAAACTAGACACAAATTAAAACCTCGCAAGTGTACGAATCGTTTATAGAAGCGTAGTGAAAAGCAAGGGTCGATCCCACAGAGATTGTAGTACTTAACTCACTAATCAATAAAACAAAATAAAATGCAAATCATAATGTTTTATTCTAAAAGTCTAATTGAAAGGAAATGAAAAGATTTAAAACTAGATCAAGTAGAATTACAAATTGAGTCACAAATATCTATTAAAGTAGTTGGGCTTTGTTTTCCACCTGTAGTCAAGAATGCTAAGTCGTATACTACTCCAATTACTCATGTTTGTTCCTTTAAGGGCATGGTATCTACTCCTTAAAGTTAATGTTTCCCTAAGCCAAGAATTAGGCATGGTATCTACTCTAATTCGTTTATTTCCTTAAGTATTTAGCATGGTACCTACTAAGTTGCAGTTGAAGAAAGCATATGAACAATGGAAACGAACAAACACTCGAAGTTCTACAAATTGGTATCAGATCTAGATCCTTCAAGTTGATTAAACCAAGAATCCCTAAAGATTCTTGTGTTACAAGCTATGAACACGAGATACGGGTCGTCTCTATGCCCATATAACAGATTCAGATTTATAATATGCAAACTTGATAAACTCAGGTTCTGTATGGCAGTCGACTTGCTGTCACTCTCAGTCGACTGCTCTTAGAACTTCTGAACAAGTTTGATTATTATAAATCTATACCAATTCAATCAGGTTTAATCAATAAGTAATAGAGTAGCATTCAGAAGAATATAAGCAGTACATGACTACGGTTTCAATCTACCCAACTATGAAATTAGTTGCACATAATACAACCTTTATTGATTAATAAAATAGAATTTATGACTCTACAATAAAAATAAAAAGTAAAGGAAGAACAGAAGAACACTGATTTGTATGATGTTGAAATTGAGCCCAATCAGCAGTCGACTTGTTCCCCTTCTTTGATGCTGGTATCTTGATGCTTGCTGTCGGTGGTCAGTTATTTTTTTTTTTCGAATAATGCCTCTTGGTTGATATTTATAGAACACGGGAAGAGAGTTTAGGGTTTGCACATTTTGCAGAAAAGTCCTATTCTTTCTGTTATTTCCTTCCTTATTTGATCTGCGTTTTATTTCTTTCTCTTTTCTTCCTTCTCTGCAGATATTGAATTCCTGATTTCTTATCTCTTCACACATAAGACTGAGTCCACCTTCTTACTTGCCAACCCTGGTCCCCTATGTTAATTAATGACGAGTTGTTACACGCAGACGACCTGGGTTTGGATAACTTCCATTTGATTCGGATTTGGATGAGGATGAATCTTCACAGTTCTTATCTTTTGACTCCGCCGAATACCAGTCGACTGGTTTCGGAATCAGTCGACTATGCCGAGACATTTGGAGCTTCGTAATTCATCAGTCAAGTCGACTGGTGTTGGAGTAAGTTGACTGTGCTGAGCAGCTTCAGCCTCTCTGTCCAGTCGCCTGTTTGAAGAGCCAGTCGACTGTTGCTCTGCAGTTCCCTGTGTAACATCCTCTCAGTCTGTATTAGTCTTGAATCTGCTTCGTTTTGCTGTTTTTAGGCTGTTTCCTATGGAAAAGAGAAAAGAAGAGTAAAATACCATATATAGAGCATTTAATGTCTAAATGCACTAAGATTATTGCTCCTAAATGTGAATATTATTGAGTTCATCAATACGTATACATTTGTGAATCTGGAATTTCTAACATGGCTGTACTAAAATGATGATTTCTTGCAAACCACACATCGGAATTTTGATCCGTCAAAAGGGTGTTAAACTAGACATCAGAGGCTAAAAATTCATGTTGTTAAAGGTAATTCAAATTATGTCATTAACCAGGGCAAAAATCTGATTCAAAAATAAGCAACTAACAATTCAGAATTTTTCTTAACATGAATAGGAAATAAGTAAATCATACCATCATATACTCCATGCAAATTGGAAATCAAAGTGATACTAGGTGCCAACATGCAAATTTCTAAGTTTAAGATACAATTATCATAGGCATGGTATCAATACATCGATCAACTTCAATCTAACACATATAATTTAACATGTCCAATTTATCAGGTGGTCCTATACATGAATCGAGTTGTAGTATGATAACAAATGGGACTGGATCTACTTGCAGAGATCAAATAAACTTGAACAAAAGAATAAATTAGTTCAAGAAGAGACTTGCCTGTTAATTTGCAGATTCAAATAATAAGAATAATGGGATCAGAATCCCGGGCGAAACTCCCAAAATAGCATGAGCGAAATACGTGCAAGGAATCAACCAGCAAAGCAAACAACAGCAACTC
The DNA here is from genome assembly GCA_017893485.1 of Hemerocallis citrina. Lineage (NCBI taxonomy): Eukaryota > Viridiplantae > Streptophyta > Magnoliopsida > Asparagales > Asphodelaceae > Hemerocallis > Hemerocallis citrina. The sequence goes on along the minus strand of CM030364.1, from coordinate 226,914,814 downwards.
GGGAAACTCCACACCAGATCGGGATGAACAACAGACAGCGGTTGGGATCGGCTATGCCAAAACACAGAACACCAAAAGTTACCAATCAGCAACCACTCCACACCGTATCGGCCCAAAACAGCGAACAACGGTCAGATTCGCTATGTGCTGAACACTGAACAGCAAAATTGGCCAATCGGCTCCCGTCTTCAACCGTCGGCAGAGAGAGAGAAGGAGAGCGCGGGAGAGACTCGGCGATGCTGGCAGCAGCTGGCGGCGATGATGTCGCTGTGATAGTTGCGACGAATGCTCTGAATCTCTCGAAACTAGGGGGAGGCAAACAGTGGCTGACGTTTGGGCTTGGATGGTGATGACTGTGATGGGGATCTTCGGAGGATGAAGGGGTTGCATGGTGAGGGATCACGGTGGGGCGACGGCGAGGCGTTGGATTTCGACAGGAACAGGGGATGAGTTCGACGAAGCAATGGCGGCTCGGCAATAAGGAAGTTCGAGTGGGAGACGAAGACAACGAGGACGGGGATGGCGGCACAGGGATGAAGACGGTGACGATGGTGGTGGTCGGAGGATACGGGAGGAGCGACGGAGAGGTTATGGGAAATGGGTTCGGTGGCTGAAACAGGGAGAGGGAGAAGGAGCAGGTGGATGAACAGGGAGAGAGGGTTAGGCGGCTGAGGTTTAGGAGATTAATAATAGATTAGGGTTTTAATAAAAGAGATTAGGGTATTTATAGGGAAAAAGATAGGATATTGGGCTATTGGGTAATTGGGTATAGATCCAATAAAATAAAATACATTGTATATAATACAATTGATCAACGTAAATCCAAATATAAGGAATAAGATATGTGATAAAAAATATAATTTGTGTTACATAAATTATTTGAGACAATTATAAACGCAATTATCAATTAAGAAGGGATTTGTTTTAATAATCAATAATAATAATAAGAAATCTCAGTAGCCATAAGAATAATAAAATAACCATGTCTATAAAATAATAATAATACTAATATCAATCAATTAAATAAGAATAAAAGACTCTCAATAATAATAGCAACCGTCAGAATAATAATATCAATATATAAAAATAGGAATTCGTTGAAATAGTCGAAGCAATAATAATATTTCTGAGGGTTAAAATGCAAATAGTTGATCAAGTAAAAATAGAAACAAAGTTTACTCGAAATAGTTATAATTATTGTTTAGAAAAATGTTTTAACTAAGAACTCAAAATGAATTTAATAATAACAATTTTATAAATCTCGAAATACAGAAAAGTACTCATGAAAATACTGTTGATTCTTGATTTTGATGATCACAACACAGTGCAACATGTGCCTATATTATGCAGCTAACATTAAAATGCAGAGACTAAAGACAATTCTAGCTGAACAAACAAACAAGCTCAAACAGATACAGATGAAGAAGACAAGGATCAAGTTTCAAACTCAAGACTCAAGACTCAAGACTTCTAGCTCAAATGTGTTATCTTATTTTGTCTTGTAAACATTGTATTTTATTTCTTGTTGAGTCTTAGTATGATGTAAAGCCTTGTCAACACACACACACACACACATACTCAAAATTTCATAATGTGTGTCTCTTAAAACCCCCAAAAATAAGTCAAAACAGTTTGAAGAATTTTAACTTTTAAGTACCAGTCGACTTAAGCTTTTGCCAGTCGACTACCAAGTACAAAACTGTTTAAAATTATTCAAACTCTGATCAGTCGACTCATATGGCAACCCAGTCGACTGTTCGAGAGTTTTTGACCGTTTTCTGATTTTCAAAAACGAATTTTTTCAAACTCAAACGGTCTGATCTGTTGGTTGACAGTTATGTAACTGCTTTCCAACGTTCAGAAGATCAAAACTCTTTATATAGAGTTTCTTATCTCACAGAAAAACTCACTTGATTTTTTACATACACCCGAGCACTCTTGAGAAAAACAATTTAAGTGATTTTCTGTGAAGAACAAAGCTTTCAAGTTCACACACTTTGGTTCTCTACATTCAGTCCAGTATAGCATTGAATTCGCTTTGGACTGAGTATAGAAGTCAACCTATTCTTTTAGCCACGTGCATCAACACATACAACAACAAGGCTATAGGTTGATTGTAAAATTCCTCTTGTACTCTTGCTCTCGGTTGGAGAGTGTTTTTGACTCTTGGTTGTAGAGTCGGTATTTTTTCACTCTTGGTTGTAGAGGGGGTCTGCTTTCTCTGGTTGAGAGAAAGGACTACGGGTTAGACAAGGTTGTTGTCGTAACGCCGTAGGGTATTCTTGTAATTTTTCAAGAATAGTGGAAATCTCAAGTGGGTTGCTTGGGGACTGGATGTAGGTCGGGAGGACCGAACCAGGATATATCTTGTGTACTCTGTGATTGATTATCTTGTGGTTGCATTTACTTTTGCTAAATTAAGTTCTGCAAAACTTGTCTGGCCAGTCGACTCAGCATCGTATCAGTCGACTGATCAGTCTCGTATTAGTTATTCCCTTTGTCTCATCAGTCGCCTGCCTTATCTATAAGTCGACTGCATCGAGAGTTTAAATTTCCTTTATTTTGGCTATATCAGTCGACTGGTTCACCACTAAGTCGACTGTGCCGAAAGAAATTATTTATTCCGCAATTTATTTTTGATAAACACTATTCACCCCCCCTCTAGTGTTTGTTGCTTAGCCTACAGGATCCTACACTTGGTATCAGAGCAAGGTTACAGGCTATGGCAACTACTTCAAATACAAATCAGTACCATGAAGGCCAATCTACACAACGGCCGCCACTATTTGATGGAACGAACTACAACTATTGGAAGTGCCGAATGCGAATCTATCTCCAATCAATCAACTACGAGATATGGCAAATGACAGAGACGGAATATACTGTCCCTACCATTCCATATGCACAATGGAATGATGATCAAAAGAGTCAGACTATGAACAATGTCAAAGCAATGAATGCTCTATTTTGTGCACTAACAAAGGAAGAATTCAACCATGTATCCAATACTACAACCGCATATCAAATTTGGCATACACTCGAGGTAACACATGAAGGAACTAATAAAGTAAAAGAGTCTAAAATTTCTGTTCTTGTTCACAGGTTTGAGATGTTCAGAATGAAGGACAATGAGACTGTGTCTGAGATGATTACAAGATTCACAGACATTACCAACTCTCTTGTGGCGCTTGGAAAGACTTATACCCAAGCAGAGATGGTCAGAAAAGTTCTACGAGCACTCACTCCAGAATGGGAAAAGAAAACCACAGCAATAGAGGAGGCGAATGACTTGTCAACACTTTCTCTCGAGAATCTTGTTGGTAATCTCATGGCATATGAGGTCCAACTTGAAGATCGAAAGAAAGATACTGAATCACAACAAGCAAAGAAAAAATCATTGGCTTTTAAAGCCATGACAGACTCAGAAGATGATAAAGAAGATGAAGAAGAAATAGCAATGTTCACTCGGAAATTCAAGAAGTTCTTAAAGAAGGGTAAGTTTCATTCTAAAATTAAAGATTCTAATGACCCTCCTACTTGTTTCAGGTGCAATAAAATAGGTCACATGAAGAAGGATTGTCCCTTAGAAAATGCAAAGAACAAGGGAAAATCATCCAACTTCAAGAAGGACAAATATCCAAAGAACAAATTTGCCAAGAACAAAAAGGCCTATCAAGCTACATGGGATGATAGTGATTCATCTTCCGAAGAGGAAACAGATGAAAATAACGAAGTGGCAAATGTATGTTTTATGGCTGCACAACAAGAGCATGTAAGTAATGATTATGATTCCGAAGATCTTCTTGATGCATTTAATGAAATATTCCAGGAGTTAAAGAAAGAAAAGATTAGAGTTAAGAATCTTGAGAAAGTGAATCAAACACTTAATCAAGAAAATCTTAACCTTGATAAAGAAGTAAAATCCTTAAATTCTCGCATTGCAAGTTTAGATACTGATCTTGAAACTCTCAAAAAGAATTATGAAGAGATTTCAAAGAACGTGTCTAAGTTTAACAAAGGCAAAGAAAATTTAAATGATATGCTTCATCATCAAGTTACATCTAGTCAAAAATTTGGTCTTGGTTTTAAAAAGACCTCTGTAAAAGAATCTTCTGTGTTAAACACTAGTAAGAATAAGTCAGCATCTATTTCTAGTGTTACACATAAGTTATATGATTTCTTTGCAAAACCAAAGGTTGTTCAATTCAGTGATAAAAGAAATACTAACATTCGGGTAAGTCGACTGAACCATACCATCAGTCGTCTGTCCAGAGAAAGTGGATCTTATTCCACGAGATCAAAACCTCTTATAAGTCTACCTAGTGCATCTACCAGTCGACTGATATATACCAACAGTCGACTGAGCAACACTGGTAAGTCGACTAGACAGAACAAACTAGTATGGGTTCTAGTCAATCTTAATCAGAATGATAGAATTGCTTATATCAATTCTTATATGCTGAATGTGTGTACTTCTACCAATTATATTCCTGCTTATGGAGGAAGATCAAACTCTTCATGGGTTTGGTTTCCCCCAAACTAATGTGCTTTGGACCCAATAAAAAGGGTACCATATTTACCTCAAATTTTTTATAGGTACCCAAGAAAGAACGCTGGATATTAGACAGCGGATGTTCAAAACACATGACAGGGCATGCCAACTTACTATCCACCATTCAAAATATAGATGGAGGAACCGTCACCTTTGGAGATAACAACAAAGGCAAAGTCATCGGTATTGGCATGGTCGGTAAAATATCTAACCCTATTATAGAAAATGTGCTATTAGTTAATGGTTTAAAGCATAATCTCTTAAGTATTAGTCAATTGTGTGACAAAGGTTATAAAATAGTTTTTGAAAAAGATGCATGCTTAATTTATGATTCTACTATGCAAAATATTATTTTTCAAGGCTTTCGTAAAAATAATATTTATGAATTATGTTTGAATGCAATTGATTTTTCAAATGATTTTTGTTTGATAGCCTCTAACAATGAATCTTGGTTATGGCATAGAAGATTTGGACATATGAACATGAAAAATCTCTCAAAATTATCTAAATATAACCTAGTTAAAGGACTGCCAAAACTATCCTTTAAAAAGGATAAGTTATGCGATGCATGTCAACTAGGAAAACAAATCAAATCCACTTTTAAAACAAAAGACGTAATCTCTACTAGTAGGCCACTTGAATTAATTCATATGGATTTATTTGGCCCTACTAGAGTTGCCTCTTTAAATAAAAGTAGATATGTGTTTGTTTTAGTAGATGATTTTTCAAGATTCACTTGGACATTCTTTTTAAAACATAAAAATGATGCTTTTGAAGAATTTGCACATTTTTGTAAACGTGTTCAAAATCAAAGATCTCTAACCATAGTCACTATTAGAAGTGATCTTGGTGGAGAATTTGAAAATGAAACATTTACAGAATATTGCAACAAGAATGGTATAACACATTCATTTGCATTTTCTAGAGCTTCACCACAAAATGGTGTGGTTGAAAGGAAAAATAGGACTTTGCAAGAATGCGCACGTACTATGCTTGTTGAAAGCAATCTACCAAAGCATTTTTGGACTGAAGCTGTTGCTACAGCGTGTTATGTTTTGAATAGAATTCTTCTAAGACCAAAACTAAAGAAGACTTGTTACGAGTTATTTTTTAATAAAATTCCTAAAGTCTCTTACTTTAAGACATTTGGTTGCAAGTGTTTTATTCTAAACACAAAAGATAATTTAGACAAATTTGATCCTAGATCTAATGAGGGTATCTTTTTAGGATACTCAAATAGGAGTAAAGCATATAGAATTTTCAATAAGTCTACAATGACTATTGAAGAATCAATGCATGTTAAATTCGATGAATCCTTACCTTCATCAACATTAAATAAAGATGATGAAACTGAGTTATCACCTTTAGATAATGTGACTAAATCCTTAGAACAGACTAATCTGTCTGATAAGTCGACTGATAAAGTCTCCCAGTCGACTGACGTAAAGCAGTCGACTGAAGAACAAGTCAAGTCACTGATCCGATTGAGATATCTTCAACTTTACCAAAGTCATTTGTTGAAGTTAAAGATCATCCTCATGACTTAATAATTGGTGACATCTCACATGGTATTCAGACACGTTCACATGTTAATATGATCTCTCATATAGCATTCTTGTCGGATTTTGAACCGAAAAATATACAAGAAGCTTGTGAGAATGAATATTGGATGAATGCCATGCAAGATGAACTAAACCAATTTATAAGGAATGATGTATGAGATTTAGTTCCTAGACCTCCTGATCAGACTATCATTGGTACCAAATGGGTATTCAAGAATAAGTTAGATGAATCAGGACAAGTTGTAAGGAACAAGGCTAGATTAGTTGCCCAAGGATATAATCAAGAAGAAGGTATAGATTTTGATGAAACATATGCTCCTGTTGCTAGACTAGAATCTATTCGTATTTTATTATCTTTTGCCTGCTTTATGAATTTTATACTTTATCAAATGGATGTGAAAAGTGCCTTTCTTAATGGGTTTATTAAGGAAAATGTTTATGTTAAACAACCACCAGGTTTTGAACATAAACAATTTTCAGATCATGTTTATAAATTGAAAAAGGCTTTATATGGTCTTAAACAAGCACCTCGTGCTTGGTATGATCGTCTAAAAACTTTTCTTTTAGAAACAGGATTCGAAATAGGTAAAGTAGACACTACTTTGTTTATCAAAAGAGTTGAGAATGATATCTTAATCATACAAATATATGTTGATGATATAATTTTTGGTTCTACAAATAATAATCTATGTCAAGAATTTGCTAATACCATGAAAAATGAATTTGAGATGAGTCACATGGGTGAACTCAATTATTTCCTTGGATTGCAAATTAAACAATCCTCAAATGGCATATTTATCAATCAAGGCAAATATGCAAAGGAATTACTCAAACGTTTTCACATGGATAGTACTAGTAGTAAATCCACACCTATGGCTACTACTACTACTCTTGACAAAGATTTATTAGGTAAGAGTGTTGATCAAAAACTCTTTCGAGGTATGATTGGTTCACTCTTATATATTACTGCAAGTAGACCAGATATTATGTTCAGCGTATGTTTATGTGCTAGATATCAATCTAGTCCTAAAGAATCTCATTTAAAAGCAGTGAAACGAATTTTAAGATATATTAAAGGCACATCTGAATATGGTTTATTTTATCCATGCACCGATAACTTTCAACTTTTGTCTTATAGCGATGCCGATTTTGCTGGAAGCAAAACTGATCGCAAGAGTACTAGTGGTACATGTCACTTTTTGGGACATTCCCTAGTATCTTGGTGCAGTAAAAAGCAAAACTCCGTATCCCTATCAATCACAGAAGCTGAATATATCGCTGCAAGTTTGGCATGTGCACAAATTTTATGGATGAAACAAACCCTGTTAGATTATGGTATTTCATTTGAGAAACCCTCAATTAAGTGTGATAATACCAGTGCAATTAATCTATCTAAAAATCCGATTCAACATTCACTTACGAAACATATTGATATTCGACATCATTTTCTACGTGATCATGTTTTAAAAGGAGATATATCTTTAGACTTTATCTCTACTGATAAACAAGTTGCAGATATATTTACCAAACCCCTTAAAGAAGATACTTTCATTAAGTTAAGAAGAGAACTTGGAATTTGTGATTTTATTGATATTTGTTGAACTTGGTTTCTGTTAAGTCGACTATCTTTGTGTATAAGTCGACTGAACTGCTTTTTAAAACATATACATTTTTTATTATCTACCCAGTCGCCTGGTTAATAGACCAGTCGACTGATTAATAGATATATCTGTTTTATGCTCTTCTCGACTCAGTCGACTGTCGCGAGATAAACTGTCTTCAGCGAGTCTTCATCAAATTTTTGAGATAAAACCCTTCGATTCCTCACCCGTGACTTCGGATCTCAGCCGTTGATATCTTTACTTTAAATCTGAGTCGTCTATTCTCAGTTAAAACCACCTCTTACCAGCCACTCTCTTTCACTTCTACCGATTCCAATTTACCCCCAATTTGCAAACCCTAAGGCAAGAGAAGAAGAAGAAGAAGCTCCAATCCGACTGATTTCAAGTCGACTGCTGTTTGCTGTTGTCTCTCTTCCATCTTGGTAACATCTCCACTTCTTGTTTCCTTTCAAAACCCTAATGGCACCCAAGAGATCAAAAAGAACTCATGAGGGTACATCCTCTTCCCAAGAGTATACCCAATACCTCTTAAGTCCCGATCTTCTTGATCGATGGTATCTATTTTGCACCATTCAAATCTTCCCTGGAAGATTTGTCAATTTTAATGACTTAGATCGTTTTAATCTTACTCCTCTCTTTCAAAACTGTAGCCTTTATGAATTCCTATCTCTATCCAACCAACCCAATTACTACCCACAACTCATATATTTGTTTTATACAAATATGAAAGTTGTTCAAAAACCAAATGGGGAAGTTTTAATCCGGTCGTCTGTGAAAAATCAGAAAATGACTATAACACCGACTAGGATTAATGCTATGTTGGGTATAGATGATGGTGGAATGCATCTTGATGATGTAATTCTAGATGATGCCTCAATATTATCTAGAATTCTCGTACCAAATTCTCAACTTCCCATGACTAGTAGAAATCTAAAACCAATTGCAAAGCTTGTCGGTAGAATATTAGCTTATAACATCCTTCCAAAAAGGGGAAGTTATGATCAATATTCTCTTGAATTACAAAAAGCTATTTATGCAATTTTTGGTAGAATAGCTATTGATTGGGGTCAAGTTATATTTTCCAAACTTTCTCAAGACCACACTCATTTTCTACCCTTTGGAGGTTTCCTTACTAGAGTCTTTCTTTCTTTTGGAGTCGATCTAGATTCTGAGACAAATGTAGTCTCTCGCTATGACTGTTTCGATCGTGCTAGTTTGGCACGAATGAAACTTCTTGATGCACCTACTCGCTCACCCCCTAGCTCTCCTCCAATGTCCCAAGCTCCTTTAGGTTCAACTTCTAGACCTAGAGTCCCTCAACCTTCTACTTCTACTGATCCACCTCTCCCTCAAGCCAATTATGATGATCCAAGAACCATGTACGACTGTGTGTCATACCTAATGAACCATTCAGTCACTGTTGATAGAAAGCTTTCTTCTCTTGGTTCCCAACTCGATCACATTGGTTCTGAGGTAGCCCATCTCACTCATCTCTTCACTAATCAATTTCCTAATCATTCTCAAGATGATGACGAGGACTCCGAAGAAGATGATTGAAGATTATTTTTTTTATTTATGTAATTTTTCTTAATGCATTTTGGTTCTATGTATAAGACTTTTTGTTTTAATGGAAAAATCTTGTTCTTTTATATTTTTTTGATGATTCCAAAGGGGGAGAGAATGTGTATGAGAAAGAATGTGTTCAGTGTGTTATGTTTTATCTGTGATATCACTGTTTTTTTTTTTTTTTTTTTTATTATTATGTATGTGTTCATTTTTTATCCCTCTGGTCAGTCGACTTACTAAGATACAGTCGACTGCTACTGCAGCTATGAAAAATGCTGCATCTATGATAAAATGTATGCAGGTTCTGCTCAGTCGCCTGATTTATTCTCCAGTCGACTGATACATTCTGTATATCAGAATTTTTATGTTATGTATGCATATTGTGTTTTTCATAGGGGGAGTTTTTAAAGCTTATATGTCTGTTTATAAACTGTTAACAGCTATTGTGTTGTCATCATCAAAAAGGGGGAGAATGTTGATTCTTGATTTTGATGATCACAACACAGTGCAACATGTGTCTATATTATGCAGCTAACATTAAAATGCAGAGACTAAAGACAATTCTAGCTGAACAAACAAACAAGCTCAAACAGATACAGATGAAGAAGACAAGGATCAAGTTTCAAACTCAAGACTCAAGACTCAAGACTTCTAGCTCAAATGTGTTATCTTATTTTGTCTTGTAAACATTGTATTTTATTTCTTGTTGAGTCTTAGTATGATGTAAAGCCTTGTCAACACACACACACACACATACTCAAAATTTCATAATGTGTGTCTCTTAAAACCCCCAAAAATAAGTCAAAACAGTTTGAAGAATTTTAACTTTTAAGTACCAGTCGACTTAAGCTTTTGCCAGTCGACTGCCAAGTACAAAACTGTTTAAAATTATTCAAACTCTGATCAGTCGACTCATATGGCAACCCAGTCGACTGTTCGAGAGTTTTTGACCGTTTTCTGATTTTCAAAAACGAATTTTTTCAAACTCAAACGGTCTGATCCGTTGGTTGACAGTTATGTAACTGCTTTCCAACGTTCAGAAGATCAAAACTCTTTATATAGAGTTTCTTATCTCACAGAAAAACTCACTTGATTTTTTACATACACCCGAGCACTCTTGAGAAAAACAATTTAAGTGATTTTCTGTGAAGAACAAAGCTTTTAAGTTCACACACTTTGGTTCTCTACATTCAGTCCAGTATAGCATTGAATTCGCTTTGGACTGAGTATAGAAGTCAACCTATTCTTTTAGCCACGTGCATCAACACATACAACAACAAGGCTATAGGTTGATTGTAAAATTCCTCTTGTACTCTTGCTCTCGGTTGGAGAGTGTTTTTGACTCTTGGTTGTAGAGTCGGTGTTTTTTCACTCTTGGTTGTAGAGTGGGTCTGCTTTCTCTGGTTGAGAGAAAGGACTACGGGTTAGACAAGGTTGTTGTCGTAACTCCGTAGGGTATTCTTGTAATTTTTCAAGAATAGTGGAAATCTCAAGTGGGTTGCTTGGGGACTGGATGTAGGTCGGGAGGACCGAACCAGGATATATCTTGTGTACTCTGTGATTGATTATCTTGTGGTTGCATTTACTTTTGCTAAATTAAGTTCTGCAAAACTTGTCTGGCCAGTCGACTCAGCATCGTATCAGTCGACTGATCAGTCTCGTATTAGTTATTCCCTTTGTCTCATCAGTCGCCTGCCTTATCTATAAGTCGACTGCATCGAGAGTTTAAATTTCCTTTATTTTGGCTATATCAGTCGACTGGTTCACCACTAAGTCGACTGTGCCGAAAGAAATTATTTATTCCGCAATTTATTTTTGATAAACACTATTCACCCCCCCTCTAGTGTTTGTTGCTTAGCCTACAGGATCCTACAAATACGTATTTCCGGAAATAGGGGTTACAAATCCTACCAACCTTACAACAAAATTTCTTCCTCAAAATTTTCTTAGGCAATTCATAGGACAAGGCAAAACAAGTTGGGGTGACAAAACAGAGAGTTAAAGGGAAAGAAACAAAACAGTGGCAACATTAGAAAAATAACGAAGTGGATAACAATGAGGTCAAATGAAATGCAAGAAAGAAGTAATTGGTATCAAAAATGAAGAAGAAACAATACAAGACTTGCAAGATAGCAAGTAAAGAGATAAAGAAATAGATAGAGCTGGAGTCGAAGAAAGATGGACAAGGAAGAGTTAGACCAAGCAAATTAGTCAACAGGTGAGGATGAATGCAAGGGATAGAGTGAAATAAACAATGCAGGAAAGGAGAAACAACAGGAGAACCTTGGGACCTGTGGGTTATGGGCACACCACGCTTCCGCTGTGCTACTCCGATGATGATGTCCCAAGAAACATACATGTCGCTGTATGACACCAATCGACGAACCGAGCAGGAAGACAAGAATGAGACACAAGGATGACAGAGAGTATGAGGTCAAGATAGATATAAGCAAATAATGCAAAAGAATATAAGATTGAGCTTCAATTTAAATAATCAAAAGATATAATATAGATCAAAACTAATGAGCTTTAACAAAAATAATAATAACAACAAATATTAACAATAAAAATGATAATATCAATAATAATAGAATAATAATAACAATAATAGAAATTATAATAATAACAATAATAGAAATAATAATAATAACAATAATGATAACAACACATATTAATAATAAAGATAATAATATCAATAATAATAAAAATAATAATAACAATAATATTAAAGATAATAGCAACAATAATGATACAAGTAATAATAACCATAATAATAAAATAATAATAACAAAAATAATGATAACATTAATAACAGTAATCAAAATCATCATAATCATACTGGTAATAAAAATATAATAAAATAAGAATATTAGCAATATTGATAATAATGATAACAGAACAGGATTCAACACATTCATGAAAATAATGCAATAATATTAATAATAGAATTAAAAATAATAACAACAACAATAATAATAATAGCAATAATAATAAAGTAACAGTAATAATAATAATAATAATAATAATAATAATAATAATAATAATAATAATAATAATAATAATAATAATAATAATAATAATAATAATAATAATAATAATAATAACAGCAATAATGAAAACAATAATAATAACAACAATAGAAATGACAATAATAATAATAATACCAATAATAATAACAAAAACAATAGCAATAATAAAAATAGCATTATAAAACAAAAGTAAGAATTTAGCTTATCAACTCTATAAATAAATCAACTACACTAGTTCAAATTGTATGGAAACATAAAGTGTAATTGTATAAACGAAATGTCATAAGGAAAATACTTCTTTACCATTAGTTTCATTATATAAGTAAAGAGTCTTGAAATATCAATTAGCAAATAGGTAGAAAATATTGCCTCCTTAATATCAAGTTGCATGTTTGTCTTCACGACATCAAGTTGCAGGTTGCCGTCTGGATATTCGGTAGCACATTTTGCCTGCCCGACATCTAGTTACAATTTGCCTCCATTGACATCGAGTTGCATATTCTCCATATCGACATTAGGTTGCACCGAAATGGTGAAATGGAAGATGTATCCTTCCATATGCACAGGGATATGGGACATTTAATTTAAGTACGATGTTATGTTTTGAAATTCGTGATATAAAAATAGTAGAAAGGTAAGAAATAGAGTTAAAAGTCACACAATGGAATATATGTATAGATTATAAATATCAAACACAATAGTACAAAATAGTAGTAGTGAAAATAATTTATAAAAGTTGGGAGAAAACGGAATGAAATACATGCATAAACACAATGCAAACGTGAATGAGAAAATAAATATGCAGTGTAGCAAATTTACACAATAAATATATCATAAAATATATAGTAACGTAGGAATTAAACAAGCCTCTAACATATCGTTGAAGATCCAAAATAAATATACAAATAATAATTGAAATACAGAAAATATTCGGGAAAAATTATAAACAGAAGATAGGTAGGAAAAGAATAAATTTATACTCAGTAAAGAGTCAACAAGGGAAGACGACTACAAGGGACGAAAGAAAATAAGAAATCAAAGAATTGAATATGAAGAAAGAGGAACAGGGGGCAAAATCGGAATTGAAGAGAATATGGCAGGGAAGAAATAACTAACATGATACTCAATATTGAATTGAAAAAATATGATAGATGCAAGAACAGAAGAAATAAAAGACGCAAGAACTGAAATGCAACAAAATAGCAAAAATACCTGCAATCGCACCTTCGGCAGTCTCTGCTTCCTCGGCAATCTGGTTGTGGCCCTGACCACATTCTCCAGCCTATCCTCCACTGGAAGCTGATCCTCCAGTTGATGCCCTTCTCCTATTCTTTGGGCAGTCCCGAACCTTGTGATCACTCGCTCCGCATACAAAACATAGGCAGTTGGCTGACTGACAATCCTTGCGTAAGTGACCAATCTTGCGGCAAAAGTTGCATGTCGGGCCCCTCCTTCTAGGGGTTTGTCCCATGATAGCGAAGGCATGATACTGGGGCGCAAATACACACAGTCGAGTGAGCTGCGTGCTCTCCTGGGCTCTTTCCAGACTAACTCTCAACAGTTCATTGTGCTCTCGTTGTAGCTCCATCATTCGTTGCATCGCCTGAAGAATGGCAGAATTCTCTGATGTTTCCGCCTTGGGCGGGGGAGTCGAAGAATCTTCACGAGCCATAGTCCGCAAAACCATTCAGTTGGTGAGTACCCAGACATATGTGGGTATATTGACAAATGATGATGAATGCAAGGGATGGAAGGATACAAGGAATCAAAGGATTGAATGCAAAGGAGTTAGATGTGGATCGAATATGATTAATATCCAGATTATATTAAAGTTTTTACATGTTCATGTGATCAACGTGGTGCACATATTATTGAGTTAACCTGGCTAGAGCCAAACTCGACTAATATATCAATCAAAGCCAAAGCTCGTAAAGATAGTCTTGTTTGATTGACATATTACTCAACCGGGCTCTAATACCACTAAAAACATGTCACGCCCCGCTTCCCAAAGTATGGAAATACGAGCGCGTAACGTAGGTCCAGCGAATAATTATGCATCATCCATAAGCTGTACCAATCTAACTCAACAATATACAGGAGAAACAACTGCGTACGCAAATAATATAATCACAGAAACAATGAATAAACTCAAAGATAATCATGAAATAAATTCACCAAATAATAATCTAACATCTGGGATAAAAACAAACTTTGGGTCATAAAGCCCAAGAATATAAAGTATGATAAAAAGAAATACAATAAGCAAATGATAAAAGATAGCTAAGCAGTCTAATAGTCCAGCTCCGATCTTCAGAGAGTTTGCTAACCAATTCCTTCTTGGATTGATCATTCAGTACCTGTAAACTTTTGAGCTAAAAAGAAGAAAAAGAGTGCCCTTAGAGAAAGTCGTGGGCAGAAAGTAGAGAAAATAAAGGATAAAGGAAACATGTAAATCAAAGGAAAAAGGACAGGAACAAAGACAAAGATCAAAGCAAAGAACAGGCGGTAATATCAAAGGTATAAAATAATCACACACGTAATGTGCGATTTCAAGTCAAGTTCAATACAGGTTCAAGTATGCAGGTTATTAGTCATTTTATTAATCTATCTAGTGCACGTACTACCGCATCCCATTCCACAGGTTCGGCGCAAAAACACAGTGAACGTTTCAGACTGATGGTGAATTCACGGATCGTGTACTCGGCGTCGATGACGATAGTTTTAAAATCAATAATTAAAAATCAATAATTAACAATCAATACTTCTCCTTCCAATTAATATTTCTCCTCCTTCCAATACGATATAACAATAAGGCCTTGCCGAGTACATTTACCGATCGTTCACAACCAAGTCCTACCCATAATACCCCGGCTTGTTATTAGTTTATTTTCATCCTATATGAGCATGCAAGATGGTTTCAATGTTTTATAATACTAATTGTGACTAATTCTATGTGTTGCAGACAAAGCATGAAGCAACCACATCATATAAGCACAATTCACAAAATCAGGACAGCATGACCTTACTGTACTATGATGAACACAATATTATTCACATTTAGAAGCAATAATCTTATTATAAATGCACATTTAAAAGTTCTATATGTGGTATTTAACTCTTATTTTCTCTTTTGCATAGGAAACAGTCTATAACAGCAAAACGAAGCAAATTCAGGATTGTAAGGATGAAACACAGGAAACTGAAGAGATCAGTCGACTGATCATGCTTACAGGCGACTGGACAGAGGGAATCAAGTTTACACAACAGTCGACTGGGCTGATGAATCATGAAAATACTGAAGCCTTGACACATCCGACTTACATCCAGAGGCAGTCGACTGATAGGCGGCGGAGTAAACAGATAAGATATTCGAAGATTCATCCAAATCTAATTTCAAATCTATCTGAATCCAGATTTATGCAAATCAAATCTAGAGACTGGGGATTTCCAAGAGCACGTGGTTAACAGATAAGGAAGGAAAGAAGAAAAGAGAAAGAAATAAATCATCAAATAAAACAAAGAAGGATTTTCCTGAAAAAGTGCAAAACCCTAATTCTCAGCCTGTGTTCTATAAATATCAGAAAAGAAGCATTATCAAGGGCTCTCTCTCGGTTGGCTCTCTTCCACGTTCAAAAACCACCAAATCACAAGAGTTCTGAGCGTTCAAGTCATCAACAGGGGTATTATTCTACCAGCATCGAGGAAGGAGAGAGGAGATCCAGTATTCGAAAGCAGTCGACTGTGTGACAGCCAGTCGACCTTATTGCCGGACTTCATTAGTTTATTTCTTCTCCTTCTATTCTTTTATGTTGATCATGTATTCAAACTTGCTGATTAATAAAAGTATTATTATGTGGAACTAATTTCATAGTTGGGTAGATTGAAGCCGTAGTTATGTAGTGCTATATTCTTCTGAGCTCTTCTATTTTACTTATTGATTGAATCCGTTTGTATTGATATAGATTGATGGTAACCAAACTAGTTCTTGAAGTCTGAGAGCAGTCGACTGAGGTGAGAGCCAGTCGACTGACGTACAGAGCTTGAGAAATCCAAGTTTGTATTACCATCTATCTGAATCTGTTATATGAGCATATTGAGACGACCCGTATCTCGTGCCCGTAATTGTAACAAAGGAATCTTTAGGGGTTCCTGGTTCAATCAACTTAAGGGATCTAGATCTGATACCAATTTCTAGAACCTTGAGTGTTTGTTCGTTTCCACTGATCTTATGTTTTCTTTAAGCACAACTTAGTAGATACCATGCTAAACACTTAATGAAAGAAACGAATTAGAGTAGATACCATGCCTAATTCTTGGCCTAGGGAAACAATACTTTAAGGAGTAGATACCATGCCCTTGAAGTGAACAAACATGAGTAATAAGAAGAAGTTCACAAGGTGACTTAGCATTACTGACTATTGGTGGAGATCTAAACCCAACTACTTCATAAATATCTGTGATTCAACATTTCTTAATTTAGTTTAAATCTTTTTATTTCTTTTAGGTTTTTAAACCAACCTTTTATGATTTTTAGTCTTTTTATTGATTAGTAAGTTAAAGTCTACAATCTCTGTGGGATCGACCCTTGCTATTGCTACGCTTTGTCAAACGATTCATGCACTTGCGAGGTTTTTATAATTTGTGTCTAGTTTTATCTATATATTTAGGTATCTAGAAACCAACAACATACTAAAACATGGATTATGGTCACTGCACAATAGAAAATCTGAATCCGTCAGAAGTCCTAGAAATTAGACTTCCACATGGTTCCAGAGAATATAATTAAGGCATATAAAAGGCACAGGAACTAGGGTAAAAACTCTATTCTATTCAGGTTTTATGTTCAGGCAGCATGCAGTAGGTTGTGTTCAACAAATTATTTTAGGTCAGAGAACTCATTAATAAAATATATAAAAATTCTGGTGATTCCTACATGTGTCTAGGTTCAATTCAATTTATTTCAGGTTTTTTTTTTACTGTTAGCATGGTCAATAAAATTAAGAAATAGCAGGATACGCATGCATTTGTGAATCTGGAATTTCAAACAGGGCTGTACTAAAATGATGATATCTTGCAAACCACACATCGGAATTTAGATCCGTCAAAAGTGTGTTAAACTAGACATCAGAGGATAAAAATTCATGTTTCTAAAGGTAATTAAAATTATGTCATTAACATGGATGAAAATCTGATTAAAAAATAAGCAACTAACAATTCAGAATTTGTCTTAACATGAATAGGCAATAAGTAAATCATACCATCATATACTCCATGCAAATTGGCAATCAAAGTGATACTAGGTGCCAACATGAAAATTTCTAAGTTTAAGATACAATTATCACAGGTATGGTATCAATACATCGATCAACTTCAATCTAGCACATACAATTTAATATGTCCAATTTATCAGGTAGTCCTATGCATGAATCTAGTTATTTAATTGTGCATATGCATGAAACAATGGGGACTAGGTTTTAGATCAAAGAGATACCACGATGTTAAGAGTATGTCGGGTTAGCTCGTGTAAACCCTCGATAAACTTAACGGAATTGTCAAAAGTAGTATGATAACAAATGGGACTGGATCTACTTGCAGAGATCAAATAAACTTGAACAAAAGAATAAATTAGTTCAAGAAGAGACTTGCCTGTTAATTTGCAGATTCAAATAATAAGAATAACGGGATCAGAATTCCGGGCGAAATTCCCAAAATAGCACATGCGAAATACGTGCAAGGAATCAACCAGCAAAGCAAACAACAGCAACTTGGGAAACTCCACACCAGATCGGGATGAACAGCAAACAATGGTTGGGATCGGCTGTGCCAAAATACAGAACACCAAAAGTTACCAATCAACAACCACTCCACACCGGGTCGGCCCAAAACAGCGAACACCGAACAGCTAAATCAGCCAATCGGCTCCCCTCTTCAACCTTCGGCAGAGAGAGAGAAGGAGAGCACGGGAGAGACTCAGCGATGCTGGCGATGGCTGGCGAGGGGGGCTCACGACGCTGGTGGCGACGATGTCGCTGCGGTCAGGAAGCAACGACAATTGCGAGGGTGACAATGATGGCGAATGCTCTGTATCACTCGAAAACAGGGGGATGCAAATAGTGGCTGACGTTTGGGCTTGGACGGTGATGACTGTGATGGGGATCTTCGGAGGATGAAGGGGGTGCACGGCGAGGGATCACGGTGGGGCGATGGCGAGGCATTGGATTTCGACAGGAACAGGGGATGGGTTCGACGAAGCAATGGCGGCTCAGCAATGGGGAAGTTCGAGCGGGAGACGAAGACGACGAGGAAGGGGATGGCAGTACAGGGATGAAGATGGTGACGAGAGTGGTGGTCGGAGGAGACGGGAGGAGCGACGGAGAGGTGATGGGAAATGGGTTCGGTGGCGGAAATAGGGAGAGGGAGAAGGAGCGGGTGGATGAACAGGGAGAGAGGGCTAGGCAGTTTAGGTTTAGGAGATTAGTAATAGATTAGGGTTTTAATAAAAGATATTAGGGTATTTAAAGGGGAAAAGATAGGATATTGGGCTATTGGGTATTTGGGTATAGATCCAATAAAATAAAATACATTGTATATAATACAATTGATCAACGTAAATCCAAATACAAGGAATAAGATATGTGATAAAAAATATAATTTGTGTTACATAAATTATTTGAGACAATTATAAACACAATTATCAATTAAGAAGGGATTTGTTTTAATAATCAAGAATAATAATAAGAAATCTCAGTAACCATAAGAATAATAAAATAACCATGTCTATAAAATAATAATAATACTAATATCAATCAATTAAATAAGAATCAAAAGACTCTCAATAATAATAGCAACCGTCAGAATAATAATATCAATATATAAAATAGGAATTCGTTGAAATAGTCGAAGCAATAATAATATTTCTGAGGGTTAAATTGCAAATAGTTGATCAAGTAAAAATGGAAACAAAGTTTATTCGAAATAGTTATAATTATTGTTTAGAAAAATGTTTTAACTAAGAACTCAAAACGAATTTAACAATAACAATTTTATAAATCTCGAAATACAAAAAAATTCTCATGGAAATACGTATTTTCGGAAATAGGGGTTACATCTGGCAATAGTAACTAGGTTAAGTACATCATTCTTTATAGATTACACGTTCTGACTGAAAATCAACATCAAGTTGTTGTATCTTTAGAATCCATAGAAACTCAATTATAAATTCATCAAAAATATTTTTTAGACTCCTAATCATGTTAATTATCATTCTGGAAATCATCAGAGCATTATTCTAACATTAACTTGGCTTTTTAATGTTTAAACATGAAAACATACATGAATCTGAAATTCTATAAATAAAAGACAGAAGTAGTAAAATCATCATAACTTTTGCAATACAACTCAGAATTCAAATATCTTAGATGTTCTGGAAACTAGAGACATAGAGCTACAACTCTTATTCAGAAAGTTATTAATTTTGATGTCAAATACTTAGTCGAAAATATCTTACAAATTCTAACAGACAATAAGCATATAGATTTTCAATATATTTCATGAAATAAAGCTAACTTGATGAGTTTCAATTCAATTAGTCAATAAATCTTATAATCAGCGTAGTAGGTACAATAGAATGGTAAACACAATTAAGAACACACACATACACTAGTTTAACAATAACAAAACATCAACCGATCATTCAAGCACACAACCTAGCAATCAATTCTACGATAGTTTATTTGTGTGTTGTTTGTATGAATAACCCCTACTACCAATACTACATGAATGCATTAAAGGTTCAATTTTTAGAGTCAACAAAGGCACGAAGTCAAGGATATTTGGGTTAGCTCATGTAAACCCTCAATATACTCAACGAAAGAGGAACAATAGTATACAATACGATGATCGATTAGGATCTGCTTGTGAGAATTTCATTGAAAACTTGAATTTGATACAATATTCAATTCAAGAGGAAAGTGATTTGCCTTATTGACGATTATTTCGAATACAATAACGGAATGAGAATCCCAGAGCAACGAACACAAACCTACAAAGAAATACGTGCAATCTACCTGCAAAAGAGAAACACACAACAACACAACAAGTCGACAGTAAGGGGCTGTCGTTGCTGGCGTCGACTGATGGCGGGCAAATGGCTGGCAGAAGGACTGAAGGCGGCGTCAAGCAGTGCACTGGCTGCTGGTGGCGTCGAGAGGGTCTCTGTTCCTGGCGTTGGGAAGACAGCAGCGGTAGGAGCAGAACGAGGCGTCGACTGGGCTGGACGTCGAGGCAGAGGGCGAGGGTGTAGGGAAATAGCAGCTGAAGGGGGGCTCAGGATTGGGTGCTGGCGACACTGTTGGGTCGCTGGATGGAGATGGGTTTGGGCAGGGAAGATGAGGTGCAGATGAGGGTCGGTCGGGGAGAGAGAAAAATATGGAGAGAGAGAGTCGGCTGTGAATTGTTTAGGGTTGTGTTTTTAGGGTTCGGATTAGGCTAGTATATATAGAATACAATTAGGTTGTTGGGTTATTAGGCCAGGATTCAATAATAATGGATTTGGGTCTAAAAATAATTGCAATTTGGTTTTGGGTTCAATAAGAGATGGATTTTGAAGACATTATAGATCAAATAAAATAATCACAATTCAACAAAATAAAATCCACAAGATAGATATCCCAACAAGAAGAAAAGAATAGCTCATGAACAAAATTTAATTGAAATGATCAAAGGAAAAATATAGAGTGTTTTATTCATATTACAAATAAAAGATTACAATGGAGGGAAAAGGAAAAGAATGAAAACGGTAGTTACAATCCTACCCACCTTACAATAAAATTTTGTTCTCAAAATTTAAGCATGTGGTAATAGGATAACCCCAACGAAAAGAAAAGAACTACACAAAAAGATGGGGAAACCTCTTTAGAATCTCTTCCTCAAGCTCCCAAGTCGACTCACCCAGCAAATGAGGATTCCAAGCAACTCGAACCAATCTGATGACCTTGTTCTTCAAAATCTTCTCTCATCGGTCCAAAATCGAAACCGGACGAATCTTACATGATAAATCCGTTCGAACAGACAATTCCGAGTAGTTGATAACATGACTGTCATCCCTGACATACTTTCTGAGTTGAGAGACATGGAAGACGTCGTGCACTCCGGATAGGGCCGGTGGCAATGTGAGTCTATAGGTTACCTTGCCTACTCGCTCCACCACATCAAATAGACCAATGAATCTAGGGCTTAGCTGGCCCCCACCACCAAACCGGATAGCACCTCTCTATGGTGATACCTTAAGGAACACATGATCACCCACTTCGAATTCCAACGGCCTCCTATGAATGTCTGCCCATTTCCTCTACCTGTCTTGAGCTGCCTATAGATGTTTCCTGATCTGGCCCACTGCATCAACAGTCTTTGTGATCAACTCTGTCCCTAAAAGCATCCTCATTCTAGTTTGCTCCTGAGTTCTAGCAGCATCCAGGATATCGGCAAAAGAACAAAGTCGTAGGGCAGCCATGCGGTACTGAATCTCAATATTCAAGCCCAACAAGAAACGACGACCACTATCTTCATCGTTCACCACCATGGAAGTAGCAAAACGGCCCAGTCGGGTAAATTCCGCAGCGTACTCATCCACAGTCTGACTCCCCTGATTCAAAACAGTGTTTAGTTTAACGTCGGTACTTTATGAAATAACAACGAAAAAGTATGATTAAACACTATCTGATGAACCTGAGTTAGTGAGACAAACTGCCATTCCATTTCATTCTTGGTCGCATTAGGAAAGAACTTCATGAGGAAACTCTGGGCCACCCTGAATCGTTCAGATTCAGCTTGCCACCAGATGTAGGCAAGATCAACAAGTTGTATGCTCATGACATCCAAACGGTCGACATCCAAGATCCGTGCTGCGGTCAACAGCTGCTCAGTCCAAATAAGCCATTGCTTGGCTTCAAGCGGACCCTCAGTGCCCGATAATTTATCTAGATGTAGCCTCATGAAATCTGCCATATTACCAGGTCTCGATGGCAGCAATCTGGGTGCAGGTACAATGGGTCCCCTGTTGGTAGCTTCAAAAGCCGCCCTCATTAGTTCATTGTGTCACGCTGCATTTACATCATCTGTTGCATCATCTGTTCAACAGTCGGTTCATCAGATAGATCATCCCCAACTCGGGAAGTTGAAGCATCCTTTCTACCATGGTCTGCAATAAAAAGCAAATAGTTAGCATCCAGATCTTAAGTTGGTTATCAATTATCCATGTGATTCCTGCATTGCACATACTGTTAAGTCAAACCGATAAAACCCAAATTTGACTAATATATTAGCCAAAGCCAAACTTCCAAATGTTAGTCAAGTTTGACTGATATATCATCCAAACCCGATCTCTGATACCACTAAAAAACCTTATTACGCCCTGCTTCCCAAAAATACGGAACACAAGCACGTGACATTGGCCCAACGAATGACTTGCGTTATCCATAAGCTGTTTATCCATTCAACTCAACAATATAAACAATACAAAATAATGGCACAGACATTAAGAACAACCACATGAACAATAATACTCGGAATAAGACAATATGAAATAACCAAATACGATAATCCAATGTCTGGAAACAAATAATAATATCCGAGTCATAAGCCCAATACAATAATAAATCCAAACATAATAATAATAAGTTTCAATATAATAAGTCCAATGAAATAACAATCAACTAGAATGCAATAAATTTTTAGAAAGCATGTTCTATAATTCCTACAGGTAATTCTCCTTGATCACATGTGAACACTTCATCTAAAAAGAAGAGAAAATTGTCCTTAGAGCAAGTCACGGGCAGCAAGTAGTGAAAGCAAATAAACAATGGAATAACGATCTAACAATGAATTCAATGGGTCAATAGGAATCAATAAAAATGAACTATAGCAATAATCAATATCAATGATAATCGATACAATAGTTATAAACAATGATTCAATACTCGATATCAATGTTCAATGGTCGATATCAATAACACTTAGATAATATTCGATATCAACAGAAATGATGATGTTCAATATGCAATGTGGATATTGTGTCAATTCTTAATTCTATTAATTTTGTAACACCCTAGATTTTATTTATGAAGATTTTGTGACTTTACGTGTTTTGCACGTATAATTTTATTTGTATAATTTCTTTTAGAAAAATATTTCTTATATAGTATTTGTTCTCTTTATTTTCCAAAAAAAAAATTATTTTCTTTAAAAAGACTAATTAAAAACTAAGCCTAATTGTCTCTTTTAAGCCCACTCTATTAATAAATTGATTTTAATTATTAAAACCCATGGTTAAATTTGCCCATTAGTGAGCCTATTTAACTTAATTCTCTTTTAAAATGGCCTAACTTATTGTAGACTCATTTCAAGAACAATTAATTTTGTCACATGAACAAATTTGTAAATAGGGGACACTAGAGTGGCACGTGCATGCACTAGCATGTGCAATGTGCACATTCTTGGGTAGGCCGGATAGGATTAGGAGAGAGGGAGAGATGGGAGTGGTGGAGAGCTGGTTACTCTCATCATGGGAAGTTATTTCAACTCCCTACTTCATCTTGGCCCTTAATCCTTAACCATATGATCTAATCCTAGCCTTCTATTCACCCGAAAATTTTGTATAAATACCCCCCCCCCCCCCCCTTAGCCTACACTAGTTCTCCTTACACCTAAAAAGTTGAAAAAGAAAGAGAGAAAAAAATACAAGTTAGTAAGGCAAAAGATTGAGGAGTTTTGTGAGTTGAAAAGATTGAGTGCTGGTGTGTTCTTCATCGAAGGAGTGGTGGCCAGTTTTTCCAGGGAGGGAGGCTCGGTTTCTAGCTTGCATCAAGGAGGAGGCAGCTTTTGTGGCTTGATCTAGGAGGAGAATGCTTCACTCGTTCGTTGTAGGAGATCTCTAGGAGTTCATTTGGTTGTTCCTTTCCATTTAAGGTGGGTGGTTCTCTTAAACTTCTAATTAGACATCATGCTAGGGTATGGTTGATAAATTAAGAAGAGACTTTAACTAATTTAGCCATGTGTTATGAAAATGAGACAAATTGCTATGGGTTTTAGTGTATGTTAAAAAAGTGTTAATTGAATTACAAAAATTATGATCGTTAATGTAAAATTTACCATGCTACCATGCTCTATTTGATTGTTATGTGTTAAATTAAGAATACATGCTTGCATGCTAAATAATTGAAGGAAGAACTACGGAAATATGTGATTTTGATTATTGAATTGTTAAATGGCATGAAAAAGGAAATTTATTACTGAGATGATTGTACAATGTTAATAAAAATATTATAAGTGATCTAGAAAAATTTTAAGTGCAACTTTTAAGGAGATTATGCTTATTTTTCCGCTAAATTCGAAAATTGAAGAACAAAATGAAGTAGAGGGCAAATTATGTTTTTTGTATCAAAAATCAAATTTTATTTTACTGAAATGCTTTAATGAGATAAAAAATAAAATCTGGAGTTTTTGAAGAAATTTGGAGAAGAAGAGAACTCAAAAACTGTCTTTTTTGTAAAAAATCAAAAGGAACAGAGACCTAGATTATAACCCCCGTAGTCTAAAAACATATCAGATTAGTCACTTGGCCATATTGGTTAGTCGGTGCATTTGGGTTCGGTTACTGTAGCGTGGGTGGCCATGGGTCTTGGGTTCGAAACTTGGCATGATCCTTTTGTTTTCCTTTTTTTCCGAAAACATCTGAAACCCGAGACACACTTTATCTTAAATTAACCCCCAGTCTCTATTGCAATAGCGCCTAGGCTTGTCTGGCTTTCGGGGCGGTTGGCTACTCTTGGGTCGTGGGTTCGATTCTGGGTTTCGGCAAATAAAAACAGATTTTCGAGCTTTGGGTTTTTAAATTGATTTCTTTAGCTTTTAAAATCTGAAAAAAATACCCCAATTATTCTAAAAATATGTAGATCTCATGAAAAATATTTGGGCATTATTTGACTAAAATAAAAGTGATTTAGAAGTGAAAAATTGAGTAGAATTCCATGAAATTTGACATTTGTGTAATTATAAAAGGTGAAATATTTAATGAGAAGATCATGCTAAGTTATAAAAGAGAATTTTGAATGAAAGACAATTTAAGTGTATTATTCATGGGCTTTTACTTATTAAGTTGAATATTGTATATGAGTGAAAAATACGACTTTGTGGCTATTGAATTAAATAAAGGAAAGGAAATTATGGTATGAGAATCTAATGTGTTTATCGAAATGAGATTTTGAGCATGAAATACAAGAATTGAATTTGAACTTGATATGTGAGATTGATTCATAGAAAAGAATAGAAATCTTGTTAATTATGAAAAAGAACTTATGAGTATAAAGACTCAAATGTTGTGATTATGATTTGAAATTGAGAATTAGAGTGTAGCTAAGCCTCATACCAGCACTGAAAAGAAATATGTTGAAATGAAAAGACCAAGATTTGGGTCATGTTGAATAAATGGTTAAGACCGGTAAAGTGGAATGACTAACTCTAGAGAATTGATTTTGTTCATGATTCAAATAACTAAGGACAAGATACATAGTGAAGATGTGATGAAAATAAGAGAAAAATACGAGTATGAGGACCTCGGAGCTACGGTGTGAGAATATTCATAGGCTGTCTGCACGATGCGTCGTGACATGACGTGAATATGTCTCCAGGAGTCCGTACCGCAGGCGACGCTCGTGGGGTATTTGGTGACTGCGGGTGGTGTCATGTCCCATGACGGAGGCTGAACTGTTCTTAGGTTCTTCACGATGCGTCGTGACATGACGTGGAATTTCCTTCCAGGCTGTCTGGACATGAGATCGTAATTCATAGAACATCTAGGATACTTATCGTAGTTACAGTAGTAGTTTAAGTCATAGCAAGGGATTGAACCCTACAAGATGAAGAACGGTTAAGGGCTTGCCCTCAGACCTATGTAGTATGGGATGCATAGAATCTAAACAAGTGCCCATTAGTGTCATCTAATATAAATAACTACATTAAGTACTAAGTGTACCGCACAACACGACATCAATAGGATAGTCCCTTGTAGTTCTGTTTGTGATCAAGTTTGTGGTTTGTTTAAGTATTTGAGAATTGTTATACTGTTCGGCATAGAGAGGATAACCGTATATAATATTTCGTTGGTTGTAAGCAACTGATGCGCCCACAGTTTCTATGCAGAGTAAAGTGATTAACAAGACTATAGAATGCATGCTGATTAAAGATTGATTCAGGTGTTTTACATTTCAATTCATGTAATTTTTTGTAAATTGCTTTCGCTATAAATATGTAATGTAAATATAAACTCTGATGTAACAAAAGTTTTTATTTCCTTGTACAATTGTACGAAGAGAAGTGTAAAGATCCTGTGGAACTTTGAATTCAGTCTGTTTTGGAATTCGGGGTGTTACAGAGTGGTATAGAGCCACGCTTTCAAGTAGTACAAATTCATAAGGAACGACACCCTAGAAGTGGACATTAGAGCGTGTGTTGAGTCTAGAGATTTAAATGTAAGCCACTTACATTTGTGTTGCTTTATGATTTATGCTTCTTCTTCTCCTTTCTCTAAGATGGTGGATCACTTCAACCCAGCTGGAGATGATGACTGGCACATAGTTGAGGAGGATTACTACCTCGGGCAAGCTGATTCAGACGAAGAAAATCCTGAAGAATTTGAAGAGGAATGGCTTGAGTCCCGAGAGATCACACCACCTCCGGATTCATCTGATGATTCCTCTGACGAGGAAGAACTAGTTCCGAGTAGTCTTATTGTGTCTCTTTAGAGGCAGGTTGAGACTCAGAGAGAGAGAGAGAGTGAAGCTGTTGCAGGCACAGTGTGCGAAGTGCAAGGAGAGCATTGTAACTCTCAATCATCGTGTTTGGGAACTCGAGAAGAGGAAAAACATGTACGATGTACTGAAGGAAGAAGTGGCGGAACTACGGGAAGAGCTTCAAGATGCTAAGAGGAACCGTAGGAACTAGACTGTTGTATCTTCTTACTGCTTTCATTTGATGTTAGAAATGTTTTAAATTCGAATGTATAAAGTTTGGAATTCAATGAAAAGAAAAGTTGATTTAAATTCATGTTTTCTACTTCGAATTTAATGGATCTTTTGCATCAGAATATGGCCGGAAGAAGAGCTCAAAGCGGAGAAGGTCTGGACTTGGAAACGGAACTAGCAAGAGTCTATTTGACACTCAATGCCATTGCCATGAATCAGAACTAAGGGAGAGTGCCTGTGAATCCAGTACTCGAAGTAATCAAACTTGTGGAATCATTCAAGCGGATGAAACCACCCGTATTTGAGGGGAAGTCAGACCCTGGCACGGCTGACAACTAGATCCGACAGGTAGAGACTATCTTAGAAGTCTTGGAGACTCCGGAGGGCAGCAAGGTGAAGTTGGCTGCGCTGCAGTTCGAGAAGGATGCAGCTGTATGGTGGCAGTCGATGAAGCGGACGATAGGAGATATTGTTCTTGGCTGGGAGGAATTCTGCAATCATTATTTTCCATCAGACATCCAGGAGATGAAGGCCATGGAATTTCTGGCGCTGCAGTAGGGCGGCATGTCAGTTAGGGAGTATGTGACAAGGTTCACTCAGCTTTCTAGGTATGCTCCCGAACTGGTGATGGACGAGGCGAAGAAGGCTCGAAAGTTTGAGCATGGTTTAAGGCCAAGTCTGAGATCCAGGATGATACCCCTCGGTATCAGGAGGTTTGACAAGTTGGTCAAACGAGCTGCAGCCACTGAGGTAGATATGGAGCAGTTCCATAATATTCAGAATCGGAGGACCAACTGGAACGTTAGGAAGAGGCCCGCAGTTTCTGGCAATTTTAGGGGAAAGTCACCCGGCTCAGAGGTTCAAACTGACAGGAGTGAATGCTGTCAACATAGCTGGGAGACCCGGAAACAATTGGGTGAGACCTCCTGTGGTGACTTGCTTCAACTTTGGTGAGACGGGACATTACAAGTCTTAATGCCCCAAGCCGAGAATGTCACCCGTAGTGGACCAACACAGCAAGTTAGGAAGAAGCCATACCAGCAAGGGCGAGTATTTACCTTGACTGAAGCAGACACTGATGAGGTGGATCACGTCATCATTGGTACGAGGGAGGATGTTTAGGACTGTTTTCTGTTGTTTCTCTTTTCCGGCTTTATATAGTGAACTGTTATATAACAAGTGTGTGTTATGTAACAGGAGAACTTATTTTGAATGGAAAGAAAGCTGTTGTTTTGTACGATACTGGGTCCTCTCACACTTTTGTATCACCTAAGTTTGCTAAATTTTTTTGACCCTTAGTTTGGTGTGCACAAAACGTGCTAACTTGTACTAATAAGTTTGAATTTAGTGTGTCAGATTTTCAGGATCAATTAACACTAAAAAGAGATTCACAAATATATAAACTAGGAAAGTAATAAAAGAAGATTGCATATACGGACAAAAGAGGAAGTTGTTCAAAAGGAGTTCTCAATTAATTGGTCTCCAAGCAATCTATCAAGACTGAATTTTTAGTAATATTTTCGTGAGATATTTATTGCAAATGATTGATTAAAGATTGATTAGTTTATGGTAAGAAAACAAAGTGGATTCAATTTATACAGCCAAGAACCGGTCGACCGTTGCAGGCGACCGCAACTTCAGTTGATTAAGAAAGCGGTCGACCTTTCATCTCGAGAGCTGAACGGCCGACCGCACAGTTTTTACCAGTCGACCACAACTTAGGTTGTATACCTTTTTAGGAATGTATCGTTTCTACTTTTGATCGATACACTTCCTCTTCTACTTAAGAGAATGAATCCACTTTATCTTCTCTACCTATTCCAACTGGGAAAAATACTTTGAACTAATCTCTCGATAATCAATCTGAGTGTGAGCGCTAAATTGGTTGTATTCTTTAGTCAAGATCTTCAGCAATCTTGAGTTTTCTTTTCTTTTCTTTTCCACTTCGGTAAGATTAACGGGACTTGGATTAGAAGTCCTGTAGGTGTAATAGGTCTCTCGGCCTGAATCCGAGAATCGCTGTACTAAGGGTTTTGAGTATAGTGGAACGCTTGTGGCGAAAAATTGTTACAAGTAAGTAGTGTGGACGTGGACCTGGGGGTCGAACCACGTTATATCGCTGCATCATCTGTGTTTGCTTTTCTCGTCTCTCTTGTATTTACTTTACTTTAATTTATTTTATTTCTTTAATTTTTAATTCCGCACGATCACCCTATTCACCGCCCTAAGGGTGACTTACAAAGTTTTGGGATTCGAACTGAATGTTTTTCTAGGCAAGGTCTTGGCAGTAGCTACTCCATCAGGGGAGACACTAACCACTGATCGGTACTATGCAGACTGCAAGATCGAGATTGGGGGCAGAATTTTCGGGATTGATCTGATCGAGCTGAATGTCTTGGGTGTCGATGTTATCATTGGCATTGATTGGATGCCAGTGTACTGTGCATGCATTGAGTGCAAGACCAAGGAAGTAACAGTGAAGGCTCTAGGTGGTCCTGAAGTCACTTTTCAAGGAAAGAAGAGGAGATATTCTGTTCTGGTTGCAGCTATTTGCAAGAGGGACGTTCCGGTAGAGGTGCAGCAAATTCCTGAGGAGATTACCCGACTGTGTTCTTGGAAGATTTTCCTGGGTTACCCCCGTATCGTGATGTAGATTTCAACATCACTATTCAGCTAGGGAGTGCATCTATTTCTAAGGCACCGTATAGGATGACACATGTGGAGCAGGATGAGATCAAACGACAGATTAAGGAACTGTTCGAGAAATGCTTTATTCAACCAAGTGCGTCACCTTGGAGAGCACCGGTATTGTTGGTAAAGAAGAAGGATGGTTCGATGAGGATATGCATCGATTACCGAGAGCTGAATAAAATCACTATTTAGAATAAGTATCATATTCTCCAAATTGACGACATGTTCGATCGTCTACAAGGAGCAGTTGTCTTCTCCAAAATAGATCTTTGATCAGGATATCATCAAGTTCAAATGAAGACTGAAGATGTGCATAAGACTGCGTTCAGAACTCGACACGGACATTACGAATTCTTAGTTATGCCGTTTGGAGTGACGAATGTACCTACAATCTTCATGGATATGATGAACAGAGTTCTGAGGCCGTTTATTGATTCTTTCGTCGTGGAGTTTATCGACGATATCCTTGTGTACTCCAAGTCGGAGGAGGAGTATACGAAACATCTGGCAGCAGTCTTGAAGAAGCTTCAGGAGCATGAGTTGTATGCCAAGTTGTCTAAGTACGATTTCTAGAAATCTGAAGTGGCATTCCTGGGTCACATCCTTTCTAAGGAGGGAGTGGTAACTGATCCGCAGAAGATAGAGGCGGTGAAGGATTGGGCAAGGCCTACTACAGTGAAGGAAATCAAGAGCTTTCTTGGATTGACTGGATACTACAAGAGGTTTATTCAGGGCTATGCTCCAATAGCCGTGCTGCTCACTGGTCTGACCAAGAAGAATGTGAACTTCAAGTGGACTGAGCAGTGTGAGACAAGCTTTCAGGAGTTGAAAGAGCGGCTGATTACTGCTTCCATTTTGGCTTTACCTAGAGCAGGTGTTGAGTATGATGTCTACAGCGTTGCTTCACATCGTGGGCTTGGTTGTGTCTTAATGCAAGAGGGGAAAGTGATCGCTTATGGGTCTAGGAAACTACGACCGCATGAGAAAAATTATCCGACTCTTGATCTGGAGTTGGATGCAATTATCTTCGCCTTGAAGCAATGGACACATTACGTGTATGGTGAGAAGCTGAACATGTACACGGACCATAAGAGCTTGAAGTACATCTATCTGTAGAAGGATCTGAATCTAAGGCAAAGGAGATGGCTGGAAGTACTTGAGGACATTCGTACTGAGATTAAGTACTACCCGGGGAAGGCTAATGTTGTTGCTGATGCACTTAGCCGTAAGAGCAGTCTGGCTAGCTTGATTACCACTCAGAGGCAGCTGGCAGAGGAGTTGGATCGAGCTGGTATTAAAGTTTTTCTACAAGGCTTGGGATCATCTTTAGCTCA
Source organism: Hemerocallis citrina (assembly GCA_017893485.1). Classification (NCBI taxonomy): domain Eukaryota; kingdom Viridiplantae; phylum Streptophyta; class Magnoliopsida; order Asparagales; family Asphodelaceae; genus Hemerocallis; species Hemerocallis citrina. The sequence continues at coordinate 226,883,441 of CM030364.1, read as the reverse complement.
GTTGAGGCTTTAACCAACGCTGAGTGAAAGGATTATCACGAGTCAGAAGGAAGATGAAGAGATTCAGAAGATGAAGGAGCAGGTCGGTACTAGCAGATTGCCCGAGTTTCAGATCAGGGATAAAGTGCTGTGGTTTGGAGAGAGGTTGTGTGTTCCGGATCAAGCAGAATTACGAGAGAGCATTCTTCAGGAGGCACATGCTACTCTTTTGTTTGTACATCCTGGGAATACCAAGATGTATAAGGACATTAAGCAACACTTTTGGTGGTCAGGTTTAAAGCGGGATGTGGCTGAGTTCGTGGCGAGGTGTGAGATCTGTCAGCAGGTCAAAGCCGAGAATCAGAAACCCAGAGGTCTATTGCAATCGTTACCTATTCCGGAATGGAAGTGGGATAACATCAGTATGGATTTCATCACGGGTTTGCCCAAGAGTTCAAAGGGCAATGTTGCAATTTGGGTCATAGTCGATCGACTAACCAAGTCCGCTCACTTCTTGGCGATGAAACTCACTTCATCTATGGACAAGTTGGCTGAGCTATATGTTGGTGAGATCGTCAGGCTTCATGGTGTTCCGTTAACCATTGTGTCTGATCGAGATACGCGATTTACTTCGCATTTCTGGAGGAGTCTTCAGACAGCTTTGGGTACCAAGACGGATTTCAGCACTGCTTTTCATCCGCAGACTGATAGGCAGACCGAGAGAGTCAACCGTATTCTTGAGGATATGCTTCGGTGTTGCGTACTAGACTTTGGAGGAAGTTGGGAAAGGCATTTAGCTATGGTGGAATTTGCCTACAACAATAGTTTTCAGACTAGTATTGGGATGGCGCCGTACGAAGCTCTGTATGGCAGGAAGTGCAGAACACCTGTTTGTTGGTTCGAAGTTGGGGAGCGGCAGATGTTTGGGCCTGAGATTGTGCTCCAGACCTCTGAAAAGATCGATCTGATCAGGAAGTGGTTGGTGGATGTTCAGAGTAGGCAGAAGAGCTATGCAGACAACCGGAGGAGGGACCTTGAGTTTGAGGTTGGTGATTTTGTCTTTCTGAAGGTTTCACCTAGCAAAGGTGTGATTCGTTTCGGCAGAGGTGGGAAGTTGGCCCCGAGGTTCATAGGCCCATACAAGATATTGAATCGAATTGGGAAAACTGCTTATCGGTTAGAGTTGCCGGAAGAGTTGTCTCAGGTGCGCATCGTCTTCCATGTGTCTATGCTGAGAGGGTACATTCCAGATCCTAGTCACCATTTGCCCAAAGTGCAGGAGGGTTTGCAGTTGGATCTGAGTTACATTGAGCTTCCGGTTGAGATTGTCGATTGTCGGAAGAAAGTCTTTAGGAACAAGACGATACTGATGGTCAAAATAGTCTGGAGAAACCAGTTGGTTGAAGAGGCTACTTGAGAATCTGAGGAAAAGATGATGAAAGATCATCCTGAGCTCTTTGTGTGATTTGTATCTTCTTTTCTTTTCTTATCTCTTTGTTGTATTCCTGTTTTCTCACTCTTTAAATGTAGTTCCGGGGACAGAACTATGCAAAGGAGGGAGTGTTGTAACACCCTAGATTATATTTATGAAGATTTTGTGACTTTACGTGTTTTGCACGTATAATTTTATTTGTATAATTTCTTTTATAAAAATATTTCTTATATAGTATTTGTTCTCTTTATCTTCCAAAAAAAAAATTATTTTCTTTAAAAAGCCTAATTAAAATCTAAGCCTAATTGTCTCTTTTAAGCTCACTCTATTAATAAATTGATTTTAATTATTAAAACACATGGTTAAATTGGCCCATTAGAGAGCCCATTTAACTTAATTCTCTTTTAAAATGGCCTAATTTGTAGTGTAGACTCATTCATGAACAATTAATTTTGTCACATGAACAAATTTGTAAATGGGGGACACTAGAGTGGCACGTGCATGCACTAGCATGTGCAATGTGCACATTCTTGGGTAGGTTGGATAGGATTAGGAGAGTAGGTGAGATGAGAGTGGTGGAGAGTTGGTTACTCTCGTCATGGGAAGTTATTTCAACTCCCTACTTCATCTTGGCCGTTAATCCTTAAACATATGATCTAATCCTAGCCTTCCATTCACCCTAAAAATTTGTATAAATACCCCCCCCCCCCCCCTACACTAGTTCTCCTTACTCCTAAAAAGTTGAAAAAGAAAGCGAGAAAAAAATACAAGTTAGTAAGGCAAAAGATTGATAAGTTAAGATTGAGTGCTAGTGTGTTCTTCATCCAAGGAGTGGTGGCCGGTTTTTCCAAGGAGGGAGGCTCGGTTTCTAGCTTGCATCAAGGAGGAGGCGGCTTTTGTGGCTTGATCTAGGAGGAGAATGACTTCACTCGTTTGTTGTAGGAGATCTCTAGGAGTTTATTTGGTTGTTCCTCTCCATTTAAGGTGGATGGTTCTCTTAAACTTCAAATTAGACATCATGCTAGGGTATGGTTGATAAATTAAGAAGAGACTTTAACTAATTTAGCCATGTGTTATGAAAATGAGACAAATTGGTATTGGTTTCAGTATATGTTAAAAAAGTGTTAATTGAATTGCAAAAATTATGATTGTTAATGTAAAATTTACCATGCTACCATGCTCTATTTGATTGTTATGTGTTAAATTAAGAATACATGCTTGCATGCTAAATAATTGAAAGAAGAACTATGGAAATATGTGATTTTGATTATTGAATTGTTAAATGGCATGAAAATGAAAATTTATTACTGAGATAATTGTACAATGTTAATTAAAAACATTGTAAGTGATCTAGAAAAATTTTAAGAGCAATTTATACGGAGATTATGCTTATTTTCTCCCTAAATTCGAAAATTGAAGAACAAAATGAAGTAGAGAGCAAATTATGTTTTTTGTATCAAAAATCAAATTTTATTTTACTGAAATGCTTTAATGAGATGAAAAATAAAATCTGGAGTTTTTGAATAAATTTGGAGAAGAATAGAATTCAAAAACTTTCTTTTTTGTAAAAGTTCGAAAGGAACAGAGACCTAGGTTATACCCCCCGTAGTCTAAAAACATATCAGATTAGTCACTTGGCCATATTGGTTAGCCGGTGCATTTGGGTTCGGTTACTGTAGCGTGGGTGGCCATGGGTCTTGGGTTCGAAACTTGGCATGAGCCTTTTGTTTTTCTTTTTTTCAAAAACATCCGAAACCCAAGACACACTTTATCTTAAATTAACCCCCAGTCTCTATTGCAATAGCGCCTAGGCTTGTCTGGCTTTCGGGGCGGTTGGCTACTCTTGGGTCGTGGGTTCGATTCTGGGTTTCGGCAAATAAAAACAGACTTTCGAGCTTTGGGTTTTTAAATTGATTTCTTTAGCTTTTAAAATCCGAAAAAAATACCACAATTATTCTAAAAATATGTAGATCTCATGAAAAATATTTGGGCATTATTTGACTAAAATAAAAGTGATTTAGAAGTGAAAAATTGAGTAGAATTCCATGAAATTTGACATTTGTGTAATTATAAAAGGTGATTTATTTCATGAGAAGATCATGCTAAGTTATAAAAGATAATTTTGAATGAAAGATAATTTAAGTGTATGGGCTTTTACTTATTAAGTTGAATATTGTATATGAGTGAAAAGTACGACTTTGTGGCTATTGAATTAAATAAAGGAAAGGAAATTATGGTATGAGAATCTAATGTGTTTATCGAAATGAGATTTTGAGCATGAAATACAAGAATTGAATTTGAACTTGATATGTGAGATTGATTCATAGAAAGGAATAGAAATCTTGTTAATTGTGGAAAAGAACTTATGAGTATAAAGACTCAAATTTTGTGATTATGAATTGAAATTGAGAATTAGAGTGTAGCTAAGCCTTATACCGGTATTGAAAAGAAATATGTTGAAATGAAAGACCAAGATTTGGGTCAAGTTGAATAAATGGTTAAGACCGTTATAGTGGAATGGCTAACTCTAGAGAATTGATTTTGTTCATGATTCAAATAACTAAGGACTAGATACATAGTGAAGATGTGATGAAAATAAGAGAAAAATACGAGTATGAGTGCCTCAAGGCTACTGTGTGAGAATATTCACAAGTTGTCTTCACGATGTGTCGTGACATGACGTGGTTATGTCTCTAGGAGTCCGTACCGCAGGCGACGCTCATGGGGTGTTTGGTGACTGCAGGTGGTGTCATGTCCCATGATGGAGGCTAAATTGTCCATAGGTTGTTCACGATGAGTCGTGACATGACGTGAAATTCCCCTCCAGGCTGTCTGGACATGAGCTCGTAATTTATAGAACATCTAGGATACTTATCCTAGTTACAGTAGTAGTTTAAGTCATACCGAGGGATTGAACCCTACAAGATGAAGAAAAGTTAAGGGCTTGCCCTCAGACCTATGTAGTATGGGATGCATAGAATAGAGAGACAGCCTCTCATAGAAGTGCGTATCATATAGGAAGATCCAAACCCTCTGCGCAATCTTCATCAATGGCTTCAGGTTAGTGCTTCCGCTTTTGATGTTCTTCTTCTTTTGATTTAGCAAAGATCTATAGTGTCATGATTTAGGATTTTATATTAAAGTACTTTTGCAACATGATTAAGGTTTAGATTCATAGAAACATGTTTGAGGTTGTTATTAATGTTTTATGCATGTTCTTAAGTGTATATAAAATTCCATCAAGAGATTCTAAAACAAAATTTCTTTTTCTCAGGTTGCCAATTAGTTTTAGCTTAACCTAAACGAACACGTTTTAGTCTTGGTTATAAACTAACGCCTAGATTCCCTTTCTGAAGAAGGTTTGGTTTTAATTTTCTTTTTGACATTTTGAGGTTTTTTATGCTTATGAATGATTCCCTTCACGAACCCAAGATAGTGCATTAATCATTCTATCAAATTGGGATGAGTAATGCTACATTCACTACCAAGTTCACTACATTTCTCTTCACTACCTTAGGTGGCACACTCCAATAGATAGTAGAAGATAGAGTAGGTGGGAGAACTCTTCAATAGGAGTATGTCACCTAAGGTAGTGAAGAGAATGGTAGTGAAATTGGTAGTAACTAAAGCATTACTCAATTGGGATATGCCCAATTGGTATATGCTGCTGATTTTTTACTGCAGTCAGGTCCATAATTGAATTACGAATATTCCTGAAGAAAATTTTTTCCACAAAAAAATTATATAGAAAGTGAATCAGCTATAAACTCGATAAGCTTTAACATCTTCACTAGATTATGTTATTTAAAAACTACGTAGAGGTGATTTTGTAAATCACCCTAGGGAGATGAATAGGGTGATTGTGCGGAATTAAAAATTAAAGAAAAATTAAAATTGAATTCCAAAGTAATTGAGAAAAGATAATAAATGCAAACACAGCAAGCACAAGTCTACGTCCACACCACCTACTTGTAACAATTTTCCTCCACAAGCGTTCTACTATACTCAAACCCTTGTATAGTGATTCTCGGACTCAGGCCGAGAGACCTATTACACCCACAAGACTTCTAACACAAGTCCCGTCAATCTCACCCAAGTGGAAGAAAAGAAAAACTCAAGATCTTTAATGATCATGACTGAAGAAAACAAATAATTATCACACACACTCGGATTGATTGTTGAATTGATTAGTTCAGAAGAATTTTCTCAAAGTAATAGGTGAAGAATACACAGTGGGTTCATCCAAATATATAGGCTAGGAAGTGTATCTATCAAAAATTGAAACGATACATTCCCAAAAAGTGAACAGCGCAAGTTACGGTCGACTGCAATTAAGGGACAGTCGACCGTTCATCTTTAAACAAAAAGTCGAAAGATGAATGGTCGACTGTTTCATTATATAGCTATAATGTGCAGTCGACTGTGGTGCGGTCGACCGACATGAAGTGCGATAGACCGCAATCGTGCTGCTCATGATGAATCCACTTTATATTTTTACCATATACTAATCAATCATCAATCAATCAAATACAGATAAAATCTCACAAATATGGAATGACAACAACTGGTCTTGATAGCTTTCTTGGGCACTAATCAATCATGTGCTCTTTTTGAATATCTTCTTTTTCTGCTTGATTTCGCAATCTTTATTTATTACTTTCCTTCTTTGCATATTCTTGAATCTCTCTTGAATCTCTTACTGATATTATTTGATCCTGAAAATCTGAACAACTCAACTTAAACTTATTAGTATTTATATACATGTTTTGTGCACACTAAACTAAGAGTCAACAATCTTTCCCTTTTTGTGTGAACAAAATATGCCTTTGAATGTTGAAATAAAAATAAGCAATAAGGCATAAAAGTACTCCCCCCTCAATTCAATACTTCCTGTAACATAGATTTTCATATATAAAGAGCATTTAAGAGAGATAATACTCCCCCTTAATTCAATACTTCCTATTATATAGAGTTTCATAGAAGATATATATTTAAGAGGAAACATTTATTTTCAGTAACTTTTAGTAAAAAACATTCATAAAAAATTCTCCCCCTTTTTGAACACACCAAGAGGGGGCAAAAAATAGCATAAGGTAAATGTATAACATACTCTCCCTAAATCCATTGTAAAATAAAGTACCATACAGTAAGCAAAACAGGAGATTTAATTTGGGGAATAGAATATAATACAAACACATGGCAAAAAGCAAAACAAAAAAGAGTAAATTTCAAGAAACCAAACTCATAGTAGATGGCAAATATTAAAAATGAGCAACCAGGAAGATGCCGGTCGATCGCACGGTCAACCGCAAAAATCAATTTAGTTCATTAAACAAAGAACCAACCCGAGAGCGAACCGGTCGACCGTACACCTTGTAAAGAAAAATCTGATGATAAACGAAAGACAGAGAATATTGAAGTCCAATTTTTTTAAAACCTCGCAGAAAACAAAACGAAGACCGAGAGCGTGCCGGTCGACTGCCCAGTCGACTGTACACCTTCACAGTCGTACAGTCGACCGTCCAGTCGACCGAAAGACCAAGTTTAAGCAAAAATATCAATAATATTCAATTCTCCCTTTAAAATAAAACCGTTTTTCATCTAAAAGGCTTAGTAAAGATATCAGCAAGTTGGGAAAAAATGAGTTTAAATTTGCTTACCGGACAAAGAATTAAACTAAAATTGTTTTACCTTAAAAAAATATGATCTTCCCTTTTTTTTTCTTGATAGTGATGCAAAAGTGTTGTTTCCATCCATCCTGAGCTTTAAGAATCCACTATCAAGGTGCTACCGATCTTTAGGTGAAGTGCATTGATGTACCTACATTAGGATTAGTATGTATCTAAGTAGGTATTGTTCCTGCACTTGTATTCTTCTTTATCCAAACGAAGTTAGTATTCCTTTTTAAAGCACATATATAAGAAATATGTCATAATCTACAACAATAGTAACAAGTAATGCGATTATGCTTTGGATCATGCACATATGCATAATTGTGTGTGGGTTTGTAACTATTTTGGTGGCTATGCATATGTGTAGTATGACAAGATTGCTTAGATTTTTGATGTTGTATTGGCTCATTGTAACCAATCCCTTGATTATTGTTGCTACTGAATTCTGGTGTGGGGGTAATAGATGAGATTTGTAGGTTCGAGATGAACTCGCACAGGTCGACCCCTTCTTCTTCCTTGGTTATTTGTTGGCTCCTTGGTGCTCCCTTGCGACCTGCACAAACGTTCGAGACACCGGGATGGATCCCGACGACGAACCCTCCGACGATCAAATCAATACATAGAAATAGAGAGGGAAAGAGCTCAAGTGTGCAAAGTGTGATAACCTTTTACAGTGGAAGGTCTGGGGGGTTTTATAATCGCCATTGGGATCTCCTTCAGGATCAGAAAGGATCCCTACTTCCTGGTGAGGCAGGATAAGGGTGGTCATAACCACCTCCTCCAAATCAGGGGGAGCCAGGATTTCCTCCAATCCTGTTGAACAGGCCCCTAACGGGTTGAGACCCGTTCTGAACTGGTCCGGTCCGTGCATGGGTTAACGGGTCTAGGAGGAGGGACCCAGTACCTGATTCGGACCCGTCTGTAGCCGAGATTACCTATCTTGCCCCTGGGACATTGAGATTCGTGACCGTTTTGAATGGTTCCGATTTAACCCCATTTTTAGCCATATCAATTATCATGATAAGATCTTGAATTCTTTGTAATAAGGTAACTAGACCCTTCATATTTTTCAACAATTTTCTCGAGCTTAATTACTCTTTTACAAAGTCCTTTCCTAGTCATCTCATCGTCTTTAGTGTTCCAACGAAAAGTGTCTATGGCAGCATCAAGTATTCTATTTTGCTCAAGAGCTTCGTTACAACCTTCCACTACCTCATCAAAATTTCTTTTACATTCTTTTAAATCATCAGTGAGCTTAGAAAGATAAACAGATTTCTCATGAATTTCTCTTAAATTTTCATCATGTGTTGCCAAGGATTTTTGAATTTGTTGTTTTAAATATTCATTTTCCTCTAGCAATACATCATGATCTTTTCTAAAAGACTCGAATTTTTCCATGATTAAAGAATTTTTATATATTTTTCAGTTTTTTATTTTTAGCAATGCAAAAGTCATGAAATTTATTTGAAATTTATTTGTATTGTCTCAATTCACGACTCAATTTCTTAGCATAATCTTTTAGTCCATTACACATGTCTACTAACTCATCATAAGTGAGTTCTTCGATTACCTATTCTTGAGAGGGTGATTGCACCTCACCATTCCCAAGAGCCATGAAGCCAACATTGTTGTAATATTGCTTATCTTCACTTGAATCTGAGTCTAACCATATTGCCTTCAGAGCCTTCTTTTTCAATCTCGGATTAGAGTGGTAGTAGTTCCTATTCATGTCCTTGGTACCTGCCATATTTTTTATGTTTAAGGTACTTACGAAATTGCTTAATCAATAAGGCAATATCTTCGTCTGACTCCTCATAGTCTGAATCTGCTTTTGATGGTCGGGATTTCTCTGCTTTTAGGGCGATGGTCCTCTCTTCGGTTTTTGCTTCAATCCCGATGTTCTGTCTATATCTTTTAGTTTCTGTCATCTTCATCTCGTATGTCTTCAGCTTTCCTTGGAATGTATAGTAATCGAATCCCTTTTCCTCAGGGGTTTCATCATTGCAGCAGCTTTTACATCCCACTCAGGCATGAGACAGCTTATGAGTTTTTCGACCTTCCGGTCATCGTCCAACCCCTTACCTCAGCTCTCAAGCTCTCAAGCTCGCATGAAACGAGCAAGCATTTGATCTATGTTTTCTCTTGGCAACATACGAAAAACATCAAACTTATAAAAACATAAATTTACTTTAGCTTTTACCTCTGATGCAGTTCCCTCATGCCGTTTCAGCATGTTGTTCCAAATTTCATATGTTGTCTTACAATTTTGCTAGCATCGCATTAATTCCTCATTATTCAACCCTGCATAGAGAGCCGTTATAGCTTTGGAATTTGCAATTTTTAGTGCCAGCTCTGCTTTTGAAAAGGCCGACTTTCCATCGCAGACTGGAATATCTGTTTTTTTATGCACACATTTCATACTTTCTCTCCAAGCATCTCTAAGAAATGAGACATACGAACTTTCCAAACGTCATAGCATTTTCCATCAAAATTTGGTGAGCGTGTAAGACTTGTCCCATTGGAGACGAATGGCTTCGATGAGTACAAGTTTTCGGATGAGGGATTTCGGCCATTGGACCTTTTGCTTAAGCTATTAAGCTTTTGATAAGCAGCTCGCTCTGATACCACTGTAAATCACCCTAGGGGGTGTGAACAGGGTGATTGTGCGGAATTAAAAATTAAAGAAAAATTAAAATTGAATTTCAAAGTAAATGAGAAGAGATAAGAAAAGCAAACACAGCAAGCACAAGTGATGCAGCGATATAACATGGTTCAACCCTCAGGTCTACGTTCACACCACCTACTTGTAGTAATTCTCCGCCACAAGCGTTCCACTATACTCAAACCCTTGTACAGTGATTCTCGGATTCAGGCCGAGAGACCTATTACACCCACAGGACTTCTAACACAAGTCCCGTCAATCTCACCGAAGTGGAAGAAAAGAAAAACTCAAGATCTTTAATGATCCTGACTGAAGAAAATAAATAATTCTCACACACACTCAGATTGATTGTTGAATTGATTAGTTCAGAAGATTTTTCTCAAAGTAATAGGTGAAGAATATATAGTGGGTTCGTCCAAATATATAGGCTAGGAAGTGTATCTATCAAAAATAGATACGATACATTCCCAAAAAGTGAACTGCGCAAATTACGGTCGACCACAATTAAGGGACAGTCGACCGTTCATCTTTAAACGAAAAGTCGAAAGATGAATGGTCGACTATTTCATTATATAGCTATAATGTGCAGTCGACTGTGGTGCGGTCGACCGACATGAAGTGCGGTCGACCGCAATCATGTTGTTCATGACGAATCCACTTTATATTTTTACCATATACTAATCAATCATCAATCAATCAGTCAAATACAGATAAAATCTTACTAATATGGAATGACAACAACTGGTCTTGATAGCTTTCTTGGGCACTAATCAATCATGTGCTCTTTTTGAATATCTTATTCTTTTACTTGATTTTGCAATCTTTCTTTATTACTTTCCTTCTTTGCATATTCTTGAAACTCTTTTGAATCTCTTATTGATATTATTTGATCCTGAAAATCTGAACAACTCAACTTAAACTTATTAGTATTTATAGACACGTTTTGTGCATACCAAACTAATAGTCAACAGATTTATGGTGACTTGGCTATTTGATGAATTCAAAAAAAAAAAAAATCTGACATTTTTTAAAGATGTTTTATAATTGATATTAAGATTCAAGAGGATGATACCTTTTCTACGTGTAAAGTAATCTACAAGTTCATCGTATCGATATTCTAAATAAAGAAGCTGTAATGTGTGAACTCACATTGGTAGGCCCTTCTTGTGTAGTGTCTTGGTCCATGGTAAAAGACCTGCTATCAAAATTCATATTTGCAGTATTACTCTTTAGACAATTCCTGAACAGTTGTTACATGAACAGCCACTTGCAGGTGCGATACACTACAAGAACCATAATGTGATCAAGTTCTTGGAAAAGGCTGGTGCTAAACTGAAGGTATTCAATGAGAACTCGTGATTGAGTTTGAAGAGATGGCTGAACCTTCACTATTTATGTGGTTTTTCTTTTGTAAATTAATTATGTAGATTGCTCCAATGCATATCAAAAGTGCACGTGAAATCCCAGAATATGAGTTCGACTCTAGTGAACTTGATTTCAGCAAGAGTGTTCAAATAACCAAGGTACCTGTGGTAATTTCTGATGCTGAAGCAAGCAGTGACTATACTCAAATTACTAGGACATGTAGTCTTTTATTTTTTTGTTATAGAAAATAATATGTTTGAATTTTATGTATAATTTAAATTCTTGTAATTAATTACAAGTCCAACACATTTTGTTCTTTGATTATAATTTGAACTATTATGAAGAGTCTATCTTTGTGTAATTCAGCCTTTGTGCTATAAATTTCAAATGATCATTTCTAATGCTTATATTATCAACTTTCAACATGTATAGTCTCTCCTTCCCCCTTCCCTCTTTATTTTCTGGTATGACTTATTGTATTCTATTTTTTGGAAAATGCAAGAGTGCAATTGACGCACTGTATTTTGTGTTCCGTTCCGCAGCTCGATCGAGTGCAATTGATGCATTGTAGGGTTGATGAATTAAGTAAGAGCCATCTACTTTGTATCAAGGATATAGGTTTTTCGAGATATTAATTAGTTCATAGCCTTTAAAGGTCACAATCTTCGGATACTTCAATGTTTTTCCAAAATTAGTTGTCATTGTAAATTGCATTATGTGTGCTGTATACCTACAAATGCTTTTTATTCTGCACATGACTTTCTCTTTTCTTGTTAAGGCATTCGAAAATATTTGATACATGAATCTACATGAAGTGTCATGTTGAGTTGTACTAAAATCTGCATCTTCTTTGATAAACTATGTATTTCAGGGAACATTTCGTTTGGCAGCATGGCGTGGATCACAATTTGATGTGAAGACTCTTGGTGAAGATCTGATCATGGACGAGGATAAAGTGTGGGCTGGTCCTTTAGTGTGTACATAACTAGTAATCTGCACGTGCGATGCACGTTCTAATTAAATATTTTTTTTCATGGAGTAAATAATAAGGCGTAAATAATAAGACGTGCGATGCAGTCCAATTTCCCAGCTGGCTACTTGTTCGGCATCCCTCTCCTAGGGCAAGTTCTAGCTTGGCGATTGTTCGAGTCGTTTTGCTCCGTTTCTCGCTTGCAGGTGGATGGATGGTCCTCTGTTTTCTTCGTGCTTGTCTCCCCCGTGAGCGGGTTTTCGCGGCGTGGTCTTGCTCGGGATCCACTTTCTTCGTCGGTGTTGTTTAGTTTAGGTTTCTATTTTTCGTTGTCGTTGTGGTTAGCTTTGGTTTCTCCGGTCTAGTTTGTTGAGCCGCTGTTTCTTTCGATCCACTAGTGTTATGCCTTGTAAAATGTATTGTTGTATTCTTTTTGGTTTATTATATAATTTTGTCAGGCTGGCGCCGCAAGATGCTATCCGTTTCATAAAAAAAAAATGATTATAACTGAATATTTGTCGAAGGTACAACCTACCATGAATTACTGTTCTTTTTCCATGTTTTTGTCATTAAGGTTCTCTTCACAAGGACCTTTGATAATATGAAGAGGAGAGAGCATCCTCCTCCACTTTTGTACAACTGGAATTTTGCTGGATGATTCTTGGCATCTCAAAGTTGCAGATGTTGATGTTAGCAAATCACTGAAAGTAACGAAAGAGTCAGAGGATAAGCCACTGACTTGTTCAAACACCGCTTGTGAGTTGGCTTATACTTTTAACTTGGTAACTTATTACCAACATAAAGCTGCATTATATTATAACTTATACAGTGATGATAGTCTAAAGTAATAAGCCATTTCAGCTCGTGAAACTTAAAACATTTTTTTGCCTTTCTAACTGGTAGATATTTAGCTCCAGAGGTTTTTCGTAATGAAGAATATGATACAAACATGTCTTTGTTAGAATTATGTCTTGCATACTCATTGTTCCATTAGAAGAAGAGATGACGAAGAACAGAGGTCGAAGTGTCGAAAATAGACGAAGTTAGAAATAAAGCCGCAACAACAACATGTACAGTCAACTGTACACCCCTCGGGTCCAAGTACGTTGAGTTGCGGTCGAACGGACTTGGGACTAGATCTTGGGGATCGTTTTAGCCCGTTCTTCAACTCCAAGTCAGATTGTATGGCTCCTATTCAATATTTTCTTTTACAATATATATTGGACAACTGAGATATCAAAACTAACCTAGGGTTCTCTCTTTTTTTCTTCTATTTATTGTAATGGCCTCTAATATGAGAGGTGAAGTACTTTATTGATATTATTCTCCATTGCTAGTGAGGCTTGAGAGAGAGTTTTTGGTGAGTGAGTTTAATTTCTTGTATTGAGTTAATTTGTAACTCCTTGTAATCTTCTCTAGTTGAATATTATATCTCCCTATATTTTCCTCCGGATTAAGCGAAAGCTAACTGGGATAAATCCTCGTGTGTTTTGTGTTGGACTGGTGGATCTATTTGTTTGGTTGTTCGACTGATTCGTCTCATCTATCTCGTCATTATCATTGCTCGAATTAGTTCCGTTGCACCAAAGGTGTTCGACGAAATTTCCCAACGAGAGTTGTGGTGAGATTCATCTCCCTATCACAACAACCAAACAAAGTGGTATCAAGCTTCAAGTTGCCGACTTCCTTCCTTTGTGAAGATGACAGGTCACAGTCTTTTTAAGATCAAACAGTTCGATGAAAAGATCAACGTCAATCTTTGGAAGGTAGACATGTGATACAGGTAAAAATAGAACTAAATTCGGACTGTTTAAATCAGGCACGAATCTTAAAACTCTCAGGGGTAAAGCGGTAATTTTAACTATAAACGGGTCCATGACTAGAAATTGGGACTCTTTCAAGCCCAATATTTCAAAAATGGATTTGTCTTACTGGGTTGTCATAACAGTCTCATGCAAATGAGTCCAGATCATTTAAAGAGTAATTTGAATTCATGATTATCCCTATGAGACGATTTAAACCAAATCTCTTATCATGAAGGAATTTAAACTCTGTTTCTTATCCAAAAACACCGGAAAGTAGAGATAAATGGTTATCTCGAAACTAACCCCCAAGGCGATTATAAATACTCCCTACCTCCACCAGAAATAGGTAGTCAATATATTTCTCTAAAAAGGTACTTTCATAATCTTTCAGATTACTGACTTGAGTGTCGGAGGGTTCGTCGCCAGGATCCGTGCCGGTGTTTCGAACTTTTTTCAGGTCAACAACAGCATTGAGAACGGTCAACACCGGCAAGTAGTCAAAAGATTTGTTTTTATTAGTTTCAAAAGAATTCACAAATTATCTTTTTGCTTCCAAACCAAAATTAGCAGCAACAGATTGGCATCATCTGTAGAAAATCAGAAAGAGCAATCTGACCGTATTCACCGGTGAAAGCAATTTCCAGCCATGCCTCCAAAGAGAAAAGGGAATGCAGCGGCATCAAACCGAAGAGCCACCCCTCTTTCTCCTCATCCTCCACTTTAGGATGTTCCCCCTCAACAAGATCGACAAGTTCAACAGCCTCAACCTGAACAGCCGCCTCCCCAACAGTCTCGCTCCATGTCCAGAGGGGCTACGTTGGGGGGCTCCCAACGAAGCCGTCAAAAACAGCCCCCTCTCCATGGCTATGTCTCGATCCACAATCCTTCCACCGACTCGGCAGCCTCGCATAGTCCTCATGATTCAAGAGACCTCCATCATGTCATCATCAATCGTCAATAAGGAGTCGACCTCTGAACCCGCTTGAATGAGAGGTGAGCCCGCGATGAGGTCCCTTATCCAGAGCACCAGAGAAGCCACAGGAGTCGTTCTCCCCAAAGGCCGAGACCGAGAAGGTCTCCCTCCCCCAGGACTTGAAGGGGGTCTCCTCCTCGTTACCAGTAAAGAAGTCACACCGCTGCGAGCCGATCAGCACCCAGAATTCCTTAACATGGAGGGGCACCGGTCCCTCAGGAGGAATTCCAAAACTTCAAAGATGACATCATGAGAAACCCTTAACATTGCTCCAGGTCACGACGGACAAGCACCTAGCCCTCACTATGCCACCCCTCATGAAGGAGTCCCGAGGGTCGATTAGATTTGTCCAAAGCGACAACTCGATCCATCGCTGCCTTAGAGAGATGGAGAGACGCCTTAGCAAAATCAACCTCGAAGAAGAACAACAGACCAAGAATTTCTGCCCAAGCAGACCCCCCCTTCTCCAGGACCATCATGGAAGACCTTGTCCATGAAATCTTCAAGTTGCCTTATTTTGAAACCTACAACGGGGAGTCTGACCCAGCTTATCAAACTGAGAGTTTTAAAACCCTCATGATTATCCATCAAGCCTCGGATGCGCTCCTCTGCAAGGCCTTCCCAACAACGTTGAGGGGACCAGCGAGAGAATGGTACTCTCGTTTATCCCCAGCCTCCATCTTCTCATTTGACCAGTTTGAGGAGCTTTTTCTCACCCACTTTGTTAGCAGGCTGCCGAGTCGAGAAAACAAGTGCATATTTACTAGCCCTCAATCAAGGAAAATGTGAATGCCTAAGAGAGTATGTTTAGCGCTTTACCACTGAAGCCTAGTTTATTGCCTCTCTCGACCAGTCCGTAGCCTCTGCAACATTCAGACACAACATCAATAATGCCGACCTTAAGGTGTTCCTTTCCAAGAAGCCTCCTCAGGACTTCTCGGAACTCCTACTTAGGAGTGAGAAGTACATTCAAGCGGAAGAGGATCTCAAGCCCCTCCCCCCCCCCCCAGTCGAGAAGAGCCCTCTCCTGAAAATAAACGGGAGAATACAAATGAAGAAGAGTCCCAAAAATTTTAGAAAGATGACAATGGCCATCGCTGCCCAGCTCCTCATTTTAACAAGTTCACCTCCCTCAATGCCAGTATATCAGCATTTCTCTTAGAGGTGGATAAGGAAGGGCTACTCATCACTCCCCCTAGAATGAATACCTCAGTAAAGAGGAGAAATAGAGATAAGTGGTGCCGCTTCCATAAGGATCATGGCCATGAAACGGATGATTGTCGGGCTCTCAATGAGGAGATCGAAGAGCTTATCCAATGAGGTCATCTAGCCAGATTCGTTAGAAAGGACAGTCGATCTTCCTCCATCCCGAGCTAACAAGCGGATAGAGAAGCCCTCTGAGTCCCAAGACTCAGAGCCAGGAGTAGTTTTCCATTCCATTCACGGAGGGCGTATGAGGGGAGAATAAAACTCCTCCCGAAAGGCCTTCATCCGAATGGTTAATTTGGTACAGAACCTCCCTCAACCCAAGAGGTTCGGAGTCCCAGTGACATTCTTAGACAGAGACCTAGAAGGTGTCCGAACTCCCCAATGTGACATGCTCGTAATTAGTGTCCACATGGCCAACCATGAGGTGCGCCAGGTCCTGGTCGACAATGGCAGTTCTGTCAATATCCTCTTCCTAGAAGCCTTTCAAGGCCTCAAGCTTCTCGAGATTGTCTCAAAGCTGTCGGATACACACTCCACGGGTTCTCTAGGGTCCCAGTTTCAATCGAAGGAATAGTCACTCTTGATGTGACTGTAGGATAAAACCACGAAAACCTAGATAAAGGCAATGGACTTCATGGTCGTCAATGTGAAGGCCGCTTACAATGTCATTCTCGGCCGACCAGGTCTAGCAGTACTTCATGTTGTACCATCATCCTTTCACATGAAAATGAAGTTCCCGACCTCTACAGGAGGAGAAGTCAAAGGAAGTCAAGAGACCACTCAGATTTTACACCACTACAATGGGGGGACTCGATCCTCCCACTTCAAGCATTAGAACTCCCTCAATGGAACAGTCAAGTCCTTCCCAGACTAGTTGATGAAGGCAAGGAGATCTCCATCTTCGGGGAAGGTGGACTTGGGATACTGAGCATCAAATGAAGTACCACAAGGGTGCCTAACACCCTCTCGTAGAAGTATGTTTTCAGTTTTCAGTAAGGCTGCCACTCGCGATATGGCCAAATCATGTAATAAAGGCTCGCACCAATGAAGCAGCCACTTAGTTTGTTTCAATAAAACTTAGCATTTTTCTTTTAAAAATCATTGCATTGGCCTCATGTCTATCTCCCTGAATCACACATACGACTCGTTAAACAGTATGTTCGGAGTCCAGCTTGTTCCCCAGGGTTGCTCCCACAACTTGCTAGGCTCAAAAGACGAGTTTGGAGTCCAACACTTGGTTCGACGCCGCTTTAGCCACTTGCAAACAAGAAACTACGGAGTAGCTCACCATTCAGAATCGCTCCTACAACTCGTTGAAACCCCCAATGTCACGTCCCGCTTTCCAAAATATGGAATACGAGTACGTAACGTAGGCCTAGCGAATGATGTAAATATCATCCATAAGCTGTACCAGACTAACTCAACAATATGAAATAATATTCACAACCACGCAAGAAGATATAATCACATAAACAAGATCAACTACGATGATAAATGAAATAGTCCAAATAATAATATCCAACATCTGGGATAAAAACAAACTCCGGGTCATAAAGCCCAAAAACGAAGTATAATATCAAGACAATGTTCAAAGAAATAAATCTAGCAATAAATTAATTCAAGCAATCTAATCTTGGACACCATCTTCTAGAATCGTTGCTCACCAATGCCTTCTGGTATTGTTCCTCCAGTACTTGTAAACTCTTGATCTAAAAAAAAAAGAAAATAATGTCCTCAGAGCAAGTCATGGACAGCAAGTAGAGAAAATAGGGAATAATAGAAACATGGTATATCAAAAAGAAGGGACGGGATCAAAGTCAATAACAAAGACAAAGATTGGCAATAATGTCAAGGGTCTATGTTTAATCATGCATTTAATTAATAGTTTCAATTCAAGTCCAATATTGGTGATAGCATACGAGATCAAGCACATATTATTAATCATTTTATTAATTTATCTAGTGCACGTACTACTGTATCCCATTCCACAGGTTTGGCGCAAGCACACAGTGGACGCTTTAGACTGATGGCGAATTCATGGTTCGTGTACTCGGCCCAGTAATCAATGTTTACTGTTCAATGACAATAATTATCAAGCAGTATTTTATGGCCATCAATCAGTACAAGTCAAGCAGTATGGCCCGACCGAGTACAGTTTTCGATTGTTCACTACCAAGTCATCCCATAATACACTGGCTTGTTAACATTTTATTTCATCCTATGTGAGCATGCAAGAAGGTGTCAATGTTGTATCATACTAGGTGTGACTAATTCTACTCGTTACAGACAACACAAGAGGAAAACAAATTAAATTAACACAAATTACAGAATCTTGTTAGCATGACGTTGCTGTACAAAAACACAGATTACTACTACTACATAAAGGCAAATCGGGATCCGTAAGAAATTCTAGAACCTAGACTCTCTGCCGGTTCCAACAAATATATATACGACATATAAAAGTTACTGAAACTAGGTTGAAAACCCTATTCTTTTCAGATTTTATGTTCAGGCAGCAAATTATAAATTGTGTTCACCTATATGTTTTAGGTCAGAAAACTCATCAATTAAATCTACAAAAATTCAGGATGGTTCCTACACATGTCTAGTCTCAGTAAAATTTATAAAATATTTTTATTTTACTGTTATCATGTTCAATTTAATTATGAAATAGAAAGATATGCATGAATTTGTAAATCTGGAAATTCAGACACAGTTGTACTAAAATACTGATATCTAACAGATTATAACTCGGAATTAGATCTGTTAAAAGTTCTGGAAAATAGATTCATGGGGCTATAATTCATGTTCAGAAAGTTATTTCAAATTACAACAGAAACATGGTCGAAAATCTGATACAAAAAGGAACAAACAGCAGGCCAGAATATAATTCGATATGAATAGGCGACAACTTAATCATACAACCATATAGTTCATGCTAATTAATAATTAAGGTGATGCTAGATGTTTAACATGCATAATTCCAGTTTTTAAGATGCAATTTCACAGGCATGGTAATCAATTCATTAATTCAATTCAATCTAACATATTAAAATCATCAAATAATTCTATAATGCATGGATCTAGTTATTTTTCATGTAAACGTGCATATGCAATATACAAGAGGGACTAGATTTTAGATCAAAGATGTGGGCACAATGTTAAGCATATATTGGGTTAGCTCGTGTAAACCCTCAATATACTTAACGGAATTCAAATAGCAGTACGATAAAAAGAATTTGGATCAACTTGCAGAGGTCAAAGAATCTTGAACAAAATAATAAACTAGTTCAAGAAGAGACTTGATTTTTATATATTAATTTTGAATATTTAGAAAAATGGGATAAGAATCCTGGACGACGAACCACGAAAACGAAAACACGTGCGGGCCACGTACAAAGCAGCAAAAAGTGAATCCCTTTTCGCAAAACAGCACACACGGGATCCGATCCCTCCTTCACGAACAACAAACACCCAAGAAATCCCCCTTCTTCCTTCACAATAGCGACAGAGAGAGGGAGAACGTAGCGGGGGACCAACGGCACACGGTGGACTGGCGATGCTCGCGGTCGAGAAATGACAGCAGCAACGAGAGCGAAGGGCAGCGAGGGTGCTCGGGGTGACTGGCTGTGGCACTGCGGTCGAGGAGCGACGCAGCGATGGGCTCGGCGGCTTGAGCGAAGCTACTCTATTTTGCGCCAAAACAGAGGAGACGGAAATGGCGGGGGGGGGTTCGATCTCTGGACGACGACGATGAAGGTGAGGGTTCTTCGGTGGTTGCGGGGGACAGTGGAGAGCATAAAGGCGGTGGTCAACGAGGTTGGGGGGTGTGAGGTCGAAGAGTGCAGGTGGTGGGTTCAAGGTGAAGGTGATGGGTTCGGAGGAGTTCATGAAGGAGATAGGGATAGGGCGACGGAGTCGATGATGGTGGTGAGAGCGGAGCAAGGGCGACGGCGGGATGAGGCTAGGGATGACGACGAGGGTGAATGGTTGGAGCGACGGGGAGAGATGACGAACGTGAGGAGGCTTCGGGATGGGTTTGAAAAACGAAGTCGAGGAAGAGGATGGGTGTGCGGCGGGATGTAGAGGAGAGAGAGATAGGGATTAAAATATTAGGGTTTATAGGGGTATTTATAGGGTAATTAAGAAGTTGGGGTTTTGGGTTGCGGGTTAATGGGTTTCGGATACAGGTTTAGGCTCTAAAAAGAAGGAAATAAATAAAAGTCAATGAGATGAATATATAGCGGATCTCAAACTCAAAACAGGAAGAGAAAATTTTGCAATGAGCCAAAAATAGCAGGATTCAAGCCAAAAGAGCACGGAATAATCAAAAGATAATAAATGAACCTAAGAAAAGCAAAAATTTATTATTAAAAAGAATTCAGATACAATAATCAAGAAAATAAAATAAAATACAATAAAATCTAAAATAGAAAAATAGGGGTTACAAATCCTACCCACCTTACAATAAGAATTTCATCCTCGAAATTCAAACAAGTGATACATAGGGTGAACCTCAAAACAAAACAAAACAAAGCAAAACAACTACTCAAACAAATGAGGAAGTTTCTTTCGAATTTCCTCCTCCAACTCCCAAGTCGACTCACCTGGCGAGTGAGGATTCCAAGAAACTCGAACCAACCTAATGACTTTATTCTCCAACACCTTCTCTCGACGATCTAAGATAGAGACTGGTTGAATTTCACAAGATAAATCTGGCCTCACAGACAAGTTTGAGTGGTCAATCACATGACTGTCATCCCTGATGTATTTCCTGAGGCTGAGAAACATGGAATACATCATGGATACCCGCTAAAGCCGGTGGCAATGCGAGCTTGTAGGCCACCTTGCCCACACGTTCCACA
Organism: Hemerocallis citrina; assembly: GCA_017893485.1. Taxonomy (NCBI): domain Eukaryota; kingdom Viridiplantae; phylum Streptophyta; class Magnoliopsida; order Asparagales; family Asphodelaceae; genus Hemerocallis; species Hemerocallis citrina. The sequence goes on along the minus strand of CM030364.1, from coordinate 226,862,509 downwards.
GTATCAAATGGACTGATGAACCTGGGACTGAACTTGCCCCCACCTCCAAATCGGATAACACCTTTCCAAGGCGATACCAAGAGGAACACATGGTCACCTGCCACAAACTCTAGAAGTCTACGGCGACAGTCAGCCCACCTCTTCTGCCTATCATGAGCAGCCTACAAGTGCTTCCAGATATGAGCCACGGTATCAACTGTCTTCGTGATCAACTCAGGACCCCAAAGCTTCCTTTCATCGATATCATCCCTACAGACCGGCGGTCTACACTTGCGCCCATACAAAGCCTCAACTAGAGCAGCCTTGAGACTCGCCTGGTAACTGTTATTATAAGAGAACTTGGCTAAGTGAAGATGATCTTCCCACGAACCTCCAAACTGAAGAACACAGGATCTCAACATGTCTTCTAGGGTCTGGATCATCCTTTATGTATGCCCATCCATCCGAGGATGGAATGCTATACTGTAGCTTAACTTAGTACCCAAGCTCTTCTGCAGACTCTCCCAGAACTGAGACCTGAATCTCGTATCTCTATTCGATACGATGCCAAAAGGAACTCCATGAAGACGAATAACCTCCTAAACATACTTCTCGGCCAAACTCTTAGTGGACTAACCTACTTGGCAAAGCTGTCACAAAATCCATCGTGCTATACTCCCACTTCCACTCTGGGATTGAAAAAGGTTGCAAAAGTATCGCGGTCCTCTGATGCTCTGCCTTCACTTGCTGACAAATAGGCACTGAGAGACATATCTAGCCACATCCCTCTTCATACCATGCCACCAAAAATGTTGTTTCAAGTCCCTGTACATCTTAGTACCACCTAGATGAATAGAATACGGAGACCGATGAGCTTCCTCCAGTAGCTTCTTCCTGACTTTTCCTCTAGGTACACACATCCTAGAGCCAAAATGAAGCGACCCATCACCATGAATGACCAAATCGGATCTCAAACCGGCTTCCACTTCACTTTGAAAATGCTACAATTACTGGTCACCCGCTTGGGCTTCCTTAATCTGCTATACCAAGGAAGACTGCAACTATAACATCATGAACTACGGAGCTGATCTAGGAAGTAGCACATCCAACTCCAGCCTCCTCATATTCTTATGCTTAGTGAGGAACATAGAGGCAGGCCTCCTACTCAAAGCATCAAACACCAAGTTCACTCAGCCCGGGTGATACTGCAAATTAATGTCAAAGTCTACCATCAATTCTAGCCATCTTCTTTTCCTCATGTTCAATTCCTTCTGCGTGAACACATAATTGAGGCTTTTGTGATCTGTGAATATCTCCACTCTATCCCTAAGCAGATAATGCATCCACAACTTCAAGGAAAAAACCACGGCCGCGAGCTCCATATCTTGCATGGGATAATTCTTCTCATGAGGTCTTAACTGCCTCGATGCATAAGTGACAACCCTGCCTCGCTGCATCAGCACTGCTCTCAGACCTCTACTCGATGCATCACAATGGATCACAAAACCACCCGAACTATAGGGTATAGTCAGCACAGGTGCTGACTTCAACCGACACTTCAACTCGGCAAAAGCTCCATAACAAGATTCATTCCAATCAAACATCTGTTCCTTCTTCATCAAGCTGGTCAGAGGCCTAGCAATCTTCGAGAAATCCTGAACGAACTTCCGATTATACCCAGCCAAACCAAGAAAACTTCGCACCTCAGGAACAGACTTCGAAATCACCCAATCCTTGACTGCAGAATTCTTTGACGGATCCACAGAAACACTAGCACCAGAAATAATGTGGCCCAGAAGAAGCAGCCCGATCCAGCCAGAACCCACACTTATTGAGTTTCCTATACAGCTGGTTCTCCCTCAAAGTCTGCAGAACAACATTCAAATGCTCAGCATGATCTTCCCTATTTCGAAAATATGCCAATATGTCGTCAATGAAGACCATGAAAAACTGATCCAAGAATGGCGAGAACACCCTGTTTATCAGACTCATGAATACAGTCGGTCCATTAGTAACTCCGAAAGGCATCACCAAACTCATAATGCTCATACCTCGTTCGGAAAGCCATTTTCGGAACATCTTCTGACTTTACTTCAACTTGATGATACCCAGAACGAAGATCCAACTTCGAGAACACTGAAGCACCTCCCAATTGGTCGAACAAATCGTCAATCCTCAGCAATGGGTACCGATTCTTCACAGTCACATTGCTCAACTCTCTGTAGTCAATGCAAAGCCTGCGGCTACCATCCTTTTTGTTGACGAAAAGAACTGGGGCTCCCCAAGGTGAAACATTAGGCCTGATAAAACCCTTATCAAGTAGCTCCTGATCTTGCACCTTCAGTTCTTCCAATTCAACCAGTGCCATATGATACAGACTCTTGGAAATAGGAAACGTACCTGGCTGAACATCAACGCTGAACTCCACATCTCGGTCAAGCGGCAAACCGGGTAAATCCTCAGGAAAGAAATCAAGGAAATCATGCACAACTAAGGGTGCAACAACCCCATCAAAGCCCAATGACGTAAGTGAAACAGCCTTAGGGTCCATCGAGTTCTTGACACACCTTGACGATGTCTCACCCGCATGGAACACAAACTCTGGTTGATCAGGAAGCCTGAAAGTCACCTTCTTCTCTCGCCAATCAATCATGGCACAAGAAACACCCAACCAGTCCATGCCCAGAATGACATCGAAACCAGAATTGGGAGTCACAATCAAATCAGCCAAGAAATCCATACCACTAATCAGCAACGGGCTTTTCTTGCATACCCTAGAACAGATAATGACACCTCTACCTGTGGTGATGTCCTAAGCTGTGGGCATAGCATCGCTTGCCAAACTATGCTGGTCAACAAAATGGGAGGAAATGAAAGAGTGGGTAGCACTAGAGTCAAACAAAACATGAGCTGGAAGGGAGAACACTAGAATAACACTTACAAGATGATCAAATAAAAGATAAGATGCTAGCAGGAAATATGCACGAATAATTGTCCAAAAGAAAAAGGAATAACATCCACGAATAAAAGAATGGATGATTCCATAATCAAAAGAATATAGGTACAAAAGGGATAAAATTATACCCAGAAAGGAATCATTGAATGGAAGGGATCAAAAAAGGGTCAAAAGATACCCAGATTATGTTGGTTATTATATATATTCATGTGATCATCGTGGTGTGCACATTACTGAGTTAACTTGGCTAGAGCCAAACTTGACTAATATATCAATCAAAGCCAAACCTTCATAAAGATAGCCATATTTGACTGATATATTATCCAACCTTGGGCTTTAGTACCACTAAAAACCTGTTACCTCCTACTTCCTAAAATACGAAATACAAGTACGTAATGTAGACCCAGCGAATGATGTAAACACCATCCATAAGTTGTACCAGACTAACTCAACAATATGAAATAACAATCACAACCACGCAAGAAGATTTAATCACATAAACAAGATCAACTTCAATGATAAATGAAAGTCCAAATAATAATATCCAACATTTGGGATAAAAACAAACTTCGGGTCATAAAACCCAAAAACAAAGTATAATATCAAGACAATTATCAAAGAAATAAATCTAGTAATAAATTAATTCAAGCAATCTAATCTTGGACTCCATCTTCTAGAATCGTTGCTCACCAATTCCTTCTGGTATTGTTCCTCCAGTACCTGTAAACTCTTGATCTAAAAAAAAGAAAATAATGTTCTTAGAGTAAGCCATGGACAGCAAGTAGAGAAAATAGGGAATAATAGGAACATGGTATATCAAAAAAATGGACGAGATCAAAGTCAATAACAAAGACAAAGATTGGTAATAATGTCACGAGTCTATGTTTAATCATGCATCTAATTAATAGTTTCAATTCAAGTCCAATATTGGTGACAGTCTACGGGATCAAGCATGAAATTTCAAATGCAGGTTAATAATCATTTTATTAAACTATTTAGTGCACGTACTACTACGTCACATTCCATAGGTACGCTTTAGACTGATGGTGAATTCACGATTCGCGTACTAGGCCCAGTAATCAGGGTTTAATGTTCAATGAAAATAATTATCAAGCAGTATTTTTGGCAATCAGTTAGTATAAGTCAAGCAGTAGGGCCCGACCGAGTACAGTTTCCGATTGTTCACTACCAAGTCATCCCATAATAACCCAGCTTGTTAACATTTTATTTCATCCTATGTGAGCATGCAAGAAGGTGTCAATATTGTATCATACAAGGTGTGACTAATCTACTCGTTACAGACAACACAAGAGGAAAACATATCAAATTAACACGAATCACACAATCTAGACAACATGAAAGGCAAATATGGATCCATCAGAAATTCTAGAAACTAGACTCTGTGTCGGTTCCAGAAAATATATATACGACATATAAAAGTTAATGAAACTAGGTTGAAAACACTATTCTTTTCAGATTTTATGTTCAGGCAGCAAGTTATAAATTGTGTTCACCTACATGTTTTAGGTCAGAAAACTCATCAATTAATCTACAAAAATTCAGGGTGGTTCTTACATATTTCTAGTCTCAGCCAAATTTATTTCATAATTTTATTTTACTGTTATCATGTTCAATTTAATTAAGATACAGAAAGATAAGCATTAATTTGTAAATCTGGAAATTCAGACACAGTTGTACTAAAATACTGATATCTAACAGATTATAACTCGGAATTAGATCTGTTAAAAGTTCTGGAAAATAGATTCATGGGGCTATAATTCATGTTCAGAAAGTTATTTCAAATTACAACAGAAACATGGTCGAAAATCTGATACAAAAAGGAACAAACAGCAGGTCAGAATATAATTCGATATGAATAGGCAACAACTTAATCATACAACCATATAGTTCATGCTAATTAATAATCAAGGTGATGCTAGATGTTTAACATGCATAATTCCAATTTTTAAGATGCAATTTCACAGGCATGGTAATCAATTCATTAATTCAATTCAATCTAACATATTAAAATCATCAAATAATTCTGTAATGCATGGATCTAGTTATTTTTCATGTAAACGTGCATATGCAATATACAAGAGGGACTAGGTTTTAGATCAAAGATGTGGGCACAATGTCAAGCATATATTGGGTTAGCTCGTGTAAACCCTCAATATACTTAACGGAATTCAAATAGCAGTACGATAAAAAGAATTTGGATCTACTTGCAGAGATCAAAGAATCTTGAACAAAACAATAAACTAGTTAAAGAAGAGACTTGCCTTTTAGATGTTAATTTTGAATATTTAGAATAACGGGATAAGAATCCCGAGCAACGAATCACGAACATGAAAACACGTTCGAGCCACGTACAAAGCAGCAAAACAGCGAATCCCTCTTTGCAAAATAGCACACACGGGATCCGATCCCTCCTTCACGAATAGCAAACACCCAAGAAATCCCCTCTCTTCCTTCACAACAGCAAAAGAGAGAGAGAGAACATAGCGGGGGACCAACGGCGCAGACGGAATGGCGACGCTCGCGGTCGAGAAGTGATAGCAATGATGAAAGCAAAGGGCAGCGAGGGTGCTCAGGGTGACTGGCGGCAGCACTGCGGTCGAGGAGTGACGCAGTGATCGGCTCGGCAGCTCGAGTGAAGCTACTCTGTTTCGCACTGAAACAGAGGAGACGGAAATGGAGAGGGGGTTCGAGCTCTGGACGATGTCGACATGGGTGAGGGATCTTCGGTGGTTGCGGGGGACAGCGAAGAGGGTGAAGGCGGTGGTCAACGAGGTCGGGGGGTGCGAGGTCGAAGAGTGCAGGCGGTGGGTTCGAGGTGAAGGTGATGGGTTTGGAGGAGTTCGGGAAGGCGATGGGGATAGGGCGACGGAGTTGATGATGGTGGTGAGAGCAGAGCAAGGGCGACGGCGGGATGAGGCTAGGGATGACGACGAGGGTGAATGGTCGGAGCGACGGGGAGAGATGACGAAGGTGAGGAGGCTTCAGGATGGATTTGAAAACGAAGTCGAGGAAGAGGATGGGTGAGTAGCGGGATGTAGAGGATAGAGAGATAGGGATTAAAATATTAAGGTTTATATGGGTATTTATAGGGTAATTAAGAAGTTGGGGTTTTGGGTTGCGGGTTAATGGGTTTAGGGTACAGGTTTAGGCTCCAAAAAGAGAGAAATAAATATAAATCAACGAGATGAACATATAACGGATCATATCAAACTCAAAACAGGAAGAGAAAAATTTGCAATGAACCAAAAATAGCAGGATTCAAGCTAAAAGAGCATGGATGATCAAAAGAGAATAAAAGAACCCAAGAAAAGCAAAAAATTATTATTAAAAAGAATTCAGATACAATAATCAAGAAAATAAAATAAAATACTATAAAATCCAAAATAGAAAAATATGGTTTACACCCAAACAACAAGTTTGGAGTTCAACCGCTTTAGCCACTTGCAAACAAGCAAGTGCGGAGCAGCTCACCATTCGGAATTGCTCCTACAACTCATTGAAACTTTTAAACAACAAGTTTGGACTCCAATACTTGGTTCGACGCCGCTTTAGCCACTTGCAAACAAGTAAGTGCAGAGTAGCTCACCATTTGGAATTGCTCCTACAACTCGTTGAATTAAACAATAAGTTTGGAGTCCAACACTTGGTTCGACGCAGCTTTAGCCACTTGCAAACAAGAAAGTACGGAACATCTCACCATTCGGAATTACTCCTACAACTTGTTTATAACTTTGAAACAACTAGTTCGAAGTTTACAATCATGGTTCGAAAATTGCCCTCACAGCTTGTGCGGTTTCGAGGTTCGAAACGATCATTCATACTACTCCCACTACTGGTTAAATTTTGCGACAAGCAAATTCGAAGACCAACTCCTTTCTAGGGCTATCTCTAAAATTTTACTTGAACATACTGAATCTAGAGCTCAACTCACTCATAGAGTTGCTCCTCAAACTCGCCTCTCGAACGGCTCTCTCCTAGAGCCTGGTGATGCTCTTAATCCCGCTCGCCTCCCGAGCGATCTTCTTCCAAATGAGTTCGGAGCTCAACTCACCCCTAGAGTTGCTCCTCAAACTCTCCTCCCGAGCGGTCTTCTTCTAAATGAGTTCGAAGCTCAACTCACCCCTATAGTTGCTCCTCAAACTTGCCTCTCGAACGACTATCTCTTAGAGCTTGGTGATGCTCTTCGCTCCGCGCACCTCCTGAGCGGACTTTTTCTAAAAGAGTTTGGAGCCTAACTCGTCTAGATATGCTCCTTAAACTCACCTCCAAGAACGGATCTCCCCAAGAGTCATACAAAGCTCTTCTCAAACTTCATGGAGGCAAAAATATTATTGGCCTATTTTGACCATGAAGAATGATATTCTTCATTTGATTTCTGAAGAGAAATTGTATATCTTCGAGCCAACTTCAAAACGAGGAGTCAAACGCCCCAATCGAACCTATGTAGCACTGGTGAAGCGGGTTACAACATAGCTGCGCCGAGCCAACAAAAAGTTGACTGAGTCAATGGTTAATGGTCAAAGTGCCATGTGTCGGAACGACGAAGCATTGTGGTAGTTCGGAGTCGCATGCTAAGCAAACGTGCCCCCGATCGTAAAAATGCCAAACTGTTAACTGGTCGCGCAGCCGAACTACTTCCAATGTTCAGTGTCATGCACCGAACAAACACGCCCCCGATCAAAAACGGAGCAAAACTCCTATTAGGTTTCGATGGTAGTGACCATAAATCGTGTTTAGGAGTTATACCTTGAAGATGGATCTGCTGTCTCCAATGAATGTCGATCACAATACTGCAATATTGTTGTGCCTATACGATATCCACACGAACGGATCAAATCATGCTTTCCTTCGTGCCATGGTGCTAGCTACGGAAGGGGGTGTTCCTCTCGATCTCTGTCTCACACACAATTTCTGTGACGGCTAGGGTTTTCTCATGTAACACTTTTTCACAGATACGTATCATATATATAGCTGCAGAAAATCAACCTTAAGAGAGTAATGAGACTATTGGACTAACAATCTGAGCTGGTTCAGATTCGTGTGTGGACCTTTGAACTTTAGTCAGCCCATTTAATCTAATTAAATATCCAACCAATGTCAGGAGTCCAAGTCTAACTTGGATCCCCAGTTAAATTCATCTTATGAAATTAAATTCCAATTTCAATCCTTTCTAAGTGTGTGATCTTGTAGGTTCTCGTTACGTTGATAGTAATGCTAAAATCATATTCTAGTATTACTATAATGCCCCTGCCCCCAGCTCAGACAATTTATACAATTTATAAGACAAATTAGATACTATGTAGTACAACTGCCCACCACAGGCTGCCTCTCAAAAGGTGGTTAACCGAATTGGTGACTCTTGATCATAGGCAATTATATTTTAATATTATTTAATTATGTGCTCTTACCGATATAGGACAATTCCCATCCACTTTCTCCTTCCATTACCGTGAGTACTTTACCTCAGGTGGGCCCCATGAAGCCACGTCAACCCAATTGATGTCACACGCACAACAACATGCTGTTGTTCATGTTTCACGTGGCCCCCACCCTCCATATATAACTCCTATTTACCATAAGCCATTCAACCACTATGTTTATATCAAACAGCAGCATTTTACTTTTCAACATATTTATATATATATTTATTTATACTCTTATGAAAACTACAGGGTGTTACAATTACAAACAGTGTGCAGTATCTAGCATTACATCACTGCTACTCAAGTAATGGGAATGTCAGTGATTACACATAACCTATTTGTGACCAATGTTATCATGAAGTCTAGTTCCTTTATCCAGATATCTTAATTGACCATAAGGCATAGAGCGTGTCACCCTTGTATAGTTCAATATTTGGTTTCTTGATATCCGAGTAGACTTACTAAAACAAATGAGCTCAATATCCCATATTGACTCATTTGAGCATGATCATGCATTTTGTAGTCTCACTCAATTAAGGGGCCCATAGATATCAATCCTGTTATGTAAGAGGGACAAATTCTATCTAAGTCACTCACATACCTCTGCATGATTTGTAGTATATCCAATAGTCGACTTTATAATGACCTTATTACAGGCAACGTTTGACGACATTAAAACATATAATTTCTTATATAGGGAACCGTAGTGACTTCAAATAAAAGGACTACATACACCATGCTCACTAAGAGAACCGATTTTGATACTCACGTAATGATCCATGCAGCGTTCTCATGGTGGGTCAGTCCAGTACATTATTACTCTAATATGTGCCCATCTGAAGACTTGATATTTTATATCCATGACCCGTGAGATATGGTCATCAGTATAAGCACATACGAGTCTCTATGTATTATTGTTGTCCTAATTTACAATATTACTTGACTAGAGACATTTAAAAATAGTGTTCTAATTGCAACCAATAAAATCTCACAATCAAGTCATGCACTTGATATCTCATGGTAATGAACCTACTATTCTAAGGACTTTATTATGTTCATTTAATTACAATAAACAACATGATAAATAAAATGCCACATATATAAAATAAATATCATGATAATGTAAACTAGTAATGTCAATACACAACTGGCCTCTAGGGCATACACCAACAATCTCTGTTGACCGGTCAAAGGTCAACGGTCAACGACCATGGGTCGGCATGCAGAAGCATTATGGTAGTTCAGAGTCGCGTGCTGAGCAAAGGTGCCCCCTATTGTGAAAATGCCAAAAAAACTGTTGACTGGTCGTGCAGCCGAACTACCTTCAATGTTCGGTGTCATGCACCGAACAAACGTGCCCCTGGTCGTGAAAATGCCAAAAAACCATTGACTAGTCATGCAGCCGAACTACCTCCAATGTTCGGTGTCATGCGCCGAACAAACACATCCCCGATCGAAAACGGAGCAAAACTCCGTTCACCAGTCAACAGTCAACGGTCAACGGCCACATGTCGACATGCCGAAGCATTATGGCAGTTCAGAGTCGCGTGCCGAGCAAACATGTCCCTGATCGTGAAAATGCCAAAAAATCGTTGACAGGTTGTGCAGCCGAACTACCTTCAGTGTTCGGTGTCATGCGCCGAACAAACATGCCCCCGATCGTGAAAACGCTAAAAAACCATCAAAGATCAACAGTCAATGGTCAACGGAACACGTGTTGCGCAACCGAACCACCTCTAACATTGCTGAACTTGTTAAACCACCTCTACTCTCGTCGAACTTGCCAAAGCTCCTCGCCGAGCTCCGACCCATCTTCTCTAGAGCTCAAATTTTTGCCGAGCACCTCTCCCCAAGATCTTCTTCATAACTCCTCCATTGCGAAACTCCTCGTGGATCCTCGACACCCAAACTCTTCTCGACTTCACGGAGGCAAAGACATTGTAGGCCAGTTTTAACCCTAAAGATCGGTGATTCTTCAGCTGACTTTTGAAGAGAAATTGTAGATCTTCGAGTCAGCTTCGAAATGAGAGGTCACATGCTCCAATCGAACTTCTGTAGCACCGGAAACATTTATTATACCACAGCACAATGTAGATCTCTCAAACGCGCGCCACCAAATTAAATAAAGTGAGATAGCAAACTTCTACAAGAAAGCAAGTTGGTCAAGTGGTTAGGTTGCGCATCCCCCTTCTCAAAGAGCCTAGGTTTGATTCCAAACAATTCCATCTTCGGCAACGTATTTTTGCAGCTGATCCACATATTACACGCGTGCCGCACGTGCTATTAAAGAACAAAAAAAAGAAGCTGCAAAAGAGAACAAACGGTCGGATCACCTCATGATCTATGCTCGCACAATCGACGGTTCAGATTTCACCACACTATCAGCTTCGAAAAAGCATGTGTACTGCACATACACTGAGCTTCGAAAAAAACACATGTACTGCACGTGCTACGCCATGCAAACGTGCTCCTGAACTGAAAATGCTGCAAAACTCTCTTCAAAAAGCGATCAACGCCTGAGATTCGATCAAAAGAAAAAGCACGAGCACCTCATGAATTACGCCGAGCTTCAAAAAAGAATGTGCACCACACGTGCTACGCCGAGCTTCAAAAAAGCACGTGTACTTCACGTGCTACTCTGAGCAAACGTGCTCCCGAACTGAAAATGGCGAAAAAAATTACTGCCTGATCTGCGCCTGATCTTGATCAACAGCCCATATTTCGCCACATCATCTCTTCAAAAAGCACATTACTGCACGTGCAGCACCGAACAAACGTGTCCCCGAACTGAAAATTGCGAAAAATCACCTCCCGATCCGTGGCTGATCATGATCAACGGCCCAGATTTTGCCACATCACCAACTTCGAAAAAGCACATGTACTACACGTGCAGCATCGAGCAAATGTGTCCCCTGAACTGAAAATGACGAAAAAATAACCTCCCGATCTGTGTCTGATCTTTGATCAAAGGCCTAGATTTTACCACGTCATCAGCTTCAAAAAAGCACATTTACTGCACGTACCTCGTGTAATGCCCCGAATCCCAATTACACTGAATTCGAGATGTTCTACAGGATCTTTCCACTTCCTTTAGTACAATTTTACAAGGAAATTTGAACTTTTCACTTTACATCAGAGTTTACATAAATTATTACACTTTACATTGCACAGCAGAAGTAAAATTTACAACAATTCAATAAATTTACAATAGCTTTGAATAATCTTTAAGCATTCGTTCCTCTTTAACCTTTATCATGTCACTTACCTGCATATAAGACTGTGGGTACGGCAGTTTATTCAACCGACGATCATTATACACGGCCATCCTCTCTATGCCGGAAATAGTATAACTTATTTTTCATATTTAGCAAACACAAACTTGTCACATATCAAACTAAAGGGACTACCCTATTGATGTCATGTTGTGATTGTGCACTTAGTCCTTAATGCATTTAATTATGTTACATGATACTAATGCGCACTTGTTCGGATTCTATGCATCCCATACTACATAGGTCCGAGGGAAAGCCCTTAATCGTTCTTCATCTTTGTAGGGTTCAATCCCTCGTTATGACTTAATCTACTACTGTAATTACGGTAGGTATCTTAGATGATCTATGAGTACAAGCACGTGTACAGAAAACCTGGAGGGAAATCCCACGTCATGTCACGACGCATCGTGAAGACAGCCTGTGGCAATTCAGCCTCTTTCATGGCATACGATCCTCTTGCAGTCACCAAACATCCCACAAGCGTCGCCACCGGGACAGTACCCTGGAGCAGTATCCACGTCATGTCACGACGCATCGTGAAGACAGCCTGTGAATACTCTCACGCCACCAATCCAATGGCCCTCATACTCATGTTTTTCTCATACTTTCATCACGTCTCCACTATGTACTAATCCTTATTTTTTATCAAAATCATGAACAAAAATCAAAGCTCTAGAGTTAGCCTCTCCACTAAATCGGACTTATTCATTCATTCAAATATGACCAACCTTGGTCTTTCCTTTCAATTCTCATTTCATTTCTTTCCAAATGTCGGGGGAGACTTAGCTACTCTTTTGTTTCAATTTCAATTCACAATTTCCAATTTGAGCATTTCCACTCATAAGTTCATATGTTGAGTTATCATACTCAAGTAGCATTTCCCTTTTCCAATCATGATTTCTAAATTGTCCAATAGTCCATAATTATACATTAAATTCAACTATTCATCATGTAACTCATGAAATATTATTTTCACATAAAAACCTACATCGCTAATTATTCAATCAAAGGTGAACATTTACACTTCATAATTTCCACATTATTCTCAAATGAGAATAATTTGCATCATGTCACACAATATAATTTCTTCTTGCCACATTAATTTTCTAATCCTTCATTTCAAATTCTTTTTGCAAGATATAATTTCACAACAATATAAATATAGAACCATAGTTCTATTTACACATTTTATTCTCAAATCATGTTTTATTTCATGCAAATAATCCCCAAAGTATTTTTCTTAAGTCCTACATATTTTTAGAAGAATAATCATATTTTTTCCACAATTTTTTGATCACCAAAACGTTAAAAAAAAAAAATTTCCAATCTTGCCGAGGGCAAGATTCGAACCCAGCACGTAGAGAACATGGCCAAAGGCACCGGCCACTAGGCCACTTGCGCCAGCAGTATAAAAGGAGAGCAGAGAGTATTTAAGGCCCTCGGTCACTGATTCTTATTTTAAAAAAATTCATGAAACAAAATATGGTGCCACAGGGATTCGAACCAGCAACCTTGGACCGAAGGCTACTGTAGCAATCAGAGCCGTCCCGACCACTTGAGCTACGCACTCAAGTTGTCAAGAACGCTACTCAAAACTCATTTAAACCAATTCTCTCTGTTACTAAAACGTCTCGATGTTCAACTAGTCCTCATTTCACTTTGCTTTTATAAAAAATTACTGTAAAATTCCAGATTGATTATTTCTCGTCTAATTTACATATCAGTATGAAAAAATAATTTTTTTCAACAATTAAGACATATTTTCATACGATTAATTCGAATTCTACATTATAACTACCACACTCTTCATTTCGACATTTATTAACAAATAATACCACTAATCCCTTTATTAGCAAACTTCACATTAATTCTCTGTTTTTAACCTTTTACCAAACATACTAATCTATATCTTAATTCATTTATTTCAATATCACACAATGATCCATTTAATCACATGAAGTATCATTGCCAGTCTACTAACTTTGTGTATATAATTTGTAATGTAGATAATGAGACTTTCTTTAACAATCCATGGTTATAATTAATCCATACAAACTTAGATTTTTACTAATCAAATCACATACAATTGCACACCCACATTCCAATCAATTCATAGGTCAATTTTCCAATTAAAAGTGTACTCTTATTAATATTTTTCATGCTTTATTCATTCAATTTAGTCTAGCATGCATCCCTAATTAGAAATATAGAAAATTTACCCACCTTGTATGGAAAGAAAAATACAACTAGCAATCCCTAGACGAATGTCCTTGCGACGAAATACTCCTCCTTGAACACGTGCACACAAGCCTCCAAGCACACCCAAACAAACCGAGAGCTCCTCCTTCCTTGATGCCGGCCACTCCCCCTTCTAGTTGCAAGCAAAAATCCCACACACTCTCAATCTTTTAACTCACACAATCACTACTAGATAGAGTATTTTAGACTATAGATTTCTAGAAAGTAATAAGCACAAGAATAACTAGCCATGGAGAGGGTATTTATACTAAAATCTTGATGGAATGGAGGGCTAGGATCAAATAATTGGTTATAAGATGGAGGGCTAAGATGAAAGTAGGAGTTACATTAACTACCCACAACCAAGTAACCACCAAGCATGATCTCCACTCAAATTTTACCATTCCCTCCAAAAAGAAGCAATCCGGCCTACACTAGGAAGTGCATATTGCATGTGTACGTGCAATACACGTGCATGCGACTAGGTCCAAAAATTGTACATTAAATTTTGTATAAAATAATCTTTAAGTTGTATCCCACATTACAAGTTGTAAAAAAAAAATAATTAATTCATGGGCTTTAGTTTATGGGCCAAAATACTTATTATACAAATAATGAATTAAATTAACTTTGGGCTTTTAAAAGAAAAGGCCTTTTATCTAATTGAAAGAAGGCTTTATAAAAATAATTTAAAAGCACATATTTAAAAATCTATACTCATCATAATGGAAATAATCATAACATTTAATTCAACCAAAAATATTGCACGTGCACACTACGTGCAAAATAAAATAATTTTTCATTAAATGAAAAATTGGGGCATTACACCTCGCCGAGCTAACCTACCACCGAACTGAAATGGCTCCAAAATTTCCTCCCAATCTCCGCTCGATCTTGATCAATGGTTGTGATTGGAAAAAAGATCGGGTCAACGATCAAAGCTGACTTTTCAACGATCAATGTTGACCAGTCAACAGTCAACGCCATGTGTCAGCATGTCGAACCATCGCGATCGATCAGTGGCGCACGCCGAACAAAGCTGCCCTCGATAGAAAAATGAGAGAAGTGGCACTCCTCCCGATCTGCACTCGATCATGATCAGTAGTTCAAATCGAGCCACATCGCCCCCTCTCTTCCCAGGCACATCAATGTGCGCGCTCAATCATGATCGACGATCCAGATCTCGCCATGTCGCCCCCTTTCTTCTCAGGTGCATTAGCACCGAGCCTAATTGTGATCAGCGGCTCAAATCGAGCCACGTCGCCTCCTCGTCAGATCATCTCATCATGGCTACTCAATCTCATCAGCGTGCGAGCCAACCCGTGATCAATGACTCCGATCGTACTAAAAAGCGTGCTGGGGTCTGAGTATTCATAAAAAATACCATAAACTCATTTCAAATTCGAAAATTAATTAAAAACCAAAAAATAATTATTTAAATTGGGTAAATTGATTAAAAAAATTTAAAAAATAATTTAAATTGGATATATTAATTATAAAATTCGAAAAAGTGATTTTAAAATTGGAAAAAATTCAAAAATGATGAAAAATACGAAAAATTCACAAAAAATAAAGAAAATTCAAAAAAATTCTAATATTTTACAAACTCAGAAAAGCATCGTTACACTCCAAAGGAGATTCAAACGTCCCCGAGAACGTCGTTAAATTCTATAAGCCATTAAAAACGGGCGAACTACTCCTCAAAGGCTGTAAAACTTAGTCTTCGAGAGTGGGGAGCTTGTGATATGGGTAAAATTAGAACTAAATTTGGCCCGTTCAAATCGTGAACGAATCTTAAAGCTCTTCGGGGTAAAACGGTAATTTCACCTATAAACAGGTCCATGAATGGAAGCTGGGCCTTTTTCAAGCCCAATATTCCAAAAACAAATTTGTCTTACTGGGTTGTCATAACAGCCCCATGCAAATGAGTTCGGATCATTTAAAGAGTAATTTGAATTCATGATTATCCTTAAGAGAAGGTTTAAACCAAATTTCTTATCATGAAGGAATTTAAACTCTGTTTCGTATCCAAAAATACCAGAAAGTAGAAATAAATGATTATCTCGAAACTAACCCCCAATGCAACTATAAATACCCCCTACCTCTAAGAGAAAAAGGTAATCAATATTTTTCTCTAAAAAAGCTCTTTCATAATCGTTCAGATTAGTGACTTGAGCGTCAGAGGGTTCGTCGCCAGGATCCATGCCGGTGTTTCAAAATTTTTGCAGGTCAGCAGCAGCGTTGAGAATGATCAACACCGGCAAGTAGTTAAAATGTTTGCTTTTATTGGTTTCAAAAGAATTCACAAATCATTTGTTTGCTCCCACACCAAAATTAGCAGCAACAACATGTATGATGTCCTAGTTCAAGAACGTCTATAGTTAGCCATCAACAATAATGAAAAATCATCTAATATGAAGGAGGATGTTTGGAATGATATTTGTGAAGGAGCCATAAGTGTAATCCGTCAATCATTGGTGGACGAGGTCAAGTACAAATTTCTTGACGAAACTAGCACGACAAGTTCATGGAAAAAAACTCATAGCTGACGACTCTGGTTTGTTGTTATTAGACCGGATGCCTTGGAAGATGGAGTTATTCCTTTTATCAATGAAGGTACCGATCTTCAAGATCACATCATAGAGTTCAACAATGTGTTATCTGAACTCAAGGCGATAAACGCGGATGTGAGTGAAGAAGATAAAGCTTTCAACTTGATATATACACTACCGGATTTGTACGAGCATTTGATAACTACCATGCTACACAGTAAATCTGCTAAGGAGAGTATTACGGTGGCTGGTGTAATCATAGTCTTGAAGGAAAATCAACATAGGAAGGAGACTCATAAATCATCGTCAATTCCCATAGTTTGTCTAGCAGTGGAAGGTCCTTCAATTGGAAGTCAAAGTGCATTGCAAAAGGAATCGATCCGTTGACGATATTACAAGAGATCAGAGCATATCAAGAAAGACTGTTGGAAATTGAAGAAGCAGAATAACTTTAAGGATGGCAGTACTACCATAACTGTGGTTTACCCTTCTGAATCATGTGATTTGTGTTCTTGTTGCAAATTCTTTAGAAGTAGATTTTGGTTGTTTTGTTAACTCAGAAAGTTCTATTCATATTTGCTCCAAGAGAGAGTTGTTTTCTACTTGTAAGTCTACTATTGGGTGTTGTGTGATAACAGGACTGGAAAGATTTGTGAAGTAGTATGTGAGGAGACAGTTGAGTTGGAGATGCCAGGTGGGAACAAGTACAATCTAAGGGAAGTCTTGTATATTTCTCTGCTGAAACTAAATCTGATTTCCTTGGAAAATCTTGAAGCACGCGGCTATAGGTACATAGCTCGAGGTGGAATTCTGTCTATTTTTCATGTTCATCGTAAGGTGATTAGAGGCATGAGAGTTGTTGGGCCAAGCCAAAACAATCTCTACAAGTTTTTGGGGATCCGAAATACCTGCGCAGGGGATGTTTCTTTTCCCGATATCCCCGCAAGTTCATTTAGTTTACCGCAACTTGCATCATCAACGCGAGACCACGACGTTTGAATATCAACAAGAGACGGAGAGTGCATCGGGGTTGGTGGAGTTCGTGCGGAGATTGGAAACTCTGTGTTAACGCCTAATGAGGTGTGCCCTTGAGGGGGTATATTGATCGGTGAGATTGGTAAGGAGATTTGTTCAACTGCTAAATAAACTATTGTTCCAATTATGTTTGCAAGTAAAGTTTAGTAGAGTTCGGAGATGATGAATCACATCGAGTTGATAGCACTCATATGCAATCCAAGGTGGAGATTGTTAAGATTATGTATTTCATACTCGTTGTTCAATTAGAAGAAGATATGACGAAGTATGGAGGTCGAAGCATCGAAGACACACAAAGTTGGAAACAGAGCAACAATAGTAATAGAGGCATGTACAGTCGATTGTACACCCCTTGGGTCCAGGTACATTGGCGGTCGACTGCCCACACTTGGGTGCAGTCGACTGCCCACACTTGGGTGCAGTCGACCGCCCGCAACTGCAGCAATGTTATGGGCCTAGGTCTTGGGGATCGTTTGGGCCCAATCATCAACTTCAAGTCAAATCGTACGGCTCCTATTCGGTGTCTTTATTTACAGGATATATCGGACGACTGAGATATCAAGACTAACCTAGGGTTCTCTCTATCCTTCTTCTATTTATTGTAATTAACTCCAATATGAGAGGTGAAATATTTCATTAGTATTATTCTCCATTGCTGGTGAGGCTTGAGAGATAGTTATTGGTGAGTGAGTTTAATTTCTTTTATTGAGCGAATTTGTAACTCCTTATAATCTTCTCTACTTGAATATTATATCTCCTTATATTTCTCTCCGGATTAAGCGAAAACTAGCCAGAATATATCCTCAATTTTTTTATGTCGGATTGGTGTATCCATTTGTTTGGTTGTCCGATTAATTTGTCTTATCTACCTTGCCATTATCATTTTTTCAATTAATTCAGCTGCGCCACAGATAAATAACGAAATTTTGAAATGAGAGTTGTGGTGAGATTTCTTTTCCTATCACAACACTCCAACTGTCTTATCATTCACTTTGAGGTATTATCTTGAAACTTGGAAATCCTCCCAACTGTTTTGTCATTGCCTCTTTAAATGGGATCAGATGAATTAACCCCGGAAGAACTAAGATGCTCCTACAACTACACTATCCAAGCAAATTTTGTTGTATACATATTCTATTTAATCTATACTTTATGCTGTAAGCATTCATATGGCATCTATATAATAAAACACAAAGAAAACTATCAAGTGGCTCTCCTTCATTCTTCAAAAAATTAAAGGCCTAGATCTAACCTTACAAAACATATTTTTTCCTCAAAAGTTTTTCCCCAAAACTCAAATTCAAATCTCTCACCCAAAACAACTCCTATATTTATTTAATTATATATTTTTTTTCTCTCTCTCTCCCTCCCTCTTCTATTCAAAAAATTAAGAAAATACAAAATTTTAAAAAAAATTTAAAATAAAAAAAATTAAAAACTAAAAAAATTAAAATTTTAAAAACTTTAAAAATAATTCAAAAAATTCAAAAAAATCATATAATATGTTTTTTGCTCTATATTTACTACTTCAATTAATTTTGCTGGACCTCCAAAACTATTTTATATGATCAAATACGGTGCACCGTTTCAAAGACGTGCCGTAGGCACGTGTCAACGGGCAATGCTTACATATTCCAACAAAATTCATTGCTTTCTGTTGTAATAATAGTAATTCCACTACAACAAAATTGCCCTACACTGGCGTTTTTACCCCGGCGCTTTCGAGAAACGCCGGGGAAGAAAGAAAATTATTAATTGGAAATAAAAACACCTTTGTTTCCCTCGGCGCTTTCTATGGAACGCCAGTGTAGTCATATGATCCCTGACATTTGATAAGAAACGCCGGGGTATACTCTATAATTAACCTATACCCCTTATGTCGATTAATAAACTTACTTTTATCCTTCGCTTCTCTCTCTCCTGTACACCCAAATCCTGCTTCTCTCTCTCCTGTAAACCCTAGACCATCGCCGCAACCTAAATCCCGCGATCCCCGTGCTCGTCTCCTCCGGCGTGCTCCCCGCCGTATTCTCTCCGGCATCGTCATCGCCCTTGCCCGCCATCTTTTCCCACCTTTCTCTAGCTCTCAAATCCTAGCGCTCGTCCCCCTGCCGTTCTCCCCTCTGTCGTCTCTCCGGCATCCTCATCGCCATTCCCTGCCATCGTAACAGTGACTGATTTGGCTAAGGTGAAGTAAGGTTGAAGTAGAAAAGAGCCGTACTCGTTTCGGCGTGAATTCCCAGATCTGATCGTTGCGGCGTTCCGTTGATGTTGGAGGTATCTAGGGTTTGATCTTTTCCAACAAATTTTCCATCGATGGGGGACGATGCCTTGATCTCTGGTGAGTTAATTTTTGATTTTTTGAATTTTTTTTTTTTGAATATTTTTTTGGTGTTTTTTTTGGGGAGGAGAAGCCAATCTCATTATCATTGATGCGTTTGAGATAATTGTTGGGAAATATAGGATTTTGTTTGGGGTAATGTGGATCAAAGTGGCAATTAGATATTGATAATGCATAAAAAGGATTCTTTTTTGTGAACCTGGTCATATTTAAGAATTATGTTCACGGAGATTTATGCAAGACTAAATTTTGGTATCAAATATAGGTCATTTAGTTTCTGTTGGTTTCATGGCTTGGTTAATAAGACATTAGCTTCTGTCGTGGATAAGTTAGTGAAAGTGGTAAGGCATTTACTTGTAAAGATCCCGTAAGTTCAAAGTTTGTTACAACCGTAATATGGTAATTAGAAATAGTTTTTCAATTCCCCACATGCTACAAGCTGCTTTTTCTTCGTTCACATAATTCTAATATTAGAAATAGTTTTTTCTCTGTTTTTCTGGAAAAAAAAATATTTTCAGAATTGCTTGTTAAATTTTTTCTTCAAATACTGATAATTAAGTTTTCTTGATTGGTAATTGTCACGTGAACTCTAATCAAAAGACCAAGGTATTAGAGCATCTGTAGTTCGTATGCATCCAAAAAAATGGATATTTTGAAGAAGAAAAAATCTCTGTAGTCGTCATCTAAATACCTATTTTTTTGGTATCGAATGAACAGGAGTCAATTATATTTGGCAGTGAAAATGGCATTATGCATATTATAGAAATCAGAAGATGATATGTTGTTTGAGGAAAACTTGTCACATATTCAGTGGACGGCAAATGATATGCCGTTTGGAAAAAATAAAAAAACAAAAAAAAACAAAAAAGGGGGAGACGGCAAATGATATGCCGTGTGAGGAAATTTTAAAATAATAATAATAATAATGTGTCTGACGGGAGATGATCTCCCGTCATCTCCTGTCATTCACGATTTTTTTATTTTATTTTTTATTTTTTTATCAGACGGCAGATGTTCTAACGTCTTTCAATTTTTTTTCTTCGAAAAAGTTTCAGACGGTATATCATGTTCCGTTTGATATAAAAAAATTCATTTTATGAGTATTCACCACTGCAGCACTATCCCTATTCACTATTTCTATATTTTCCATATACCCATTTTTTAACTCAAACGACTATAGATGCTCTAACTCCATACAGTCAGGGGATTTGAGTGCTCTCCATGCTCCATTATTGCTATTGCTACACAATTATATTAAGCTGGTGATGTTTTTGTCATGGAAATGTGTTTCACGAGCCAGTAAATTTATGTTTCAAAATTTGTTTAAAAATTAAAAATCAACTTCGAGAAATTTATTCTCTTTGTTATAACTTTGGTTATAAAATGTTTGCAATAAAATCAAGTTTGACCTTAGAGGCACAAAACTAGATAAGGAGGAGAAGAAGAAAAACGAACAAATTAAAAGGAAAATGAAAATTACAAAACCAAACCAGTTTGTGTCGAGAATTATGTATCATACAATCTCCTTAAAATAGATTCGCATCGTCTGGGTGCTGGAATTTGCCGAGGCGTCCGTCTCTCAGGATGCAACGACATTAAAGTGTTGACGTAGGCACCACGCTACGTTTTTGAACTGAACAATGTTTGAATTCTACTACAGAACAACCGAACTAGACGAACTGAACAGAACAAAAAGAGTTTTTGTCATGGAAATGAGTTCCACAAGCCAATAACTTTATGTTACAAAATTTGTTTAAAAATCAAAAACCAACTTCGAGAAAATTATTCTCTTTGTTACAACTTTGGTTACAAAATGTTTGCAATATAACTAAGTTTGACCTTAGAGGCACAAAAAGGAGGAGAAGAAGAAAAACGAACAAATGAAAAGGAAAACGAAAATTACAAAACCAAATCAGTTTGTGTATCACACAATCTCCTTAAAACAGATTCGCCTCGTCCCGGTTCTGAAATTTGCGGACAGCAGACATCTCCTTGAATGCACTGACTTTACCGGCATACAAAGCTAGAATGCACCATTGTTGCACGAGGTGGGTTCACGTCGGTTCGGCATTCGTGTTCGCAGGATGTGCGGGCGCACACAAGCCGGTCCGAGATCTGCACCCCTTGCGCGCGCGAGAGAGAGTCTCTTGGCTTGCTATCTTACAATGCCAAAAAAGAGGTTATTATATATTCTTTTCTTATTCCTTTCATTTTTTCGATATGGGATTAAAATTTCTCAACTCATTTTTCAGAAATCAGCTGCCTCACTTTGGGAGACAATTTATCATTCACCCAATAACCGTTTTGAGCAAATAAATATATGATTTTGATCTACTCACGAAGGAGAACACAGATCCATCAAGTTCTCTCACTAATTCATAGAGGATCTTACTCAAAAAATTTCTCAAAATGGTGTATAAAATACCCATTTTCTTACACTTTAAAGGTGCAAAATTGAATTGGTTCAATAGGATGAAAGTTATGTTCAATTTGGCTTTCACTATCAGAACACAGCGTACATAATTACGAAACTATATGTACCATAAGGTTGGTATGCTATAGCGTGGAATCATTCAGCTGATTGTACATTCATACTGTTGTGTTTCATTCTATTGGTTACTTGGTTAGAATAAGGTAATGCTGTATTATATTTAATTTTCCTTCAAAACACTATATCATATTAACAACATATTGTTGTGAATTATTTGATCTGCCTGGGTCAGCTGACTTTTGCTGCAAACTGTTTAGATGCAGTTGTTTTTTTTTTTGAGGGAAAAGGTGGAATAAGGCCACCCTGTTTCATTAATAAGAGTATAACGAAACAAATCCAGAGTACTGGGTCCAGTTACAAACTACAGACATAAAATAAAACATACATGAAGCAACATGACTACAAACAAACAAGCCCCTCCAACAACCCTGGAGGGTGGGCCGACAAACCAGCTCGGTCCTGCAAAATTGTGAGTATGTCAGTTTAGCTTCGTACAGTGCCTCCACGGCACATGCACACCCGCCTGAAGCAAGTCTGGCAGGGTTTTATCACCTGCCGCACCCTGCGTATACCTCGCTGGGGGGACCCCATCTTTGGGCCCAAACCCCGTTGATCGAAACTCGCATCCTCCCACCCACTTCACCACTCATCCTACAAACACGCCAGCCGCTTCTACAGCCGCTACCAAAGAGATAGCCGTGAAGAGGATACCTTAACCTCTCACACGTTAGCGCTTTTCTCCTGCGATTTCTCACAAAGCAACTATCTCGCTCACCCCACCTAACACCATCCTCCAGGAGAGAGCCGTGTAGAGGATACCTTACCTCTCTCACGTTCAAGCTCTCTCCGGTGATTTCTCACCACACAGACTTATCTCACCTCAAATTCCCAATACGAGGGACGAGGCGGCGGCTGTCACGAGGCAGTGACCTAAGCTGGAGGAAGCTCAATAGCCAGATAGTAGGCACTGTAGAGACTGCACCGATGACATCGTAGGACACACCCGACCACCCCCCAACCCCAACCCCACATCCCCTCACCCCCAGCATACCGGACCACCATTGGCACCGGTGAACTTCCAAAGCTCTCCATTCCGACCTTCCGGAGATGCGCGGTCTCCATCGGAACTCAGGCGGAGCATACAACGGGGCGGCGCGTCCTTCGGGAGGTGATTCCAGCCAGCGGAGTTTGGGGGGGCAGGCAGCCGCGCCCCCCCGCCCTCGTTTGGCGCCAACCAGTGGCGCCCTCCCCCCCTCCCCCCCCTCTAAAGGCCCAGATCCGCTCTTTGCAAGCCGACACAAATTAGTGGAGCTACTTCTTCTCCACCGTTGAGGTATCTCTCCAAATCTCAATGCGATTTTGTGTGATATGCTAAGTGGGAGCTACCATGTTAATATGCTAAGTGGGAGCACATGGTGCTGCTGCCAGCAGTGGCCCCCCCCCCCCCCCCCCCCCCCCCCCCCCCCCCCCGGGGTAGTCGTAGTTTCTGGTTTTCTGTTAGATAATACTCTTGAAACAAGCATTTTTTTTTTTGGAAGAAATTGAAACAAGCATTGTAACTGTTGTATGTTTTATTCGTTTTATAATAATGCGAGTGTAGAAGTCCTAATTTACTTCTGCTGTAGTAAACTTATGCAACAGTTTTGAATTATACATTTGATATATGGTACAGCTGGAGCTCCATCCTCATTTCCGAACTATTAACTATATATTCTATTTATTTGCGATTCTGTCGTAGAAGACTTCTGTAACAATTTTTAACTATACAGTCAACATATGGTACCGGTATGGCTGGAAATGTAAGCTTCATTCTGATTTTTTCACAAAATAAAGCTCAGAACCAGCTTTTAAGTTCCGACACTGAACTAATATCTTTTATGAAGAAAATAATTTTTGGGGAAAATAATTCTTATTCTTCTTGTTTTTTTATTCTTTACTGTATACATCTATATATAATGTATACATCTATATATAAGGATTACATTCTTGGAGAAGAAGAAAAGAGACTGAGAGAAGATTGGGAAGATGAGAGATTTGGTGAATCTGTTTCCTATATTAGGAAACAGAATATACAATTACTATATTTCAACACTTTCCCTGAAGTTGGTGCATAGATATCGAGCATGTCCAACTTGTCAACAAATTTCAAAAAGAGCCGAGTCGAAACGGCTTTGGTTAGGATATCTGCAAGTTGATCTTCTGACTTCACTTTGGATATCTCAATAACTTTCTCATCTAATTTTTCTTTGATGAAGAATCTGTCCACCTCTACATGTTTCGTCCTATCATGCTGAACTGGATTAGCCGCAATATCACATGCCGCTTGACTGTCACAATACACCTTCATAGGTTCCTTTGGACCATAGCCTAAGTCATACAACAGGAGTTTTAGCCATAAAGCTTCTGTTATACTTAAAGCTACTCCGCGATACTCAGCCTCTGCACTAGAGCGTGCAACAACATTTTGCTTCTTACTCCTCTAGGTAACTAAATTTCCTCCAACAAAGGTGAAATATCCTGAAGTGGAGCGCCTATCGATTGTAGATCCTGTCCAATCAGCATCAGTATATGCTTCAACCTTCAAGTGACCATGTTTCGCAAATAAGACTCCTTTTCCTGGGGCTGACTTAATCAATCGCATAATTCTCATTACCGTGTCCATATGTTGTTCCCGAGGTGCATGCATAAACTGACTTACCACACTTAAAGCATATGACAAATCTGGTCGTGTATGTGCAAGATACATTAGTCGTCCAACCAATCTCTGATATCTTTCCTTATCACAAGGCACTTGATCAGCTTCATTGCATAGTTTCAGTCCTTCTTCCAATGGTGTACTAATCGGTTGACAAGCGGTCATTCCAGTTTCCTTCAACAAATCCAGAGCATATTTTCTTTGAGAAAGAAATATCTCATTTCTTGAGCGAGAAACTTCAATACCAAGGAAGTATCTCAAAGGACCAAGATCTTTCATTTCGAACTCTTGTGACAAGTAGTTCTTTAGTGCCTTCATCTCCTCAGGATCATCTCCAGTTACTATCATATCATCAACATAAATAATAAGAGCAGTAATTTTACCTTCTTTTCTTTTTAGGAATAGAGTATGATCAGAATTACTCTGATCGTATCCGAATGTCCTCATTGATTTTGTAAATCTCCCAAACCAGGCTCTTGGCGACTACTTCAGTCCATACAATGCTTTCTTCAGACGACATACTTTGTTGCTGTATTGGACGGGTCTATTCGACCCTGGTGGAAGATCCATATAGACTTCTTCTGTTAATTTTCCATTCAAAAATGCATTCTTCACTTCAAATTGCTCCAACGGCTAGTCAAGATTTGCAGCAAGTGACAGGAGAACTTGAATAGTGTTGAATTTTGTCACAGGTGCAAATATTTCGTCATAATCAATTTCATAAGTTTGAGTGTACCCTTTGGCAACCAGCCTTGCCTTATACCATTCTATCGAACCATCCGATTTATATTTCACTGTATAAATCCATCTGCATCCTACTGGCTTCTTCCCTATTGGCAGCTCGACTATCTCCCAAGTCTCATTCTTCTTCAAGGACTTCATCTCCTCATCCATAGCTGCTTTCCACCTTGGATCGGCTAAGGCTTCCTGCACACTGTCAGGAATAGATACAGCAGATAATTGATTCACAAATGACTTATTTGATTCAGACAATCGGTGAGTGGACACATAATGACTCATGGGATACTTGACTTTACTAGTGGGATTAGGCTCGTAAGTAGGTTTTGGGATACCTCTAGTAGTACGGTTTGGGAGTTCTCTTCTTGGAGCTTCGGACAGCAATGACGATTGGTTTTGGGGTTCTGCTGGGAGTAGAGATAGATCTGATGGTACTGGTGGTGGAGATGGTTCAGATGGTGCTGGTGGTAGAGATGGCTCATCTTCATGGAGGTTCGGCACTGACTGCAAATCTTCGTGGAAATTTTCTTCCTCAACCAAGTCTTCATTCGAGTGATCGTCATTACTTACATCCTGATTTTCTCCCCTTATATCTGATTGTTCAGTTTGAATAACCACTTCATCATAGGCAAGAGTTTGAACTTCACTTTGGTACTCCCCCTGAAGTTCAACCTCAGAGGAAAAATATATCTCATCTTCATGGAACACAACATCCATAGTTATAAACATCTTTTGAGTTGGTGGGTGATAGAACCGATACCCTTTCTTATTCTGTGCATATCCCACGAAAACACAGCGGACAGCTCGAGGAGTTAACTTATTGCGTTCATGTTGATGAAGATGAACAAATGCAACACACCCAAACACACAAGGTGGCAAGTTGACGACTTTTGGTGCATTCACAGCTTCAGTCAATGCTTGAAATGGTGTGAGGAAGTTTAGGATATTAGAGAAAACTCGGTTGATTAAGTATGCAGCAGAAGCAAGGGCTTCTTCCCAATAAATAAGTGGCATATTTCCATGGATAAGAGAAGCACTGACCACTTCGAGCAAGTGTCTATTTTTCCTTTATGCAACCCCATTCTGTTGAGGTGTATACGAGCATGTAGTCTGATGAACAATTCCGTATTCCACCAAACATTGTTGCAGATTTGAACTCAGGTATTCTCCGCTATTATCACTCCTAAGAACATGAATTTGTGATTTATACTGAATCATAACATGCTTGTGAAATTTCTGAAACAAACTACTAACTTCACTTTTCGACGTCATCAAATAAATCCAGTTCATACGGGTACAGTCATCAATAAAGGTCACAAACCATTTGGCTCCTCCAAATGTAGTGGTTTTGGATGGACCCCAAACATCAGAATGAATAATCATAAAAGGTAGGGAGCTTTTACTTGGACTTGGAGGAAAAGAGACACGATGACCTTTTGCGAGTTCACACACATCACACCGAAAGGCAGATATATCCAACTTTAAAAATAAATTTGGAAATAATTTTTTCAAATAACCAAAAGAAGCATGCCCTAGACGTCGATGCCATAGCCAAATATCTGATTTCTTCTTCTCATCTTCGAATCCTTCTATACTTAGAGCTTGAGTCAACTTACTCGAACATTCAGATTCTAAATTCAGGTAATAGAGCTTCCCGTGCCTAACCCCATAACCAATCGTCTTGCAAGTTCGAATATCCTTAAACACACAATGGGAAAGCCAAAAGACTACAATACAATGTAAGGCAGTAGTTATTTGAGCAACAGATAATAGGTTGAAATTCAAAGATGGAACAACTAGGATAGTATCTAAGGTTAGGTTGTTTGTGGGATGTATGGTACCCTCGCTAGTAACAGTGGCAGGATCACCATTGGTAGTGGACATAGTCGATTTAGTGGATGGTTGAAAATTTTGAACTTGTCTAGAATCAAAAGTCATATGGTCGGTAGCACCCGAATCAATTATCCATGCACTATTCATAACAGAAGCAGAAATATTAAATACCTTACCATCATTCCCTGCAGCTGTGACTAATGTAGAGGCGAGTCCAATACTCTTCTCAGCTCTATCAGTTTGTCCCATGGTAGCGGCACAAAGGGAAAAAACAATGGATCTGATCTTCAGCAACCAATAGCAAACAATACAACTTGGTCAAAAACAGCTCCAAGTCTTCAACAACCAGCAAAACAGCAACAATCCAATACCCAAAAAGCAACTCCACAACGGATAAAAAAAAAACACCCAACACCGAGATCCAAATACTAAACACAAGATCAAGATCTCTCCTTCACAAAACACCAAACACCAGCCCAAATCAACCCTTCTTCTTCACCCAACAGCAAAGAGAGAGAGAGAGACAGCAGCAATAGTAGAAGGGAGAGACGGCTGACGTCGAAGATCTGGATGGCGGCGATCGATGGCTGACGTCGACGAGAGGCGGCTTCGCTGGCGGCGACGGGTCGCTGCCGTTGAGCGGAACAGAGGGGCAGCAAGTTTGGGCGGCTGCAAACGGTGCTGGTCGACGGGTAGAGAGCATCCCTGGGTTTCGATCTGGTTGCTGCTAAAGTTGAGGTCATGGGAGAAGGGCGTCGACGATTAGGGGAAGCAATGACAGAGTTTCGATCTGGGGGTGGATTTCGACGAGGTATGTGGCGAGGAGAGGTCAGGGCTCAATGGCCGATGGGGGGTCGTTGACGGGAGATGGAGCACGGGGAAAGGTCGACGGAGGTCGGGGAAGAAGACGGTGGGTTCTCTGTGTTGGGGAAGATGAACAGTGCGGGAAACGACTGGCAGATTCGGGGATCGGGGTTTGGTCGGGATCGGATCAGGATGGAGGCGTCAGATCCGATCGCCTCCGTCTCTTCTTCTTCAATTAGCCTAGATCTTGTTAGGCTCTGATACCATGAAGAAAATAATTTTTGGAAAAAATAATTCTTATTCTTCTTGTTGTTTTTTTATTCTTTACTGTATACTATATATAAGGATTACATTCTTGGAGAAGAAGAAAAGAGATTGAGAGAAGATTGGGAAGATGAGAGATTTGGAGAATCTGTTTCCTATATTAGGAAACAGAATATACAATTACTATATTTCAACATTTTATGTACTGCAAAAGGTTATAGTTAATTAAAACTGTGATATTGCTAAAGATACTGCATACATACTGAAGAAAAAAATTAGTGTAAGCTTCTGTACTACATGGTGTAGCTATTTTTAATGTTGCAATGTATTCTTGCATATCTGAGACGTCTGAGTTATGCGGATGAATTTGATGAAATATATGTTTCTATAATTAGTTGATGATATTCAAATTTGTATATCCAGATGATTGAATGCTGTCCTCTTCCACTAAACTTGACAATGAAGTCCCAAAAGCATATGCCTTGAAGGAGGTCCACCTTTTAGAGCTCCTCTGAAGCTCTATTCACATGGAATTAAAGAGTTAGTCTTGTAATGGAATTTACATTCTTGCATTATGGCATATTTGAAAATTTTGGTCACATAATTTATCTACCTTATACGGGCCACTTGATTCTCTCTGTTATTCACCACGACTCATGACCAAGTTTGAGGAATGTAACATGCCACGTTAAATCTTTAAGAGCATCCACAGTCGTTTGCTATATATCCCATATTCCCATTTTATAGCAAACGAATAGCAAAGTTGCGCTGCAGTCGTTTCTCATTTTCCCATTTTTTGGCAAAGTTCCTATTCTCATTTATCAAATATGAGAAACGAAATGAACTTTCTCAAAATATAAAGGACGGGGTATGATACCCCGTCTCTTCGATTTAATTATTTTATAATCGATTCAGACGGACGATCATATACCGTCTCAGCAATTTTCGATTTTTTTTTTTAAATGAGGTCGGACGGGGATACATACCCCGGACGGGGTATGATACCCCGTCTGCAAATGGAAATTTTTTTTTTTTTTTTAATTGATTGAACGGCCACGATTGGACGATTAGAAAAAAAAAGGGGGGTTAATCGGTGGGACGGGGATACATACCCCGGACGGGGTATGATACCCCGTCCGGGAAAGCGGGGAGGCCATTAATGCTGGATTAGGTTTAGTTTGTATATTAGGAGTTGTTTATTAGGTTTAAGGTAGTATATTAATTAGCTTTAGTTTTATTATATTATTTAGTTTAGTTAATTAATTTAGTTTAATAGTTAATTAGTAATTCTGTTTTTTTTTTTATTTATTTTAAACGATCAGACGGTATATCATATACCGTCGCTCGCTTTTTTCTAAAAAATGAGAAACAATATAGCAAACGACGACTGCAGCGAACGATCGTATTTGCTATTACTGTAGCTGCCATTTTATAGCAAATGAGAAAAACGACTGTGGATGCTCTAATAGCTATTAACCCTGGACTAATATCTTTTGTATGTACTTTTTCTTAAAACCACATCTATATTAGAGATTGCACTGTTTACAAGAATATTAAATATTGTTTCGCTTCGGCTTTTATATCTCAATACATACAATTTTGAAGAGGACATCAAATCTGACATAGTTTTATTTTGAAATTTATTCATATGTAGTTTATTTGAGAGATTTGTTTTAGATTTGTTTGAGATTTGTTTTGAACCTATATATAGGCCTTGAGAATAATGAGAAAATACGCTATTACTGATATTAAAAAAAATTATGTTGTCCCTCTTTTTTGTGTGAGACAATTGAGAAAATTATTAGAGTTTGTGAGAAATCCTAATAAAGTATTAGGGTTTGTGATAAACTCTAACTACACCCCAAAATCCCCAAAATCATTTATCCAAAACCCAAATCCTAATTCCTCATCAGCCGCCGCCACCATCTGTAGCGCCCCGAATTTCTAATATGAGAGCTTAGAAAATACGTGGCGAAATCCCAGTAATCCACTTCAATACAACAATAAATACCAACAAACACCACTAAAATTTTCTTTATTTTATTACAACAATTATTACAAATCCCAGCGGAAGTCTAATCATCTCAACACAAATTAATCTTTTTATTTACAACTCAAAATGATCTCAAATATCCTTTACAGTTTTACACCAATCACTAAAAAAATCCAATTATCTCAAACTGCCCACTCAAGCATCCAACCTCCAATCTAAGCAATAACCTGCAACATGTGAGGCTAGAGTTGAACCCTAACCCCCAAACTACGGGGTCAGCCATAAATGGTGTGAGTGGTGACAAATCAAACAAAACATCATAAATGAACTGAAATAACAATATCCAACAAATAATAATCAAACACTAAAGTATGAAGTAACAATAAAAGAGTAATGGGTGATACCAAAACCAAAAGCCAAGTGTGTGTAAAAACAGGAAATCCAAATGCATAAAAGTGATTCAAGAAAACATCATGACTACATGCTGACAACGATGACTACTAAGAGATGAAGATAAACTATGATAATTTGCCCATGCTTGATCATTCCGGAGATTGATCCCACATCACAGGTATTTTCCCTGGATAATTCAGGAGATCATCCCACATCTAAACATAGACTCATCATCACAATAATACCCCAAAAGCGTCGCCTTGACTCCGATCATTCCGTAGGTCAATCCCACATCTCAAGATAATTACTTGGATAATTCAGGAGAAATACCTCACATCTCAGGTTAACTACCTAGATAATTCCGGAGATAAATCACACATCACAAGTTAACTACTTGGATAATTCAGGAGATTAAATCCTACATCAAAAGCCTTACTGAGGTGCATAACTCAAGTTCCCATTCGTCATGACACTACTAATGCCTGTCCTTATTAGTTTGGGTTACTGAACAAATCTCCTAGAGTAGTGTACCCTACCGGACTAAAAATCTGAATAACTGAAAATTTGCCTCAATGGGCCTCAACAAATAACTTAACAAATATCTCAACACCGGTATACTAGGGTCACATACCTCTAAAGACTCAAAAACAATTATCTGAACAAAATTCCACTAAACAAGTGGCTCAACTGAAAATCTCAAAATCATGTTCTTAACCGAACATCTCGGAATCAAAGACTGAACAAACATCTCAAAATCAAACACTAAACAGAAGATCTCAAAACCAAATACAAAGATCCCTCAGGACCAGTCGACTGTATAGCACATCAGTCGACTATCCAGAGGACATAATCCAAAATTTCTCAAAAATAAGCTAAGGTATGATCGGTCGACTTATCAAGAAGTCAGTCGACTGCCCCGAGACAAAACAAATAATTCTCATCAAATATTCTAAGTATATCAGTCGACTAAAAGGGGGTTCATAGGTCGACTGTTCCGAAGGACTGAACAAAATTACAAACAGAAGACCAGTTGACTGACCTCAGTCTAGGTCGACTGTCCCGAACAATGCTCAAAGACTAAAAGTACAGCAGTAGGCTCGTACCAGTCGACTGCTCTATAGGCCAGTCGACTGTCGGCTACAGATTTCTAAAAACAGGTCTGAACACAAAAATCAAACTGGAGTTTTCTAGAGATCCACTGATCATAAAAATTAATTTGTATCCAGGCAAATAAACAACTCTCAATAATCTCCATCAAGGATACATTACTCAATCAATCAAATACTCAAATCTCAAATCCTCATGATCTAAACTCCTAATCTTTCTATTAGGGTTTCTCATCAAAACTTCTTACACAACTCAATCAAAATCTGAACTACACCCAAAAGATCCAGATGTTTACCATCTGATCACAACATTATCCATTCTTAATATGTCTCCCAACAATACGATCTCATAAATCAAACCTTTCCTCAACAACTTAATAATTTCTCATACATGATCCAAATATCAATAAGAGTTCTCATCCTCCATATCCAAATAAAAGATCCATATCATACGTACAATGAGACTAACAAAATAATGGCATAATGAACACAAACAAGCATAACAAAGATCTTACGTCATTCATCATTCGGATAACAAAGCAAAGCAAAACAAAACAAACAAAACAATCCACTCACCTTTGATTTGAAGAAAAATCCACAAAAAGCTTTCTCCTTGCTAGATCCAAGAATCCTCCTTTTTGCTCCTCAAAATAATCTCAAAATCTGAATATGCTCAATGACGGCTGGGAAGAGAGAATCCCTTAAATATGCCGGATTGTATATTAGGGTTTTATTCCCACTTTGCAAAATAATCCTTTCCAAAAAATACTTCTTGCATATATATAATTCTTTTCTTGAAAATTGAATCAAATATCATTTAAATTAGGATCTAATAGAAAAAAATATTTCTAAACCTCAACAAATACTGATCGGAATGTCCAGTAAATACATTTTGCATTCTAACCCTCAAAATTGTCAATTTTGCAAATAAGTCCTTCTTTTCTCAAAAATTGCAAATAGGCATAATTAATTTCAGAAAAATCTGGAAAAATATTAAATAGTTCTCAAATAATAAATAATGATTTTTCATAAGGAAAACTAAATTTTTCAAACTTCTGAAAAGCCATTTGCACGTGTTTTGCACATGTACAAAAGATAAATCTTTTAGAAAATATTTATCAAATACTCAAAATCATTTAAAATTTATTTTCAAATAATTAAAATAATATTTAAAAATACGGGGTTCTACACCCTCTCCTCTTCTTCTTCTTCTTCTCCACCTCCCACCCTTAACCCAAACCCACCCGACCTCAGCCCCCGTCCACCGTTGCCATCAATCCCCGATGCCAACGCACTTCATCTCCACCAACAGTCACCATTCCTCCTTCCTGCAACCTGACTGCACCTCCTCCTACATCTCCTCCAACACATGACGCCACCCCATCGCCGCTCACCACCACCGACCACCTCGTGCCGCCCTTCACGCCACCAACGACCCCGACTACTCCCCCCCTCTCCCTAACCACCGATCTTCCCTATACCTTCCACCATCACCACCGAGGCTTCCCCCATACTCCAAATCCCAAATCTACTTCAAATTATAAAGCCTAATTCTCACTTCAAGGAAGGAAGTTTTTGGAGGAGTGCAACACTATTAGCTGAGACGAGTGGCTTCTTCTTCATCTTCATCTGTGACAACGTTTTCTCCAAACCCGGTAACTTCTTTTCATTCTCCATTATTTGTGATATCACTTATCATCTCTATAATATTATTTGATTTATCTGTCGTCCACAAATATTGAGAGTGTGTGCTTCTATTTGCTAATTAGGGTACGAATTTTTATTGCATCTTTTACTTGTTAAGAACACTTAGGTATATAATTATTGATTGTTAGACCTGAATCGTTAATTGGAACCTAATTCAATTCTATCAAATTTGTTGCTGAAGAGTTTGATGAAAATATAGCATATCATTCTATTGAATCAAATTGAATATATATACAATGAGAGATCAAGAGTTTAGAATAGGAAAGGTCAAGAGGTAATCAAGGGAATGTCAAGAGTCTAGAATAATGAGAGATCAAGAGTTTAGAATAGAAAAGGTCAAGAAGTAATCAAGGGAAGGTCAAGAGTCTAGAATCAATGAAAGATCCAAAGTTTAGATTATGAAAGGTCAAAATCCTAGAATGAAAACATTTATATACACATATCATAATTATGAAAGGTCAAGAGTATCGTGAGGTGATTTCAATCTTGTTTGTCAATTGTTGGAAGCGGGAGCAGGAAAGAGGTTTGGTGAGCGCATCAGCTTGTTGATCCGCAGAGGAAACATGTGCAACTCGAAGAGAACCGCCTTGAACTTGTTCCCGAATGAAGTGGTAGTCAATAGCAACATGTTTCATGCGAGAAAAGAAAATTCGGATTGGTGCATAGATTTGTTGCACCAATGTTGTCACAGTAGATAGCCGGTTGTTGAGATAGGAAAACATGAAGCTCGGTGAGTAGAGAACAAATCCAGCAAATTTCAGCAGCTGTGGTAGCAACAGCTCGGTAATCAACCTCGGTAGAAGAGCGGTCCACCATCCTTTGTTTCTTTGAACTTATAACTCCCTGTTCCAGTTGTACGTATTTTATTATGTGAATTTTTGTACTTCAATTTTTAGATCAGTTTTATTTTTCTCTTTGAACTCTTTATCTAAAGCCAGAATATTTTTCTGATCAATTCTATAATTTTGTGATTTTTCGACCGGAGTTTAAATACAAACTTCAATCCTGATTAATCCTAATCCTAATCCTAATCCTAATCCTAATTCTTAATCCAACAGCTAACCTAACTATCCTACACCTTATTTTCTTCCTCTCTACGCTTCTTTTTCTCCCTCCCTACTTCTCCATTTCTGCATACGCCAACTTCCCCCCCCCCCCCGGCTCATTTTTCTCACTCTAACCTAACTCCCTCATTTTTCTTCTAACAGCCTAACTCTTCTCACCGTTTTTCCACACTCCTACACCTAACTCCACACATGCATGCACAATTGCTTCATGACATATACAACCAGCCAACTCTCTCTCCCTCTCTTGTTTAAATCTATATATATGCATACACACACACACATGCATAACACATCAACCACCCATCACTACGTCTCATTCTTCATTTTTCCTCCATTCTTCCTCAGCCTTCTTCACACCCGAGAGCTCAAGCAACACCCGAGCTCCATTTCACCTTCCACCTTTGAGCCGACGACTCCATTTCTACGGCCCCATGAACTCCAAAGAACATCCCGAACTCAATCCCAAACAACCCGACGCTGCGCCACCTCGTTGTTGTTGTCGCTCATCACCGTCGCTCACCGTTGCTACCGTTGCTCACACACTGCCATCTTGCCGCCATTCTTACCGTCGTTGTGCCGCCGTCCGTTGCCGATGTCGCTTCTTCTTCCGTGGTTAATACCACCACTATAATCGTCACGTTATAAGGCAAGTATCTTGTACACTCTTTTTGTTCTCGTACATGCATTTTCCTTGAACCCGTGGCAAGTAGTCTAGTTATCATCATGTTTTATTGGCAAATTCCATTCTAGTCACTTGTTCCATGCTATATCAACTCAAGAGTGAACCGTTAACACATTTCGAATCGTGTTATTGAATATCGAATATACAACCTTACTATCTCTAAATTTCTTGACCTTGCACTAAGAACTCGACCATGTTCCCGATACTGGATTGAAGATTTTCTACATGGAAATTGTAGCCCATCGAGTCCCGAATCCAGAACATCTTACGGTTTCTCAATCGGATGTATAGATTGTGAGATATCGCGATTTTAGTACTGGCATATCGTGAATTTCTGAACCTGCACGGGATTACAAACCGGTATCTTGTACTGAGAATTCGACCATGTTCCCGAT
The DNA here is from genome assembly GCA_017893485.1 of Hemerocallis citrina. NCBI lineage: Eukaryota > Viridiplantae > Streptophyta > Magnoliopsida > Asparagales > Asphodelaceae > Hemerocallis > Hemerocallis citrina. Next base: position 226,826,524 of record CM030364.1, on the reverse strand, counting down.
ACTGGATCGAAAAAATTTCTACATGAAAATCGTAGCCCTTCGAGTCTAGATATCCGAAACATCCTGCAGTTTCTCAATCCGATATATAGATTGTGAGATATCGAAATTTTAGTATTGTGACTCTGAATTTCCAGAATGCGCGCGAAACATCGAAACCAGAGAAGAATGAATTTGTACGCATAACTACTGTCTCTAGAATGTATCTTGTGGATATGCGTTAGAACCGGAAGAGAGTCTACTTTCTAGAATCTTTGACAGAATTGGATTTGATTTTCTGTAACAACGGAAAAGTGAATTTGAATGCAGATATGTCAAGTTGTCTAAAAATTCATCTCTATATTTTTGCATATAAACCCATTACTTTTCATATTTAATGAGATGAGTGTATTATTGTTCTTATAATAATAACTTGTATAGATATAATAGGTTGATAGAATGCATTTTATACTACTTGATAATTCTATAATAACTACTCTCGATACATGTACCCGTTATATCTCATACCATGACTACTGTCTTTGATATTTTTCTAGATTAACTGTCTTGATTACACCGTTCCACTAGTTGTACCAACTGCATGTTCATAATTACTTATAAAAGAATAACAAGCCGGGGTTATAAGGGTACGTCTTAATAGTGAACAGTATAGGGGAGTATACTTGGAAGGAGGCTCGTGTTTCCCGAAATAGTGGTTCTTGATTACACAATTCTTGATTACATAATTCTCGATTACACAATTCTTGATTACATAATTCTCGATTACATGATTCACGATTACATGTCTTGATACTATCACAGAAAGACCCGAGTACATAATCCTATAGAATTCACTACTTAAGTCTAAACGTCACATGATTGATATGCACCGAACTTATGGTATGAGACACAGGATTACGTGCATTAGATAAGTTAATAAAATAAATAAACTCGAGATCTTCGCTAAGCATGATTCTTGATTACATGACTCTTCATTACATGACTCTTGATTCTTCATTACACGACTCTTGATTACATGACTCTCGATCATTGATTACATGATTATCGATTAACTGAGCCTAGGTTATCAATTGCTTATATCTTGAAGTCTAGAATACACTAGTTACAGTTATTACTTACATGATCACAATGTTCCAGTTCCTTGCTTACTTCCATATTTTATTTGTACTTCTACTTCTTGTTTCTTTCATATTATATCTTGTTATATTACCCCTTTTTTTGCTTGTTGCTACTTGCTGCCCGAAACTTGCTCTAACGGGAACTTTTCGATTTTTCTTTGCGTTAATAATTATACAGGTACTGATGGACCCGACGAGCAGACTCTCTAAATGGTCATTGCTGCTTCCTTACTACTTCATGTTGTTTTTCTTTCAGTCGCTATTTTATCTAGTTGTTATAGCGAACTGCTTATCATATTATTTTAATTCTGGCACCTTGTACTCCCGGGTATCTTGACCCGATGTTGATGTATTATCCAACTGATGGTTATTCTATTTTCAGCTCATGTGATTATTATATTTGCCTGCATGAATGTGTTATAATGATCTTGTTGAGCTTATAATTGTACAGCTTATGGATGATGTATATCATTCGCTGGGCCTTAGTTGCGTACCTGTATTTCTGTATAGCGGGAAGTGGGGCGTGACAGGTTTTTTGTGGTATCAGAGCCTAGGCTCGAACCATGCTAAGCTCAACAATATACACACCATGTAGATCACATGAATGTTAATAACCAACTTTCCATCTGGAGATTTACCCCATTCGAATGTGCATTTCATACTATGGTTCACGGAGGCTCTTCGACTTCTACACCTAGGGATGAACTATCGAAGATCATCTCCATTCTCCAGGAGATGCAACGAATGATGGAGCTACAGCAAGAGCAAAATGAACTGATGAGAGCTAATCTGGATAGGGTATAGGATGTCGCAAACACCACTCAATGGGACTTGTTTGTGCACCAGCATAAGAGTTACACCGCCATGCTCGATACCCAGGAGCAAATCCGTAGAGGGTGGAATGCCGTTTAGGGGGCATTACATCTTCTTACTATCGCACAGTCTACAGGTGGGCCGATACGGAGGCCAGTTCAGACCCCAACTACTAGAGCATCACCTTACTCATCGGCGACTCCGAATAAGGACCAGAAGTGCTATTATTGCCGCCGAGTTGGAAACATACGCAAGAACTGTTGGAAATCCAACAACCTGTGTCTTGCATGCGGAGCGAATGATCACAAGGTTCAGGATTGCCCGAAGAGAAAGAGTGTCGCACCAATAGGAGGATCAAATCCCAGTGGAGGACAGATTGGAGAGTGTAATCAGGCTCATAACCTGATTACAGAGGAGGCAGAGATCACCAAAGAAACAGTTACTGGTATATTTCGATCTAGCCGTGCTTTAGCTCCTGTGTCGTTTGTTACCTTCTGTACATTGCATTCATTCTCATCGATCAATCCATTATTGAGTATCATACTAGTTATTTCTTTCTATCCCTATTTTCTTGAATCTTCTGTTGGAAGAGAGTAGAAATTTTGTTGGGCTAAATGGCAAACAAATTGGAAATTGGAATAACAACAAGAAGACTCTTCACTATTTTCTAAAACTGCTATTACTACACCTTACAAATATACACTCTATTCTTTTTCTTATTTTCTGCTTGTTTCTTGTTCTTGTCTTGGTTAATTTTTTTCTTCTTCCTAAACCTCTCATTTATAGGAATGAGAGATGATCAACTGACAAATTCTTCATTCCCATTTCTCCCATTTTTCTTTGCGGCACCAATCTTGCCACAATTTTTCAACATTGTTTGGTGGGTGGAGCCCACTTTACCAAATAAGTTTGAAAACCAACATCTTCATGTTACTAATCTCTTAATTATGCTCAATTCGTCTATCGCTATCACTTGATATTAGTAGCAAGAAGCATCACCATCAGAGTGGCGTAGCGAAAGCGTAGCAGAGTTCCTTATTGATTCGTGGAATGAATTTCAAAGCAAACTTCATCAACAACTCAGGGTTCAATGCTATATTTAGAATGGATAGGGAACAAAGTGCAAATATTGGTCATAGGCCGGTTATAGGGGGCGGTGCATTAATGAAGAAAAGATAAGAAGAAGAAGAAATAAAAAGAAGAGAAATGAGGAGAGAAGTCAAAGAAAGAAGAAGAAAAAGAAGAAAGAAGAAGAAAAAGAGAAAGAAAGGAAAAGAGAAAGAAAGAGGAAGAAGAAAAAGAGAGAAGTCAGAGAAGAAGAAGAAAGAGAGAGAAGTCGGAGAAGAAAGAAAGAGAGAGAAAGAAGCCGGGGAAGAAAGGGAAGAAAAGAAAGAAGAAGGCAACTCGGGAGCAAGCTTCGGAGAAGAGAGAAAGTGAGAAGCCGATAGCAGAGGCGGGAGCAAGAAAGAAAGAGAAAGAGTAGGAGCTCGGATTTTCTTGGCAAATGGAAAGAAAAGATCAAGAATCGGCAGTGGGGATGAAGAGAAAATCGGTGCAAGAAGAAGAAGAAGTGGGTATGAAGAAGCTTTCTTCATCTTCATCATCTTCATCGAGATTCAGTAGAATCTGTGTATTTTGTGGCAGTAGCTCTGGAAAAAGAGCTAGCTACCGAGAAGCCGCGATCGAGCTCGGCAAGGAGCTTGTAGAAAAGAATATCGATCTCGTCTATGGTGGTGGGAGCATAGGATTGATGGGCCTAGTTTCCGACGCTGTTCGTGCTGGTGGCCGACACGTTTTGGGAGTGATTCCCAAGTCCCTGATGCCGAAAGAGATTACTGGGTGAATTGTGGGAGATGTTAGAGTTGTCTCTAACATGCACGAGAGGAAGGTTGAAATGGCTCGAGCTGCTGATACTTTCATAGCCTTGCCCGGAGGTTATGGAGCACTTGAGGAGTTGTTTGAAGTAATCACATGGGCTCAACTGGGAATCCACAGCAAGCCGATTGGTCTTTTAAATGTTGATGGATATTACGACTCGCTCCTGTCCTTCATAGATTCAGCTATGGATGAGGATTTTATATCCAGTAAGGCCAGACACATCTTGATTTCAGCTTCATCGCCTAAGGAGTTACTAAGAAAATTGGAGGAGTATGTGCCAGAGCGAGATGAGCTTGTGACTCAGCTGAACTAGGATGTTAGCGATGTCGGTGGTTCAGATTCTGAGCCTAGACATTAAATTGTTGATTCCTCCAGTTGAGGATGCACAATTTGTCTTTAGTTATTTTCGTGCCTTTGTACTCTTTGTTTCTTTTATCTTTTGTTGTACTCTCGATTGAAGAGTATTGCATTCGCTTCTTAGCTATCCTATATCTCGCCTGAGTAAATTTTGAGGATGAAATTTTTTTGTAAGGTGGGTAGGATTATAACTCCCTGTTCCAGCTGTACATATTTTATTACGTGAATTTTTGTACTTCAATTTTTAGATCAGTTTTATTTTTCTCTTTGGACTCTTTATCTAAAGCCAGAATATTTTTCTGATCAATTCTGTAATTTGGTGATTTTTCGACCGGAGTTTAAAAACAAACTTCATTCCTAATTAATCCTAATCCTAATCCTAATCCTAATTCTTAATCCAATAGCTAACCTAACTATCCTACACCTTATTTTCTTCCTCCCTAGGCTTCTTTTTCTCCCTCCCTACTTCTCCATTTCTGCATACACCAACATCCCTCCCCCCTCATTTTTCTCATTCTCTAACCTAACTCCCTCATTTTTCTTCTAACAGCCTAACTCTTCTCACCGTTTTTCCACACTCCTACACCTAACTCCACACATGCATGTACAATTGCTTCATGTCTCCATATACAATCAGCCAACTCTCTCTCTCTCTCTCTCTCTCTCTCTCTCTCTCTCTCTCCTTGTTTAAATCTATATATATGCATACACACACACACATGCATAACACATCAACCCCCCATCTCCATGTCTCATTCTTCATTTTCCCTCCATTCTTCCTTTGCCTTCTTCACACCCGAGAGCTCAAGCAACACCCGAGCTCCACTTCACCTTCCACCTTCGAGCCGACGACTCCATTTCTACGGCCCCGTGAACTCCAAAGAACATCCCGAACTCAATCCCAAACAACCCGATGCCGCGCCACCTCGTTGTTGTTGTCGCTCATCACCGTCGCTCACCGTTGCTACCGTTGCTCGCACGCTGCCATCTTGCCGCCATTCTTACCGTCGTTGTGCCGCCGTCCGTTGCCGATGTCGTTTCTTCTTTCGTGGTTAACACCACCACCGTAATCGTCACGTTATAAGGCAAGTACCTTGTACACTCTTTTTGTTCTCGTACAAGCATTTTCCTTGGACCCGTGGCAAGTAGTCTAGTTATCATCATGTTTTATTGACAAATTCCATTCTAGTCACTTGTTCCATGCTATATCAACTCAAGAGTGAACCGTTAACACATTTCGAATCGTGTTATTGAATATCGAATATACAACCTTACTATCTCTAAATTTCTTGACCTTGCACTAAGAACTCGACCATGTTCCCGATACTGGATTGAAGATTTTCTACGTGGAAATTGTAGCCCATCGAGTCCCGAATCCAGAACATCTTACGGTTTCTCAATCGGATGTATAGATTGTGAGATATCGCGATTTTAGTACTGGCATATCGTGAATTTCTGAACCTGCACGGGATTACAAACCGGTATCTTGTACTGAGAATTCGACCATATTTCCGATACTGGATCGAAAAAATTTCTACATAAAAATCGTAGCCCTTCGAGTATAGATATCTGAAACATCCTACAATTTCTCAATCCGATATATAGATTGTGAGATATCGAAATTTTAGTATTGTGACTCTGAATTTCCAGAATGCGCGCGAAACATCGAAACCAGCGAAGAATGAATTTGTACGCATAACTACTGTCTCTAGAATGTATCGTGTGAATATGCGTTAGAACCGGAAGAGAGTCTACTTTCTAGAATCTCTGACAGAATTGGATTTGCTTTTCTGTAACAACGGAAAAGGGAATTTGAATGCAGATATGTCAAGTTGTCTAAAAATTCATCTCTACGTTTTTGCATATAAACCATTACTTTTCATATTTAATGAGCTGAGTGTATTATTGTTCTTGTAATAATAACTTGTATAGATGTAATAGGTTGATAGAATGCATTTTATACCACTTGATAATTCTATAATAACTACTCTTGATACATGTACTCGTTATATCTCATACCATGACAACTGTCCTTGATATTTTTCTAGATTAACTGTCTTGATTACACCGGTCCACTAGTCGTACCAACTGCATGTTCATAATTACTTATAAAAGGATAACAAGCCGGGGTTATAAGGATACGGCTTAATAGTGTACCATATAGGGGTGTATACTCGGAAGGGGGCCCGTATTTCCCGAAATAGTGATTCTTGATTACACAATTCTTGATTACATAATTCTCGATTACATGATTCACGATTACATGTCTTGATACTATCACTGGAAGACCCGAGTACATAATTCTATAGAATTCACTACTTAAGTCTAAACGTCACATGATTGATATGCACCGAACTTGTGGTATGGGACACAGGATTGCGTGCATTAGATAAGTTAATAAAATAGATAAACTCGAGATCTTCGCTAAGCATGATTCTTGATTACATGACTCTTCATTACATGAATCTTGATTCTTGATTACATGACTCTTGATTACATGACTCTCGATCATTGATTACATGATTATCGATTAACTGAGCCTAGGTTATAAATTGCTTATATCTTGAAGTCTAGAATACACTAGTTACAGTTATTACTTACATGATCACATTGTCCCAGTTCCTTGCTTACTTCCATATTGTATTTGTATTTCTACTTCTTGTTCTTCCATGTTATATCTTGTTATATTACCCTTTTTTCTGCTTGTTGCTACTTGCTGCCCGAAACTTGCTCTAACGGGAACTTTTCTATTTTTCTTTGAGTTAATAATTATATAGGTACTGATGGACCCGACGAGCAGACTCTGTAGACGATCGTTGCTGCTTCCTTACTACTTCATGTTGTTTTTCTTTCAGTCGCTATTTTATCTAGTTGTTATAGCGAACTACTTATCATATTATTTTAATTCTGGCACCTTGTACTTCCGGGCATCTTGACCCGATGTTGATGTATTATCCAAATGATGGTTATTCTATTTTCAGCTCATGTGATTATTATATTTGCCTGCATGAATGTGTTATAAAGATCTTGTTGAGCTTATAATTGTACAGCTTATGGATGATGTATATCATTCGCTGGACCTCAGTTGCGTGCCTGTATTTCCATATAGTGGGAAGCGGGGCGTGACAGAACTCCATGATATTAGATTGCGACCAATGTAGATGAGATAAGCACTTTTGGATGTAAATTCATCCTTGTTCCCAGCCCAGTATGCATAAAAAAAAGTATGAAGTGACAGTGGGGAGTTACGGTTGATAACAACACCATGAGGAATAGTACCCGAAAAATAACGTAGTAGACGCTTTGCTGCATTCCAATGATCAGTCTTGGGGCAGTGCATGAATTGTGATAACTTGTTGACCGTGTAAGTAATATCCTGGCGTGTGAGTGACAAGTATTGGAAACTACCAACAATAGCTCGGTATTCAGTTGAATCAGATAGGGATGAGCTAGAGTGAAGAGTAAGAGTTGGAGTAGTGGCAAGTGGCGTAGACACGGACTTGACATCGTACATGTGAGTGTGCATAATAAGATCATGGATTTATCGCCATTGAGAAAAAAAAGATTCCCCGCAGACATGGAATGACTTCAACTCCAAGAAAATATGAAAGTAGGCCAAGATCCTTGAGAGAGAATCTGTTTGAGAGAAGATGAATGAACTTATGTACTGCTACATCGTAGTTTCCAGTGATAATGATTTCATCAATGTTGAACCAGAGATATGTCAGGATGCCACAAGCATTGTAGACAAATAGTAATGTCTCAGCATGAGAGTTAGTGAAGTCGGAGGTGATGAGAAACTGACTAGCTCATGGTACCATGCATGAGGGGCTTGTTTAAAACTGTATATTACTTTGTGCAGTTTACAAACATAATGAGGATGATCTTTGTCAATGAATCCCTGTGGTTGTGCCATAAAGATATCCTCAGATAGAGAGCCTTAGAGAAAGGCATTATTGACATCAAGTTGTCGCAGTGACCAACCACGAGTGATGGCAAGAGAGAGAACAAGTCGAACTATTGTTGGATTGACAATAGGACTGAAGGTGTCATGATAGTCAAAACTCGGGCATTGGTGGAACCCCTTGGCAACTAAATGTGCTTTGTACATGTCAATAGAACCATCAGATAAACGTTTAGTTCGAAAAATACACTTGCAACCTACAGCATTTTAGGACAGGTAAGATGGAACAAAGTCCAATGTCCCATTCCGAACAAGAGCATCATACTCCTCAAACATGTCCTGAAGCCATTTGGGATCTTTGATGACCTCGATCACTGTAGAAGGTTCAAGGTCAGGGTTGGTGGAAAGTTAGGCAGTGAGATTTAGTTTTTGGATTGGTTTGTAGATATTATTTTTGGATCGAGTAACTATACCTTGATGTGGAGGAGGAATATGTATCGGGTCCGGGGGGCTATGGTAATTGGGTTATAGGTGAGTTAGATTCAAAAGGTGGGTTTTGGGGTTTCTGTTGGGTGTCGCGGTGTGGTGAAGGTGGAGCCGCAACGCTGAGTCTCCGATTTGGTGGGAGAGAGGTGTTTCCTCTTGAGAGACAAGTTTGAGAGTGATAGATGGTGTGATGGTGGCCGGAGATAATGACTCGGAAGGGAGCCAGACATAGGACGTGGAAGAGGAAGGACGAGGGAGATAGGGTTGAATGGTTTGGAAGGGCATAGTCGACTCGATGAATTTAACATAACAAGATGTGTGGAGATGTGAGGTGATAGAATCAAGACAAAGATGGGCACTCTAGATGGAGGAATAACCAAGAAAGACACAAGGGGTGGAACGGGGAGATAACTTGTGAGACGAATATAGACGCAACCAAGGATAGCATAGACAACCAAAACTCTGAAGTTTGGAGTAGTTGGGAGGTGCGCCAAAGAGCTTTGCATACAGAGATAGAAGTTGGAGTGTGGGAGTGGGTAGACAGTTAATAAGATAAATAGCAGTGAAGAATGCATATGACAAGTATGACAAAGGCATGGAAGCTGTGAGAGGAGTGATAAGCATGTTTCAACAATATGACGATGACGACGTTCAGAATACTGATTGTGTTCAGGAGTATGTGGAGGGGAGTTTAAGTGAGATATCCAACTAAAACTTAGGTATGATGAGTGTAACATCCCTGAAAAATTATTTTAATTTGCACGTGCTTTGAACAAAAAACTCTATGTATTTTAAGTTTCTAAAGATATGCACATTTTACTCTCATTATCACAATTGTAACCCATAGGCCTAAAGTCTCCTTAAAAGCCCAATAGAAAATTCATTAATTAAAAGAGAAGCCACTAATTAAAAGAAAAGCTCATTAGTTAATCTACGTTTTTAAAACACTTTTAAATCCTACACTTGTCATGTAACAACATGTACAATCAAATAAATAACAAATAACCAAATGAGAATGTGTTCTTGTGGGTTGCACGTGCACGTGGTGCAACCCAAGAGCCACAAAAGTGATGGCCGGCCATAGGTTTAGAAGGAGAAGGGTTGTGCATGAGTGGGCAATTAATTGGAGGGGAGTTAAGTAAGTTATGAAATTGAACATTTAAATTGGGTAGTAGAAGAGTCTTCTCAAACCCTATATAAAGCCATCCCTTTGTCATGAACAAATGCACCATAATCAAAAGAAAACAAAAGATAAGAAAAGAAAGAGAGAAAGAACAGAGTTCGGTTTTGTTTAAGAAGGCTAGGTGGTAGCTTTGCTTGCTTAAAGAGGAGAAGGCTAGCATCTTGTTGGAGATAGGAGCATCAACTAGGAGTACTTGTTTCTATTTCTACTATAAGGTGGGTGATTTTCTTGCTTTCTAGGAATTTTAGAACATATGATGGATTGCTTTTTGAATGAAATAAGAATGTGGTAGGAAAGTTGTTATGTTTCATGATATGTTGATAAATGAAGTTTAAATAGTGAAAAAGAAATGCATGTTGATAAGTTGAAATTTCTAGTAAGATTGGTTGTGATGTTGTTAAATGCATATATTATACATTTTGATTAGATTGAAAGTGCTGAGTACAATTTCTTGCACAAAGTTGTAAACTTTATGTTAAATTGGGAAACAATATGGGAAAGATTTCAGGATAAGAATTTCTCTTGAAATTGGTAAAAGAAAAATAAAAATCTTGCTTAGTATTTATATACTAGATTTGCCCATGGGCACGTGCCTACGGCACGTCTTCGGAACGATACAAAACACGAAAATCCCTATAAACAATAAAAAAATAATTATGTAGCTCAAGTTTGAATAGTATGACATTAATAAGTTGTAAATAAAAGTCCATATTTCCATTAGTATATGTTGAAAAATAATTATAAATGGGGTTGTAAAATCTAACTTCTTAGAACTTAGTATGGAAAATGATGAAATTTAACTGTTGAAGAGATATTTGCAATTTTCAATATAACATGTGCAATATAAAAAAAAAATTCTAAAAAATTACAAACATGAAATCTTAAAAATCTAAATTTCTATGTAAATAAAGAAAGAATGGAAGAGAGAGATAGGGAGAGAGAGAGAGAGAGAAATATGAAAAAATAAAGAGAGAAGAGAGAGATAGTAATAAAGTAATGAGTTTTTTAGTTTTGGGGGGGGGGGGGGAAATTTGGTTTTGGGGTTTGAAATGTTGGGAGGGAAAATGTGTTTTGTGATGTTAGATCTGGACCTTTGATTTTGGGGGGATTGAAGGTGAGCCACTTGATAGCTTTCTTTGTGTTTTATTATATAGATTCTAGTTTGTTGATAAATCAAAAGTATATATATATATATATATATATATATATATATTCATGTTAAATCACTACTTACAAAATGAAGGTTTAAAATAACTTTAATGTGATCGAAATCAGTAAGAAATAATTCTAGGAGTCGAAAATGTATTTTGATAATGTTATTTTGAAGAAAGTTTAGAAATCGAAAATTGTTTGAAAGTTTGAAAATTGAGATTAAAACAGAGCATGAAAATATAAAGAATTTAACTCATAATATAACAGAAGTGATACTTTGCTTAAGTGGCTAGCGGGGGCGTGCTCGCATCGCCACATGGTGTTGGGGGTGCCGGTGGGTCTCGGGTTCGAGCCAGGCTGTGAGCAAAAGTGTATTTTTATATTATTTTTTATTGTTTTGAGTTTTAAAAATCCAGAAAATTCGAATAAATATTTTTAAAATGTAAAGAGTTCAATTGAGAATATTTTCTCACTGTTTTTAATATTTGGAAAATAAATATCACATCTCATGTATTAGGAGAGATTTGAACTCAAGAAAATTTTATATATGAATAAAGATGTTAAGATTTGGTTCAAAATGAATCAAAGAGAAACATTCTTATGAATATCCTATAATGTCACTATAATTCTTGGATACTATTTAAAGAGATATTTTGAGAACTTTAAAGTCATGAATTGTATAAATTTGATTCAATTTTGGGAAGGAATTATACATGAGTAAGTATGTTTTTAAAGAGTTAAATCTAGTGTAATCTAAAGGAGGAAATAAGAAACTCTAGAGGGTAATTGTAAAAGTTGATGCTTTTAAATTTTAAAGAAATTGTATTTTGACAATTATACATGAAGGATAATTGAATGTGAAGAAGGAAATTTTATTTCTAATCAAAGAGACTTGTAATTTACTAAGTAAAATGTTGGTTGTGTGATCAAATAAGAAATTTTACTCCATAGTTGGTGAATAAGAATAAATTAGAAGATTGAATGAAACATGAATAAAGAAAATTAAGAATATGAATTATAAGGGTATGCATACCTCATAACGTTGAACATGAAAAGATGTTGATTCTAGAGCCTTAGTGAGACCTAGGTACCGACAAATGTGGAAAATGAATAATTGATTTGAGAAGTGGCCAATATGGGCTGTCGTTCTCGGTACTTTTGTGTAAGACCGGTAGGAGGGTAAGCTAGCTCTAGGTAGTGTTATTCATGTTTAAACTTAAGGATTATGCATTAAGTGGAGACGTAATAAAACTTGGGAAAACGTAAGTGAGTTGCCTTTATATAGTCTGACGATGGACTCCAGGACTGTAGACCCAGTTTGACGATGGAATCCAGGACTATGGTTGCTTGCGATAAAAACGAGCCTTAATTAAATTCGGGGCTATGATTGATTTGACGGTGGACTCCAGGATCATGAATAGTCGGCCGGATAGGAGGTCATTTCCAGTGTATATGCGTATACCAGGGCTAGAGGGGAACTTGCGGGATGTTCGCATGATGAGAATTTCCGTATAAGCTTGACGGTGGACTCCAGGACTGAAATTTGTACTCGTGGAATGTCTAAATCTTGATTTGTTATCGAGTAGTTTTCTTGGCGAGGGATCTAACCCTATAATGTGGAGTACGTAGGTGCTTGCCCTCGGACCTATGTAGGATGGGGTGCATAGAATCTGAACAAGTATGCATTAGTATCATTGTAGTATAACATCTGCATTAGACATTAAGACATATCATACACCGACATGTTTAGGATAGTCACTCTTTACACTTTTATATGCATTCAAGTATGTGATTGTTAAAGTAAGAGAATCGTTATATTATGACATAGTAAGGAATGCTGTTTTATAATATTGTGTCGGTAATAAGCAACTAACGTGCCTACAGATTTTCAGTGCAGGGCTTGGATTGGATTGGCAAGGACTTAAAGACGGTTGATGATAAAGATTATATTCATGATTAAAGCTGCTGATATTAGAGTTGTATTTCATGTTGTATTTTATTTAACTTCTGTTGTGTAACTTTGTAATAAACATTTTTGTGTAAGAAAAAGTTTTAATTTCCTTATAAAATTGTACGAAATGAAGTAAAGAACCTGTTGTACTATGAATTACATATAAATGGAATTCGGGGTGTTACAGAAAGTGCTTAATATCCCCCCTCCCCCCCCCCCCCCCCCCCCCCCCAATTGTTAGAATAAAACGTTTTGATTGAAGTAGTTTTCCACCAGTGATTTAAAGCAAATAAAAACGTTATAGAAATCAAAATTTCTTTTAAGTGGATAAAGTCATATGTGTTTTGAGAACTTTAAAGTCATGAATTGAATAAATTTGATTCAATTTTGGGAACGAATTGTACATGAGTAAGTATGTTTTTAAAGAGTTAAATCTAGTGTAATCTAAAGGAGGAAATAAGAAACTCTAGAGGGTAATTGTAAAAGTTGATGCATTTAAATTTCAAAGAAATTGTATTTTGACAATTAAACATGAAGGATAATTGAATGTGAAGAAGGAAATTTTATTTTTAATCAAAGAGACTTGTAATTTACTAAGTGAAATGTTGGTTGTGTGATCAACCAAGGAATTTTTCTCCATAGATGGTGAATAAGAATAAATTAGAAGATTGAACGAAACATGAACAAAGAAAATTGAGAATATGAATTATAAGGGTATGCGTACCCCATATACGTAGGCGGTAATGTAGACAGCATCCAGGTGCGGGTGTCTACTAGCATCTATATCCTAACCCGATAATCTTCTTAGTGGAGGAGCAATGATCTGGGAAAAGGTAGACTGTAGTTGCGGGTGTCTCCCACAGGATTCCAGGATGTTGAACATGAAAAATGTTGATTCTAGAGGCTTAGTGAGACCCCGGTACCGACAAATGTTGAAAATGAATAATTGATTTGAGAAGTGGCCAATTCTCGATATTTTTGTGTAAGACCGGTAGGAGGGTAAGCTAGCTCTAGGTAGTGTTATTCATGTTTAAACTTAAGGATTAGGCACTAAGTTGTAATCAAACTGGGGCAAACGTAAGTGAGTTGCCTCTATATAGTCTAACAGTGGACGCCAAGACTATGGACCCACTTTGACGATGGACTTCGGGACTGTGGTTGCTTGCGATGGAAACGAGCCTTAATTAAATCTGGGGCTATGATTGATTTGATGGTGGACTCCAGGAATATGAATAGTTGGGTGGATGGGAGGCCGTTCTCCAGTGTATATGCGTATACCGGGGCTAGAGGGAAACTTGCGGATGTTCGCGCGATGAGGATTTTCGTATAAGCTTGACGGTGGACTCTAGGGCTGGAATTTGTACTCGTGGAATGTCTAAAACGTGATTTGTTACTGAGTAGTTTTCATTGCGAGGGATTAAACCTATAATGTGGAGTACGTAGGTGTTTTCCCTTGGACCTATGTAGGGTGGGGTGCATAGAATCCGAACAAGTATGCATTAGTGTCATTGTAGTATAACATCTGCATTATGAATTAAGTCATATCATACACCGACATGTTTAGGATAGTCACTCTTTACACTTTTATATGCATTCAAGTGTATGAACATTAAACTAAGAGAATCGTTATATTATGACATACTGAGGATTGCTGTTTTATAATATTCCGTCGGTTGTAAGCAACTGACGTGTCCACAGATTTTCAGGTTGATGATAAAGATTATATTCAGGATTAAAGCTGCTGATATTAGAGTTGTATTTCATGTTGTATTTTATTTAACTTATGTTGTGTAACTTTGTAATAAATATTGTTGTGTAAGAAAAAGTTTTAATTTCCTTGTAAAATTGTATGAAATGAAGTAAAGAACCTGTTGTACTACGAATTACATGTAAATGGAATTTGGGGTGTTACAGAAAGTGCTTGATATCCCCCCTGTCAGAATAAAACGTTTTGATTGAAGTAGTTTTCCACCAGTGATTTAAAGCAAACATAAGATTTTCTTTTAAGTGGATAAAGTCATATGTGTTTTGAGAACTTTAAAGTCATGAATTGAATAAATTTGATTCAATTCTGGGAAGGAATTATACATGAGTAAGTATGTTTTTAAAGAGTTAAATCTAGTGTAATCTAAAGGAGGAAATAAGAAACTCTAGAGGGTAATTGTAAAAGTTGATGCATTTAAATTTCAAAGAAATTGTATTTTGACAATTAAACATGAAGGATAATTGAATGTGAAGAAGGAAATTTTATTTTTAATCAAAGAGACTTGTAATTTACTAAGTGAAATGTTGGTTGTGTGATCAACCAAGGAATTTTTCTCCATAGATGGTGAATAAGAATAAATTAGAAGATTGAACGAAACATGAACAAAGAAAATTGAGAATATGAATTATAAGGGTATGCGTACCCCATATACGTAGGCGGTAATGTAGACAGCATCCAGGTGCGGGTGTCTACTAGCATCTATATCCTAACCCGATAATCTTCTTAGTGGAGGAGCAATGATCTGGGAAAAGGTAGACTGTAGTTGCGGGTGTCTCCCACAGGATTCCAGGATGTTGAACATGAAAAATGTTGATTCTAGAGGCTTAGTGAGACCCCGGTACTGACAAATGTTGAAAATGAATAATTGATTTGAGAAGTGGCCAATTCTCGATATTTTTGTGTAAGACCGGTAGGAGGGTAAGCTAGCTCTAGGTAGTGTTATTCATGTTTAAACTTAAGGATTAGGCACTAAGTTGTAATCAAACTGGGGCAAACGTAAGTGAGTTGCCTCTATATAGTCTAACAGTGGACGCCAAGACTATGGACCCACTTTGACGATGGACTTCGGGACTGTGGTTGCTTGCGATGGAAACGAGCCTTAATTAAATCTGGGGCTATGATTGATTTGATGGTGGACTCCAGGAATATGAATAGTTGGGTGGATGGGAGGCCGTTCTCCAGTGTATATGCGTATACCGGGGCTAGAGGGAAACTTGCGGATGTTCGCGCGATGAGGATTTTCGTATAAGCTTGACGGTGGACTCTAGGGCTGGAATTTGTACTCGTGGAATGTCTAAAACGTGATTTGTTACTGAGTAGTTTTCATTGCGAGGGATTAAACCTATAATGTGGAGTACGTAGGTGTTTTCCCTTGGACCTATGTAGGGTGGGGTGCATAGAATCCGAACAAGTATGCATTAGTGTCATTGTAGTATAACATCTGCATTATGAATTAAGTCATATCATACACCGACATGTTTAGGATAGTCACTCTTTACACTTTTATATGCATTCAAGTGTATGAACATTAAACTAAGAGAATCGTTATATTATGACATACTGAGGATTGCTGTTTTATAATATTCCGTCGGTTGTAAGCAACTGACGTGCCCACAGATTTTCAGGTTGATGATAAAGATTATATTCATGATTAAAGCTGCTGATATTAGAGTTGTATTTCATGTTGTATTTTATTTAACTTATGTTGTGTAACTTTGTAATAAATATTGTTGTGTAAGAAAAAGTTTTAATTTCCTTGTAAAATTGTATGAAATGAAGTAAAGAACCTGTTGTACTACGAATTACATGTAAATGGAATTTGGGGTGTTACAGAAAGTGCTTGATATCCCCCCTGTCAGAATAAAACGTTTTGATTGAAGTAGTTTTCCACCAGTGATTTAAAGCAAACATAAGATTTTCTTTTAAGTGGATAAAGTCATATGTGTTTTGAGAACTTTAAAGTCATGAATTGAATAAATTTGATTCAATTCTGGGAAGAATTATACATGAGTAAGTATGTTTTTAAAGAGTTAAATCTAGTGTAATCTAAAGGAGGAAATAAGAAACTCTAGATGGCAATTGTAAAAATTGATGCTTTTAAATTTCAAAGAAATTGTATTTTGACAATTATACATGAAGGATAATTGAATGTGAAGAAGGAAAATTTATATTTAATCAAAGCGACTTGTAATTTACTAAGCGAAATGTTGGTTGTTTGATCAACCAAGAAATTTTACTCCATAGTTGGTGAACAAGAATAAATTAGAAGATTGAACAAAACATGAACAAAAAAAATTGAGAATATGAATTATAAGGGTATGCGTACCCTATAACGTTGAACATGAAAAAATGTTAATTCTAGTGGCTTAGTGAGACCCAGGTACCTGCAAATGTTGAAAATGAATAATTGATTTGAGAAGTGGCCAATATGGGCTGTCGTTCTCGATATTATTGTGTAAGGCCGGTAGGAGGGTAAGCTAGCTCTAGGTAGTGTTATTCATGTTTAAAATTACGGATTAGGAACTAAGTGGAGACGTAATAAAACATGGACAAACGTAAGTGAGTTGCCTCTATATAGTCTGACGGTGGACTCCATGACTATAGACCCAGTTTGACGGTGGAGTCCGGAACTGTGGTTGCTTGCGATGGAAACGAACCTTAATTAAATCCGGGGCTATGATTAATTTGATGGTGAATTCAGGATCATGAATAGTCGGGCGGATGGGAGGCCGTTCTCCAGTGTATATGCGTATACTGGGGCTAGAGGGGCACTTGCGGGATGTTCGCAAGACGAGAATTTCCGTATAAGCTTGACGGTGGACTCCAGCGCTAAAATCTGTACTCGTGGAATGTCTAAAATTTGATTTGTTTCCGAGTAGTTTTCATGGCGAGCGATCTAACCCTATAATGTGGAGTACGTAGGTGCTTGCCCTCGGATATATGTAGGATGGGGTGCATAAAATCTGAACAAGTATGCATTAGTGTCATTGTAGTATAACATCTGCTGTCACGCCCCGCTTCCCAAAAGAAAGCCCAGCGAATGATTTTCATTATCCATAAGCTGTTTGGAATCTTTACAACATTTCACAACAATAACCAGAGTCGGAAGCAAGAGAAGTCAACCAAGCATGCATGTATGAATCAAAATACCAACAAGAATACTTGAAACCAAAATATTACAATTTTAAATAATCCAGATCTGAATAAGTCAATATTCTGGGTCACATTGTCCAAATACAAATAAATCCAAGTAATCAAGTACAATTGTTCAAATAAGCAACAAGAAATAATAATGGCAAAATTCCAGCAACTAGTATCTCATGTCACAAACTCTATCTGGCAACTGTTCTCCAAAATCTGCAATTTAACAATTGCAGGAAGAGGAAAAAGAAAACAAACTCCCATCA
This sequence comes from Hemerocallis citrina, assembly GCA_017893485.1. NCBI lineage: Eukaryota > Viridiplantae > Streptophyta > Magnoliopsida > Asparagales > Asphodelaceae > Hemerocallis > Hemerocallis citrina. The sequence goes on along the minus strand of CM030364.1, from coordinate 226,808,513 downwards.
ATACAAGTTACGGGCCGCTTGTAGTACAGGATACAAGTACATGGGAAAAGATAACTAATAACATGGAATAGGCATGATGAAAAAATATAACAACTATCATGGCAAGATGAACAAGTATAAGTGGCATGTATCAAGTGTCAAGTAAACAAGTATCATGTAAATAAGTAACAGGTAACAAGTGTCATATATCATGTATCATGTATCACATATCATATTCAAGTGTCATGGTCAAGTCTTGTAGTTATTACTATCTAGGTAGCACTTCATGCATCACAGGTTTTTACTACATGATTGCTATATTCAAACAGTATCGCTTTAGATTTCATAGTGGATTATAGAGGACAGTGTACTCAGGGACAAGTATCAAGTAATCGAGCTCCAAGCTCCAAGTATCATGTATCAAGTATCACGTGTCAAGTTATGCAAGTGGCAAGTAATCACTTGTCAAGCGTGCAAGTTTCAAGTAATCACATGTCAAGTATCAAATATCAAGTAATCACGTAGGATCTGTGAATCCCCTTCCGAGTACACATATTTCTGTATTTTCCACTATTAGATTTTTCCCTTTAACCCCAACTTGGTTATTTATTATTATTATCAAACAGGCATGTATGTGTCACAAAGCATTGCAAGAATAACATGGCATGGTCAAGTAACAAGTTCAAGTTTCAAGATAAGTATCTACAGGTAAAAGACAACACATAAAAGATTAGAACAACGAGAATTCTAGTTCAGGACAGCAAGATAGTACTGCACTAAATCTGGGATTCCTGTTGCTACAAACATGCAAATCTAGATCCGTCAAAGAATCTGAAAAATAAACTCCGGACCGAATCCAGCAAATATATATAAGTCATATAGTATTTCACAAAAACATGAGTCAAAATTTAATTGAAACCAGAAAACATGTTCAGCCCGAAATCAGAAGATTGTATTCAAAGTCAGGAAAACAACATGAAAACTCATTAATTAAATCCACAAAAAATCTGGGGCATTCCTCTATATTTGTAGCATCAGAATATAAAGTTTCATAATTTTTCAATATAAATAGTTTAGTTAACATAAATCAGAAAATATCAAGATGTAGTAGTTTTGTAAATCTGCAATCACAAACACTGCAGTACGAAAACAACAATATCTCACAAACCATAAATCGAAATCCAAATCCGTCAGAAGGATGATAAAATCGAATTCGAAATTCATATACTGACCTTAATAGGGTCTAAAATACTGATCAAAAGAAAGTTAAAAGAAAAATACATAATTATTCTTCGAACATAAAATCATCTAGTTCAAGTAAAACTCATCCAAATCAACCCAAACATGAAATATAGTGTACTAGATATCCAAGCAACATGGTATAGGGTCTATCATAAGTCCACAACAAGTCTACCACGAATAACACGAACGAGCACATGATATCATATGAACAACACGCATATATACAACAAGAAGTGGTCAACCCTAGGTCATTTCATGTCATGTATGTCGTGAGGCAACTATGGTCGAATCAACACAATAGAGACAAGATCAACAAGGGGTTTCATACAAAATTGTCTCTAGAACACAACTACACTACAGGCGGTATTTAGTACTTGTATTACACAAAGAAAAGAATACAAGTTACTTGCCTTATAACTGACGACAAAAACGGTGCAAAGCAAGAATAATGAGAACGGATTCCCGGGGCATGAACAGAACCACAACGAAACTGCGAACACAACAACGAGCACACGAATCCAATTCCCACGAACCAATGAACACAATACCCACGAACCAACACACGCACCAAGAGATAGTGAGAGAGAGAGACAGGACCACCACGAGGGGAAGCACGGGACTGTGGGGAGAGCAACAACCGGCTGCTGGCGTCGGCTAGCTGGTCCCAGTCGTGCAGCACTCGGGAGGAGCACAACACGTAGGGGGTCGGCAACTGGACGGCAGGGGGAGGAAGACCAGGGGACGCTGTCTTTGAGGTGGGGCTCGCTGCAGGCGGAAGGAGAAGGACAGGGTACTGCGGAGGTTGCAAACACGGCCTCAGAAAGGTGCAGAGGTGGGTTTGGTGCTGCTATAGAGCAGAGGAGGACCGGGAGATGAGGTCGAGGCTGGATGCGGATGAGCGGGAGGACGAGGAGAGGGTGAAGAGGATTCGCAAGAGCTAGCATAGGGAAAGGGAAAGGCAGCTGTATGAGGGGGTTGCATGGGTTACAAATGGGTATATATATACCTGATGAAGTGTTAGGGTTTTGGTGGGTATTGACGGCTGACGGGGGTAAGTTGGGTTTCAGGTTGTTGGGGTATAATCGTGGGTGCAGATGGGTATGAGGGTAGATATAGGGTATTAGATAATGGGTTTGAAATAGAATAGGATTTAATTGGGTATTTAGGTATAAATCAAATGGTTTTAAAAAAATAGGAACCCAAAAATCAAGATAGCATCAAACTGAATAATAAAGAAATAGGACAAGAACATTATAATTAGGATGGAACAATAAGAAAATTTGGGATCAAAATAAAGCTCGATCAATCAAGAAGGGAAGAATAGACAGATTGTAAAATCAAGAACTCAAATGAGACGATAAATCAACCAAACGAATATATAGAACAAAAGATCCAAAATACGGTCCAAAAAGAGATACAAGTTGGATCAAATACAAGGAAAAAGAAAATACACTCAAAATACATAAAATGGAAAACAGGTTTTACATCTGCATTAGGCTTTAAGTCATATTATACACCGACATGTTTAGGATAGTCACTCTTTACACTTTAATATGCATTCAAGTGTGTGATTGTTAAAGTAAGAGAATCGTTATATTACGACATAGTGATGATCGTTGTTTTATAATATTGCATCGGTTATAAGCAACCGACGTGCCCACAGATTTTCAGTGCAGAGCTTGTATTGGATTGGCAAGGACTTAAAGACGGTTGATGATAAATATATATTATATTCATAATTAAAGCTGCTGATATTAGAGTTGTATTTCATGTTATATTTTATTTAACTTCCGGTGTGTAACTCTGTAATAAACATTGTTATGTAAGAAAAAGTTTTAATTTCCTTGTAAAATTGTACGAAATGAAGTAAAAGATCTTGTTGTACTACGAATTACATGTAAATGGAATTTGGGATGTTACAGAAAGTGCTTGATATCCCCCCCCCCCAATTGTCAGAATAAAACGTTTTGATTGAAGTATTTTTCCACCAGTGATTTAAAGCGAACAAAAACATTATGGACATCAAATTTTCTTTTAAGTGGATAAAGTCATATGTGTTTTGTAAAATGATCAAAAAAAAATAACATAATATTTGAAATCATCAGTGAAATGCAAGGGAGAAATCCACACATCATAAAATATTATTTCATGTGGAGAAGTTGAAACAAGAGTGAAAATTGAAAAATATAACTTGTGACTTTTATTGCATTGACACGCATTACAGTTGAAATTCAGAGATGATGAACTTGTGAATTCTAATTGAACAGCAGAGACAATATACCTAAGCATTGACAACGATGGATGACCTAGGCGATGATGCCACTCGGACGAAGTCGTCTTGACACTGGAAAAGCTTCCAATGGAGAAGATTTGATAGAACGAACCGTCATTCATACACACCATCCTTAGTTTGACCTTGTAAAAGTGTTGCCCTCGTGCCTTCGATGAATGTATTGTTAGATCTATAAAATTGAGAAATAGAAATAAGGTTTTTATGCATGGTAGGAACACAATGCACGTTATGAAGTGAGAAAGTATGTGAAGGAGTATGTAGAGATGTAGAACCAGTATACGAAATAGGGAGACCCGTGTCATCGCCAATTACAATGTTGTCATCACCTGAATAAGGATCATGAATAGAAAGATTACTTAGGTTGGTGGTAACATGGTGCGATGTGCTACTATTAAGGAGTCAATTGGAGCCTTCGGAGTTTTCAGTTATTGCAACATTAGCACGTGGTTGCCATGGAGTTGGAGGTCGAGGTTGCCATCGACGAGATGCTCGCGGCTGTGGATCGGACTGCGGCTTCATTGGTGTCAAGCGAAATATATGACACTGCTGAATCGTGTGTTCTTGAGCACGACACCTTTGACACTTTCCAAGACATGTTCTAGGAGGGGGACAATCAGTTCACATATTGGAGTTGGGTGATGTGTGTCCCCACGACCGTTGATTCCCTGATCCATTCGGTCGAAAGTGTGTCATGGTTAGGGAAATAAGGAAAGCTTAAGGTTTTTGTGAGGAAGAAGAAGAGAGGTTCAGAAAGGTAGCTCTGATACCATACGGAGTTTGATGAAAATATGGCATATCATTTTATTGAATCAAATTGAATATATATACAATGAGAGATCAAGAGTACTTTAAAATAGGAAATGTCAATAAGTAATCAAGGGAAGGTCACGAGTTTAGAATAATGAGAGATCAAGAGTACAGAATATGAAAGATCAAGAGGTAATCAAGAAAATGTCAAGAGTCTAGGTTCAATGAGTGATCAAAAGTTTAGAATAGGAAAGATGAAATTCTAGAATGAAAATATTTTTATACACATCTTTATCAGTTTCTCTACCTGTTACAAGCCACTTGATGTTACCACATGATCTAGCTAAAGTACTTCTTGTTTTACTATAACCGTTGTTAATCTTGAAGACATACATATGAGTTTGACTACAGATCAGTTTTAGAAAATTAAATATAGCAGTTATTTGGAATTGCTTCAAGATTTGGTCATGGTATGGCAACTTTTTCAAGTGCATTATACGCACAAGATTTTAGTTTATTCGCAAATTTCACAGAAAAATCAATGGCCTAGATAATGTCAAGTTCCATTACAATTTTGGGTGCGTTTGGTAATTTGGTTCCTTCCAGGTGGATTCTGCAAGTAGATTTGCAAGTGCTGGTGTAAGTTTGAAAATGTAAAATGCTAGACATACATGAGTTTTTATCCTAAAATACATTATAAATATATTGGGTTCCACTTCTCACTAAAAGACAAGGTTTTAACATTGTCTTTTGAAAATATAATTACTTCTCATGATTGTAACTGATCATTACCCTCCTACTTTGAAATTCAAATATCATTTCACCCCAAAATTAACTTATTGAATTTGGAGAGAATTGGTATTTGAATCAAAATTTGGAGGGCAATGATTGGCAATAATTATGGGAAGTAATTTTATAATCTAACTTGCACTCGCAATTGCAACATTCACTGGCAAAGAAACAAACACACCGTTAATCTTGTTACATACTTATTCCGTTTCAAAATATAAGTCATTCTAGGTTTTTACACATCTATTAAGAAAAAAACCTAAGATTGACAAAAAATACTTTAACATTCTTTGTTTTTGAACCTCATAAATGAGCTATCAATTATAAAATATCCAATTTGCCCTCCTCTATAATTTTAATGTTACTCATTTTATAAAAAATATAAGGTTAAAATTAGATATCTCATAAAAAAGTACTTGACTGTCATTAAAGAATGACAAGACATTTGCATCCTAAACTTAAAGTGACTTATATTTTGAGGAAAAAAAAAAGCTAGAATAACTTATATTTTGAAATGGAGGGAGTATTTGTTAAATGTCTGATCTAGAGTCTAGACATAATTTGGATATGATCATTTCCTTGCTATGGGTTATCTTTTCGACTTGAGCAATAATGATTTTCTAAGTTGAAGTTGATTGAGATGCACTGCTGTGAAGGTTTGGTATATATTCCTTCCCTGATTTCTTTTACTGCATTGAATTTGATTTGGGCCAGTGTGCCATGGTCTTTCCAATTTCTTTATTTGAGATTGGCATCCAATTGGTTGGACAATTTGATCACACGTTAAAAGGTTTGCAGCTTATGATATATCCTTGTAAATGCTTAATGTATATAGATAAAAACATAATGTACTAGTTCACCTAGTTGTAAACCCAAAGCTTATATTCTCTTGCAAATAATTTTTATTTGGTTTATAACTCTGCCAATGTTGTGCTCAAAGTTTTGATGTTTTCATTGCCTGTCCCAGCCAAGAAAATGGAGGGTTGTACATAGCCAAGACACAGATAAAAATCAGTCAGATCTCTACATACATCTTTTGTATCTTTATTCTATGCATTACCTGTCGTTATCTTAAGATGTCTATATGCTTCTTCCATAATTGTTCAGTTCATTATTTGAACTCATCCGATTTTATGTTTACTTAAGTTCCACTATCCTATGGTTCTATCTGTTGATGTCAGATCTGTCGGAGAAATCTACTCCCACGACTCGTAGTGCTAATAGCAGAAGTGCACCACAAGCAATAGAAACTCCAAAGAAATAGATGAACCAAGAACAAGCCACCATAATATATGGATCTCATAAGAACACAACCAATATGTAGAGATAACCAATACTTCTTATTCTCCAAGAAATACAAAGATTACAAGAAAGATTACAACTATCAATCTCTCTCTCTCACCTTTGAAACACTCGGCACAATCTCTCTTGAAGTTGAATAATGATCACGGCATAGGATATCTAAACCCTAGAGTTTACGGCTATATATATAGCCTCCAAGCAAACCCTAAAAGATAAACACAAATATAGCAAATTGGGCTTTTATCTCGCATACCCAAAAGAACAACTCAGCATCGGTGTCGGTCGACCGCACCCTAAGCCGGTCGACCGCATCGTTCAGATCAAGACCCGAGGGATGACCTGTCGACCGCACCCCTAGTGACCAGTCAACCGTCCCCTCCTCTGTTGGACGCCTACACTCGATGAACTCCCAGTCGACTGGGTCGGTCGACCGCACCCCTAGCCTGTCAACTGCAACCCTCCAGACTTCTCTTCTTCTACTTGTTGCTTGTCTTCCCTTGCTTCTTTGTATCCTCTTCTTCTCCAACTTCAAGTACCCCGTACCTACGTGTATTTGATGCCACAATTCCTAACAATCTCCCACTTGGACCAAATACACCACGCTTCAAAGTTATTGCAATATTTCCTCGCATTATCTCTGCCATCTCCCGCTTTCATGGAAGACCCAAGTACTCCCCACTCTCATGAAGAGAATATCCGCCACTCCACCACGTGGAGTGCACCAACCACCCCTCATCGCCTCATGAAGGATGTGCTCCACCAATCGCATAGAGCACGAATACCGGAGAAACAATCTCCCGTGTCGGATTCCGTATTATGAGACTCCCCAACTCGCAAGATCTCCATCAACACTGGACATGGTTTAAAGCCTCTCAATGCACCCTCTGCACTAGAAACCTCCGTGGACGACACCTCCACAAACTCTGCAGACTGTTCAACCCCTACAGTCCCAATTCGGTTACCCTCATCGACATCACCCCGCATATCGATACCAGTGCTCTCTATCACACAAGAGCGACTTGAAGCTTCAACTGCCAATTCGCAAAGTACCCTCTCCGCAGCAACGTCTTTCCCACTAGGATCACTTCCATGGCCAGCAACTTCCACTAAATTAGTAACCTCCCTTCCACAACTGAAAGAACTCGGTTGCACCCCACAGAACTTACTACTCGATTCCAGCTGAGAGTCAACTACAGGAGAAACGCCCCTTACGTCTCTAAGCAAATAAAGCGTTCCCTCATGCTTCCCTTTTGCAACCACCCTTGAACCTGTAGCTATGCACCACTCCCCACTACAAACTGTAGTAGACAACCTCTCTTTGTCTAGCCTTCCAATCGAGATAAAATTTTCTTTCAAGTCTGGAACATGCCTTGTCTTCCGCAAGACAACACTTTGATCATCAATGGTATTCACGCGAACAGTACCAACCCCACGTATAGGACACTGGTGACCATTTTCCACGATCACATCTCCAAAAGAACCCTCCTTGTAGTCATCAAATATCTTTCTCCTCGGAGTGCAATGAAAAGAAGCTCCCGAATCAATACACCAATCTTGAGTGCCCAACTCCTCCCGAGCTGATAAGCATAGATTCTCAACATGCCCCACTTGAGATTCCTTTGGAGTATCTCTCTTCGGTTTCTCCTTCTTCTTCTTCATATAAGCCTTGCAACTGCGCATCATGTGATACTTCTTGTGACAATGCCAGCACTCAGGCCCATGTCCCCCATCGCTATCATCAGACCGACTCTCAGACGAACTACTCTGATCCTTTCTTCTTCGACTGCTCTTAGATCTCCCACATCTCTTCTCAACGTACATGGCGGGATCTCTAGAAGATGATGATGGATATCTCCTGTTTCTCACCCTTCTCACCTCCTCATTCAGAATGCTACTCACCACATCCTGTAGAGTCGTCGAATCTGTCATAGTGCCTGTAATAGTCTGTTCCACCGTACCATAACTATCGGGTAAAGTAGATAGAAGTAACAATGACTGCCCCCTCTCTGAAAACTTCAAACCTGCAGCTTCCATCTGGTTGTAAACCATACAATAATTGTTCACATACTTTGCTACTGAACCCCCTTCCTTCAACTTCATATTAACCAATTTCTTCAGATGAAGAATTTGATTAGATGCCGACGGTTTCTCTTACATATCCGTGAGAATCTCTCTAGCCTCCTTTGTGGTCTTTGCCTTTGAGATATGAAATAACCTTCTTATTCAGCCCCAACTGAATCTGCCCCAGCGCCTTCTGATCCAAACGATTCCACTCTGCCAAGACCTTTGCATCCTTGTCTGCACCAACCGGCTTCTCATCAAACAACAGACCATCAAGATCTTTCTGACGAAGATACGGTATCATCTGAATCTTCCACATCGCGAAGTCACTCCCATCAAATCTCTCGATCTTCATCTTGTTATCGGCCATCTCGAACCAACTGCTCTGATACCACTTATTGGAGAAATCTACTCCCACAACTGATTGTGCTAATAGCGGAAGTGCACCACAAGCAATAGAAACTCCCAAGAAATAGATGAACCAAGAACAAGTCACCACAATATATGGATCTCAAAAGAACATAATCAATATGCAGAAATAACCAATACTTCTTATTCCCAAAGAAATACAAAGATTACAAGAAAGATTACAACTCTCAATCTCTCTCTCACCTTTGAAACACTCGGCACAATCTCTCTTGAAGTTGAATAATGATCACGGCATAGGATATCTAAACCCTAAAGTTTACGGCTATATATATAGCCCCCAAGCAAACCCTAAAAGATAAACACAAATATAGTAAATTGGGCTTTTATCTCGCAGGCCCAAAAGAACAATTCAGCGTCAGTGTCGGTCGACCGCACCCCAAGCCGGTCGACCGTATCGTGCATATCCAGACCCGAGGGATGACCGGTTGACCGCACCCCTAGTGACCGGTCGTCCGTCCCCTCTGTTGGACGCCTACACTCGAAGAACTCCCAGTCGACTGGATCGGTCGACCGCACCCCTAGCCGGTCGACCGCAACCCTCCAGACTTCTCTTTTTCTACTTGTTGCTTGTCTTCCCTTGCTTCTTTGTCTCCTCCTCTTGTTCTCCAACTTCAAGTACCACGTGCCTACGTGTATTTGAGGCCACAATTCCTAACAAGATCTTATATAGTCTTGCTTGTTATCAATTAAGTCAAACATGGAAGTTCAAATTTACTTAAAGTTATATACTCTTAGATGCCATTTTCTCTGTTTGTAGTTTACATTTTGCATCCTAAAATCTGCATCTTTACGGGCTGTGAACAATGTTGGAGTGAGAACCCCACTGACAGACCGACGTTCAGAGAAGTTATTGATCAGTTGACTTACATACAGAACCACATTGCTGAGAAAAATCAGTGGATGGAATTTTGCTCTTTACAATAAACTACAAGCTATGAAGTTTACAAATGTTAGTTGCTACTGTTTTGTGAACAAATGAGATGCAGAAAGATAGCTAGAGATTTAAATAGTTTCATAATTATATTAAAGTCACTACAACACAAATGGGCTTTCCCAACATTTTTTTGGTCTAACCCAGCATTTTTAAACGCCGAAGTAGATCCTACCCACGTTTTTGAAAACGCTGGTAGAAGCGCCGGAGTAGCGCACATCGCGGTAGCACCAAGGTCTACCCCGGCGTTTTCTAAAAATGCCAGTATAGCCAAAGGTCTACGCTGTCGTTTGCAAAACACCGGGGTAGACCTATTTTCAATTTTTTTGATTTTCTTTCATTTTTATTTTTCTAATATTATTTCTTAAATAAAATTCTACCTACCCAGCGTTTTTGGCGTAGGGGTTTTTAAAAAAATAAAAGACGCCCCACACATTTATAATAATAAACAATACGACACAAACATTTGGTAACAAATACTAAATTCAAATTAATATTCAAATACAACAATAATATAGACAAAAATAATATTTAATATTCATCGGCGTACAATCAACATTCAAATACATATATATCCATACATACAAACACCAACATAACGAAATTGATCTTCTCCTTCTCCAATCGTTGTCGTCCGGCACTTCTCAATTGTGAGCTCCTTCTCCATCCACCACTACCTTGAAGGCATGGTTACTGAAATGGGTAATGAAACATGTTGAAGAGAAAGGTCAACGCATTAACAAAAGTAGATATGATCAACTATATAACTCCCCGAAAAGCTACTTTTTAAGATATCCCAATCACATTTACATAATATATAGAGGACAATTTTTATCTACACAAGGCATACACAAACAATTGCAACATTCACATAGTACCATGCTTAAACTGAACCTTAAACTGAATCATGCTTAAAGTGCAACATTCACAGTGTAAGAACTCAGTAAATATTGCTGTTTTCTCCCGGTACGCCGGGATTGTTTTATTAACTGCTTATTAATGAAACAGGGTGGCCTTATTCCACCTTTTACCTCAAAAAAAAAAGAACTCAGTAAATAGTATCATTCACATAGTATCATTCACAGAGAGTTCAATTACCTGGTCATCCAGCAGCCTTGCAAATGGTAGATTGAGAAAGAGTAAGTCATTGACACTGGTCACAGTGAACTAATGGTGCTATAAACTTTAACACTTTCATCAGAACTACAATGTGCTTGTGCCCTCAGATAAAACCTCCAACGAATATCATCAAACATTGTGAACATGTCCTGAAACAAATGAATTGTCAACGGGAGAACAAAAAATTAAGCAGTTAACCTTTATCATCCTGATGATTAAAAATAAAATGAACACAATAAATGTGAAAAGTACATACCCAAAGATCGATGTAGAAGACAGGATCACAAAGAGTAAACAATTCACTGAAATCCCATTATTACATCTTATGGCAGATGACAAAGATCAAGGTCAAGATAAATATCAAAAAATAAATTAATTTATACAACTATAACATCATAGAGCTGATTGCAAGAGATCAAATTAATCTTGTTTTCGTAATATCCAATATATGTGCGTGCTCCAGAAGAAAATTTAGATATGTATAACTAAGTGAAACCCTCCTCGAGCTCTGCAGTAGCAACAAATTGTCGACGGTGTCAACCCTTCTGCAGGTAAAACCTTCCTAGTTCAAGTTATAACTAATGAAGTGAGAAAAAAAGTGAGACTGGAAGCATTTTAAGTAAAACAACAAACATAATTTTAGGTCATGGGTACTATTTATAATCTTCAAATCGTTCAGATTACAGCATATAAAAATGTAGTGAAATCACATGGATTTAAGCAGATAATTCTTAAAGCATTCTGATATCAATGTTCATACATTCACATGACAAATTAGACAAATTAGCAGCAGTTATCCACAATTTATAAAATCTTTAAGCGAGCAAACAACTCCATAATCCAATAAGAATAGAGAAGATAGTTGAACAACCATATTTCTTTAAGTGCAGAGCAATACAAGTCAGGATATTTAACAGTTATTACTAATTAAGTAAAAATATAGCATAACTTTTCTATAAATAAGCCAAAAACAGTAGAAAGATAGTTGAATACATTAATTTCGAGTGTATAACATTTCCCCAGTCTCTATTTTGTTCTTGTCCGGTTGTCACAAAAGTATAAAACAAAATATCATAATAAAATTAAAGGGGGGATTCTCCGTTGTATATCACCTTTATTTTCTTTCTTAACTTATATATATTCCATAAAAAAACTTACATATATTCTATAAAGTGAGATCGATCATCCTGCCAAGCCATAAAAGAAAATGATTCAAAAAAAAAAAAAAAAGCAAAAACAAAAAACTTGGGTCTTCCTTCCTCTTCGACCCACCACACTCACTCACTCGCACTACAAGCAGATGTCAGTACCAAATGATAGTTTGCCGCAATCACAAATTATCAAAATCACAATCACAAATTAACAAATTCCACAAACCTAAATTATTCCACAATCTCTAACCCAAATTATTTGACAAATGCTAACTATTCTTCTCACAATCCCAAATTATCGACACAAACCCTAATTAGTCCACAACTTATCATTCATTATTTTTCTCACAATCCCATTTATTTTTATTTAATTCTCAAATTAACAAATTATTCAAAACTCAAATTTGTAACTAGGTTTTTGATATGGGTCAGATGATGTGGCCCCTCCTGGGCCACAAGATTACCTCAAGAGCCGCTCACCCTTGATCATCAGGTCTGCCACGTCAGCTCTAAACCACCTAGGCTTCTGCCACATCAGCCCTAAACCACCTAGGCTTCTGCCACATCAGCCCTAAACCACTTGGGATTCCACCACATTAGGCCCACGGGAAACCGGGTCCAGACCCGGTTGGCAATGCCTATAAATACCAGGCTTTCTACCCCTTCACAAGGTAATCAATATTTTTCCTCTCAAAACCTAGTAACTGTTACTCTTCAGTGACTGACTAGACCGTCGGAAGGCCTGCCACCGGGATCAACCCCGCTGTTCCTAGGACGAGTGCATGTACACGAGACTTTCGGATTCGAGCTTTCAGATCCGAGCCGAGCATCCGACCTTCACCTCGCTCCCGCCTCTACTCCCGAGCCGTCTCCCCGACCGAGGGTTGGGCGTACCGTCAGTACCGAAGCCTCCGCAAAAATACAAATTGAGAAGAACTCACACCTGGTGCAGCCACCCCCCAAAAACAAACCGCATCAGGTTGACGCCGTCTGTGGGAACCCTCGGTACAGACATCAGTCCGAACCCCGCCATCTACGGCATCCCATCAATCTGAGCTCACATGGTACCCAAGCCCAGGAGGGCGGTCACCTCTACACGTCGCCAAGACGTTCCTCCTCAGGACGTCCATGCCGACACTCATGGATCCAACAATCCAAGGGTTAGCCACAGACACCAGTCGGGCGCCTTTCCCTCGGTCGTACCCGACCTGCGTCGGGTTGTCCAGAACCGACAGGCAAGTCGGACTAAGGGAGGGGCCGCTTCCAACTCGGCCTCGAACCATCCCAGACCTCTGCCCCAAGGACGAGAGCCGGCGCTCAGCCGCATCGGCCGAAGGCCGCCACCCCAACACAACCCGGCTGAACGGGCTCCAGTCACCCACCGGGAGTTCCAAGACTTCCGGAAAGAGATCATGGAGGCTATCCTAGGGACCCCTGTCAACGAGACGCTCCACCGCTCTCACTCGTGATCGGATGTCGGGGACAGCGCATCCCGCGACCCGACAGTCCCGCCGGAGTATGACGAGGACATCCTGAAATGCCTCGAAGAAATGGCGAACCACCTCGACCACTTCGGCGACAGTGGCGCGAGGCCGGCTCAGGGTTACAGGCCGACCCGACCTCCTTTCTCCACTGTAATCCTTCAAGCGAAAATGCCCCGAAATTTCCGCCCGCCTCAATTCGAGACTTATGACGGCGAGGGTGATCCTACTGATCACATTGAGGGCTTCAAGATTCTCATGATGATTCACAGCGTATCGGATCCCCTCCTGTGCCGTGCCTTCCCCGCCACCCTCCGGGGTTCGGCCTGAGAATGGTCCTCTAAGCTCGCCCTCACCTCCATTTACTCCTTCGACCAGCTGGATGGCAACTTTCTCGCCCACTTCGTAACCAACAGAAAAGCCGAGAAGATGTGTGCGTCCCTGCTGGGCCTCCAACAGAAGGAAGGGGAGTTGCTCCGGCTGTTCATCCGAAGGTTCACCACAGAGATGAGGTCGGTCTCCTCCCTCGATGCTGGGGTCACCTCAATAGCATTCCGGCACAACGTCCGACACGGCCAGCTAAAGGCATCCCTGGCGAAGAAGCGTCCCCTCGATTTCCCTGACCTTCTCAATCGGGTCAAAAAGCATATCCGGGCCGAGGAGGCCCTGAATTCGGAAGATGCCAAAGAAGTTCTCAGGAAGGGGAAGCACAAGGCCGATGAGGCGGAGCCAGCAAAGAAGGTCCCAAAAGACGGGGCCATCGCGAAGAGGGTCCCTCCGGTCCCATGCTTCGAGAAGTACACTCCGTTGACGCAGAACGTATCAACTATCCTCTTAGAAATCGAAGACAGGGACCTCATCCAGTTCCCCCCTCGACCGTCCAACAACAACAAGAAAAGGGATCAGCGGTTCTACTGCCGCTTTCACCGAGACAACGGACACGACACCGACTACTGCCGTGCCCTGAAAGACGAAATCGAGGCCCTTATCTAACGAGGGTACCTCCGAGAATTCAAACGGGAAGACGCTCGGGTCCAAAGGGAAACGAGGAACTGGAGGCCTTCCCCTGCTCCTCGCATGCCGAAACCACGTCCCGAGCGGAACCCCGAGCCTGAAGAGACTGAGGGTCAAGCCATCCTGCATTGCATCCACGGGGGGCCCAGGGGAGGGGAATCCAGCACTTCCTGCCAGGCATTCATCTGAGAAGTAAATGCCGTCCGAGGTCTCCCTTTCCCCCAGGTTTAGCTGATCCCTGTCTCTTTCTCAGGAGAGGACCTGGAGGGGGTCCGGCTGCCGCATTGCGATGCGCTCGTCATCAGCCTCAGCATAGCGAACTACGAGGCCCGTCGGATTCTCGTGGATAACGAGAGCTCGGTTAGCATCCTCTTCCTAGAAGTATTTGAGAACCTCAAACTCTCCCAGTATAAGCTGAAGCTATTCGGGTATACCCTGCACGGGTTCTCCGGTGTCCCGGTGCCGATAGAGGGGATCATGACCTTAGACGTCTCCGCAGGTACCACCCCTCACAAACGGACCGAGTCGATAAATTTCATGGTTGTAAACGTCAAGGCGGCTTACAACGCCATCCTCGGTCGACCGGGGCTCGGTTCCCTCGGCCTACCACCAAAAGCTGAAATTCCCCACCAAGTCAGGTGTCGGAGTCGTCCGAGGAAACCAAGAAGCAGCACGGTCGTGCTATATGACGGTGGTCGGGGGCGGTGTGTTTTCCCTGGACGCCATCGAGCTGCAGCCCGAAAGAAGCCAACCCGAGCTGGAGCAGCGGATGAATTAGAGAAAGTCTCGTTCGAGACAGGGGACATATCAAAGTTATTCCGCATAAGCTGCTTCCTCGCTCCTAACCTCAAGACTGACCTGATCGACTGCATTCACCGCAATGTCGACCTCTTCGCCTGAAAGCCCTCCGATATGTCCGGAATCTCCAAAGATCTGATCATGCACAAACTCAGTGTGATCTCCGGTTCGAAGCCAATCGTCCAGAAGCAACATAAGTTCGCCCCGGAGCGGCAGCAGGCAGTGAAAGCAGAGGTGGACAAACTCTTGTCCGCTCGTTTCATACAGGAGGTCAGCTACCCTGAGTGGTTGGCGAACGTCGTGATGGTCAAAAAGGCGAGCGGGAGCTAGAGGATCTGCATAGACTTTACTGACCTCAACAAGGTGTACCCCAAAGATCTGTTCCCCCTCCCTCGCATCGACGCCCTGATCAACGCGACTTCGGGTCACGAGCTCCTTTCCTTTATGGATGCCTTTTCATGCTACAACCAGATCCGAATATTCCCCCCCAACATAGCCAAGACATCCTTCGTCACCGACCAATGTCTTTACTGCTACCGGGTTATGTCCTTCGGGCTGAAGAATGCCGGTGCCACTTACCAGAGGCTCGTCAACCGAGTCTTCAAAGAACAGATCGGCCGCAACATGGAGGTTTACGTCGATGACATGCTCGTCAAGAGCCAATGAGGACAGGACCACATCGCAACATGGAGGTTCACAATGATCGGCGAAACCCTCTTCAAACGCTCATACACCACGATCGACGGAAGACATAGCGAGCCACAAAAATCTCCTCAATTCAGTGTGAGGTTCGGCGTTCGGATGGCACCGCGAGCCACAAAAATCTCCTCAATTCAGCTTGAGGTTCGGCGCTCGGATGGCACTGCGAGCCACAAAAGTATTCTTCGGGTATAGGGGTTCGGCATTGACCTCGAGCAAGGCCTTGACTTTTTCAAGCCATGCGACCTTTACGCTCGGCGATGATCTCCGGCTACGCTCATGATGGCTTCTCCGGGTATGGGGGCTCAACATCGACCTTAAGCAAGGCCTTGGCTTTTTCAAGCCACGCGACCTTTATGCTCAGCGATGATTTCTGGCTACACTCGTACCGTCTACCTGAGAACGAATTATGGGGGCTCGGCATCAACCTCGAGCAAGGCCTTGGCTTTTTCAAGCCATGCGACCTTTACGCTCGGCGATGATCTCCGGCTACGCTCATAACAGCTTCTCCGGGCATCGACCTCGAGCAAGGCCTTGGCTTTTTTCAAGCCACGCGACCTTTACGCTCGGCTATGATTTCTGGCTACACTCATACCATCTACCTGAGAACAAATTATGGGGTCTCGGCATCGACCTCGAGCAAGGCCATAGCTTTTTCAAGCCATGCGACCTTTACGCTCGACAATGATCTCCGACTACGCTCATAACGGTTTCTCCAGGTATAGGGGCTCGGCATCGACCTCGAGCAAGACTTTGGCTTTTTCATGCCACGCGACCTTTACCCTCGGCGATGGTTTCCGGCTACACTCGTACCATCTACCTGAGAAAGAATTATGGGGGCTCGGCATCGACCTCGAGCAAGGCCTTGGCTTTCTCAAGCCATGCGACCTTTACGCTCGGCGATAATCTCCGGCTGCACTCATAACGGCTTCTCCGGATATGGGGGCTCAGCATCGAACTCGAGCAAGGCCGTGACTTTTTCAAGCCACGTGATCTTTACGCTCGGTAATGGTTTCCGGCTACACCCATATCAGCCTCTTTTTGTATGGGGGTTCGGCATCGACCTCGAGCATGGCCTCGGCTTTTTCAAGCCCGGTGACCTATGCGCTCAGCGGTGACCTTCAACCACACTCATACCACACCAGATACAAAAATTTTCGTTTAGATTTAGAGCACTTGCCTTTGGCAAACGCCCCGAGTCACGAACCTTGGGTCGGCCCACCTCTCACTCACTGACAACTCGGGGTAAAAAGCCCTCGGAGCCGTTTTACCCCCAATTGTCAAAGAGTGGCAGGGGAGCCACCGATCCGAGGCTCTCGGCCATGAATCCTATCCCAGGGTCATCAGTCGACCCACCTCTCACCCACGGACAACTCGGGGTTAGCGGCCCCTAAAGTCGAAACCCCGAATTGTGCGAGGGTGGCAGGCGAGCCATCGACATGGGACTCTTGCCCAAAAAACGGCCTGAGTCTCGGACCATTGGTCGGCCCACCTCTCACTCGCGAACAACTCGGGGTTTACAGCCCTCAAAGCTAAAACCCTAAATTGTTCGAGGGTGGCAGGGGAGCCACCGACCCGAAACCCTCAGCCAAAAAATCCCACTTAAGGGCGCCTGCCTTCGGCAGGCACCCAAATCTTATCTCCGAGGTCGACCCACCTCTCACCCACTGACAGGTCGGGGTCGACGACCCTCAGAGCCAAAACTCCGAATTGTTAGCGTGTGGCAGATGAGTCACTACCAATTGCTGATGGAAAAACAATAGGGGGATGGGGATTATATAGCCATCGGAGAGGTGCATTTATTACATCGGGAAGTCCAAACGGCCAAAGGCGAAACATCGCTATTAATGTTTTTCGGGAGATGAAATGTCCCTTATTGGGCGCTATCTGCCAGGAATTTTCCACCAAGTGAAGGGGGTTCGTCTTCCGACCCTAAATCTCGGTGATCCCGTGCTTTTCCAATAAGTAAGGGGGCGCTACCTGCAAGAAACTACGTCTCGGCTCTCGTAGATCTCGGCATCCCTGTGCTTTTCCAACAAGTAGGGGGCGCTACCTGCAAAAAACTACGTCTCTGCTCCCGAGCAAGCTACGGACCGACCGCCCCTCCTACCTCGGCAACGACCTCAGGCAAGGCCGGACTCAGCAAAGACCTTGAGCTACACTCCTGCCCTCACTCAACAAATCGTCAAGGAAAAAAGGTTTTATTACTCATGGAGCGCCAGAAATGGCCACTCAATACCCCAAAAAGTTTCTCTCAACAACTTGGGGGTCGACGCTCGGATGTCACCGCGAGCCCCAAAAAGTTTCTCTCAATGACTTAAGGGTCGTTGCTCGGATGTCACCGCGAGCCCCAAAAATTTTCTCTTAACAGCTTGGGGGTCAACGCTTGGATGTCACCGCGAGCCCCAAAAAGTTTCTCTCAACGGCTTGAGGATCGACGCTTGGATGTCACCACGAGCCCCAAAAAGTTTCTCTCAACGGCTTGAGGGTCGACACTCGGATATCACTGCGAGCCAAAAAAGTTTCTCCTAAACAGCTTAGGGTTCGGCACTCGGATGTCATTGCGAGCCCCAAAAAGTTTCTCCTAAACAGCTTGGGGCTCGGCGCTCGGATATCACCGCGAGCCCAAAAAGTTTCTCTCAACGGCTTGAGGGTGGACGCTTGGATGTCACCACGAGCCCCAAAAAGTTTCTCTCAACGGCTTGAGGGTCGACACTCGGATATCACTGCGAGCCAAAAAAGTTTCACTTAAACAGCTTAGGGTTCGGCACTCGGATGTCATTGCGAGCCCCAAAAAGTTTCTCCTAAACAGCTTGGGGCTCGGCGCTCGGATATCACCGCGAGCCCAAAAAGTTTCTCACAACGGCTTGAGGATGGACGCTCGGATGTCACCGCGAGCCTAAAAAGTTTCTCTCAACGGCTTGAGGGTCGACGCTCGGATGTCATCGTGAGCCGCAAAAAAATTCTCTCAATGGTTTGAGGTCGACGCTCGGATGTCACCGCGAGCCCCAAAAGTTTCTTTGAACGACTTGGGGCTCAACGCTCGGATATCATCGTGAGCCAAAAAAGTTTTTCCTAAATAGCTTGGGGCTCGGCACTCGGATATCACCGCGAGCCCAAAGAGTTTCCCTCAACGGCTTGGGGATCAACACTCGGATGTCACCGCGAGGCCCAAAAATATTCTCCTACACGGCTTGGGGCTCGGTGCTTAGATATCACTGCGAGCCCAAAAGGTTTCCCTCAACGGCTTAGGGCTCGGCGCTCCAATGTCACCGCGAGCCCCAAATTATCCCCCAACCAGCAAGGGGCTCGTCCGCTGACCCTCGACGCTCGGCAAGAGGACCTCCTACGCCTCAGATCTTGACGTCCCCTTCCTTTTCCAACAAGTGAGGAGGCTTGCTGCCCGACCCTCGATGCTCGGCGAGAAGAGCTCCTACTCCTCAGATCTCGACGTCTCCCTACTTTTCCAACAAGTGAGGGGGCTTGTCCGCCGACCCTCGATGCTCGGTGAGAAGAGCTCCTACGCCTCAGATCTCGACATCCCCTTGCTTCTCTAACAAGTGAGGAGGCTTGTCCGCCAACCCTCGATGCTCGGCAAGAGGACCTCCTACGCCTCATATCTCAATGTCCCCCTCCTTTTCCAACAAGTGAGGGGGCTCGCCGCCCGACCCATGATGCTCGGTAAGAGGACCTCCTATGCCTCAGATCTCGACGTCCCCCTCCTTTTCCAACAAGTGAGGAGGCTCGCCGCCCGACCCTCGATGCTTAGTGAGAAGAACTCTTACTCCTCAGATCTCGACATCCCCTCGCTCTTCCAACAAGTGAGGGGGGCTCATCTGCCGACCCTCAACGCTCGATAAGAAGACCCATGCTCTGCCAATCTCGATGTCCCCTCGCTTTTCCAACAAGTGAAGGGACTCGTCTACCGACCATAGATGCTCGGCAAGAAGACCCCTAATCCACCAGTCTTGACGTCCCCTCACTTTTCCAACAAGTGAGGTGGGCTCATCTGCCGACCCTCGACACTTGACAAGAAGACCCCTACTCTGCCAGTCTCGACGTCCCCTCACTTTTCCAACAAGTGAAGGAGCTCGTCTGCCGACCCTCGATGCTCGGCAATCCAAACTCTTGCTCTTCTGCACCCGGCTCCCTCGTGACTCCAAGAGGGAATCCCTTTCATCCTACCTCACTGTCCTCTTCAGGAAGATACGGGTCCCATTCTTCGCCACACACCCCACTCTGCTCTTCCTACAGAGGCAAAAAACCACTTCTACACGGCTGGATTACCCAGCCCTCCAAGAGTGGGGGGCACCTGATATGGGTCAGATGACATGGCCCCTCCTGGGCCACAGATCCCCTCAAGAGCCGCTCATCCCTGATCATCAGGTCTGCCACGTCAGCCTTAAATCGCCTAGGCTTCTGCCACATCAGCCCTAAACCACCAGGGCTTCCGCCACGTCAGGCCCATGGGCAACCGGGGCCAGACCCGGTTGGCAATGCCTATAAATACCAGGCCCTCTACCCCTTCACAAGGTAAAATCTTTCTCCTCTCAAAATCCTAGTTACTGTTACTCTTCAGTAACTGACTAGACCGTCGGAGGGCTGCCACCGGGATCAACCCCGGTGTTCCTAGGCCGAGTGCAGGTACACAAGACTTCCAGATCCGAGCTGAGCATCCGACCTCCACCTTGTTCCCGCCTCTACTCCCGAACCGTCCCCCCGGCCGAGGGTCGAACCGTCCGTACCGAAATTTTCGCAAAAATACAAATTGAGAAGAACTCATACCTGGTGCAGCCACCCTCCAAAAAAAACTGCATCAGTTTTAGAGAAAGAACAAGGTGGGGGCACGACAGCCGGGGGAGGGGGGTTCGGGTTCATGAGATGATTTGGGTTGAGAGGAGAGAGAGAGAGAGAGAGAGAGAGAGAGAGAGAGAGAGAATATGAGTAAGGAAAAGTGACAGTGGGGGGGGGGGAATGGTTTAATATTTTGTTAGAGGAAAGTGGAAACCCCCGGGGTTCGGGTTTGTAAGAGGGTTTGGGTTGAGAGAGGAGAGAGAGAGTGTGAGAGAGAGAATAAATAGGAGTCAGAGCATCTCCAACCACGGTAGCTATTTTGGCTAACTAAAATACACAAAATGAATAACAAATAGATAATTTGCCTAGCGAAAAAAGTCTCAACTCCAACCATGTTATCAATTTTGAATAACCATTAATAATTTAAAGTCCAAAATTAAATAAAATAAAAGTATAAAATAAAAGCCCTTAAAAAGCCCAATACAAAATAAAATTTCCAAGCCCAAAAATAAAATTTCGCAATTTTCACGTTTGATTTCCGTGATTCTGCTCCAACAAAAATATAAATGTCACAATTCAGCAATTTTCCGTGATTCCGCAATTTCCTGCGATTGATTTCACAATTTTTACGATTGATTTCGCAATTTTCGTAATTGATTTCGCAATTTCACAATTTTGTGGTTTTGGGAAGAAGTTTAGCGAGCGGTACATACTCGCCAGATCTGACGAGTAAATATTAGAAATCTATTTTGGCGAGTGGTTTGGCTAGTCCCGTTGGAACATATTTTTGTCTTTATATTAGCTATTTTGGCTAAAATTGAAAGATTGCTAGCATGATTGGAGATGGTCTAAGGAAAAGTGACTGGGGGTAACTGAGGAAACAATATTTTGTTAGAGTACCAATGGGGGGGGGGGGGGGGGGGGGGGGGGGGGGGGGGGGGGGTGTTGAGGAAACAATATTTTGTTAGAGTCCACCACCACCCCCCCTAACCCGGCATTTTTTTAAAGGTATACCTCAACCTATGCTGGTGTTGTGGGAAAACGCCTTGTGTAGTGGGTTGATTTTTCAATTTCCTTTTTGTAGCGCAACTACAGCGGCGTTTACGCACAAGCGCCGGGATAGAAACGCCGTTGTAGTCCCATTTTGTTGTAGTGGGTGTAGATGAAGAAACCTGCACAATATTGATTGATTCTTTCACTTAAGACACTGGGAATATGATTTGTCCTGTTGTAGTGGGTGTAGATGAAGAACTCTTGATTTATTAGGTGTAGATGAAGAACTCTTGATTTATTATATTCTTTCATTACCTATGAACCATGAATACACATCTATTTGGAATCCATTTTGTGTGACACTTGTGTCGAATACATGAATCCAACACGACTAATCTATTTGAAGGTAGTTTTTCAAAAAAAAAATTCCTCTATTGGTGTGTCTTCTCGCATCGTGTCCATGCCCAGTGTTTCTTAGTTCATTACTACACTGGTAAAACTGAAAGCTATTAGTTTCTAGAACACTGATATTGAATGGGTAAGCTGATGTAAACAAAAAAACTTTGCCCTTCACTTTTAAACAAGTGGTTGGTTTACAGATATGACTAAAACATGCAGTTATGTTTTATGTTCACATGCACAAGTTTCATACTAGCCGACTATTTAATTATTACTTTTCCATTTTTCGCCACAACAAAAAAAATAGGCGTATCTATTCCGGCGTTTTGGTAGAAACTTCGCGTAGAACATGTAACATCCCGTAGTAGTTTTAGAATAAAAATACTTTTTTTTTTCACATGCAATGCACGTGCAATTTTATCT
Organism: Hemerocallis citrina; assembly: GCA_017893485.1. NCBI lineage: Eukaryota > Viridiplantae > Streptophyta > Magnoliopsida > Asparagales > Asphodelaceae > Hemerocallis > Hemerocallis citrina. The sequence continues at coordinate 226,785,869 of CM030364.1, read as the reverse complement.
CATTTTTTTCCTAAGTTATGCATAAGTTTTCTTTTAATTATTTTTGCCCCATTTTTTTGTTTCTTTTCTTAATTATAGTCCATAGGCCTAAAAGATGAATTTAAACCCATTAGACATAAATAAAAAATACAAAGCCCAATGAGAAGCCCATAAATAAATCCTACATTTATTTTGTACACTTTTTCTATACTTATTTTGTAACAAACTAGTAGCAACTAATAAATAACAAATATTAAACAAATTGAGAAGTGTGCATGTGTGAAACACGTGCACGTGTTGTGCTTGGAGGGTGTAGGCCGGCCTTGGAGGGAAATGGAGAGAGTGGAGGAGTGTGTGAGTTTGTGGGGTGGTTATTTGAGTAGTGGGATCATTTTCCACCACACAAATGTCCTATAAATACCTACAACTCTTCATTCACATTTGCACATATCATTAATCAAATCAAGTGAGAAAAAGAAAGAGTGTAGAAGAGGAGGTCGGAAATTACTTTGGGAGTGCTTGGAGACTAGTTTGGAGAAGAAGATAAGCTTTTTGTTAGAGCTAGGAGCTTTCGTTCTAGGAGTTCTAATTGTATTTCATCAAATTCGAGGTGGGTGTCTCTTCTTATTTTTTAATTTATGTAGATTTCTTGCCTAGGTGATATGATTAATGGTTGTGTTAGTTTAATGGTTCTAACTAGTAAAATTTGATACATGTTGTGGTGAAAAAATTGCTAGTTGTAGAAAATCATGAAATTCATTGTATGTCATTGTGATGCATATGAAATGATTGGCAAGTTAGAAAGAAGAAAATTTAATTAGAAGCATGTGTAGAATTGTTAGGCTCAAATGAACGAATTGATTGTTGCATGCAATTGTGTGCCTCTCACAAATTGGTTAATATTTGTGTATGGAATGTAGATAGAAAGAAAGGAAAAATTAGAAACATATTTTTGGGGAAGAAATAGCCATGGCAGAACAAAAGAAAAGTCGAATTAAAGTGAGTAGAAGAATTGACTAGTTGAACTTTGTTGTATGATTCATATAAGAAAAAGAAAAGATTAATTTGGAAAAATTGAAGTAAATTTTCATTCATATGAGTCAAATCTGTAAGTTAACATTTTTTGAGTTTTATTGATGTAAAATAATAGTATTTTGAAGAAAGGGGTTACTTTTGCAAAGGAAATCAAGATGTATGTTTATATGTTAAAAAAAAAAATGTTTATGTATACAAAATGAGTATAAATCTCTGAACAATTAAAATCAGTAAAGAAGAAATTCTGGTACCTACAACTATATTTTTATAAAATCAATTTTAAGAAGAAGATGGAAAGTCGAAATAGTTGAAAATGTGGAAAATGAGAATTGTCGAAGAGTAACTACTTAATGATTTTAGACCAATATAGGTTGTGAATCTGAGCTCGGATCAGCGGGTAGGCGTTTGTTCGCCTCTCTGTTGGTGTTGGTTCGAGTCGTGGGTCTGCCGTTGTAATAGAAACTTTTTTTTTAAATGTCAGAATAAGAAAAGTTTAGTTACTTAAATATTACAACCCATATTATATCAGATATGACGCCTGGCCTTCGTGGCTAGCACGTGTGCCAATGCACGCAGCGCTGCCATGTGGCAGACTGGGCTGGATGTTCCCGGGTTCAAAACCTGGTTTTTGCAAAAAGTTTTTCTTTGTATATATTTTTTTAGTTTTTGGGTTTTAAAAATTGTAGAAAAATTATATAAATATTTTAAAATAATCTGAGAACATCTAAAAATATTTCTCACTGTTTTGGTGTATATTTGGGAGTTTTGAAGACATTTTCATCAATGTATTAAGTTGAGTCCAAGTTGAAAATAAATAAGATGTAGATATAATTAAAGATTTTGTAAATTGATTATAAAAAATCAAAATGCAAGTTAAGAATGAAGGAAAGTTAGGAATAAATTGTTAATGAAATTGTGCATTAGAAAGTGATGAAATTGATTAAAGAAATTTAACAAATTGGAGTTTAATATGAGAAAAAATTGTGTAGATGTAGACCTAGTATTATGAAAGTGACTAGTTGATTGATTAATTAAAGAGTATTATTTATATGAAATTTGATTGAGAAATTTATGTAGAATGTGAATATAAGAGATGGAATGTGTTGACAAAAGATTGAATGAAAGAAGTTTAATGAATAAGAATTCAAATGTGAGAAAGATGAATTGTTGATAAAGATGTTTATGTTGAGGTTAGATATAACCAAATTAATCTCTACAACGAGATGGTTGTTGGAATCTACGAGCTAGGCGAGATCCTTAGAAACCGGCAATTATGATTAATGAAATATGAGAACTAACCAGTGTTGGTTGGGTATCTCTTGAGAAGTATCCAGTTTGGGCTAACTATCTCTCATGTTGGTTAAGTCCGGTAGGGTAAGCATGCTCTAGGTTGTGATGATTCTTCTAAAACTAAAAATTTAAGGACAAGCACTAAGGGGAGACGTGATATAGTATGAGCAAACATGGGTATGAGGGCCTCAGTTGGTCTGCGGTGTAAGATGGTTTCCCCAGGATTATCAAGGGGAGATTGGGAGTTGTCCCCAACTCATCGGCGATGTGGGATTCATCTTCAGAATTATTGTGATCGAGGCGAAGCCTATGGGGTGTTTTGGGACTATGGAAGCGACAAGCTTGCGGTGTGATATAGTTTTCTCGGAATTATCGAGGTGTGATTGGGAGTTGTTCGCAACTCATCGGTGGTGTGGGATTCGTCTCCGAAATTATCGGGGCATGTGCTTAATACTCACAGAACATTTAAACCTTACCTTAGTCACCGTAGTAGTAATTCATGACGAGGGATTTAACCCTTTAATGTAGAGTACGTAGGTGCTTGCCCACGGACCTATGTAGTATGGGATGCATAAAATCCGAACAAGTATGCATTAGTATCATCTTAGCGTAAAACATCTACGATAGGCATTAAGGAAATGCATACACCGACATGTTTAGGATAGTCACTTTCACACTTTGCTTTACATTCAAGATTGTGGTTGTTAAAATAAAGGAGTCGCTATATTATGGCATAGCGAGAATGGCCGTGTATAGTATTGCGTTAGTTGTAAGTAACTGACGTGCCCACAGTGTTCAAATGCAGGCATTGGATTTGCAAGAAGATATAAAGATGATTGATGCTAAAAATTATTTTCCGTTTAAGTTGCTGATGTTTAATTGTACATTTATATTATGTTGTAATTCATTTAATTTTCCATTGCGTTGTTGTAAAAGAACTTGATGTAATAATGTTTCAAAATTCCTTGTAAATTTGTACAAAATGAAGTAAGCATCCTGTTTATGCTACGAATTACCGTATTTTGGAATTCGGGGCATTACAGAACATCAGATTTTAAACAAATTGAAACAGTTTCTTATATACCGACGTTTCTTATAACCGCTGGGGTAGTGCAAGGGTACCCCGGCGTTTATTATAAAAAATGCCGGAATAGAGGGCTTAATATATCATATCCCCAAATTTTGTGATCTTCCCTCCTAATTTTTTTCATTCTCTCTCTTTTTCCCGCTCACGATCCCCACCCCCGTACCATCCCCGTCCTCGTCCCTCGCCGTCTTCAGCAGCTGCCCTACATAGTCGTGTCCTTCCCTCCACGTCGTCCCCGACCATCCTATTCCCCACGTCTCTGTCTCTCTTACACAAACCTTAGCCCCTACCACCATGCCCCCACGTCGCCCTCGCCGTTCCCGCGCTGTCACTCCAATCACCATCATCTTCCTAATCTCTCAAACCCTAGGTAGGAATTTGAGAATCCGATAATTTTTTAATTTGTGAATTTGGGTTTGTGAGAAAAATAATTAGGATTGAGATTGTGAAATAGTTGGAGAGGATGGATTATTTCATTATTGTACTCTTCATTATTGTTTTCCTAGAAAAAATTGGCTTAAGTTTTAACAACGTAGTTCCTCAATGGCTTGGTTTATCTCTTTTTGCAGTAGCTAGAAGATGAGTTAACGATATTAAAACATGTGTTTGGGATAAATATACACACACATTACTTTACGAAACTGGGGTAAATATTACTATATGAAATTGGGGGTAGTGCAACTGTGATAAGATTCATCTCAGATAATTTCTCAAGTTTAATGAAATAATACTAAGTATGCATACTCTCAATCACCACTAGTAGTTGATTTGGAAATAAAACGCCACTGGTGTATCTGAACAATGTGGTTGTTGGGTGTAAAGCTCGAATTGTTGCCAAGTTGGAGATGACGGAGTCGTGCTCAAGTGTCAAGGATAGGTAGTAATTCTTTAACCATTTATGTTTAGTGGTTGCAATCTTTCATGATTCTAACAAAATGATTGTGCCCGGATTACGATATTGTTTAATGATTCTAGGAAGGGGAATTTAGTTGGATTTTGAGGCTTGAGAGTTTGATAGATACGTCACGGATTGAAGCTTGTCATACCCTTTATTTAGAGAGATTTCTTTTCATGATTAGGGGAGAGGTGCAATGACGGGACAGTGTATTCGAAAAGATAATTCTTCAGTGTTGAAGATTTTACAGAAAATATCGTGATTATAAATTTTTTTAATTAATTTTACTTACCTGGGGTGCAAGCAATGAAAGTAAAATTTAATAGAAAACGTTGTTGATTATAATTTTTTTGTAGTAATTTTACTTGTCATGGATGAATGAAATGAATGTTCTAAGAAAATAGATTATGATATCCAATATACTTCTATGTTTTTCTAATTTAGGTGAAGTGATTTATTTTAAGAGAGAAAATTTTCTTTGGTTGGTGTAGAGATGTGAATTTTCTTAAGGAATATATAAATTGGTCAATCATTGTTCAAGTATGTGACATTTTATTACTAGTAAAAAGAAGTTGAGATCATTAAAAAAAATTGACATCTTCACAATGTCCATTTCATATTTAAGAAAGAAAAGCATGCAAAACATCCTTGGTTATAATAGTGTAGATAATACTCTTCAACTATGTTCTGGGTGAATGACTAGCATCCATTACCCTGAATTCTACCAGTATGGGTGTTGTAAGTGCTAGCCAGAGCATAGTCAAAAGGAGGTATTGAGTTAACCCTTGTCTAATTGATTACTGAAAATGTATAATCCATGTTCTTAGCCACTTTTTCAATAATCAAATAGACATTTTCAAGCCACTAACCCAATAATTGTTAGATATAGTGCTGGAGTCAAATAGCTATAAGGTTGGAGGAAACATGAACCTGCCAGGTCCCTTGTATTTTACCCTCTAACCAAGGAGGACCAGGGTTGGACCTAAATCAAAATGGACTGAGGTAGTTACATGAAATTAGTTTCATTTGGATAAGATTCAACTTGTAATAGAGTTGGATGCAAGAAAGGATTATGTAGTATCCCCAATGATTTGGATTTTGGAAGGAAGGTTTGTAACAGTTGTTGCTTTGCTTGTGTTTGTGTTTTTGTTTTGATTAAGTAGTTGATTTTTTTAGAACATGTGTCTGTTTGTTATCTATTTAAGTTCAGTGTTGATGAATGATTTGATTTTTATGCTTTAGTCTTCCATTTGCTGAGCTTTGTTCTCTACTTAACCTTTCTTGTCATCATCTGATCATAATCTAGGCATTTACCTAGGTTTTAGATATGAAGTTTCACCGAACAATTTGACATAATTCATATAACTTCCTCTCAAATGTCAGTTCAAGTTAAACCTTAACTTATGAGTTAGGCCAAGCTCTTGTTCAACCGCAAAGCTAACTGAGATGAGACGGAAGAAGAAGACCTTATAACAACCAGTTACATGATGCCTTATAATACAACTACGGGTATATTAACAAAACAAGCGATTCCATAATAAAAATATGATCTTTCAGATATCAGTACCATAACCTAAGTTGAAAAGGTCACAGTGAAAAGAGTATTAAAAAAAGGAAGCAGATTATTTTCTTTGGGTAATGACCTTAATATTATTACAAGTGAATTGTTTATTGTATGCAATCTTACAATACTTTTATATGTCAAAAATAACTTGAGTACTTCTTATGAAATTGATAGATTAAGGTATAGCCACTGAGGACATTGTGAGTCTGAGACTGAATTCCAATAGAAAAATATAAGAACATTGTTTAGGGGTCCCTATCATCTTATGTGCACATAGGATCATATGTGATAATCTGGAAGTTAGTTAAGCTAAAGTGCTAAAACAAGATGTTAACAAAGGGGATTGAGTGATGGCATCCATTCTTTATAACACATTAGTTTAATGAAATAACCTTCCAACTCTTGCAATAACTTTCGTTTTTTTTTTTTTTTTTTTTGCATTATACAGGAAGGCCAAAGAATTCCATCGGGTGTAAGTTGTGCAAATCCAAACGACACTTCTGATGAGAATGGAAGCAAATCCGCCTGAAGGAGACATACGTAATAGCAATATGGTGAAGTCTTCTTTTGTGGTGGTTAATGCACGTTTGTTGTAACAAGTACTTTTTTTTATAAATAATTTATTCGAATGTATATGTTATTTCTGTAATCTGTTGAATTCGTGGATAATTAATGGAATATGTATTATTTTTTTATGCTTAATTATTGACCATGATTGTGAATTGTATTATTATGTTTGATTAGCCTGAAATTTGTGAAATTGATTGTGAAATATATGACAGGTTTTGTTGAAATAATTTGTGAAATTAATTGTATTATCGGTTTTTTGAAAATTTTAATGCAAAAGAGGAGGAAAATATTCAATACCATACCCCTGCATTTTCAAAACGCCGGTGTAGTTATTACCAAAAAAATAAAAAAATTTAAAATACCTCTACCCCAGCGTTTCCCAAACGTTGAGGTACTTATTACCCAAAAATTAAACCATATCAAAGTATCCTCAACCCCGGTGTTTCCCAAACGCCGATGTAGGTATTAGGCTATATTGGTGTTCCAAAAAAACGCCGGGGTAGCCCCCCACCTACCGCGACGTGCGCTTCGCCGGCATTTCTACCGGCATTTTAAAAAACACCAGTATGGGTAACCCGATGTTTAAAAACGTCGGGGAAGTCAAAAATAAGCGTCGGTGAAGACGATTCATGTTGTAGTGCGCTGAAATGCCACAAGAAAAAATATTGGATTATTTTACTTTGCTCCATGCTTTAACTATTAATTTTTTAGGCTTTTCAGATATTTTTTTCCTTCATGAATGTTTTTTTTTTATCGTCAATGGTGAATTTCATTAAAAATAATTTAACAAAACATACAACCAAAAATAAGGCTTATGAAGTTCAAAAAATCTAACAAGCTGGGTCTTGGAACTCATACACCCCAACCAATAAACAAAACATAAAATAAAACATAATCCTACTGATCGGCCGACTTCGCCACAACAAGTTTCTCATGCCAATTTGAGCTCATTCTCTCTCATTCCCTCGCTTGTACTCCATTTGTCCTCACCATCACTCGCAACGACACCACCGGCACCCCCAACAATGATCCATACGTAAACTTCAAGCTCCATATGAGAGATACCACAGGTACCCACCAATCTGACATACTCATATCTAGATTGTGACATCGTTCTCGTCCCCTAGATTGACCACCATTGACTATCACCGCCACCTCGCAACGGAGTCTGTGGTTATCCCCAACGGTTCCATAAATGACTCCAAGCCCCCCTAACATGAAAGAAATCGTAGGCACCCCTCACTTTGACCTAAATAGATCAAAATTAAGCCAAAAAACCATCACCCACACCAAATAAGAGTCATTTTCTTGCTAATTGTAAGTTGGTTTTAATTTGGATATTAGAAAAAACATTTGGATATTAGGGGAGTAAACATGGTGGAGGAAGAGGGGAGGAGGGCGACCACGAACAGCACAGCCCTTCTCCCCTCCCTCTAAATCACCTACAGTCGGTCAGAGAGGGAGGTCGAGAGAGGGAGGGGATGAAGGGAGAGCTTCGGATGGGAGGGAGTTGGGAAAGGGAAGGGTTTCAGTTAGGAAGGAGAGATGAGGGAAGAGGAGGGCTTCGGTCGGTCGAGAAGGAGAGAGGAGGGAAGGGAGCGATGGAAATGTGGGGCTACCAGAAGTGGAGGAAAAAGGGGCTACCGAAGGCAGTTGTGGAGGAGAGGTGGGGGAGGAGGTGAAGGAGGAGGAGGGGCTACCAGAGGGTGGGGCTACTAGAGGTGGAGGAGGAGGAGGTGGCCGGAGGAGGAAGGAGGGAAGAGAGAGCGGGGGATTTCAAAAGTTGCCAAAAAATCTCCTGCCGAATTTTCGGGAGAGATCTTGGAGAGGAGGACTGAATCCCCTAGTCATTTTCCCTCATGAATGTTACCTCAAATGTGAGATATAAACCCAATATTAATAAATGAGACAGTTTCATAATTTTGTTTTCCTAATCCATGATCTACTATGGATCTCAACACTTCCAAATACCTATAGTGTTTACTATTCATAGGATATAAGAGATGCTATCGGGTCCTATCGGGTCGGGTCCTCCACTACCCGGACCCGGACCCGAAACCTCACGGGTCCAAAAATTGAACCCAGACCCGGACTTGTGAGAATCGGGTCCGGGTTCGGGTCCGAATCCTAATTAAAAAATCCTACCGTTGGGTTCGGTAGCAGAGAATAAATATTTGCACTTAAGTATTTTTGCACACGATACCCTACAGTTTCAACAATTTTTGCACTTATAGCTATGGCCCCTCTCCCCCTTCTCTGGCTTTCTTCTCCATCCTCAACCTAGCACTTGCTTACTAACAACTCTGCTACCAAACCAACCAACACTGCCATTGAAAAACCATCTCCACGATGCTTTTCGAAGTCGAGATGAGTGGTTGCGGGCCAAATGAGACGTCACGCCACCATGCCCCCAACCCCGAACAACAGATCACTCCACTCCCTACCAATCTACAAACCTCTGATCCTACCGTACACCCATCGTACCCCCCTCCCCCTCTCCCTCCACAAGACCTACCCGAAGCTAGACTTACTCTCCCAACAGAACCCCACCATGTCCACCCTACCTGACCCTATGGTAAGATTGTTGAAGGAGGGAGGCTCAGACTTCAACTCCCCGAGCGTGCGCACCAGAGTGCACATCAACTTCGTTATGGGTGAGAGAACAGTCATCATCGCCACACATCTTCACCTCATAGAGGACGGGCCCACAGAGGGGGTTCTCCTACAAGCTCGTTCGAGCGTAAAAGAACCCTCCCAAAGGACCATCGCCACCACTATGGGCAAAGAAGAGATCAGCGATATCATCACCCACAGTACCAGGGGCAAGGAATAGCTCAGTGGAAGAGGATTGCTCAAGGGCATTTGGATCATTCCTCCCACCAGCCAAAGACATACAACAACAGCAACACTACAATGGAAAAAAGGCTCTACCACAACAACAACAATCTCCTCCACCTCCCCCAACCTCAGAATTGGAAAGCTAAACCCTTTGTTGCCCAAGAACATCACAATGCAACCACCACCCACATTCCCAAACAACCGATTCCCAATCCCCCCCCCCCACTCACACCCCCACTACTCAAATCCCTAATCCCATCCATACTGTAGACTGATGCAGCTCATCTCCTACTTGACCCTACCGTCGAACGGGCCTAAGAAGGGGATCCGCAGGATGGGGCACTCATGGGGGGCAAATTAGAGTGGAATGGGGAGCGGAGAGAGGAGGATCCTTGGCATGAAGTGCAAAGTAAAAAGAAGAAAAGGAACAACATCTCACCTTCAAACCAACCAGACCCAAGGAAGAAGAAAAGGAAAGGGAAACGCAAACCTCTGCCATGTTTCAATTACGGTGATCTAGGGCATCTCAGGCAAGATTGTACGAAAGGGATACATTGCTTGAAATTTATGAAATGGGGGCACATGTCCTACGTTTGTACAAACGTTAAGGATTCCAATAACGATGACGATAGGCATGTTCGAAGGGGGTGATCACTAGACAACCCCACCTTCATCCGACTGACAAACAACCTACAGATTATCAAGAGTGAAGAGTGCTGGCTTCGCCGATGGTGTGCCATTGCCAAAGTGGCGGCAAGGTGCCCATCGGAGAACCATTTATTCCAAGCTTTGAATACAAAATGGCCGGTGAGAGCTCACAGAGATTGGGTAGCAAAAAAGATGTTCCATCTACAATTCCTAGTGTCATTCCCCTTGCCGGAGAAGATGACAGAGGTAACAGCAATGGGCATTGTCGATTTTGGGCACTTTAAATTGGAATTCTTCCCGTGGTCACCAAGATTTGGAGCCGAGCTGCCAAAAGGGGAGTGGTTTTGGATTTGGATAAACAATGTTCTGTTACACTTCTAGAAAAAAGAAGCCCTCCAAGAGATCATATCGGAGTTTGGCACTGTCGAAGAGATAGACGACAAGACTGTGAGGTGGTCGGAGATAGTATCTGCAAGAATCTTAATTCGTAGCCCCAATATCACGATGATGCCTAGATTTGCAAAGGTGTTTTCATTTGAGGAGTCATACCTCATCAGGTTTGTCTTGGATAAGCAAAAGGAGACGGAGATGGAGCCCCTGGCACTCTCATCCCCTACCGCCGTACTCAGAGATGGCCTCTCTTACAAACAGGTGGTCTCGAAAGAGTGGGACCTCACCATCGACGGAGCCCACGAAATAGAGCATGCGCACCATGCAGTAATCAAAGCGAAGAGAGGCAGAAAGGAGCGCCAAGGTCAGGCGACGGTGAGCCCTGAACCAGAGAGAACTCTGGCTCGCTGCAGCGACCAAATCAAAGGACCTACCCAAAAATGCTATGGTCAAGAGGCTCAACCACTGGCGGTACAACAATCTTTCCCAAAAAAGGTCAGATCTGCAGACCCAATGCCCAATCTTGAAACATCCATCAGAGAAAATGCCCAAAGAGGAAGTCAACCCCCACCAGCCTCTGAGGAGTGACCTCGAGGGGAGCGTATGACCGACAGCTATGCCAACAGATAGAGCTATTCACCAAATGGGAAAAAGGTGGTAGCTTTGGAGAGAGAGCGGTTGCAAAAGGATGCTACTTTGGGGAAGAGGACGAACGGGGGCTCGATCGAAACCAACGAGGTGGTTTCAAACGAGAAAAGAGGCAGCTTTCCAGAAGATGAGTAGGCCCTTATGAGAGAAAGGGGAAAGTCGCAGCCTTTGGGAGGGGTGCGACAGAGAGATGGAGCTACTTTGGGGAAGAAGACGAAAGGGGGAGAGATCGAAATGGCTACTTTGGGAAAGAAGATGAAAGGGGGAGAGATCGAAATTGTGGAGTTGTATGGGAAAATAGGAACGCTTAGGGTTGAGGCAGAGGAAAGGGGGCGAGACAAAGCGACTAAAGGGGACGCTTCGTTTACAATGAAGGCCTCGTTCCTGGAGCTCATCACTTCAGTCGAGGCGCTTACTGGTGACAGAGTGGGGGCGAATGAAGAGGGGGCACGTGGCCCACCTCGAGCTCTGCATTATTAACGCCTTCTGTTGTGTATAATGGGCCCATTGAGGGGTCCAATAAGGAGTTGGCAAATTTGTCTTTGGGAAAGCCCATTTATTTGTTCAACAAGATGCAACAACCCAACTACACAAGTGCCACAAAGAGTCCTGGAGTTGGTAGGTCAGCTAACATATCAGAGAGCCACATCGAGGAGGATGATCGTGATGAGAGACTAAACCTCAAAGTTGATCTTACATATTTTGATGAGGAATCGTTGGAATCAGATGAGTTCGCTGACGAGGCAGTGGACATATCTCCTGACTTGTACCATCCACTCTCCCCCCTCCCCCCTCACAGCCTGTTGCCCCTGCCCTGCTCACTGCGGAAAAGGTTTTAGAGAACAGAAAGTGGCCAAGAGGGTTATTGAGGAGTCCCTGGACGATTATCTTGAGATTGCGGTGTCGACTAAATCCACTAAGACTACCCTATAGAGGTACGCATTCCTTCCTAGCATCTATTTTTAACTTCATGTCTGATTCTGAGATTTTTAATCTAGCCAAAACCTGTGGTCTTACAATAGGCGATACCGATAGGAATGCGTTCCTTCTCTATAAGACTAGGGGTTGGGAGAACGATAGAGTTAGCCTAATCTCAAACTCGACCTCTGTATCGAGTCATGTTCCCTCACCGCTACGTAGTTAATGGAGATTCTATTCTAGAACGTTAGGGGCCTGGGCAGGAGGGGCAAGCGGGAAATGGTTAAGGAGGTCATTGCTAAATTAAAAGCTAACATTTTGGGTCTTCAAGAGACCAAACTTACTCACATATCTAGATTGAGTAGGTTGGGGGGAAATCACATCTCCGAATGGAGGATGTGCACATCTGTAGGGGCATCCGGGGGTATTGCTCTAGGCTTTAACCCCGACTTGTTTTGTGTCCTAGATGAGGTCTACGGGCAATACTCAATCTCGGTTCTGCTCCAACATAAAGCCAACCCGTGGACTAATTCTATTACTGTGGTCTATGGTCAGCATTCTTCTGCTGCTAGGATGACTTTCTGGACAGAACTTAGAACTATACAAGCTCGTTGGTCACACCCCTAGGTGGTGGGGGGTGATTTTAACATTACTATATTCGCCTATGAACACAGAGGCAGAGGAACCACAGAATCGAATAGGGAATTGTTCAATGAGGTTATCACGGACCTGGAACTGGTTGACATCCCCGTCACTGATAGGCTATACACCTAGTCATACATGCAAGTGCTGCCCATTTTAGCTAAACTTGATAGGATCTTGGTCTCCACTGACTGGGAGACCAAGTTCCCACTGGCCACCACCAAGTCACTTCCTAAACCAACCTCGGATCATGTACCTATTATATTATCCTCCGGGAAAGTTCAACCCAGGAGAACACCACGATTTAGATTCGAGAGGGCATGGCTAGAAATATAAGGTTTCCATTATATGGTCTACGAGAGCTGGTCCCGTCCAACTAAGGGGACTGAAGCAACCACAGTATGGTGTGAGAAAACCAGAAGACTTAGGGGCGTGCTCAGAAAATGGAACCGGACCAGATATGCACTGATTTGGAGGGCAAAAGAGTCCCTGCTTGATAGTATTGAGGAACTCGAGAAGCTTGAAGAAACTAGGGACCTGCTTCAGGAAGAGCGTAACAGGTTGCTCCAATTCAGACAGGAAATTGACCAACTCTATAGTCTTGAGAAAATCAAATGGCAACAGCGGTCCAGAATTTCGTGGCTCAAAGAAGGAGACGCGAACACAGCATTCTTTCAACGAGTAGCCAGTGCCCAGCGTAGATCTAACCTCATTCACTCGATCCATTCAGATTCTGGAATGATCCAAGGTGACATTGATATCAGAATGGCATTCCAGTCCCATTTCAAACTCCTCTTTGGACACAAAGCAGAATTGAGAGTCCTTCTCCATCACGACTTCTGGCAGGAATCGGTGGGCACCTCCGAACTGATGCTGCAATCCCTAGAGGCTCCATTCTGTGAGAAGGAAGTCTGGGAGGCATTCCAACAACTTGGCAAAGACAAACTCCAGGTCCAGATGGTTTCCTGATGATCTTCTATCAATCAAAGGCGACTTGCTGAGGATGTTCGCTGATTTCTACGACCATAAGCTCAAATTAGGGAAAATTAATTTTGCGGAGGTGGTGCTAATTCCTAAAAAAGAAGACTCCTGGTGAGTGGGAGACTTCTGCCCTATTAGTCTCCTTAACTGCTCTGTCAAGATCATTACCAAGACTCTCACTAATAGGCTGGGAAAAGTGATGGATGGTCTCATTAGTCACGATCAGACGAGGTTCATTCAAGGGCGATGTATTCAGGACAGTATGGCTACGGCTGAAGAAACTATCCATCAATGCCACATATCGAATGCTAAGAGCTATCTCCTGAAACTGGATTTCGAGAAAGCTTATGATTCGGTCGAATGGGACTGTCTCCTGGAAGCGCTTGCTGGAAGAGGTTTTGGGGTAAGATGGATCAGATGGATCCACACATGTCTTACCACCAGCAGAACTGCAATTTTAGTAAATGGGGTGTCGGGCCACCCATTTTTGTGCAAACGAGGCCTCAGACAAGGGGATCCGCTCTCACCCCTGCTATTCACCATTGTGGCAGACGTTCTTCGGTCCATGATGGCCAATTGTAGAATAGCAGGTTGGATTGTACTGGTGTCCAAGGGAGTAAACTGCAAAGGTTGCTCAATCTTCCAATACACAGATGATACCTTCCTATTTGGTAATGGCAACCTCAGGGAAACAACCGCCTTCAAAGGTATACTAAAAAGCTTTGAAGTTTCGTCTGGTCTCAGGGTAAACTTCCATAAAAATGCTCTCATCCCCATTGCCATGAAAACAGAGGAGGCACTAGAACATGCCGCAATTCTCAATTGCGCCACAGAGAGCTTCCCCATTCAATACTTGGGGTTACCACTAAGACCCGGGAAACTCAAAAAGACGGATTGGCTACCCATTATTGACCGGGTTGAGAACCGTCTGGCAGGGTGGAAAGGTAAAGCCCTATCATTGGGAGGGAGGGTCACGCTTATAAATGCAGTTCTATCAAATCTTTCAACCTATTATCTGTTCTTCTTTGAAAAGCCGCGATGGGTAATTCAGAGAATTGACCGGACCCGAAAATAGTTTTTATGAAAAGGGGCAGACCCGGAACGGGGTGGCTACCACCTTATCATATGGGAGAAGGCATGCATGAAAAATATACATGGAGGACTAGATATCATTGATCTTCGAGATATGAATCTTGCTCTACTGGGAAAATGGTGGTGGAAGGTTTTTCACCCTAATGGAGAAGGGTGGCAAGATTTTGTTTAGGAATATCTGCATGGAAATGAACGAGAAATTTGGGCTTCAGGGTAGGCCCACGTGTATCCTGGTTTTGGAAAGGCATCGCTAAGGCCTACGAACCCTTCATTAGCTGTGTTAACTTAGTTATCGGTAACGGCAGACTCACCAGATTCTGGTAGGATGAGTGGTGTGGTGATCACACACTTAGATACCTGTTTCCCGATCTATATGATCATGCGTCACAACCACACTGCACGTTGGTCGCAGCCTGTAAAAGAGGTGCCTTGAAACCACCATTTAAGCAATCTCTCAATCTGGGCTCTCAGACTAGACTCATTCAACTTCAGGCCTACATCACCAATATTGGAATTAGTTGCTCTCAAGGGCCAGATAAGAAATCTTGGGGACTGAAAAAGAACGGCACGTCCACCGTTCGCTCCCTGTATAATCGCATTCACTTTAGGAGATGTACCCCAGAGTGGGCATGCATCGTTTGGAGGACGAAAGCCCCGCTGAATATCAAAGTCTTCTTATGGGTGGTGTTGAATGATGCGATTTTGACTAGAGAAAATTTCACTAAATGCCAACTGAATGTGGACTCTAGTTGTGGGTTCTGCCACGCTAACATAGAAACTAGAGACCACCTCTTCCTACAGTGTCCTAGGAGCAAAGCGGTACTTGTTGAGGTACTCAACGCTTTGGGGACGAATCAGTACCCTACTGTGTACGAGGACCTGTGGGTAGGGCCAAAATTTGCTACTGAGAGAAGAACTATGAGAGAACCGTGGTCCATCGCTATTGCCGCAACGACCTGGGTTCTTTGGCTAGATAGGAATAATTTTTATTTCCACAGAACTTGTAACAATATTTATGGTAACTTGACTCACATTATACACTTTATCTCATTTGGGGCTAATGTGGCTGTAGAACCCCGTATTTTCAAATATAATTTTAAAGATTTAAAAATGAATTAAAATGATTTTCTGGAGATTTAATAAGTATTTTCTGAAAATCTATCTCTTTTACACGTGCGAAACACGTGCAAATATTTTTGGTGTAAATAACCAATTTTATATTTTTAGTAAATTCTCCTAATTATAATGGATTATATTCTAAAATTTGGGATTTTTCTGAGTAGAGAAACTATTTTTATAAATACCTCGAAAGGGAGGGGATTTTATGTAAAAAGCCGTTTGGATCTTAAATAAATTATGAATTTTTTTTTTACTGATATTTTGGTTTTCCATGGTTATCATTTAAATTTAAATATATTTAGATTTTATTTAAAGTCGATTTGGTGAAGATTTAAACCAAAAGGGTGTTTTTGCAAATATGAAATTTATGTAGAATCTTGGGTAAATATTTTCTGGAAAGTAAAAGTCAAATATTTTGATTAGAAAATATAATATGTATTATTAGATATTATTTCTAATTTTTCTGGATTTTTATGAATATTTTATGATATGTTTGCAAATATTACAAAAGGGAGGGCTTTTGTGCAAAATCGCCACCCTGAGTTGTAAATCCGGATTTTTCTTATTTACTGGGCTGTGTTGGATTGCTGGACAACTCAGTGATAAGAAGATTTCATTTGGTTTCATTTAGTTAACTTATTTTAACTAAGAAAGGTTATATATGTAAAGTAATAAATTGAAAAATGACTATTTTGCAAAAGTATTTCTAAAACCCTAATTCCTTATTTCTGACCTGTATAAAAGAGGGTGTGCAGCCGTCATTCGCTGCACAACACAAGTTTTATATATTTTATTTTTCTTGGTGATTGAAGAGGAGATCTTGGATTCTTTGCAAAGAGGAAGATTTTGGATCTCACAGAAGAGAGGCTTTCTGGTTGGATATTCCTAAGGTAAGTGACATTGTTTTGTTTATTTTATTTGTGTATGTTGTATATGAGTAGATATAATTGTTTGGTTATTTTGTTTGTTTGTCTTTGATTTGTGTACGTCATATGAGAACAATATGAATGTTAGATTGATTGGATGATGAATATGTATATGTATGAATGGATGAAAATTTGGATCTCCGAGAAGAACTCTGGATATCTGCATATGAATGATGTTAGATCTGTTGAGAACCTAATATAAACTGTTAGTGGACTAATAATGTTAGATTTTCGTGGTGAACAGTCAACTGGTGAGTCGAAACAGTCGACTGCTACCGCTAGATCATATTTTCTTAAAATGTTTGATTAATGTTGATTTGATTGAGTTTGATAGATGCCATGCATTAATTAGATTAGAGATGAGATTTTTGGACTATTGGTGAGTTGGATAAAAACAACTTGACCATGTTGAGGATAAATTGGTTTTGTTCATGGATCAACTATAGAGAATAGTTGAGATTTAGTTGAGGAAGTTTGTGAATGATAAATGGTCTAGAGGACCAGGTTTTGAGGATTTGAGTTATGAGGATTTAAATTGGGGAATTGTGATTTATGTAAAATATGTTGTTTGAAATTGGATTTCTCAAATACTAAGTTTAAATCTAATTATTTTGGTATTACTAAGATTTGGAAGATAATACAAAGTTATTTTGTTATATAATTGATTCATAAAACCCTAGTTTTGACATATGTACGACCTAAATTCCTCAGACTGTAGGCCGACATTCCACTGATACGACCTTTCAGTCGACTGATACGACCCAGCTGCTACGATTATTAGTTTTCGTAAAATTGGGTTCTGAACAGTCGACTGACGATTTTTACAGTCGACTGGTACCACTCAAATTACATTTAAAATTACTATAGTTTTCTCTCTGGTAAGTCGACTTACGACACTTGGAATATTTTCTCAAAGGAATGTTGGAATTTCCCCGGGACAGTCGACCTATACTATTAACAGTCGACTTCTACTATAGTTAGACTTATTTTTCGAAAATTACTGGCTTTCTCTCTGGACAGTCGACTGGTGAGTTTTGCAGTCGACTGTAGATACTTAGATTTTATTTTCTTAAAGATGTTAGTTTCCACTCTGGACAGTCGACTGGTGACCTTTTGCAGTCGACTGGTTCTGATACTTTCCTAAGGTATTTTGATGTTCTTTAAATGACTAATTCTTTAAATGTTTTGGATCTACAACTTACTATTCTAAATATTATTCTTCTATAGAATATATGTTTTCAAGATACTTCATCGTTGGATTTGGATGTTGGAAATTTATAAGGGTTGGGTTTTGTTGAAAGGAGAGATTTCTCCTTGATCGTTTGACGATGGATTAGTGAGTTTGGTCCGGATTGAGGTCTCTAGGAGTTGAGTGGGAGTCCTGTGAACCGGCAGTTGAGATTTATTGAGTAGGCCTGAGGGGTTTTGGTTTAGTTGTTGTTGAAGTCCGGCAGGGTACACTAACTCTAGAGATAGGGATTTTGATGTCTTAATAATAACCTACTTAAGGACAGGCAGGGTGCATTTGTATGTACCGGGTGTATCTGCACGTTAGAGGTCTTGAAGGCCTATTCGTGAGGTACACGGCAGGGAGATGATTCTCCGGATATGTTCGCGTGATGAAAGCCTACGGGCTTATTCACGGAGCAGGCAGGGTGTATTTGTATGTACCGGGTGTATCTGCACGTTGGAGGTCTTGAAGGCATATTCATGGGGTACACGGCAGGGAGATGATTCTCCGGATATGTTCGCATGTTGTGGGTCTACGGGCCTATTCACGGAGCAGGCAGGGTGCATTTATATGTACCGGGTTTTTCTGCACGTTGGGGGTCATAAAGGCCTATTCGTGGGGTACACGGTAGGGAGATGATCCTCCGGATATGTTCGCGTGTCGAAAGCCTACGGGCCCATTCACTGAGCAGGCAGGGTGCATTTGTATGTATTGGGTGTATCTGCACGTTGGGGGTCTTTTAGGCCTATTCGTGGGGTGCACGGCAGGGAGATGATTCTCCGGTTGTTGTTTTTGAGGTATCTTACATGATGCTTGCGCGTCGGGGGCGGTAACGCCTATTCGCGGAGTATTCTGAATCTTGTTTCCCATCACCGCAGTAAAATTAGTTGCATAACGAGGGGTTATCCTTATGTCGTAGAGATCGTTAAGGGCTTGCACCGGACCTATGTACTATGGAATGCATAGACTCCGACAAGTATGCATTAGAGAGTCAGCATATAGAATTGTGTTTTCTTGACTTGGTTTTATGCTTGTGTTTCCAGTTTTTCCTATACTTGACACTTAGTCTAGCTTCACTTGTTGTTCATATTCCATGATGTTTTCATGCTTTACATCTTTGTTATTTCTCATTCATTTATTCTT
Source organism: Hemerocallis citrina (assembly GCA_017893485.1). NCBI lineage: Eukaryota > Viridiplantae > Streptophyta > Magnoliopsida > Asparagales > Asphodelaceae > Hemerocallis > Hemerocallis citrina. The sequence continues at coordinate 226,766,873 of CM030364.1, read as the reverse complement.
GTTGTTAATACATGCTGTTGATGACTTTATGTTTTATGATTTAATTATGTTGTATGTTTTTATGTCACTCACACTATTTATGGCTGACCCCTTTAGTTTTGAGGGTTAGGGATCATCTCTAGCCTCATGTGTTACAGGTTGTTGCTTAGCGTTTGGAGGCTGGAATGCTTGAGATGGTTTTGAGATAAACTGATGTAATAGAGCTTTGTGTAAAATTTTGTAAAAAAAAGTGTTGTAAAAAGAATGTTGTAATTCAAGGTATTTTGTATTCCGCTGTGTTTGTAAATGATTGTTGTAATAAAAGTTTGGAATAAAATTATTCGTATTTTTGGGCTATGTGTACTAATACATTGAAGTTGATGCTGGGATTGTGCCACGTATTTTCTAAGATATCATATTAAAAATTCGGGACGCTACAGATTGGTATCAGAGCATGCTTCAATAGTAATAATAGACATAGTATGAAAACCAACCTAGGTGTGGACACTAGAGCGTGAGTACCTAGGTGTGGACATTAGAGGGTGAGTATCACATAGAGTTAGAACATGATGTTTGGTTTGAGGTATGGTTATAGTTTTGCCATAGGGTACTGATGTGAATGTGAATTGCATTGTGGTGGTTTTCCTTGGTCATGTCCTTTCTAAGGAGGGAGTGGCTACTGATCCTCGGAAGGATGAAGCAGATGTGGAAGGTCAGAGTTGGATGCAGGAGTTCAGAGGTTGTTGCGGCATGGCTTCCGATGGCAAGTTATCAGAGTTGCGCAGCGGAAGATTGATTTTCTGAATTCTTTGCATGTTTGTATTTCTTTTGTTGGAATGCGTTCTTTCGTGTGATTGTATTTTCTTAAATTATGTTTCTATCCATGAGTTTTCATTCCTTATTGATGTGTTTGTTTGGACCCCATTAGCAGTAGTTCTGAGGACAGAACTCTTCTAAGGAGGGAGTGATGTAGAACCCCGTATTTTTAAATATTATTTTAAAGATTTGAAAATGAATTAAAATGATTTTCTGGAGATTTAATAAGTATTTTCTGAAAATCTATCTCTTTTACACGTGCGAAACACGTGCAAATATATTTGGTGTAAATAAAAATTTTATATTTTTAGTAAATTCTACTAATTATAATGGAGTATATTCTAAAATTGGGATTTTTCTGAGTAGAGAAACTATTTTTATAAATACCTGGAAAGGGAGGGGCTTTTATGTAAAAAACCGTTTGGATCTTAAATAAATTATGAAAATTTATTTTTACTGATATTTTGGTTTTCCATGGTTATCATTTAAATTTAAATATATTTAGATTTTATTTAAAGTCGATTTGGTGAAGATTTAAACAAAAAGGGTGTTTTTGCAAATATGAAATTTATGTAGAATCTGGTGTAAATATTTTCGGGAAAGTAAAAGTTAAATATTTTGATTGGAAAATATAATATGTATTATTAGATATTATTTCTGATTTTTTTGGATTTTTATGAATATTTTATGATATGTTTGCAAATATTACAAAAGGGAGGGCTTTTGTGCAAAATCGCCACCCTGAGTTGTAAATCCGGATTTTTCTTATTTACTGGGCTGTGCTAGATTGCTGGACAACTCGGTGATAAGAAGATTTGATTTGGTTTGATTTATTTAACTTATTTTAACTAAGAAAGGTTATATATGTAAAGTAATAAATTGAAAAGGACTATTTTGCAAATGTATTTCTAAAACCCTAATTCCTTATTTCCGGCCTGTATAAAAAAGGGTGTGCAGCCGTCATTCGCTGCACAACACAAGTTTTATATATTTTATTTTTCTTGGTGATTGAAGAGGAGATCTTGGATTCTTTGCAAAGAGGAAGATTTTGGATCTCACAGAAGAGAGGCTTTCTTGTTGGATCTCTTCATTCCTAAGGTGAGTGACATTGTTTTGTTTATTTTGTTTGTGTATGTTGTATATGAGTAGATATAATTGTTTGGTTGTTTTGTTTGTTTCTCTTTGATTTGTGTGCGTCATATGAGAACAATATGAATGTTTAGACTGATTGGATGATGAATATGTATATGTATGAATGGATGAAAATTTGGATCTTCGAGAAGAACTTTGGATATCTGCATATGAATGATGTTAGATCTGTTGAGAACCTAATATAAAATGTTAGTGGACTAATAATGTTAGATTTTTGTGGTGAACAGTCGACTGGTGAGTCGAAACAGTCGACTGCTACCACTAGATCATATTTTCTTAAAATGTTTGATTAATGTTGATTTGATTGAGTTTGATAGATGCCATGCATTAATTAGATTAGAGCTGAGATTTTTGGACTATTGGTGAGTTGGATAAAAACAACTTGACCATGTTGAGGATAAACTGGTTTTGTTCATGGATCAACTATAGAGAATAGTTGAGATTTTGTTGAGGAAGTTTGTGAATGATAAATGGTCTAGAGGACCAGGTTTTGAGGATTTGAGTTATGAGGATTTAAATTTGGGAATTGTGATTTATGTAAAATATGTTGTTTTAAATTGGATTTCTCAAATACTGAGTTTAAATCTAATTATTTTGGTATTACTAAGATTTGGAAGATAATACAAAGTTATTTTGTTATATGATTGATTCATAAAACCCTAGTTTTGACATATGTACGACCTAAATTCCTCAGACTGTAGGCCGACAGTCGACTGATACGACCCAGCTGCTACGATTATTAATTTTCGTAAAATTGGGTTCTGAACAGTCGACTGACGATTTTTATAGTCGACTGGTACCACTCAGATTACATTTAAAATTACTATAGTTTTCTCTCTGGTAAGTCGACCTATGACTTTTAAGTCGACTTATGACACTTGGAATATTTTCTCAAAGGAATGTTGGAATTTCCCCGGGACAGTCGACCTATACTATTAACAGTCGACTTCTACTATACTTAGACTTATTTTTCGAAAATTACTGGGTTTCTCTCTGGATAGTCGACTGGTGAGTTTTGCAGTCGACTGTAGATACTTAGATTTTATTTTCTTAAAGATGTTAGTTTCCACTCTGGACAGTCGACTGGTGACCTTTTGTAGTCGACTGGTTCTGATACTTTCCTAAGGTATTTTGATGTTCTTTAAATGACTAATTCTTTAAATGTTTTGGATCTACAACTTACTATTCTAAATATTATTCTTCTATAGAACATATGTTTTCAAGATACTTCATCGTTGGATTTGGATGTTGAAAATTTATAAGGGTTGAGTTTTGTTGAAAGGAGAGATTTCTCCTTGATCATTTGACGATGGATTAGTGAGTTTGGTCCGGATTGAGGTCTCTAGGAATTGAGTGGGAGTCCTGTGAACCGGCAGTTGAGATTTATTGAGTTAGGCCTGAGGGGTTTTGGTTTAGTTGTTGTTGAAGTCCGGCAGGGTACACTAACTCTAGAGATAGGGATTTTGATGTCTTAATAATAACCTACTTAAGGACAGGCAGGGTGCATTTGTATGTACCGGGTGTATCTGCACATTGGAGGTCTTGAAGGCCTATTCGTGGGGTACACGGCAGGGAGATGATTCTCCGGATATGTTCGCGTGATGAAAGCCTACGGGCCTATTCACGGAGCAGGCAGGGTGCATTTGTATGTATCGGGTGTATCTGCACATTGGAGGTCTTGAAGGCCTATTCATTGGGTACACGGCAGGGAGATGATTCTCCGGATATGTTCGCGTGTTGTGGGTCTACGGGCCTATTCACAGAGCAGGCATGGTTCATTTGTATGTACCGGGTGTATCTGCACGTTGGGGGTCATAAAGGCCTATTCATGGGGTACACGGCAGGGAGATGATCCTCCGGATATGTTCGCGTGTCGAAAGCCTACGGGCCCATTCACGGAGCAGGTAGGGTGCATTTGTATGTACCGGGTGTATCTGCACGTTGGGGGTCTTGAAGGCCTATTCGTTGGGTACACGGCAGGGAGATAATTCTCCGGTTGTTGTTTTTGAGCAATCTTACATGATGCTTGCGCGTCGGGGGTGGTGACGCCTATTCGCAGAGTATTCTGAATCTTGTTTTCCATCACCGTAGTAAGATCAGTTGCATAACGAGGGGTTATCCTTATGTCGTAGAGATCGTTAAGACCTTGCACCGGACCTATGTACTACGGAATGCATAGACTCCGACAAGTATGCATTAGAGAGTCAGCATATAGAATTGTGTTTTCTTGACTTGGTTTTATGCTTGTATTTCCAGTTTTCCCTACACTTGACACTTATTCTAGCTTCACTTGTTGTTCATATTCCTTGATGTTTTCATGCTTTACATCTTTGTTATTTCTCATTCATTTATCCTTGTTGTTAATACATGCTATTGATGACTTTATGTTTTTATGTCACTCACACCATTTGTGGCTGACCCCTTCAGTTTTGGGAGTTAGGGATCATCTCTAGCCTCATGTGTTACAGGTTATTGCTTAGAGTTTGGAGGCTGGGATGCTTAAGATAGTTTTGAGATAAACTGATGTAATAGAGCTTTGTGTAAAATTTTGTAAAAAGAAGTGTTGTAAAAAGAATGTTGTAATTCAAGGTGTTTTGTATTCCGCTGTGTTTGTAAATGATTGTCGTAATAAAAGTTTGGAATAAAATTATTCATGTTTTTGGGCTATGTGTACTATTACATTGAAGTTAATGCTGGGATTGTGCTACGTATTTTCTAAGAAATCATATTAGAAATTCGGGGCGCTACAGTGGCAGCAGCAGGTCCCGGGGGGAGGATATCAGGCGTATTCCAGGTTGAAGATTTTGATGATGAGGAAGTTGATATCGGTCCGACGATCGACTGACAGCCAGCGTATCCGGTACTGTTGATAGACTCCCACCGCCCCATGGTTTGTTAGGGGGATGTGATGTATTTTGTTTAGTCACATGTATGTTGCGGCCTTTCTGGTATTCTTTTGTCCCACCCCCCATGTTTGGGGTGGAGTTTATGAACTTTCATTATGTTAGTAGGATTTTGTAATTGGCTCAGTACTCTGAGTTTGTTTTATTAATCTCTTATTAATGAAACAGGGTGGCCATACTCCACATTTTCTTCAAAAATAAAAAACATTTTTTGCACTTAAGTACATGAATAAATATTATATTTACACATATATCTTCAACAATTACTATTTACATATATTTCCCTATAATTCTAGTATTCAAATTTCATATTTTTTGGGGTATTTTTTAACGGGTTCGGGTTCGGGTCGGTTCTATTTGAGCGGACCCGGACCTGGACCCGAAAGTGCATCGGGTCTTATTTCAGGACCCAAACCCGGACCCATATAGATCGGGTCAGTTCCGGTCCAATGCCGGGTCCGGGTCAGGTCCGGGTATTGGGTAAATGTGACAGTCCTAGGATATATGCACTTCAACATGGAGGAAACGCATGCTATGTCTGGTGTCCGTAGATATACAAATTTTGGGTAGGAAAGTAGTTCTAAAATAACATTAATCAATAGTTGAGTTCATATATGGTTTAGGCTGTCGATGATCATTACCATAATCACGCATTGGCCTTATTTATTTTCATGTTCTTGTTTAATTCACCTCGTTGTAGTACTGTGGTACTTGTTTCCCATCTCAAACTCTTACATTATGGTATCTTACATGTAGGTTAATTATGATTTGTATTGTTTTCTTACCAGGTGAGACCCATGAGATGCATCCAGAGGGTGTAGGCCATTTGGAAGAAAGATCGCACCAACCCAAGCAGCAGATCGTCATGTTCGAGCGAGTCAACCTTCTGATTGGATTTTGTACGAGTTTGCTTTAGTTATTAGAGCTAGTTATCAATGTATTTGTTCCAAGTCGTGGAATCGCGAAAAGTGCTTTGGGTGTTTGTGTGGTTAATTAATTTTTTCTCTCTCTGCATATATATAAAAAATTGTACGCAAACGGAGCAGGAACTAACCTGCCAATATAGAGTCAAATCCCTCAAATATATGTTGATTCAGAACTTATGAATTGATTAAATAATTAATTTGGGCTTTTTATATGCACAATTGTCAGTAGTTTTCTCAGGTATTGGCAGTCTTCCAATCATTTGTAAACTCATGTGCCTGTTTATTATCCTTGTTCAAAGTTTTATCAAGCGCCTATTATTGTATTTTTAGGGCTAGGCGTAGGCGGGCTTGTATAATTGTATCAAACTTATTTATATCTCTTTTTCCGGGGTTGTATTCTTAAGTTACTAGTATAACCAAGTACAATACTGTACATAAATTTTATAAATTGAGAAAATAACAAAATTGTTTTAGAAAATTTCTTCAAATAACATCTATACAGTTGATATGGGTAAGAAACTCAATCTGAGCCAGTTGATCATTCTGTGAATCTCGAGACTCATATGGGCGATACAGTTATCTCACAGCGGCCACAAGCCCACATTCCCAAATATGGGCCGTCCTCAGGCCTACGTCCAGAAATGGCAGCCCAACTTTGGAAGGTTGACTAGCCATTTATGATTGGTGATTAAATCCCCTAAAGTCAGGGAGAGAACTAACCAATCAGATTTATAATAAAAAATATTTGATTAGGCAGTTAAGAAATGTTTCCCTATATAAATACAAGCCCCCCTCAACAGTTACTAGGTAATCAAGATTTTCTCACTAAACCCTGACTCTCATTTTTTGGTTACTTATTTGATCGTCAGAGGGTCTGTCGCTGAAAATATTCTGATGTTTCAGGCTTCTTGCAGGTTTCCGGCGGCTAACAACCACTGCAACCACCACCGGATCCACAAATCAACTTAAATACTAGCTTATCATCCATATTAGATCTACGGCTGTGATTTGAGTTTTCCACGTAAATACAAGAACTCATTGTCTATTGCTCCCACACCAAAAAAACCAGCATCAGATTGGCACCGTCTGGGGTTACTTCCCAAATCCAGCCTCCTACTCTGACCCTTTGATCCTCGGAGCCTCCTCCTCCAGGGCACCCAAAGCCAGAAAGACAAAAACCATAGGGTGTCAGGCAGACCCCCCTCCGCCTCCTCCTTCGGTTCACCTGTCCCGCAACAAGCGGCCATCCAAGGGTCTCAACTGCCGCGCGTCAAACGTCGACAAGGCCCAACCCCCAGTGCCTCTCGCTCGGTCGTGCGAAGAGTCGAACGCCCCGGGGACCGGACCTTCGAAACCTAATTAATAATTGAGAGAACGAGGAGGATCTCCGCTACCGCATCGTGTTGAACCGCTCCAAGAGCAGGCAAGGCCGCTTAAGTCGGCAGCTGAGCCACAAAAACCCTCCCAACACGGGCGGGAGAAGGAGCAAAGCCACTCCCCCAAAGGATTGGCAAGTCTCTAAAGGCCACTAGGAGGAAACGGGCCACATAACTAAAGTTGAATTCTAGGAATTTCGGTATGTGGTCCTCCAAGCCCTCCGAGGAGGTGCTAGCAATGACTACCACTTGGATAAACCATGCCTCAGTCTATCCGATAACGAGGAGTCAAACGGGTCCACCCGATCAGAGAGATGTGAAGACTTCTTGATGAAGCGACTTCAGGAATGGAGGACCGACTCGCTAAAATAGGGGAAGATGGGAAGCAGTCTAACAGGGGCTACTGACCCATCCAACCACCATTACCCTCTTTCATCCTCGAGGCCCCTTTCCGAGAATATTCAAGCCCCCAACTTTCGAAACATACAACGGCGATTCAGACCCGGTTAATCACATTTAGAGTTTTAAAACTCTCATAATGATTCACATATGCTCCGACGCCCTCTTTTGCAAAACCTTCCTCACCACACTATGAGGTTTCGAAACGGTATGGTACTCCTAGCTTGCCCCATACTCCATCTACTCCTTCGACCCGCTCGATGAGAGTTTCCTCACTCATTTAGTGAACAGTCATAAGGTGGAGAAAACTAGTGCTTCAATGTTGGATATGAAGCAGAAAGACAGAGAATCTCTGCGGGACTACATCCAAAGGTTTACGGCTGAGGCAAGGTCCATCCTCTTTCTTGATGCTGAAATCGCGGCGGTTGCCTTTAGGCACAACGTCCTACACGACCTCCTCAAGACCTTGCTTACTAAAAAGCCTCCCTCGGACTTCCCCGATCTTCTCATTCGAAGTGAGAAATACATTTGAGCCAAGGAAGTCTTACATCCTGGGGGTCTTAAAGAATCTCCTCCTAAGGGGAAGGGGAATATGGATAGCCCCGAGACCCCTACGAAGTCTCAAAAGGATGCCTCTGGGTAGAGGCATCCTTCCCCCGCACCTCGGTTTGAAAAGTTCACTCCGCTCAACACGAGTGTCTCCGCTATCCTCAAAGAAGTAGATAAAGAGGGACTGATCTGACACCCTCCTTAGACGAATACTGGCAACAAGATGAGAGATAGAAGGTTCTGGTGCCGGTTTCACCGAGACCATGGTCATGAGATCGATAACTGTCAAGGCCTGAAGGACGAGATATAAGCCCTTATCCGTAGGGGTACTTGTCAAAATTCACTCAGAAGGACCAGAGAACTTCCCTTCCTCCCTGGGGACCTAACAAACGTCCGGAGAAGGACTCCGAGCCTCAGGAGTCTGATAGGATGGTCATCCTCCACTCCATACATGGGGGCCCATAGGGGGTGATTCCAACTCTTTTCATTGGGCATTCGTCCAAGAGGAGAACTCAGTCCATAACTGCCCCCTCCTTGAAGTCGAGGACTGCCTGTCTCCTTCTCTGATGAGGATTTTAAGGGTGTCCGTGCTTTTGATGCATTGGTAATCAGTTTTGGCTTGGCCAATCACGAGGTTCACCATATCCTCGTGGACAATGGTAACTCCATCAACTTATTATTCCTTTCCACCGTTGAAGGCCTGAAGCTCTCTCAAGAATGGCTGAAGTCGGCAGGATACACTCTCCAGGGTTTCTTTGGGGCTCCAATTCAAATCGAAGGAATCGTCACTCTGAATGTGACGGCGAAAAAATCTCCTGCCATGCATTGAGGTGATAGACTTCATCGTGGTTAATGTCAAAGCCACCTATAACTCCATTTTTGGGAGACCCGGCCTCGTGCCTCTTCAGGTTATGGCCTCGGTGTATCACTTTGGAGTCATAAAGGGCAGTCATGAAGGGCGCCCGAGCCTGCCACAATGGGAGGGTCCATCCTCCCCTCAACGCCGTTGAACTCACCATCGACATAAGCTCGATTTGCTTTGAACTAGTCAATGAGTTGGAAGAAATTTCCTTTTCCAAGGAAGATGGAACCAAACAGTTCCAAGTAAGTAAGGTTTTGCCTCCTAGGCTCAAAGAAGGGATCATCAGCTGCATCCGGCAAAACTAGGACTTGTTTGTCTGGACTCCCTTGGATATGCCAGGCATCTCGGGAGAACTAATTATGCACAAATTGAGCATCAATCCAGACTCGAAACCGGTGCAGCTGAAACACAGAAAGTTTGCCCCGGAGAGGCAGCAAACTATGAAGGAGGAATTCAAAAAACTCCTCACCTCCCACTTCATCCAGTAAGTCAACTACCCAGAGTGGTTGGCTAATGTTGTGATGGTGAAGAAGGCGAGCGACAAGTGGAGGATATGTATTGACTTCACGAATCTTAACAAGGCATGCCTTAAGGACTCTTTCCCTCTTCCGAGTATTGACTCTCTAATTGATACAACATCTGGGCACGAACTCCTGAACTTCATGGATGCCTTCTCCAGGTACAACCAAATTCAATGTTTCCTCCAGACATACCCAAGACATCTTTTGTCGCCGATCAAGGCCTCTACTACTACCAGGTAATGCTCTTCGACTTGAAGAATGCGGGAGCTACCTATCAAAGGCTAGTGAATCAATTTTTTAAATAACAGATCAGACGAAATATGAAAGTTTATGTAGACGCCATGCTTGTCAAAAGTCTCGAAAGCGAAGATCATGTAAGAGACCTTGAGGAGGCCTTCGGTGTCTTGAGGAAGAACAATATGAGATTAAACCTGTCTAAGTGTTGCCTCAGGAAAAGTCCTTTGCTTCAAGATCAGCCAACGGAGGGATAGAGGAGAACCCAGAGAAGATTCAAGCTATCCTTCATATGACTCCCCTTACGAACGTCAAAGAAATTTAGAGGCTCATGTGCCGACTGCAGCAATCGGACACTTCCTCTCGATGTCCGGGGAAAAGTACCTTCCCTTCTTCAAAGCCCTCTGGCGGACGAAGAATTTCGAGTAAGGAGAGCCTCAGTAATAGTCCTTCATCCAGCTGAAAGAGTACCTGATATGTATAATTTTTATATAAATATTTGTACTCAATTATCCATAAAAGTTGCTTGTATTCGCCTATCCTGTTAATAATTTATCTTATTTCCATAGATTTCAAGTTAATTAATTATTTTTTAAGGAATAAGATATTTTGATGCAAAAAGGTGAAGACTTTCAGTAAAAATTAACAAAGAAAACAAAGAGAGTGATTTATTAATTTTTATTGATGTGTTAAATTTTAAATTTTATAATTTGGCCATGTGAAAAGTAAAATAGAAAATTTAAATTGCCAATAAAGGTGAAAATGAAATAAATAATTTTAAACGGGTTTAATTAAGATAATGTGATTATTCGTTAGTTTAATTAGTTTAAACTAATTATTTGTATTTTTATTTTAAATCCTAAATTCTGATTTTATTTTGTGTGTGTGCAGCACGTGTTTCAAGAAAGAGAAATAGTACAGATGAAAGTTTGTTATGAATTTGGGTTAGTTAGTTATTAATTAAAAAGATTAATCTTAATCTTATATTAATTAATTAATTAAATCCTAATAATTAACCTACACATGCACCTACCCCTACCTTATATAAGAGAGATCGAAGCGAAAAAAAGAGGTCTGGCGTGAACAAGACAGGAGGTTGGCGGCTGGTATTGGATGCAAAAAAGAAAAAAAGAAAGAAATCCAAGACTGAATCAAACACCACAAGCAGGAGAGAGGAAAGAGAAAGAGAAGGGGGGTATTAGTGACGTGGGGTGGCGTGCTGCTTGAGACAGAGACAGGACAGATAAGAGAGAGAGAAATAGAAGTGCTGACTTTCGCGGTTTGAGGCTTCAGTTTGCAATTTCTTTTACAAAAACAGTTCTTTTTGTATCTTTTCTCTTTCTCCAATTTTTATTATGCAATCCAAGACAGTTGTTGTTAGTTGCAATTTTATTATGAACTAAATTTACTTTTTTAGGACTTCGATGTAGCCTAATTTTGATAACACAATTTTAATTTCATATTATTTTTCTATTTTTCCATGGTTGTGTGTTTGATTTTTGATCTTAATGCTTACAATTGGTTGACCGAGTTTTGTATGATCTATTAATTCATCGAGAGAAAGAACTAGTAATTTTTGATTTTGAATTTATAAAATTAAACACCGTTATAAGAGATAACTGCTATTAATGTGACCGTTAAGAAATCCTTAGATCTTAATGAATTCTCAATTAGTAATTTGTGCATGAAGTATGACAAATAATTAGTTAAGAATATTTTTGATATTGCTTGAGAGAGAATATTGAATAATTTGGGAATTTTAGTTTACAACTTGGAAAAAATAATCTTTTTATTCATATGGAGTTATAAATTGTGTGAGATTAACTAGGTGAAATCAAAAGCCCTAGAATTAATTTTGCAATTAATAAACAACAAAATTTCATATTCCGCTCATTTTTAATTAATTTAGTTAGTCCTTTAGATTAATTTAATTTAGTTGCTTTCTTTATTGAATTTCGATTTTCCAAATAGTAGTTAATCTAGTAATTTCGGTACTCGATAAAATAATTAGTCCTTGTATGTTCGACACTCTTTTCACTTTTCTATACTACTTGTTGCGATTTTGTACACTTGCAAAAATTCACATCAGTACCTCACCAACCCCTCTCTACTAAGCAAACAAGAACCAGGTGAAGTCATCTTCCTGTACCTGGAGGCGTCCGAGTATGCCCTCAGCGCCATCTTAGTCTGGGAGGAAGATGGAGTTCAGAAACTCATCTACTATGTGACCAAGGTGCTCCACGATGTTGACCTCCGATATTCCAAGATGGAGAAGATAGCTTACGCCCTAGTTATGGCGGTGCAAAAGCTTCGCCCTTACTTCCGACCCACTATGTCTGAGTCCACACGGGCGTCTGATTAAATGGTCTACCGAGCTGAGTCAACATGACATCAGTTACAAGCCAAGGACCGCCCATCTGGGGTCATGCATTAAAATTCATCACCAAGTGAACTATCCCGAATGCATCTGAGGCTCAAGAGGAACTGCCAGTATGGAAGCTTAATTTGGACGGGTCCTCTTACGAAGAAGGGAGAGAAGCAGGTGTGATGCTGCAGTGTCTAGACTGCTTTGCCCTCCAATAATCCTTATGCCTAAACTTTTGGGCCTCTAATAATGAGGCCGAGTACGAGGCGCTAATTGTCGGACTGCTCCTAGCCCCAAAGTCGGGGCGAGATGGGTCAGGGCCTTCAATGACTCTCAACTGGTGGTCAATCAAGTCTCTGGAGAATACGAAGCTCAAGATGCCTGCATGATTCAGTACTTGGCCCACATCAAGAAACTCTTAGAGAACTTCGAAGAATCCTCGGTCGTTCGTATCCCTCGAGAAGAGAACAACCAAGCCGATGCATTGTCCAAACTGGCGCCATCCTTCTTCAAAAGCCTTGATCGTACATTGCTTGTAGAGTTCCTCGTCCGACCAAGTCTTGATAAGGGGAATGTTGATGTCTTTTTTGCCGAAACCCAGTCACGGTCGGCAACTTGGATGGACCCGATCATAAATTTTCTTGGAATAGAGGAATTACCGCAAGAAAAATTAGAAGCATGGAAGATCCGAGCTAGAGCAGAGAGGTTTGTGCTCATCAAGGGGGTATTTCTCAAATGATCGTACACCATGGCCAACAGACAACCCTACCTCCAATGCCTATCTCCCAAGGAAGCCTAATATGCCCTCGAAAGAGATGCAAGGGGGAGTCGATAATTGCCACATGGGGGGCAGGTCGCTCGCAAGGAAGATCCACAACCACGGATACTACTGGCCAACTTTGTTATAGGACGCTCATGAGCTCATCCAAAAATGTGGCCCATGCCAGAGGTTCTCCTCCATCAAACACGCCCCCCAAACTGAGCTTGTCACTGGCCATTCTGGCTCCATTTGCCATGTGGGGGATCGATCTGGTCAGGCCTTTCCTTAAAGTAATGGGTCAACGATGCTTCCTCATTGTTACCATAGACTACTTCACGAAGCGGGTCGAGGCTGAACCCTTAGTCTCCATAACTGAGTATCAAGCCCAGCTGTTCTTTTGGAAGCACACTGTGTGCAGGTTTGGGATTCACTGAATCCTAGTCACCGACAATGGTACTCAGTTCGCCGGAAAATGATTCTGCAAGTTCTGCTCAGACCTAGGAATTCAACAGAGGTTCTTGTCTCTCTCGCACCCTAGTCCAACGGTCAGGCCAAGAATGCTAATTGCTAAAATCTAGACAGACTCAAGAATTGCTGGATGAGACCTCCAAGGGATTGTAGGTCGAAGAACTCCTTATTGCTCTGGTCGTACTGGACGACCAAGAGAATTCTAACAGGTGAATCACTGTTTAATCTCACTTTCAAAACTTAGGCTGGAATAAAGCATTTCCATAACAAGAAAGTCCGACCAGTGAACATCAAGGAGAGCAACTTGGTTCTAAGAAGTCTCAAAATTTTTGAGAAGCAAGAAGGGAAAACTGGGAAGGCCCTTACAAGGTCTCCAAAATGGTTCACCCCGAAACTTACCGACTTGAAGACCTAGAGGGCAGAGTGATCAAGAAGACCTGGAATGCAGAACACTTGATGAAGTTTCATGAGAGCGCCTAACTCTCCAAAGCGCTTGGAAAATTGTAATAAGGCCCTAAAAATCCCCCTGAATCTAATAAGCGTTCTCCAATAGGCAGCCACTAATGGAATTATTTTATTTGAATAGAACTTTCTCTCAGAATTTGCCAAATTCGGGCCTGCTCACCCGAGTATTGTCCCTCAGCATGGACTTAAACCCACATGCAAAGAAGTAACCTTCTTCGCCCGGACTCGCCCTTCGACATTCGCTTGGCCTCTCCCTCAGCATGGACTTCGATCCACCTGCGAAGAATAATCCTTCCTCATTTGGCCCCGCCCTTGGCATGGACTTCGATTCACACTCGAAAAGATTCATCAAACTTCACATGAAGTTTGGGACCAAGTAAACTAGTTCGAGAATCCACACAGTGGTCCGAGAAGCCTGTCACTCCTTGTGCAAACATGACTCACCACTCGAAAGCACATCTACAACCTATTAGATCTCAAAGTGAGGTCTGAAACGCAACGACCTCATTCAAAGATGCGCGATCGAGAGCGAAAGATCAAAGAAAAATCTCGAATATTAATAAGAGATAAGTACAAGGTAAGTAGCAGCCAATCCACAGTCAGCAAGTACAACACAAAAACAAAAAAAGAAACTATGCTAAATGCCTATACAATGATAGAAAGGATGAACGCTAACTGAATCTAGAAGAAAACTTGAGGGACTTTGCGAAGGCGGCCAACCCTAGAAGAAAGCTGGAGGAACTTCGCAAGGCTGGCCGATTCTAGAAGAAAGCTTGAGGAACTTCATGAGGCTGGCTGATTCTAGAAGAAAACTTAAGGAGCTTCACAAAGCCGGACGAATCTAGAAGAAAACTTGGGGAACTTTTCATATCGCCTAAACCTTGAAGGTTCCTCTATGGGATTTGGATCCCATCTAGTCTCAGCCCTCGATTTGCCATTCGAGAAACCCACCAAGAAGCATGAGGGGAGGAAAATCATTCGAGGAAGAAGGAGTACTCAAGAACTTCAGAGAATGTATTGAATGAATGAAAGGAGGTAAGAGGTTTTTATAAGGCCCTTGCAGAAGGAGAACATCGATTTTCGGGAAGCTTACGTGGATAGATGCAGACCCTCCATCCCCATCTAACGGCTGCAAATGGAGAACGTTCCAACTCCCAATATTACAGAATGTTTCAACTCCCAAGGTTAAAGAACGTTTTAACTCCTAAGAAATAAAAACGGTTCAATTCCCAAGATTGAACGGTGATTCAACTCCCAAGATTGAAAAATGTTTCAACTCCAAAGGTGTACTCCCACATGCCAATCCACATGATCATATACGTGACAACCTCTAGGGCTCCAAGAACCTCAGAAAGGGAACGGGTCAATTCCGCCGAAGTGACCCACAAGTTTGAAATTCGCATGCAAGAAATTCGACTCAAAAAGTCCTAAGCAAAGAGTCTTCATTATTAACAATAGTTCACACACTCGGGAAACCGAGGGGTAAATACATACTGACACATTCGACACGACCGAAGAATTACAACAAGATACAATAAGTTACAACAAGCCATAAAGATTGATTACGGAACCACCTCATTAGGGGCACCTACCCTCTGGCTCGCTCAAACCAACTCGAGACCGATCAATCTGGTATGCACCTCAACGGGTGGATCAAGGCCCTTCCGAAAGGTAGCAATGCTAGAAAATTCGGAAACTCCGCTCTGAGCATCTCACGAGTTTGTAGGCTCTAACCGGACCGTCGGAGAGGGACCTCGGATAGAGGTCCAACCACTATGAAGAGAAGTTGCTCGAGATACCGCTACTCTGAACTCCACCTTCAACCTATATTTTTCCAACTCCATCTCTACCATCATCCCTCAAAGAGAAGAGTCCGCCCAACGTATTGCACCTTCCGAGGAAGTGGGTTTGGATGACCTGCCGGGGAGAGCTACTAGAGGCCCCAGTGTGGCCCAAATCCCTGTTGACCAACGACTTTTTTAGACGAGCAAGTTCCAAGCTCATTTGATGCAACCTTCGGATGTGGTACGAAAATGCCAACTCTTTATCCTTCGCTTCTTTACGGTGTTTAGCCAAACTCAATTCCACGATATGTAATATATTCCTAAAGGGACCATGGAACTATGTTCAACGATCTAGAAAGAAAGTAAAACCCCACATTACTCGAGCACTAAAGACTTGACTAATTCTAAAAGCCATGAAAAATCCCAAGTTGAGAAGTTCGGCCCAAAAACTTACTGCCATCAATTGGTTGGCGAATACAAAACAAAATGAGGGCAAAAAGAAGAAAAAAGTGAAAGAGCTAACATCCTATTACTTGGGAGGGGGGGCACCTCTGTAGCCTCGGTAGCCACCTTCGCAAGAACCTCCAGTGGGTCGGCCACAGCAATAGGAGACCGAGTGTCCTCCTCCGCTCCCGTGAGAATCTCTTGTGGAGTTGGGGGGGGGGGGGTACTTCATAGAGTATGAGAAGCCTACGAGGATGAGGTCAGAGTACTTCCGCTGAACGTGCTCAATTGCCCACTCATACCCTTCATCCTGGGCGAGGATAACCCTATCGATGGCCTACTCAACATCACCCATCAGCATCTTCTCCCTTGCCTCTAGGAGAGTCTTCTCCTTCTCGAGCTTGACCTACTCAGCAGTCATGGAAGACAGCTCGACCCTGAGAGCCTTCTCACACTTCTCTAGGTTATCAAACTTCATCTTGAGATCCTTGCACTCTCTCTCGACCCACTGCGCCCTTCTCTCAGCGAGCTTGAGCTCGCAATTGTACTACCTCCTCATCTATGCCCCCTAGAGTTGCCTGCGAACTGAGGCACATATACTTAAAAAAACTTCTACTGATTGAGTGGAACTAACACATTCGAGGAGGAATACTTACCACCATGTTGGCCTGAGCCCACTTCATGTAACTTGAGTCGAATGTCTCGTTCGCGAGACATTCTCTATTACAGGGCATTGTGAGGTTGTTTACAACCTCCATGGCAACCGGACCCTCCAGGATCGAGTCCACCACCTTCACAGCCCAGTCAGGCCTCCAAGTCTCCATGCTGTCCTCCATAATAACAGCCCTAGCCTCGGGATGAACGGGAGGGAGCCTGGACCTTGCATACTCGTAGGGGTGGCATTCAGGTCGGGCTGGCCCGGGACCGACCTAGCCCGGCCCGGTTGGTCCTTGGCCAGACCCGACCCGCCCAAAATTGGATTGAACCGGTGTCTGGCCGCCCCAACAGTAGGGGCTGATCCGGTTCGTTAATTTTTGAAAAAAGACCGGTAACGGCCCGGCCCGCATTAGCCCAAGACCGGGTTGAACCGGCCAGAGCCGGTTCGGGCTGGCCCGCAGGTCGACCGTTGGCTGTACCTTTTTTAATTTTTTTTTCTTTTCCCAGAATTTTTTTTTAATTAAAAGGGGTGTAAAATTACCAAAATACCCCCCAACAGATTTATACTAGCTAGTTTTTTGGGGTATTTTGGGAAACTGAAAAATTACAATTTCTATATATACAACCTCATTTTATTCAATTCTCTTCACAAATTCACTCAACTCTCTCTACTGTCTCTCAACTTTCTCAACAACAATCAACCACATTCAACTACTCTCTTTCAAGAATCAAGATTCAACATCAATCACATCAACAACATTCAACTACTCTCCTTCAAGATTCAATATCAACAACATTCAACTACTCTCTTTCAAGATTCAATATTAACAACATCCAACAACAATCAACATCAACTCTACAAGCTCTCAACTCTCTCTACCTTCATTCTTCAACCTGCATTCTATACTCATACGGTATTTTCGTATTTATGTAATTTTTAGAATTATCATTTTTGTTTGTTGTCATTTATTTCTCATAATTGGGTTTTCTTGTTCTTGTTCTTCTTCTTCTTCTTCTTCTTCTTCTTCTTCTTCTTCTTCTTTTAGATTTTTTTGGTAAATTGGTAAACATACACTAGAATAATAATTTTATAGTAGTTGTTTTATTTGCTTTGTAGAATAATTTTATATAACATACACTAGTTTATCTATCTTACTTGTTTTGTAGAATTAAAAATTTAAAACATACACTATAATTAATTTTTATAACATATACTAGTTTAGATGGCATCTAATCGATCACGTGGTAGACATAGTAGCCAAGAGTCCACTAGTAGTCGTTGCATTCCTTCCATTCCTCTTCCATATGTAGATAGTGAAGAAACACTTTACAATTATGATACTATTCCCAATATTCAAGAAACACACACGGATCAAGTAGAAGTAGAAGTAGAAGACATAGAACCACAACCATTGGAACAATGCCCATCTCAATCCCGTAAAACAACAGGGGAAAAATTCGAAGTACACAAATATTTTGACTATGTCCCTTCACAAAATGATAAGAATGTAGGATTAAAAATTTGTAAGAAGTGTCAAACACCGTATAAGTTTAAACTAGGATCGGAAACGGGTACACTTCAATGACACTTAAGTAAATATCAATCCGAATTTCCTAAAGGCAACCTCACACAACAAAAAATGCACCCTAAGACCGGCCAAATAGATAGTCATAGCTACGATCACGATATCGTTCGAAAAGAAATGGCTAAGTTAGTAATTAGAAATGTATTACCTTATTCATTTGGTGAAAGTAGGAATGTAGAGACCTTTGCACAAACCACATTAAACCCCTATTATAAAAAAAATCCTAGGAATGTAGTAAAGTGTAATACCCCAGATTTGCAGCGAACAGTCGACTGGTTGATTGTTCAGTCGACTGGTAACACTGTTTACACGGGATTTGAGAAGGATTTGAGAAATTTAGTCCCACATGGGAGGTGCACAAAAACTAATTTGAGTATAAATATAATTAGCCAATGATCAAGAGTCACCTAATTGGTTAACCACCTTTTGAGAGGCAACCTGTGGTGGGCAGTTGTACTACATAGTATCTAATTTGTCTTCTAAAAATATTAAAATTGTCTGAGTACTGGGGCGGGGCGCTACAAATGGTATCAGAGCCGACTTTCGACACCGGGTGTATCTGCACGTCGAGGGTCTTGAAGACCTATTCGTGGGGTACACGGTAGGGAGATAATTCTCCGGATAGGCAGGGAGATAATTCTCCGGATATGTTCACGTGTCGAGGGTCTACGGACCTATTTACGGAGCATGCAGGGTGTTAGAAAGGCAGATCCTACACTAGATGTGTGCCCTGTACTTAGCGAGGACACTGATTTCTAAAGGTGGGGTGTATGTAATACCCCAGATTTGCAGCGAACAGTTGACTGGTCGATTGTTCAGTCGACTGGTAACACTGTTTACACGGTATTTGAGAAGGATTTGAGAAATTTAGTCCCACATGGGAGGTGCACAGAAACTAATTTGAGTATAAATATAATTAGCCAATGATCAAGAGTCACCTAATTGGTTAACCACCTTTTGAGAGGCAGCCTGTGGTGGGCAGTTGTACTATATAGTATCTAATTTGTCTTCTAAAAATATTAAAATTGTCTGAGTACTAGGGCGGGGTGCTACATAAAGGGTGCATGTAAGTTAGTTTACAATGAGGCAAAGGATTTTATAGTAGCAACACTAACGTCACTAAACACTAGAGTTTCTTTGACATCGGATGGGTGGGTACGAATGATGTGTGTAGCATGTCATTGGATAGATTCCGACTGGCTACTTCAAAAGAGGATAATTTCATTCGGATTTGTTAGGTACCCACATAAGGGTGAAATAATTGCCACACACATCATGAAAGTATGTAACAATTTTGGTATTTTTGATAAAATTTTTGCTAATGGTTTTGATAACGCCTCCAATAATACTAAGGCAATTGCTAGTTTGCTAATTACACTTAATCCTTTAGAACCGGAAATTTTTCATGTTAGGTGTGCTTGTCATATTTTAAATCTTTGTGTACAAGATGCACTTAAATATGGACACGATAAAATTGAGACAATGAGAAATTGTGTTCACTTTATTATATTGAGTGGTCCAATATATCAAGCTTTTCATGATTGGTGTCAACTTAGGGGAATTGTATTTAAACATTTTCCTAAAAATGTTAGACATCGTTGGAATTCTACTTTTGATTTATTAAGTGTTGTTCTTCACTATCGTTTTAATCTTAGAGAATTTTGTATTGCAATGGGTATGCAAGATTGTATGTTAGATGATAATTTTTGGTTTTTTACCGATAGTTTGTACAAATTTTTAGAACCTTTTAATGATGCTACTTTACAATTTTCAAAAATATATATATCTACATCTAGTGGTATTTTACTTGAAATTGTCACTATGATGACAACAATTAAAGATTTGGTAAATGATCCTTTCATTGGAGAAATGGTTTATGCCACTTATATTAAAATTTTTAAAATATTTTCATCCGCTTCCTATATTATATTTTGTTGCTAGTGTAATGAATCCGATGATTAAGTTAGATGGCACAAAAAATTTAATTGAGATTTTTTATACTTATGCTCCACACGAAGAAATTGATGATTTTGACCATGTTGTTTTCATACAAATTTTGAAAATATTTTGAATAGTTTATATGATAGTTACGATCGAATTTATTCATCTAACACTACATAGACACAAAATGTTAGTTCTTATTCTTCTTCTATGTTATCAAAGGGAAAGGGTCTTGCCACTAGTTGTGTTTTAAATCTCTTAAAATAAAAAAAAACCTAGAACTAATTCACCAAATGAGTTGAATTGGTATAATACACAACCTCCCATTGATGATGTAGTAGATGTGTTTTCTCTTTGGAAAACTAATGAACATATTTTTAGTATTCTTTCTCGAATGGCTAAAAATTTGCTAACGGTACCAGTGTCAACCGTTGCATCGAAAAATATTTTTTTATCTTGGTGGCAGGATTATGAGCCCGAACAAGAATCGCTTGACGGCAAAGAATTTGGAGATGTTGGTATGCGCCGAAGATTGGATGAAAGTGGAAGAAAGGACTCAAGACTTATAAGAATCACAAAACGGATCAACAAGTAGCAATGAGTGAAGAACTAGTAGAATGTAATTTGAATAATGTATTGTAAATAATTGGGAACATTTAGGGGGATGAGATTCTATATTTAGGCTAAGTAGAAGTGCATGACAATAGTCCAATGCCTTTTCTTCAATCTAAATAGAGGTCATCTCGATCTCTAAATTCAAATAATTCCCTTATTTTGTAATTTGATCTAATTTGTATGAAATTGTATTCATGAACTTAATTTTATTTAACATCATGTAACTTATTAAATCAATTTAAATTTGGTTTTAATTTCTTTTATTTATTAGTCCTTTGTAATTGTTATAAAATTATAATTTAATACTTGATCTTTCATCTTCCTAAAAAATATATATATACTAGATTTGCCCATGAGCACGTGCCTACGGTACGTCTTCGGAACGATACAATATATGAAAGTCTTGTAAACAGTAAAACAATAATTATGTAGCACAAGCTTGAATACTAAAACAATAATTAGTTGTAAATAAAAGGCCATGTTTCCATTAGTATATGTTGAAAAATAATTATAAATGGGGGTGTAAAATCCAACTTATTAGAACTTTGAGTGTGAAAATTTGCTATTTTCAATGTAACATGAGTAATAGAAAAATGCATAAAAAATCTGATAATTTACAAACCTGAAATCTGAAAAAATAAATTTCTGGGTAAATAGAGAGAGAATGAGAGAGAAAGAGAGAGAGAGTGTGTGTGTGTGTGTGAGAGAGAGAGAGAGAGAAATAAATAAATAAAGAAAGGAGTTTTTTTGGAGGGATTGGAATTTGAGTTTTGGGGGGAAAACTTTTGGGTGGGAAAATATGTTTTGTGAGGTTAGATCTGAACCATTAATTTCAACCCTATTGAATGAGAGCCACTTGACAGCTTTCTTTGTGTTTTATTATATACATATATACTCAAAAACTGGCCCGACCCCCACCCTTGGGGCCAGGGGCCAGGTCTGGGCCTAGGTTTCCCCCCCTTAGCCCAACCCGGCTCGGCCCGCGAGATCCCCGTCCCGGGTTGGCCACATTGAGGTTGTCCGTGCTTGGAGCCACCTTTGCAGAGTCGGGCGAGCTGGTGATTATCAGGGCTCTCGACTTTTTGGACTTGCCCTCGGAGGTCCATTCGAAGGCAGAGGTTGCAGGCCTCTTCTTCCCATTGGGCTGCTCCACAACCTTCCTCTTAGACAAGGCCACCCTCCTCGCCTCGATGTCCTTGTAGTCGATCATCGCTGAAATGGAAAGAATAAGTTATGAGGACGAAGGAAAAAAAGTTGAATTATAAAATGAATAAAAAACATACGCTGGTCGTCAGGGCTCAGTCAGATCCTAACGAGATGCCTCTCTGACACCTTCGGCCAATTCACAATCCCCCCGACGAAGTGCTTCTCTTGTTCATCCATTTCTTGAGCGGTGAAGTCTTTGCGCCTTAGGGCTTTATGTTTCGGGATCCAGAAAGATCATTTCGTAGGGATGTCCCAAGGCTCGAGGCTTCGGAAGATGAAGTACTTTGACTTCCAATCCTTTATAGAATTTGGGTGGTCATGCAGGACGCACCTTTTGGACTGAGGTGTGAAGAAGATTCGCCCCTCGTACGTCCAGGCAGTACTGAGGTCCAGGCAAGCTCAAAAATATTTCAACCTCAATGGTACACCCTTCTCATCATAAAGAAGTATGAAGCTGATGAGCTGCTTCAATGAGTTTGGCATGTACTGCCTCGAACTCGCACCAGCCCAATTCAGCACCTCCTTAACGAAGGGGTGCATGGGTAATCGAAGCCCCAGACGAAAGCGTCCAAAGGGATGGATGAACAAGAGAACCACTTCGAATTATCGAGGGTTTGGGGTTCGGGATCATCAGCTCGAATTATCAAGGAATGTGGTAGCACAACCGAATCTAAGGGAGGTCAGTCTTTACAAGAATGTTCCCTATCTTGTCGGCTTAAATTTTCTGTCAGCTGGGTGAGGAAGGCTATACCCCGAACTTGATCAGATCCAGAAGGTCATCCGAGTACAACATGATCGGGACAGGATCTTGATCGTATGGGAAGTGGAAGCCCCCTCCGAGAAGCTACTCGATAGGCTCGTCCTTTGGGCTCGATAGGAAAGTAAACTTCGACCTTCTCCTCGGTGGGCGGGGGACTCGATGAGGTGAAGGAGAAACCAAACGACCTAGCCGATCCGCTCCACCTGAGGGACCCGCCTTGCCACCTGCTTTCTCTTCCTCCTATCCTCCCTCGTCCTCTTCCCCCCCTCCCCCCCACCCCTTCATCTCCCTCATCTTCCTCCTCTTCTCATTCTTCGTCATCCCTTTCACCATCTTCATCACGAGGCCGAACCTCTATCATGCCCACTTCCACCTCTGAGGAAGAAGACTCAGAAAAAACACTGTACATGGTATCTATGGACGAAGAATCATTGTCATTGCGACCGGATGTTGAGGCGGAGGTACCGGACTGAACCCTTGACATAATTTTAAAATACTTTACCTGATTGTTGTTGTCGGAAAGATGATCGAAAAGTACGTCAGTGATCTGAAAAGGTTCTTGAAATAGAACCTTCACAAATAAGAGAGAGAATGTAAAAAATGAAATGAGGGGGTGAGGGGGGATAAATAAGAGCGGGGGCGCCGGGGGGGGGGGGGACTCCACGATATCCACAAAGGATCACAGCTCTACGATTCAATCCAACGACTGATAAGAAAAGAACTCATAAATTTTCATAGTGGTGACGTCAGTTATCTCAAGTGTTGGATGCATGATTCTACAGGAGTAGTGACAACAGCCAACTCGATCATATGCCTCGCACACACACTCAAAACTCAATTACCAAGAAGCATACTAAGTTTCCTACCATTGGCCCAAAAATTTTCATCATCTTTGCTTGTCCTCGTCCTTCTGTAACATCCTAGAATTTTAAATAATATTTTGGATTTTATAAACGAATTAAAATGAATTTTTGGGATTTAATAAATATTTTTCTGAAATTTAAGTTTTTGCACGTGCAAATATTTTCTTAGGAAACACAAAGTCAGAAAATCTATTTGGGCAATCTAACATTTATTAGTAGATATTATTTATAAATTTTTTGAATTTTTCATAAATGATTTATGTCAATTTGCAAATATTCAAAAATGAAGGACTTTCGTGCAAAACTACCACTTGGATTAAAAACTCCAGATTTCGGTTTTCTGGGCTGTGCATATTGGACGGTCAATTTTGGAGAGTAAAGGGATTTAATTTAATTTATTTTAAATCCATTTGATTAACTAATATTTGGAATGATCCGTAAATGTAAATATATAACTTCTTTAAGGAGTAAATTTGTAAATCTTGGGAAACCCTAAAAATTTGATTCCCGGCCTATATTAGAAGCATAGTCGCCGCTGTTTCTCTGTGGTGAACTCAAAATACATTTTCACATTATTTTCTTGGAATTTAAAGCTTGGATCTTGGATTTTTTGCAAAGGAGAAGAAGGGGCTTTTCTTTATTATTTCTTTTGTGCTTCAATTTAGTCTTCTTTGAGGTGAGTGATACTTTTTACCTTATGTTTGCTATATGATTATGAATTTTTCAAGTATAATGCATGATTGGAAGTTGTATGATTCTAAAATATGATGTGTGAATATAGATTCTAGATGAATAGGCAACTAATCAATAACTTTCATGAAGGAATATAAATTTATGAGTAATTTCCATGCTTAAATACACAAAGATCTTCACTTTATTATGCCATGCTTGAATAAATCATGTTTTGAATGGATCTTGAATGTATATGAGATTGTAGAGTTTTTATTTAATTTGGTATTGAACAAATTAGTGCTTGTATGAGAAATTATTGAATAATGCTATATACCATGATAAGGAAAAAGAAGTTGTATGAGATTGTATGTATTGCTATCTAAAATTGAAAAGATCCAAACTTTATCATGAAAGATGCTTGTTATTGCGAATACACCATGTGTGAATTATAAACTTATGAATAATGGTAGAATCAGAGTTTATCAGCATTAATGAATGAATGTGTTATGTATGCGATTGCACAAGTGGAGTTGGATTCAATAATGAAGATTTCTTGGATGTGGATAAATTGTGAATTGAAGAATATGGATTGATTCAAGACCATAGGGTGTTGTCTTTCAATTTTGACGCAATTTTTGACTATATCTCTGTATATGAAGGAGTTTTGACTTCTTTTGTATGTGTTCAAATATTCATATGAGAAGTTCTTCAAAATCTTGATTTTTACAACAAATTAGGTTTTGGAAATTGGTTGCATTTATGAGATTTTTTAAAGATTGATTGGTGTATGAACTGAGTAAGTTTAGTCAAAGATGGATCTATTATATTATAGATTTTCGTCATGCATTATAAATAATCATGTATCAGTTTGAGAAGTTTTCGAAATTTGGGCTGTCGCAGTTCGCATGTCGGTCAACTATAAAGTTGACTGCAGCTTTACTGTCAGTCGACTGTAGTTCTTTGAATTTGCAATTGCAGTAGACTTTCATGGCCGTCTAGTGCCATTTTCTCTACTGACGGTCGACTGCAGCAAATTTAGCTATGCCTGCCTGTCGACTGCCATACCTTTGAGTTGTTGTTTTCTTCGAATACTGATGGTCGAACGCGGATTTTAACATTGTATCTATCGGTCGACTGTCATGGCTGAGCTTCTGTGTTCTGTTTTGTTGCAAACTCTTAATCTTCGAATGATTGTTTCTTCGAATTTAAAAACGATAAATTCTCTGTTTTTCGAAGTAATTGAATTCTAATTTCATCACATTCAGAAAGTATATATTCTCAAATTTAATAAGCATTTAAATCCTATTTACACAGGATTTAGAAGGTGTACATTTTCGAACTTAAAGAGTATTGTATTTCAAGTTATTTATCTACTACTGGTTTCAGTTTTAATAAAGTTAATTTGAGTTTTCTAGACAATTTTGTGGATGTGGTTGTACAAGGAGGTACTTAGTTTTGACTATTGAATTTGAAGGAAATTTTGTGATGAGTTGCAAAACTTTGGGATTTATGCTTTTAAGAAATGTTTGAAATGGAGATTCTCTTTGAGTTTTGAAACTCTAGAGGTTGAGTGGGACCCATATGTACCGGCAGATGAGATTTGTGGTTTATGGCCAGTTGGGGCCTTGATGTTGATTAGTTGAGTTAAGTCCGGTAGGACACACCAACTCTAGGATAAATGTGGTTAATTAATTGAACTTAATAAATATAAGGACATGCACTAGATGGTGATATGATGAAGTGGGAGCAAACATGAGTTATGGACTCCAGAATGATCCGCGAAGTGAGATATTGTAACCCTTATTTTTTTTATTTTTGGTATTTTGGAATGTATTTTTCATTTTTGTGTATTTTTATATCTCTTGTATGTTTCGGAACCATATATTGGATTATTTTCAGTATATATTCTTTTTCTGGCATTTTTGACCTCCTTGTGCTGATTGTGCGTCGTTTGTTGGTTTTTTGCCATTTTGAGTTCTTTTTCTCTTTTTCTTGGCCTCATTCATGATTATTATTTATTGTGGGGTTGTGGTGAATTTTTGGAGGTGATTTGCCCAATTTGTGATTTTGGCCCTTTAGGGGATTTTTAGGAGCCATAGAATTCATTATATATTGTATCCCCATTTGAATTCTACCCAATACCCATTACCCATTTGTATACCTATTACTGCATATTCATACCCACTACCCATTAACCCACAATTAACCCATATATATAACCCCTAATATCCCTTAACCCTAACCCTAATCCTATTTACTACTCCCAAAGCCAACCGGCTCCCTCTTCCTCACAAAATCCCTACCGGCCTGCCTTCCCCCTCATCAGCCCGATCCCCTCCAAGCACCAAAACCGGCCTCCCTTGCAACATACTCCATCCATCCACCATATTACTATATCTCCATACATCAAAACCCTTCTTCTTTGCATTTCCTTGTGGCCGGCATCACCAAACCAGCACCACCTCCATCCCAAATCAGCACCCAACTCCCTCCTTTGCTGATTTGTCAAGTGGGTTTCATCCACGTTGGTTCGTGCATCAAGGAGAGCGATCGTGTAGGCATTCCGGTTCGTGGGTTCACTTGGAAATGCGTGGGAAGGATATTTTGTTTGTGGGTTTTGCACTTGGATTCGTTTGCGTCAGATTTCACTCCATTAAGAAGCAAGTAACTTGTACATAATTTCATTAGGTTGATACAAGTCAAAAAGTTCACATATAGGGTAGTTGAGACTAGAGATGGCCAAAAATTATATTTTTATTTGTGGGTTTTGTCTCTATTATGTAAATCAGGCCATAGATAACTTAGGACATGAGAATTGAAAGGTTGATGCCCTAGGTTTCACCTAAACTTGATTTTGTTCGTGTATGAGACATATTGCGTGCTATGTGTTTGATTGATTGTCCATGTGAGAATTATTAGGTTGCGACATGTTAGAAACCCTTTAATATGATATTTAGATGATTGGTAGGCTGCGTTTCAAAATTGGTTGAGTTTGGTTCATTATTATGAAAGTTATGACGTTTTTAAGATGAAGTGTGAAATCTAGAATTTGTGGGCTGTGCTGTGTTGTTTGCTGTTTTCACCTATGCTAGGGTCCGAATCTCAACTTGTATATTTCAAAGTAAATTCTATATAATTTAATCTATTTTCAAACCCCACTGATTTTACTGCATTTGGAGTTCGTATGACTGAGATACGATAATTTTGGTACAGGCGTGTCGGTGGTTTTCAGATGCAGTTTTGTGTGAATTTCGTGAACTATTTATTTTCAAGATCTAAGCTATACATAATATCATGCCATAATATTTTGCTCAGTGTTTCCTCATAATGTTAGGGACTTCCCAGATTTTTGGTGTATTTTAAAGATGAGTTTTGTGCGATGTTTCATATCTTTTTCTATAATCTACTTTTGCTGTAAATTGCGTGTTGTTCTATGTTGAATGCAGTTTTCACCCTATTTATTATTACTGTATGAAAATTATTTGTGATATATGAAAGTTGAAAAATTTTATCTATTTTCACGTCGTTTTGGCGGAATTGGATTTCGATTCTCTGTTTGCGAGATATGCTTGTTTTCGTACAGCAGTGTTGAGAAATTCCAGATTCGTCAAACCTTGTTTTTCTGTTACTCCTTATTTTTGATAACATACCTATAATTACTGGAATATTATGAAACTTATTATTTTGAGTCTATATCTATAGGGGAATATCCCAGATTTTTCTTGAAATTATTTGATGAGTTTACATGCTGTTTTTATGCATTTGAAGTCGTTCCCCTGTTTTCTTGCTGAACATAAAATCCGTATTCAAATCAGTTTTGAGTTGAGGTGTTGTGAACTAGTATGTGACTTATTTATATGCGTTGGAATCGTGTGAATGTCTAGTTTCCAGTTCTTTGACAGATTGTGATTTTCATGTCTGTAGCTCTCATAATCTCTGTTTTAATACTAATTGGTCTTGCTGACCTGATTATAAACATGGGCTATTTTTCTCATTTGTGTGACTCTGTACTACCTATACTTGCTGGTGTGACTCCCTGAACCTAAAACTGATTATATCATGTTAGTATGAAACCATTTAGCACATATTCATGTCGGTTTAATAACCATAATAAAAGTAATCAAGCCATGGATGGGAAAGATCTAGTAGTGGGAAAGCGTAGAAATGTATACTTAGAAGGGGATCCGTGTTTCCCATATAATTATCTGTATTCTGACCCTGTCTACATTACTTCTTATATATGAAGGTGTAGAGTAGAAGAGAACCACTAGGTTCTATCTGTCTGTTTCTGACCCTGTCTACATTACTTCTTATAGGAAGGTGTAGAGAAGAAGAGAATCACTAGGTTCTATCTGTCTGACCCTGAGTACACGACTCTATATGATCTCCTACGAAATCTAAAGCGAAACTGTTGTGTTGTAGCAACCATGTAGGGTGGGTTGCATGTCGTGCTACCTAGATAGTAATCACACAGGACTTATATTAATCTGAACATGAATTTGAATCTGTTTCTGAATCTGAATTTGAATCTGTATATGGAAATCTAAATCTGAGTATCTGTTATCTGAGCATCTGACTATCTGAAATATGTTACCTGATTACCTGACAAATCTGTTATCTGATTTACCTACATATCTGTTATCTGATACTTGACACTTGACACTTGACACTTGAGACATATGCTAGGATACCATGTTAGTTGATTCTGCCATACCATATTATATCTATTTCTGATATTAGTTAGATTGTTAGTTTCTCCATGTGCTTGTATCCTACTCTATTTGTGATCCGGACTTGCAATTAACGGGTACTTGTTTTCTCCTTTTCTCTTTTTTCTGCAAATTTACTTATTGCAGATTAGGTTGGACAGCTGCTTGATGGTAATGGTGAAAGGATGTACTAAGTTGAAAATTTTGGTTTTCTGCTTTTTATTAGTTGTTGCTTGAACAATGAACAAGTTGTATTTTGTTTATTTGGATATTATTTGTATTTGGGCAATGTGACCCAGAATATTTGTTTTTTCTCCAGACTCTGAATTTTATTTGGGAATATTGTGTTGAATTTCAAGTAAATTCCTGTTGGTAATTTGTTTCAAGTATTGCATGTTGGTTCCACTTTTTGCTTCCGACTCTGATATATTCTGTGATGTGTTGCAAAGATTCTGAAACAGCTTAAGGATGATAATAATCATTCGCTGGACTTTTATTGCGTACTCGTATTCCGTATTCCTTTTTGGGAAGCGGGGCGTGACAGGGGTTTTTAGTGGTATCAGAGCATCAGGTTTGGCTAATATATTAGTTGCATAATATATTAGAAAAACTTGGCTCGAACTAGGATTTGCACAACACTTCACCAACCATGCATGCATAAATGAAACATAATACCAACTTAGATTCTGGATGCTAATTGTTTTTGGAGCTAGAAGACTCCATCTCAACTACTTGAGGCGCAGCTGAGCAGCTTGGTGATCCTCTCGTAGTTCGGGATTTTATGGATATTTTTCCAGATGAGTTGTCCTGGCTTACCCTCTGATAGGAAAGTGGAGTTCGGTATTGATGTTCAGCCTGGAACAGAACCGATATCGAAGGCTCCCTACAGGATGGCACCGGTTGAGCTGGCAGAGCTTAAGGTGCAGATTCAGGAGTTGCTTAATTTGGGTTTCATCAGACCTAGTGTTTCGCCTTGGGGTGCTCTAGTCCTTTTTGTTGATAAGAAGGATGGAAGTCGTCGAATGTGCATGGATTACCGGGAGCTGAACAGAGTTACAGTGAAAAATCGGTATCCGTTGCCCAGGATTGATGATTTGTTTGATCAGCTGAGTGGAGCTGCTATTTTCTCGAAGTTGGATCTTCGTTCTGGATATCACCAAGTTAAGGTGAAGGCTACAGATATACTGAAGACTGCTTTCAGGACTAGATACAGGCACTATGAGTATCTTGTGATGCCGTTCGGAGTCACGAACGCGCCGACTGTATTCATGAGTCTTATGAACCCGGTGTTCTCACAGTATTTGGATAAGTTCGTGGTGGTCTTTATCGATGATATTTTGGTGTACTCTCGGAACCGGGAATATTATGCTGAGCATCTTAGATTGGTTCTGCAGACTATAAGGGAGCATCAGCTCTATGGGAAACTGAGCAAGTGCGAGTTTTGGCTCGACAGGATTTCTTTCTTGGGGCATATTGTTTCTGACAATGGTATTTCTGTAGATCCTACCAAGATTGAGGCTGTGAAGGATTGGCCTATTCCCAAGTCAGTTTCAGAAGTCAGATGTTTTCTGGGTTTGGCTGGCTATTATCGGAAGTTCGTCCAGGATTTTTCGAAGATAGCAGGACCTTTAACTAAATTGACTGGGAAGGATCAGAAGTTTTGTTGGTCTGATGAGTGCAATGTGGCTTTCGTTGAGTTAAAGGATAGATTGACGTCAGCGCCTGTGTTGACTATTCCAGATGGTTCAGGCGGATTTGTGGTTCACTGTGATGCTTTTGGTAAGGGTCTTGGAGCAGTTCTTATGCAGAAGGGCCGTGTTGTTGCGTATGCATCGAGGCAGTTGAGGCCGCATGAGAAGAACTATCCTATTCATGACTTGGAGTTAGCGGCGGTGATCTTTGGTTTGAAGCTATGGAGACATTATTTACTTGGAGACGAGTGAAGATCTTTTCAGACCACAAAAGTTTCAAGTACGTCTTCACCCAGAAGGAGTTGAACATGAGGCAAAGACGTTGGTTGGAACTTATGGCCGAGTATGACATCAGTTTGCAATACCATCCTGGTAAAGTAAACTTGGTGCCTGATGCTTTGAGCAGGAGACCACCAGTTTCATTTTCTTACTCAGCAGAGAGATCTCATTGAGCAGATGAGGAGGTTGGAGCTTGATGTTGTGTTGCCGGGTTCTGGTCGGAGTTATTTGGCGCTCCAGCTGCAGTCGTCTCTTGTTAAGCAGATTAAAGAGGCGCAGGCTGGTGATGCACAACTGCAAAAATTTCGAGCTGAGATTGAGTCTGGGTCCAGGACGGACATTCAGATGGTTCTCTTCGTTTTGGTTCCCGGTTATGTGTCCCGGAGAGTGAAGTTCGTAAGAGGTTACTTGAAGAAGCTCATCAGTCTTCGTATTCTATCCATCCCGGCGGTACTAAGATGTATCGGGATTTGAAGCTTCATTTCTGGTGGCAGGGTATGAAAAGGGCTGTGGCTCAGTATGTTGCTCAGTGTTTGATCTGCCAGCAGGTTAAGGCAGAGCATCAGAGGGTCGTTGGACTTCTTCAACCGCTTTCTATTCCAGAGTGGAAGTGGGAACATATCACCATGGATTTTGTGACTGCTTTGCCGAGAAGTCCGAAGGATCGTAATGCTATTTGGGTGATTGTTGACCGTTTGACGAAGAGTGCCCACTTCATTCCTTTTCGTGTTGGTCAGTCTACTGAGAGCCTTGCTGAGAGGTATATGGAAGAGATTGTTAGACTTCATTGGGTTCCAGTCAGCATTGTATCCGACAGGGATAAGAGATTCAGGTCTCAGTTTTGGGAGAGTCTTCAGCACAGTTTGGGAAGCAAATTAAAGTACAGTACAGCTTTTCATCCCCAGACTAATGGACAGTTAGAGCAGACTATTCAGATTCTCGAGGACATGTTGAGGTCCTGCATGCTTCAGTTTGGTGGGTCCTGGGAAGACCATTTGCACTGGTAGAGTTCTCTTACAATAACAGCTTTCAGGCCAGTATTAAAGCTGCTCCGTTCGAGGCACTCTATGGGCGGAAGTGTAGATCACCATTTTGCTGAATGATGTTGGCGAGAGACAGTTGTTGGGTCCAGAATTGATCACCAAGACTGTCGAGGCAGTGGTTCAGATCAGGAAGCACTTACAGGCAGCTGAGGACAGGCAGAAGCGGTGGGCTGATGTTCATCGCAGGGCATTAGAGTTTGCTGTTGGTGACCATGTTTTCCTCAAGGTATCGCCGTGGCGCGGTGTCATTCGGTTCGGTGGCGGGGGCAAGCTTAGCCCGAGATTTATTGGACCGTTTGAGATTTTGGAGCGAGTAGGCAAGGTGGCCTATCGTCTCACATTGCCGCCAGCTTTATTAGGAGTGTACGATGTTTTTCATGTCTCATAACTCAGGAGGTATATCCGAGATGAGAGCCACGTGATCGACTATTCAGAGTCGACCGTTAGGCCGGAGTTGACTTGTGAGATTCCGCCAGTTGCTATTGTGGATCGGCGGGAGAAGGTGCTTAAGAATAAGGTCATCAAGCTGGTTCGGGTGGCTTGGAATCCTCACTCGCCTGGTAAGTCGGCATGGGAGTTGGAGGAGGAAATTCAGCGGAAGTTTCCTCACTTGTTTGAGTAGTTGTTTTGTTTTTAGTTTGGTTTGTTTTTTTCCTTTTGGGGTTACCTTATGTATCTTTCTTTTGAATTTCGAGGACGAAATTTTTCTGTTAGGTCGGTAGGATTGTAACCCTTGTTTTTTTTCATTTTTGGTATTTTGGAATGTATTTTTCATTTTTGTGTATTTTTATATCTCTTGTATGTTTCGGAACCATATAGGATTATTTTCAGTATATATTCTTTTTCTAGCATTTTTGACCTCCTTGTGCTGATTGTGCATCGTTTGTTCGTTTTTCGCCATTTTGAGTTTTTTTTCTCTTTTTCTTGGCCTCATTCATGATTATTATTTATTGTGGGGTTGTGGTGGATTTTTGGAGGTGATTTGCCCAATTTGTGATTTTTGGCCCTTTAGGAGATTTTTAAGAGCCATAGAATTAATTATATATTGTATCCCCATTTGAATTATACCCAATATCCATTATCCATTTGTATACCTATTACTGCATATTCATACCCACTACCTATTAACCCACAATTAACCCATATATATAACCCATAATATCCCTTAACCCTAACCCAAATCCTATTTACTACTCCCAAAGCCATCCGGTTCCCTCTTCCTCACAAAATCCCTCCCGGCCTGCCTTCCCCCTCATCAGCCCGATCCCCTCCAAGCACCAAAACCGGCCTCCCTTGCAACATACTCCATCCATCCACCATACTACTATATCTCCATACATCAAAACCCTTCTTCTTTGCATTTCCTTGTGGTCGGCATCACCAAACCAGCACCACCTCCATCCCAAATCAGCACCCAACTCCCTCCTTTGCTGATTGGTTAAGTGGGTTTCATCCACGTTGGTTCGTGCATCAAGGAGAGCGATCGTGTAGGCATTCCGGTTCGTGGGTTCACTTGGAAACGCGTGGGAAGGAGATTTTGTTTGTGGGTTTTTGCACTTGGATTCGTTTGCGTCAGATTTCACTCCATTAAGAAGCAAGTAACTTGTACATAATTTCATTAGGTTGATACAAGTCAAAAAGTTCACATATAGGGTAGTTGAGACTAGAGACGGCCAAAAATTATATTTTTATTTGTAAGTTTTGTCTCTATTGTGTAAATCAGATCATAGATAACTTAGGACATGAGAATTGACAGGTTGATGCCCTAGGTTTTACCTAAACTTGATTTTGTTCGTGTATGAGACATATTGCGTGCTATGTGTTTGATTGATTGTCCATGTGAGAATTATTAGGTTGCGACATGTTAGAAACCCTTTAATATGATATTTAGATGATTGCTAGGCTGCGTTTCAAATTTGGTTGAGTTTGGTTCATTATTATGAAAGTTATGACGTTTTTAAGATGAAGTGTGAAATCTAGAATTTGCGGGCTGTGCTGTGTTGTTTGCTGTTTTCACCTATGCTAGGGTCCGAATCTCAACTTAGATATTTCAAAGTAAATTCTATATAATTTAATCTATTTTCAAACCCCACTGATTTTACTGCATTTGGAGTTCGTATGACTGAGATACGATAATTTTGGTACAGGCGTGTCGGTGGTTTTCAGATGCAGTTTTGTGTGAATTTTGTGAACTATTTATTTTCAAGATCTAAGCTATACATAATATCATGCCATTATATTTTGCTCAGTGTTTCCTCATGATGTTAGGGACTTTCCAGATTTTTTGTGTATTTTAAAGATGAGTTTTGTGCGATGTTTCATATCTTTTTCTATAATCTACTTTTGCTGTAAATTGCGTGTTGTTCTATGTTGAATGCAGTTTTCACCCTATTTATTATTACTGTATGAAAATTATTTGTGATATATGAAAGTTGGAAAATTTTATCTATTTTCACGTCGTTTTGGCGGAATTGGATTTCGATTCTCTGTTTGCGAGATATGCTTGTTTTCGTACAGCAGTGTTGAGAAATTCCAGATTCGTCAAACCTTGTTTTTCTGTTACTTCTTATTTTTGATAACATACCTATAATTACTGGAATATTATGAAACTTATTATTTTGAGTCTATATCTATAGGGGAATACCCCAGATTTTTCGTGGAATTATTTGATGAGTTTACATGCTTTTTTTATGCATTTGAAGTCGTTCCCCTGTTTTATGGCTGAACATAAAATCCGTATTCAAATCAGTTTTGAGTTGAGATTTTGTGAACTAGTATGTGACTTATTTATATGCGTTGGAATCGTGTGAATGTCTAGTTTTCAGATCATTCGACGGATTGTGATTTGCATTTCTGTAGCTCTCATAATCTCTGTTTCTCTACTGATTGGTCTTGCTGACCTGATTATAAACATAGGCTATTTTGCTCGTTTGTGTGACTCTGTACTACCTATACTTGCTGGTGTGACTCCCTGAACCTAAAAATGATTATATCATGTTAGTATGAAACCATTTAGCACATATTTTTATGTCGGTTTAATAACCATAATAAAAGAAATCAAGCCATGGATGGGAAAGATCTAGTAGTGGGAAAGCATAGAAATGTGTACTTAGAAGGGGGCCCGTGTTTCCCATATAATTATCTGTATTCTGACCCTGTCTACATCACTTCTTATATATGAAAGTGTAGAGTAGAGGAGAACCACTAGGTTCTATCTGTCTATTTCTGACCCTATCTACATTACTTCTTATTGGAAGGTGTAGAGAAGAAGAGAACCACTAGCTTCTATCTGTCTGTTCTGATATCTGTCTGACCATGAGTACACGGCCCTATATCCCCTATGAAATCTAAAGCAAAATTGTTGTGTTGTAGCAACCATGTAGGGTGGGTTGCATGTCGTGCTACCTAGATAGTAATCACACACGACTTACATTAATCTGAACCTGAATCTGAATCTGTTTCTTAATCTGAATCTGAATCTGTATATAGAAATCTGAATCTGAGTATCTGTTATCTGAGCATCTGACTATCTGAAATATGTTACCTGATTACCTAACAAATCTGTTATCTGATTTACCTGACATATCTATTATCTGACACTTGACACTTGACACTTGAGACATATGCTAGGATACCATGTTAGTTGATTCTGCCATATCATATTAGGTCTGTTTCTGATATTATTTAGATTGTTAGTTTCTCCATGTGTTTTTATACTACTCTATTTGTAACCCGGACATGCAATTAACAGGTACTTGTTTTCTCCTTTTCTCTTTTTCCTGCAAATTTACTTATTGCAGATCAGGTTGGACAGCTGCTTGATGGTATTGGCGAAAGGATGTACTAAGTTGAAAATTTCTGTTTTCTGCTTTTTATTAGTTGTTGCTTGAACAATGAACAAGTTGTATTTTGTTTATTTGGATATTATTTGTATTTGGGCGATGTGACCCAGAATATTTGTTTTTCTCCAGACTCTGAATTTTATTTGGGAATATTGTGTTGAATTTCAAGTAAATTCATGTTGGTAATTTGTTTCAAGTATTGCATGTTGGTTCCACTTTTTGTTTCCGACTCTGATATATTCTGTGATGTGTTGCAAAGATTCTGAAACAGTTTAAGGATGATAATAATCATTCACTAGACTTTTGTTGCGTACTCGTATTTCGTATTCCTTTTTGGGAAGCGGGGTGTGACAGATATTCCCCAATATTCCGGGATGATGGATGAAATAGGCCACAGAATGATCCATAGAGGGGATTGATCTCCTTTAGTCAGGGATGAGAGCATCGCTCATGGGATATTTGTGCAATAAGGGGTCCAGAATAACTTGCGGAGTGAGACAATCCCCCGTATTCTGGGACGATGGATGAAATAGGCCACAGAATGATCCACGGAGTGGGATTGGTCTCCAGTATTCCAAGGGTGAGAGCCAATACTTGCAAAATATCTAAATCTCGTAGTAATCATCATAGTAAGTTAGTTGCATAACGAGGGATTGAACCCTATCAAGTGGGGAACGATAAGGGCTTGCACCGGACTTATGTAGAGTGGGATGCATAGAATCCGACAAGTGTGCATTAGTAATCATCATCTGCATTTGTGATTTCTTGACTTGTTTTATGCATGCCTTCTTTGTTTTTTTACACTTGACACTTGGTCCAGTATCACTTGATTATTTATGCTTCATTTATTGTTATTTCATGTTCCATATGTTTCTGTGATAATATGTTTCACTTGTTGACTTATGACTATATTCTTTATGTTTCCATTTAAGTTCATATTTCCTTAGATATCACTCACACCGTTATGTCTTACCCCTATAGTTTTGGAGGTTAGGGTTATCTCTAGCCTCATGTTTTACAGGTTGGTACCATTAGCATGGAGTTAGGAGCATATGGTAGATTAGTAAATGTTTATGCATCTCTTGTAAAAGGATTGATTGTAAAGAGAAAATTGTAATTCAAAGTGTTTAATTTCTGCTTTGCTTTGTAAAAGAGTTGATGTAATAAAAAGTTTTAATTTTCCCTATATTTTGTTGCTATGTTGATGATTACAATTGAAGTTTATTCTGTAATTTGTGTCACGTATTTCTAATTTTTTTCTTGGATATTCAGGAGCGCTA
Organism: Hemerocallis citrina; assembly: GCA_017893485.1. Classification (NCBI taxonomy): domain Eukaryota; kingdom Viridiplantae; phylum Streptophyta; class Magnoliopsida; order Asparagales; family Asphodelaceae; genus Hemerocallis; species Hemerocallis citrina. The sequence continues at coordinate 226,729,726 of CM030364.1, read as the reverse complement.
CAGAGTTGGTATCAGAGCAAGCTTCAATAGTAATGTTAAACATGTTAGAGGGAATGAACTTAGGTGTGGACACTAGAGTGTGAGTACCTAGGTGTGGACATTAGAGTGTGAGCATTAAAATATGAAACTAAAACAAATGAAATGGTTTGAGTATGAATAGTTTTCTGCAGTGGGCAGTTAGTACGAATGTGATTTTTGTTGTGGTGCTCTAACTTTTCGCATGTTTTGCAGTATTCAGTCAAATGGCAGGACCCAGGATCAGGAATGGTAGGAATGGTGATGGGGCTGAAGGTTCCCACGGGTCCGGACTTGATTTGGAAACGGAGATTGCCAGGGTGTGAGAGACCTTGAATGCATTTATGGCAGCTAGTGCGACTCAGAATCAAGGAGCAGACCCTGGTCCTATTAATGTTGATCCGATCAAGCAAGTGGAGTCTTTCAAGCGGATGAAGCTACCAGTCTTTGAAGGGCAAGTAAATCCCATTGAAGCTGATGACTGGAACAGGCTGATGGAGATGGTCTTTGAGGTTTTGGAAACCCCCGAGGCCAACAAGGTGAAATTGGCTACAATGCAGTTGGAAAAGGATGCCGGTATTTTGTGGCAGTCAGTGAAGAAGACTTTTGGTAATGAGGTTGACGACTGCGCCTATCCTAGCTTTGCCGTAGGCTGGGAAGGACTATGATATCTACAGCGATGCGTAACTCAAAGGTTTGGGCTGCGTCTTGATGCAACAAGGAAAGGTTATTGCATATGGTTCGAGACAGTTGTATCCGCATGAGAAGAACTATCCGACGCACGATCTAGAGCTAGCAGCTATTATCTTTGCCTTGAAGCAGTGGAGGCATTATGTATATGGAGAAAAGGTCAACACGTTCACTGACCACAAGAGCTTGAAGTATATTTATTAATAGTGGGATCTGGATCTTTGGCAGAGAAGATTGTTGGAGGTGTTGGAAGACATTCGTCCTGAGATCAAGTATCATCCGGGCAAGGAGAATGTAGTGGTTGATGGGCTTAGTCGGAAGAGTATCCTGTCATATTTGATCACGGCTCAGAAGGATTTAGCAGCAGAGATAGGTCAAGCAGGTATCTAGGTTATTCTGCAAGGATTGGGAGCTTTGTTGGCATAGTTGAGGCTTTAGCCTACTTTGAAGGAACAAATTGTAAATCACCCTAGGGGGGAGGGGTGAATAGGGTGATTGTGCGGAATTAAAAAATTAAAATGAATAGCAAAGTAAATAAGAGATAAGAAAATCAAACACAGATAGCACAAGTGACGTAGTGATATAACGTGGTTCGACCCCTAGGTCTACGTCCACACCACCTATGCAATTCTCCACCACAAGCGTTCCACTATACTCAAACCCTTGTACAGTGATTCTCGGATTTAGGTCGAGAGACCTATTACAGCCACAAGATTTCTAACACAAGTCCCGTCAATCTCACCGAAGTGGAAGAAAAGAAAAAATCAAGATCCTTAATGATCCTGACTGAAGAATACAAATAGTTATCACACACACTTGGATTGATTGTTAAAAGATTAGTTCAGAAGATTTTTCTCAGAAGTTATAGGTGAAGAATACACAGTGGGTTCGTCCAAATATATTGACTGGGAAGTGTACCGATCAAAAAATAGAAACGATATATTCCAAAAATTTGAACAGCGCAAAGTTCGGTCGACCGCAATTACGGTGCAGTTGACCGTTCATCTCTCTGACATAAAGTCGAGAGATGAAGGGTCAACAGATTCTTACGTAACTGTGAAGTGCAGTCGACTGCAATGCGGTCGACCGTCATGAGGTGCGGTTAACCGTTATCGCGCTGTTCATAACGAATCCATTTTATATTTTTACCAAAAACTAATCAATCACCAATCAATTAAATAAAAATAAAATCTCACAAATATAGAATGATAGCAAATGGTCTTGATAGCTTTCATGGACACTAATTAATCATATGCTCTTTTTGAATATCTTCTTCTTTTGCTTGATTTTGCAATCTTTCTTTATTACTTTCCTTTTTTGAATATTCTTGAATCTCTTTTGGATCTCTTATTGATATTATTTGATCCTGAAAATCTGAACAACTCAATTTAAACTTATTGGTATTTATAGACACATTTTGTGCACACCAAACTAAGAGTCAACACAGATTATAAAAGGCTAGAAGTCAGATCCAGTAATTCAGAGGATGTTGCAGCAGATTTCCGATGGCAAGTTATCAGAGTTCCGCATCCAAGATGGAATTTTATGGATGGGTTAGAGGTTGTGTGTGCCAGAGAATGCAGATTTGAGGGAGAGCATCTTGCAGGAAGCGCACAGTACCTTGTTGCCAGTACATCATGGAGATACGAAGATGCACAAGGACATCAAGCAGCACTTTTGGTGGCCGACAATGAAGAGAGATGTGGCGGACTTTGTGGTGAGGTGTTTGACTTGTCAGCAAGTCAAGGCGGAAAATCAGAAGTCTGGGGGCTTATTGCAGCTGTTTCCTATACCGAAATGGAAGTGGAAAAATATCAGCATGGATTTCATCACTAGGTTGCCGAGGAGTCCAAAGGGCAACGACTCGATTTGGGTCATTGTGGATCGTTTGACCAAGTCAGCTCACTTCTTATCTATGAAGATTACTTGGTCCTTGGAGAAGCTGATAGAGTTGTACATTGATGAGATTGTAAGACTTCATGGGGTTCCCGTGTCTATTTTCTTCGATAGGGATGCAAGGTTCACTTTGAGGTTGTGGAAGAGCTTACAGGCAGCTTTGGGTACCAGAACTGACTTTAGTACTTCTTTTCATCCACAGTTAGACGGTCAAACAGAAAGGGTGAATCGGGTGTTGGAGGACCTTCTATGGTCATGTGTCATGGATTTTGGTGACAGTTGGGAGAAGTACTTGGCATTGGTTGAGTTCGCTTATAACAACAGTTACCATGCAAGTATCGGTATAGCACCGTATGAAGTGTTGTATGGAAGGAAGTGTAGAACACCCGTTTGTTGGTATAAAGTTGGAGAGAGGCAGATGTTTGGGCCAGAGATTGTGCAGCAAACGTCGGAAAAGATTGAACTAATTCGGAGGAGGTTGGTCGAAGCTCAGAGTTGGTAGAAAAGTTTTGCAGATACTCCGCGTAGGGATTTGGAGTTTGAGATTGGAGATGCAATGTTTATGAAGGTGTTTCTGATGAAAGGAGTGATCAGATTTGGGAAAGGTAGCAAGATAGCGCCAAGGTACATTGGGCCATACAAGATTTTGAGGTGGATTGGTAAGATGGCATATAAGTTAGAGTTGCTCGAAGAATTGGCACATGTACATGACGTGTTCCATGTATTAATGCTAAGAAAGTATGTGCCAGATCAGAGTTACCAGTTGATGGAAGTGCCCGAGGGATTGCAGTTGAACTTGAGTTACAAGGAACAACCAGTGGAGATTGTTGACCGTCGAAAGAATGTATTGAGGAATAAGGTTATACCTATGTTCAAGGTATTGTGGAGAAACCAATTGTACGAGGAAGCCACTTGGTAGCCGGAGGATCGCATGAAGAATGATTTTCCCGAACTTTTTATGTAATTTTCTTCTTTTGCATGTAATTGTTTTTGTCCCTACTAACGGTAGTTCTGAGGACAAACCTATTCTAAGGAGTGAGTAATGTAACATCATGGAATATTAAATAATATTTTGTATTTTATAAATGAATTAAAATAAATTTTTGTGATTTAATAAACATTTTTTTGAAATTTATCTTTTTGTACGTGCAAAATACGTGCAAATATTTTCTTGGGAAACACAAAGTCAGAAAATCTATTTGGGAAATCTAACGTTTATTAGTATATATTATTTATAAATTTTCTGAATTTTTATGAATGATTTATGTCACATTTGCAAATATTCAAAAATGAAGGACTTTTGTGCAAAACTACCACTTGGAGTAAAAACTCCAACTTTCGGTTTTATGGGCTGTGCATATTGGCCGTTCAATTTTGGAGAGTAAAGGGATTTAATTTTAATGTATTTTAAATCAATTTGATTAACTAATATTTGGAAGGATCCATATATGTAAATAAATAATTTCTATGAGGAGTAAATTTATAAAAACCCTAAAAATTGGATTCTCGGCCTATATTAGATGCATAGCAGCCGCTGTTTCTCTGTGGTGAACTCAAAATACATTTTCTCATTATTTTCTTGGAGTTTAAAGCTTGGATCTTGGAATTTTTGCAAAGGAGAAGAAGGGGCTTTTCTTTATTATTTCTTTTGTGCTTCAATTTAGTCTTCTTTGAGGTGAGTGATACTTTTTACCTTTTGTTTGCTATATGATTATGAATTGTTCAAGTATAATGCATGATTAGAAGTTGTATGATTACGAAATATGATGTGTGAATATAGATTCTAGATGTATAGACAATTAATCAATAACTTTCATAAAGGAATATAAATTTATGAATAATTTTCATGCCTAAATACACAAAGATCTTCACTTTCTTATGCCATGCTTGAATAAATCATATTTTGAATGGATCTTGAATGTATATGAGATTGTAGAGTTGTTATTTGGTATTGTAAAAATTAGTGCATGTATGAGAAATTATTGAATAATGCTATATACCATGATAAGGAAAAAGAAGTTGTATAAGATTGTATGTATTGCTATCTAAAATTGAAAAGATCCAAACTTTATCATGAAAGATGCTTGTTTATTGCGAATACACCATGTGTGAATTAGAAAGTTATGAATAATGGTAGAATCAGATTTTATCAGCATTAATGAATGAATGTGTTATGTATGTGATTGCACAAGTGGAGTTGGATTCAATAATGAAGATTTCTTGGATGTGGATAAATTGTGAATTGAAGAATATGGATTGATTCAAGACAATAGGGTGTTGGCTTTCAGTTTTGACGCAATTTGTGACTATATCACTATATATGTAGGAGTTTTGACTGCTTTTGTATGTGTTCAAATATTCATATGTGAAGTTCTTCAAAATCTTAATTTTTACAACAAATTAGGTTTCGGAAGTTGCTTTCTTTTGTGAGATTTATAAGATTGATTGGTGTATGAACTGAGTAAATTTAGTCAAAGATGGATCTATTATATTACAGATTTTCGTCATGCATTGTAAATAATCATGTATCAGTTTGAGAAGTTTTTGAAATTTGGGTTGTCACAGATCGCATGTCGGTCAACTACGTAGTTGACTGCAGCTTGACTGTCAGTCGATTGCAGTTCTTTGAATTTGCAATAGCAGTCAACGGTCATGGCTGTGTAGCGCCAGTTTCTCTACTAACGGTCAACTGCAGCAAATTTAGCTATTCCTGCCAGTCGACTGCCATAGCTTTGAGTTGTTGTTTTCTTCGAATACTGATGGTCGACCGTATCTTTTAACACTGTATCTGTCGGTCTACTATCATGCCTGAGCTTTTGTGTTCTGTTTTGTTGCAAACTCCTAATTTTCGAATGATTGTTTCTTCGAATTTGCAAACGATAACTTCTCTGTTTTTCGAAGTAATTGAATTCTGATTTCATCACATGCAGAAAGTATGTAATCTAAAAAAAAGCATTTAAGTCTTATTTACGCAAGATTTAGAAGGTGTACATTTTCGAACTTAAAGAGTATTATATTTCAAGTTATTTATCTACTACTCGTTTCAGTTTAAATAAAGTTACGTTCAGTTTTCTGGACAATTTTGTGGATATGGTTGTACAAAGAGGTACTTAGTTTTGACTATTGAATTTAAAGGAAATTTTGTGATGAGTTACATAACTTTGAGATTTATGCTTTTAAAAAATGTTCGAAATGGAGTTTCTTTTCGAGTCTTGAAACTCTAGAGGTTGAGTGGGACCCTTATGTACCGGCAGATGAGATTTGTGATTTCTGACCAGGTTGGGGCCTTGATGTTGATTAGTTGAGTTAAGTCTGGTAGGGCACACCAACTCTAGGGGAACTGTGGTTAATTAATTGAATTTAATAAATATAAGGACAGACACTAGATGGTGATATGGTGAAATGGGAGCAAACGTGAGTTATGGACTCCAGAATGATCCGTGGAGTGAGATATTCCCCAATATTCTGGGACGATATATAAAATAAGCCACAGAATGAACCACGGAGGGGAATTATGTCTAGTAGTCCAGGAAGAGAGCAACACTCATGGGATATTTTTGCAATGATGGTTCCATAATGACCTGCAGAGTGAGACATTCCCCCGTATTTCCAGAACGATGGATGAAATAGGCCAAAGAATGATCCACGGAGTGGAATTGGTCTCTAGTACTCCAAGGGCGAGAGCCAATACTTGCAAAATGTCTAAATCTTAGTAATCATCATAGTAAGTTAGTTGCATAACGAGGAATTGAACCCTATCATGTGGAGAACGATAAGGGCATGCACCGGACCTATGTAGAGTGGGATGCATAGAATCCGACAAGTGTGCATTAGTAATCATCATCTGCATTTTTGATTTCTTGTCTTGTTTTATGCATGTCTTCTTTGTTTCCTTACACTTGACACTTAGCCTAGTTTCACTTGATAATTTATGCTTCATTTGTTGTTATTTCATGTTCTATTTGTTATTACTGTGTTAATATGTTTCACTTGTTGACTTATGACTATATTCTTTATGCTTCCATTTAAGTTCATATTTCCTTAAATATCACTCACACCGTTATGGCTGACCCCTTTAGTTTTGGGGGTTAGGGTTATCTCTAGCCTTATGTTTTACAGATAGGTACCATTAGCATGGAGTTGGGAGCATGTGGTAGATCAGTAAATGTTTATGCATATCTTGTAAAAGGATTGATTGTAAAGAGAAAATTGTAATTCAAAGTTTTAAAATTCGGATGTGCTTTGTAAAAGAGTTGATGTAATAAAAAAGTTTTAATTTTCTCTGTATTTAGTTGCTATGTTTATGATTACAATTGACGTTGATTCTGGACTTTGTGCCATGTATTTCTAATTTTATTTATTGAAAATTCGGGGGGCTACACCTTCACATCGCCAAAGTAGATATACACGGAGCTCGACGTGGACTTCGAACCACATGCGAAAGATTTCATCAACTACGCTTGACCTCGTCCCTCGGCGTGGACTTCGAGCCACACATGAAAAATTTCATCAGCTTAGCTTAGCCTCATTGCTCAACATGGACTTCGAGCCACACATGAAAGATTTCATAAACCTCGCTTGGCATCATCCCTCGGCATGGACTTCGAGCCACACAGGAAAAATTTCATCAACATCACTTGTCCTCATCTCTAGGCGTAGACTTTGAGCCACACACGAAAGATTTCAACATTGCTTAGCCTCGTCCCTCGGCGTATCAAGCCACACGTGAAAGATTTTATCAACTTCGCTTGTCCTCATCCCTCGGCGTGGACTTCGAGCCACACGCAAAAAAAATTACCTCGTCGCTTAGCATGTACTTCGAGCCACACGCGAAAGTTTTCATCAACTTTGTTTGGCATCGTCCCTCGCCTCGCCGAAGCACATATGATCGGCACTCGGTATGGACTCCGAGGCACATGCGAAAGATTTCATCAGTTTCGCTTAGCCTGTAACACCCTAGAATTTTTAAATAATGTTTTGGAAATTAATAAATGAATTAATGTGAACTTTGGTGATTTAATAAATATTTTTTCTGAAATTTACCTTTTGCAAATATATTTTTTGGGAAATACAAAGTCAAGAAATTTATTTGGAGGACGTAATAATTGTTAGTGAATAATAATTGTAAATTTTCTAGATTTTTATAAATCACTATTGGTATTTTCGCAAATATTGCTTAATGAAGGGGTCTTTTTGCAAAAGTGCCACTTGTAGGTAAATTTTCAAAAGGGTCGATTTTTCAGGGCTGCAATTGAGGCCGGCCAGATCTGGAGGGGTTTGAGGGATTTAAATCCTACCTCATTTGGTTTATTTAACTACCTAATATGATAAGTTTACATATGTAAAGATATTTCTTAAAAGAATATTTTATAAGATCTTCTAAAAAACCCTAAAAGAGTGCCTATATATGAGAACAGAAGCCGCCCACTGTTGTGAACCCAAAAACTCTACTTTGCATTATTATTTTTGGTGTTGGATCTCGGATTCTTGCAAAAAGGGGGGGAGGAGAAAGCTTTCTTATTGCTTTTGTTTCTTCAAATTAATCTTCTTTAATGGTGAGTGATACTTTTATTTTGTTCTATATTTGTTGAGTATGATGGCTTGTCTAGTAGGATGCAAGCTAGAAGATTGTACGTTTGATGTAGTAAACAAATTGGATGAATGAATAGTTAAAAGAAGATCTTCATGAACAAAAATACAATCGATGTATGAACTTTCATGTATAGTTGGTTGGAAAATTGTCATTTCACAAAGATCTTAAATTTCTATCCCATGCTTGATTGATCATGTATGAATTGATATGGGATGTGTATGAGACTTGTAGGAACTGACATCTAGTCGGTAAAGATCAAGAATATGAAGTGGGGAATGATTGGATATGAAATAATTGATTAAGAATGATTAGAGACTTTGTAATACCCTAAGATTTTTGCTCTATACTTGTTTAATCATATGAAGATTATTTGTTCATCAAGATTTATGAAAAATTAGTATGCATGTGTATTCACTATTTTCCTTTGATATGCTCTGGTTGATTTTTGAATTGGGGAAAACTTGACTATTGATTGGATTAGAGACAAAGAAGTAGGAGAAATTGACTTAACAATGAATGCATTGAATTTGATAATCACATAAGAGTATATTTTGAGGGAAGATCAAGTCTTATATGTAGGGGTTGAGATTTTAAATTTTCGAATTTGTATAGTGCAGGCCGAACTTGAACATTTTTTATTTTTGCGAAGTTTCCAATGAATTTGATTTGTACTGGGACTGAGATGGATCGATCAACATACAGCTCATATATGATGAATACTTTTTAGGCATTTACTGATGTTTTCAAAATCCTTATGAAAAAGTCTTCTTTGTAACTTTTGTTCAATACTGTCAATTGGAAATTGAGATTTTTGTGAAGTTTATAAGAAGATTTAATTGATGTATGAACTAAGATAGATTTGGACAAGATTGTGCATATTATATTTTAGATTTTATCATACGAAACCACATATTTATTCATATATAAACATATATTAGTTTTGAAGAGTCGCAAAATTTTGGCTGTAGCAGACTCAACATGTCAGTCGAACGCAACGCATTTGAACGCGAAGTGGCAGTTGACTGTCATGCCTAGTCTGTCACCTTTTAATAATGACGGTCGACCGCAGTGATTTGTACTGCGCTTGCCGGTCGACTTTCACGATTTTGGGGTTTACTGCTCTTTTGAACGATGACAGTCGACCACAGTAGTTTTACACTATGGCTGTCGGTCGACCGACATGGCTGGATTTTTCTATTTGCTACAAATATTCATTTCTTGAACTATTGTTTATTCAACTTTTATAAATGTTAAATCTCTGTTTTTCAGAGTGTTTAGATTCAGATTACTTGTTAATTCCAGAGAGTATGTGTTCTCGATTTTATTAAGTATTAAATTCTACTTTGGTGGTTTTTAAAGGGTATATGTTTTTGAATTTGAAGTGTATTCTATTATGAGTTATCTTTCACTATTTGCTTTAGTTTTGATTGAGATTGTTTCAGCTTTATTGAGCAAATTATATAGTTATGGTTGCACGTGGAGGTGCTTGGTTTTGACTATTGGATTTTTGGAAATTCTCTTAACTTATTAAATGAATTCAAAAGATAAGAGTTGTTGTGATAACCTTGGGATTTTGAGACTCTAAGGGTTGAGTGCAACCCTAGTATACCAGCAGATGAGATTTTGTGGTTATGGCTAGTTGGGGTCTTGATGTTGATTAGTTGAGTTAAGTCTGGTAGGGTACACCAACTCTAGAAAAATCGTGATTAATTAAATGGACTAAATAAATATAAGGACAGGCATTAGATAGTGATATGACGAAATGGGAGCAAACATGAATTACCAGGATGATCCGCGGAGTGAGACAATCCCCAATATTTCGGGACGATGAATGAAATAGGCCACAAAATGATCTATGGAGATTGGTCTCCTGTATTCCAAGGACGAGAGCGACGCTCATGGTATATTTGTGCAATGAGGATTCCAGGATGACCTGCAGAGTGAGGCATTCCCCAATATTCTGGGACGATGGATGAAATAGGCCACAGAATGATCCACGGAGGAGATTGGTCTCCAGTATTCCAAGGGCAAGAGCCGATACTTGCAAAATGTCTAATTCTCGTAGTAGTCATTGTAGTAGGACAGTTGCATAACGTGGGATTGAACCCTATCAAGTGGAGAACGATAAGGGCTTGCACCGGACCTATGTAGTGTGGGCTACATAGAATCCGACAAGTATGCATTAGTTTTCATCATATGCATTTTTGATTTCCTTGACTTGATTTATACACATTTTCTTTGTTTTCCTTACACTTGACACTTAGCCTAGTTTTACTCGATGATTTATGTTTCATTTATTGTTATATCATGTCATTTGTTATACTATGTTAATATGTTGACTAAGATTTTGTTCTTTATGTTTCATTTATGCTGTATTTCTTTTGAATATCACTCACACCGTTATGGCTGACCCTTGTAGTTTGGGGAGTTAGGGTTATCTCTAACCTCATATTTTACAGGTAGGTATCATTAGAAAGGAGTTGGCAGCATGTGGTAGAATAGTAAATGTTTATGCATATTTTGTAAAGAGACTGATTGGAAGGAGAAAATTGTAATTCATGGTGTTTAATTTCCGTTGTGCTTTGTAAAAGAAATGATGTAATAAAAGTTTTAGAATTTTCCTGTGTTTGTACTAAGTTTATAATTGCAATTGAAGTTGATGCTGGAAATTTTTGCCACGTATTTCTAATTTTATTTATTTGAAATTAAGGGCGCTACATGGCCACATCCCTCGGCATAGACTTCGAGCCACACGCAAAAAATTTCTTCTTCACTGCCTCGTCCCTCGCCTCGCTGAAGCACATATGCTCGGTGACCGATGTGGACTTCGAGCCACACGCAAAAGACTTCATCAACTTCCTTTGGCCTTGTCCCTTGGGGGTGGACTTCGAGCCACAAGCAAAAAACTTCATCAGCTTCGCTTGGTCACGTCACTCAGCATGGACTTCGAGCCACACAAGAAAGATTTCGTCAACTTCGCATGGCCTCGTCCCTCGGCATGGACATCGAGCCACACACAAAAAATTTCACCTTCGCTACCTCTTCCCTCGACTCACCAAAGAACATACGCTCGGCGCTCAGCGTGGACTTCGAACCACACGCGAATGACTTCATAAACTTCGATCGGCCTTGTCCCTCGGCGTGGACTTCGAGCCATACACGAATGACTTCATAAACTTCGTTCGGCCTCGTCCCTCGGCGTGGACTTCGAGCCATACGCGAAAAATTTCAGCGGCTTCGCTTGGCCTTGTTTCTCAGCATGAACTTCGATCCAAACACAAAATATTTCATCAACTTCACTTGGGATCATCCCTCGGCATGGACTTAAAGCTACAAGTGAAAGATCTCATCAGCTTCACTTAGCCTCATCCCTCGGCATGGACTTCAAGTCACAAGTGAAAGATTTCATTAGCTTCACTTAGCCTCATCCCTCAGAATGGACTTCGAGCCACATGCAAAAAATTTCATCTTCACTGCCTCGTCCCTCTCCTTACAAAAGCAAATATGCTCAGTGCTCTGCTTGGACTTCAAGCCACACACGAATGATTTCATAAAACTTCGCTTGGCCTGGCCACCTCGCCACCTTATCCTATCGAGGCACATAGGCTAGGCGCTCAGCATGGACCTCGAGCCATGCACGAAAAGGCCTTGACATTGCAGCCTCACCACCTCGCTGCCTCACCTCACCAAATCACATAGGCTTGGTGCTCGGCATGGACTTCGAGCCACACGCGAAAAGGTCTCAACATCTCTGCCTTGCCCCAACGAGGCACAATAGGTCGACACTCAGCATGGACTTTGAGCCATGCGCAGACAAGGCTTGACATCGCCGCCTCGATGTCTCGCCACTCGGTTTGGACTTCCAGCCAGCTACAAGCGACACCTTAAGTAGATCACGGAATCTCCTCAACATTTGCACCTTCGTCTGGTTATATCCAACCTCCGAGAGTGTGTGTGTGGGGGGGGGGGGGAGTGATATGGGTAAGAAACTCAGTCAATCTGAGACAGTTGATCCTCTCACAAATCTTGAGACTCATAGGGGTGATATAGTTATCTCACAACGACTACAAGCCCACAGTCCCAAACATAGGTCATCCTCAGGCCTATGTTTAGAAACGGCAGCCCAACTGGGGAAGATTGATCAGCCATTTATGGTTGGTGATTAAATCCCCTAAAATCATATAGATAACTAACCAATCAGATCCTTAATCGAAGGGATTTGATTAGGCAGTTAAGAAATATTTCTCTTACTGATTCTCCACAGGCCTATAAATATAGGTCGTCCTCCTCAGTTACCACGTAATCATAATTTTGTCACTACACCCTATCTCTCATTTTTTTGTTACTGACTTGATCGTCGTAGGGCCTATGTGATACCCCCAAAATAATAAACAATTATTTTGAATATGAATAGTATTGCATTATTTTACAACTATATTTATTAATAAATTTGTCTTGAATAATTGCATTTATTATTATAAATCGTATTTGTATTTTTGCCATTTATAATTAACATTTATAATAATCGCATATATTATTAAATTGTATTTACCATTTATCATTTTATAAATATATACACATACACACTACATATGAATACACCATATGAGTAAATAACCCTAGCCTACTATCTTTCACTTGGTGAAAAGGATTAAAGGGTTAATTTATTAAAAAGGGACACATAAGCATTTCTACACTCACCCACACTCTTCTAACCCTAACCCTAGCTTCTAATTGCTGGCCAAACCCCCTCACACTCTCTCCTTATATATATGGGAGTATATATGGGAGTATGGAGTAAACCCAAGTACATTTTTCTACACATCACTTCATTCCAACCACTCTCTCATTTTCTCTTTCACTCCACACATTCTCTTATAAATTCTAAGTGCTACTTGGAGCAAAATCAAGCTAGGAGGAGAAGGACGAGTAAGTGAGGTGTTGTACTCTTCAATCAAGGTGGGTGTTCTTCAACTCTCATGGTTGTGAGATTGTGTGTAGTGTAGATTTTTTTTTCTTAATATAGATGGTATGAAGTTTTATGGTGCATGTGGTGGTTGTTTATTTGGTGAATAGCTTGGAAAGCTTGTATTGTTCTATCTTGAAATTTTGCTTCACCTCCAAAAAATCATAACTCCTCGAATATAAGGAATTTAAGGTTGAAGTTTTTGTAGTAACATCTTAGTGTCTACAACATCTCTACCAAATTTCATAATTTTTAGATAATATTTCTATTTTAATAAAATTGAAATTAATATTTGTCAAGAAGAAAACAGAGCACTATTTACTACTTCTATTTCAAGAATTCATACCTCTCTAACTAAGTGGTATTTCAAGTTGAAATTTTTATACGTGATACTTGTATGTGTCTAGAACAAGCTCACCAAATGTTATGAATTTTGGACTTTGTTTGTTATTTAAATAAAATCCAAAATTGCAACTGGTTCACAGTTTTATTAATTGCTGGAAATTTGTACACCTTTCAGTTATTGATTATTTTGGCCTCTTAAATGAAGTATTTTGAGAAATCTTTCAACTGAGAAATTGTATTAGACTCACTGACCTTTGTTTAGAACCAAAGATATCAAAATTCCGAGAAGTAGGTGATTATTAATGATTTTTAGAAGTTTCAAGAAATGCATTTTTTGTTTTGAATTTGTTGTTTGTGGAGTATCTTGTATCATCACTTTTTGGGCCCCTTGATAATCTTAGAAATGTTTTTATTAACATTATGTGAGCATACCCATATGTGAAATGACTTGGTGTGAAAGAATTTAATGACCTAGTTCAAGACCTTATGAGAGAGAACGTAGTGTACGGGATTCACATAACTATGATTCCATATAAGGTGTTGATCCCATGTTTGTGTATGTTTGTACAAGGGCATATATGTGATAAATGGTATTGTAGATTGTGTGTGCAAGTTGGTATTGTTTGGGTTTGAATAATCCTTGGGAATGGATTCAAGAAGAGTTCGTTAATAGAAATTTTGTTCTATGGTGCTTACAAAGTTCTAGATTGTAGTACCTCTAGTTTATGTGACCAGGCAGTAGTTGGGCATGTACTCACCTGTCAAGGGGACACGTGCGGAGTCATCTCATCTGGGACACGTTCGGCATTGTCTCGATTGTTAATTTATGAGACTTAGTGAGAAGAGCGGGATGCGGACGTAAGTCACAAGTCCTGTCGGAACTTTAGGGATGGACCCTTAAACTTCTGTCTATGTTCTGAGTTATCAATACAAACAAGGAGCAAGAGTGTAACTCTAAGTCTCTTGGCAGAGTAGAGATGGCCCTATTGATTTGCCTTATGTTCATGGTAACTTTGGTACGGGTAGGAGTGGAGAAGGACCATGATTCCTGTAGAGCTGCATGATCACCGGCCTGAATGAAAATGGAGATGGACCACGATCCTGTCGGAGTGGAAAAGAACCATGATCTAAACAAACAGAGTGATCACTAATGTTCAGAGTGGAGAAGGACCACGATCCGACTGTAATAGCAGGAATATACCGCACCAACTACAGACTCTACCAGTCACTAGATGAATGTCAGAAACAGAAAAGAGTACAAGAGTAGGATGCATGAAGAGGGACCAAACCATATTATCTAGGGAACACGAACTTGATTTGGGGAGTATGTAGTATGGGATGTATACGTTTCCAAATCAAGTTTGCATTAGAGTAGGAGCATCATGTGCATTTAGAGTTTATGGATTAGAATCTAGATCATGGCACACCGACACTTGTGGTTTGAATTCACATTTTCCATTTTCATCAAATTTGGTTGCTGAGGTTTTGGAGATCACAGGTTTTATCCACATTACGTCATTTGAATTCAACTGACTTGCCCATAATTTGTTAGTTGCAGAATTGCTGATCGTGGAGCAGGAGTCTTGAGCTGCGGAAAGCATCCAAGTGGAGGATATAGTTCCTTGTACAATGTAATTTATTGTGTAATTCATGATATAATTATATGTAAGACTACATTGTACATTATGATAATGTAATAAAAGTTTTTAATTTTCTGTGCTTTCCTGTGTTGTGTACTCATAGACGTAAAGATTCTGGGTATGTGTCACGAGCTTCCAGTGTGCAGAACTCGAGGCTCTACAAAGTGTTATCAGAGCTAAACTTCAGTTTGTAGTACCAACACAGCAAGAAATTAGACTTGGATACCCTAGTTAGAGTCAGGTTTAGTTTAGATAATAGGATGGTCGTAACTCGTATTGTTGTACTTTCAGCTTATGTTTATGATCTCCCTATATTCGGAACTAACCTCCCGTATACGTTTTCTTATTTTAAAGGTGTCAGAAAGAACTAGTAGTGGTCACAACGGACGGACTAAAGGCGAGAGCAGTGGAGCCAATGGTACAAGATTCAATGTTGAATCAGAGTTCGCTCGAGTCTATCAAATGATTGGAGCATTTATAGAAGCGAGTAGGAACTTGATGCCTCATCAAGGTGCACAGTGTGGGAACCTGGGGAACACTGTGACTAACCCAATTAAAATGGTGGAATGCTTCAAACAGATGAAACCACCGGTGTTTGAGGGACAAGCGAACCCAACGGCAGGTGATGACTAGATTCATCAGGTGTAGATCGTTTTGAAGTACTTGGAATGTCGGAGGATAGCAAAGTCAAGTTGGAAACCATTCTTTTGGAAAAGGATGCATGAGTGTGGTGACAGTCAGTCAAGCGCAGTATGGAAAATGGACCAATCGCATGGGAGGATTTCCTAGAAGAGTTCAGACAACACTATTTTCCCTTTGATGTCCAAGAAGCAAAAGCAATGGAATTTATCAACCTAAGGCAGGGCAGCATGTCAGTACGAGAATATGAAACAACGTTTACACAACTATCTCGTTATACCCCAGAGATGGTGCAGGACGATGTGAAGAAGACAAAGACATTTAAGGACGTTTAAGCAAGGACTGATGCCTGGATTTAGATCGAGAATGGTGCCATTATGCATTCAGAAGTTTGATAAGCTAGTTCGACGGGCAGCAGTAACGGAAATGGATATGAACCAAAACAAGCAGTCGCAAGAGAAGACCGGGAATCAACATGAAGGAAAATGGTCTGTTTCAGCCACAGAATTCAAGGAGCAAGGCCCAAAGCAGAATTTCCAGAAGCCCAATACCAGTACAGAATCTATTAAGCCAATGAAGTGTTTCCTCTGTGGTGAGCGAGGACACATTAAATCCCAATGTCCAAGAAATAAGGTTCAGCCACAGAATTCAAGGAGCAAGGCCCAAAGCAAAATTTCCAGAAGCCCAATACCAGTACAGAATCTATTAAGCCAATGAAGTGTTTCCTCTTTGGTGAGCGAGGACACATTAAATCCCAATGTCCAAGAAATAAGGTTCAGGATAGTGAACGTACTTGTTTTTATTATGGAAAGGTTGGGCACATCTGGCCAAAATGCACACAACTGTAGAAGAGCAACGGTGGTCCAGGGCAGAAGAATAAAGAGCAACGGTGGTCCAGGGCAGAAGAATAATGATCAAAGGTTGGGCACGTCAAGACAATTTTGGGGCTTTTCGTACAGCGATCTCTAGAATTGTTGAAGGACAGGGGTGAGTGTGATGGTTTACATGATGTGACTAGTGGTGATGGCATGGCACCCACGATAGGGTAGGGTTTTTTTCCTTCTAAGCCTGGTCCCCAAGATTTTGCCTCAGGTTCCCATTCCTTTGCTTATGTTCTTGCAGGGGCGCTAAAACCCCCTTTAAGCAAAAAACTAGATCTGGACATACAGATTGGTGAGTCTCGGACGAAGAACTTTCTAGACTCCATAAAACTTTAAATGATACCCTTGAGTATGATTCGAAGACGGTTGAAGCATCGTGTTCACGTTGGAAACATGCCTTGTTTGGAATAATTTTGGGCCATTGATTAGATGTTTGTTTTGTTGGTCGAGTCTTAGGTTAAAAGTGGAAACTTAAAGGCTAGTTTGAAGTCATCTCAATGTCAGGAGGGTAGTTCCATTTCAAATTTAATGGTAAAGAAAATATGATATATATTCATACAAGTGGCTCGGGGATGATTGGAGGTGTAGTTTTGGCCCTTTAGGAATGGAGGTCACAGTTTCAGTTGTTAGCAGACATTATCCAAATAGCTGTGCTATGGCTGCGACTTCCTAATCTACCTTCTGAGTATTATGAATAAGATATGGTATTGGAGATAACCTTTGGAAATTGATGTGTGCACAATTTCCACGCTACGTGGAGCTTTTGCAATATGTTGTGTGGAGGTCGATTTAACCAAGCCGCTTTGTCTAGAGAGGTTTGTTGGACCACCTGGTGGTGATAAATTTCGGCAGGAGTTCGTGTATGGAAATGTGGGAGTGTTTTGTTATAGATATGGCCTTATTGGCCATTCAGTAGGTGCTTGTCTATATCTAGCGACAAGTGAGGTTAAGAAAGTGGCTAAAGTCATCGGAGAGCAATCTGCACAATCTAATGCTAGTACAAACAAGTCAACCAAAACCGCAACATCTGTAAAGGTCAATAGCACGCTCTTTGTTGTTGAGGAGGTGGTAGTTGAAGCAAAGGGCAAGTGTTTGGATAGTGGATGAAGGTTTAGAAATGGCGTCCTCGCCGGAATCCTACTTCTGGCTCTATTGGTAGTGCTTGGAATCTTGGGCAAGACAATACTGTGAGATCTTAGGAATTTGTTGGCACAAAGTCTGCTCGTTCAATTCCAAAATAGGAGAAGAAATCTTCGGTAGTCAATCCCAAGATTTTTGGAGAGACAGTTGTAAAGCAGCATGTGCCAATGGTGGAACTGTCATCTATCCCTTTTTCCAGTGGGAATTCGAATGTTGGTTATGATACTAGCAAGAAAAAGATAGTTGCTTTCAATGGTGGTTCTCCTAAATCACCTGTGAAGTAGTGGTTCACTCTGAAGTTTCAAGGTAGAGTGCGAGTAGAGCTTCTTGCCAAAGGAGACACTACTGGGTCTTTCGTAGGTCACCTGAGTAGGAATGTAAATTTTGGAAATAGGTTTGATAAAGCCTCAATGGGTGGGTCCATCGGTGAGACCTATACTTCGTCTACAGGTTTGCCTTTGACAACTAACCGAGGTAATCAAGTGATCAAATTGTAGGAAGCACTGAGAAATAAGAAGCAAACCCTAATTGAGTCAAATTTGGGGAGGAAGAAAATTTTAGAAGCAAGATGCATGCCTTTGCTATTTGGGTTGTCCTCAATCTCCTTTCCACCTCCTAGCTGGTAGATGGTGCTTGTTACTCGATCGAGTGAGATCATCATCTGATCAAAGGGAGAGGGCTTGAAGCATAGGCAAGCGCTCAATGATAACCCTACTTGAGTTGATATGCAAGTGGATATGTCCCCTTCTTTACCTCAGGATTCAGTGTCTAGTAGCCCGCGGCATGTGCGATCGCCGTCATTTCCTCAACTATGTCCCAATATTAGTAGCCAACAGGAATTGTATAGGGGTGCTCAAACCTCAAACACTTCGTGTTAATAAGTCTATTATGAAGTTGCATAAACTAGAGGTATTATTATTACTTGAAACTCTTGCTGATTCAGAAAAAGGTTATTTGGCTCATGGGATGTTTAAGTAGAAATCTGCAAATATTTGCTCAACCTGCCAATGGCAGTTCGGGTGGTATAATTTATTGTGGAATGATAATTTTGTGTCTTTTGGGTATCTTTGTAATTACTCTCAAGCCATTGTGGGGTTAATGATGGTGTGCATGAGAGAATTTGCTTATTGGGATTTATGATAGTACATGTCTTGTAACTAGCAGACAGTTATGAGAGGTTATTAAGCATGTTATTGGTGGTGGTTTTCCTATAATGTGTGTAGGTGATTTTAATAGTATTCTTGATCCATTAGATAAGCTAGGTGGTTTGGTGGCGAGTGATACTAGTATGAATGTGTTCAGGGAACTAGTGCGTGTATGTGGTTTGCATGAATTGCAATGTTCTTGTTCTAAAGCACCTTTTACTTGGTATAATAATCGGGGGGGTTGTGAACGACTTGATCGTTGTTTGGTTACAGTGGACCCTTGTTTCTCAATGTATAATCTTATAAGAATTGCCTCTGATTAGTCCCCTGTACTTATTATTAAGACATCGGCTATTGATGCGAGTGGACTGAAGCCTTTTTGTTTTGAAAATTTTTGGACTTCCATCCCTCGGTCAAAGATTGTTGTGCAATCATCCTGGAATATGGAGGAGCTTGGGAGTAATCTTCGAAACGTATTTGTTAAGACTTGTAAAGTGAAGCTTGCCTTGAAAGAGTGGAATTGTAATGTTCTTGGAAATATATTTATTAGAGAGGAGAGATTTAATGAAGAAGGTTGAGAGTTTGCAGTTTAGGGACTGTGTTGCCCAACTATCGCCCTCTGAAGTTGAAACACTTAGACTGCGAACTCGCGAATTGCAAGATAATCTGGCTATGCAATTTTGGCATCATAAATCTAGGGTGGATTGGATTAAAGGTGGCGACCGTAATACCTATTATTTCCATCGTGCCACTTTAGTACACCGCGCATGTAATTCCATCGAAAAAAATTCAAAGTCAGGCTTGTACTCTTCATGTTGGGAGAGTTGACGTATCAAATTGTTTTGTCCAGTATTTTAAGGATAAGTGGTCGCCAGCTCTTATTCATCATCCAGATTTGATAATCCTGTGTGCCCATAATGAGGTAACTAATGATATGAATGCGCAGTTAATTCGTCCATTTACAGAAACGAAAATTTTGGGTGTGCTACACTCGATGCCTGCTAATAAACCACATGGGCCTAATGGCTTTTCTAGAAAATTCTATTAGCGCTATTGGATTATTATTGGTGGTGTTGTTGTTGCTGTTGTGAATGAGTTTTGGTTAATAGCCTCAATTCCTACTCAATGGAAATTAAACTTTATTACCTTTATTTGGAAGGTTCCGTCCCCATAGACTACTAAGGACTATCATCCATATAAGATTATTGCTAAGTTGTTTGTCGATCGTATGAAGCTCGTGCTTAACTTGTTAGTTTTTTAAAAACATGGTGCATTTGTTCCTAAATGTTTGATTTCAGACAATGTTTTCATTGCCCAAGAAAGCAGAAATATGTGCAGGATTTGTGGCGTTGAAACTCGACATGGAGCGTGCTTATGATCATACTAGATGGGATGATCTCTCCACCCTCCTTCTGCAAATTAGTTTCCACCCACTGTTTTTACAATGGATTATGGCATGTGTTGAGAACCCGAGATTCGATGTCTTGATCAATAGAATTTCACTCCACTATGGGATTAAGACAGGGTTGTCTCCTCTCACCTTCTGTATTTTCTTTGTTCTGAAGTGTTGTCTCGCCTTAAACAACACTAGTAATATACACGTGATGCACGTATTAATTTATTTAAAAAATTTAAAATATGAACTCTAATTTACACGTGTGATGCATATCTTAATAAATAGAATTAATATATTTTTAAAAGTAAATGTGAAGACTATAGTGGGAGAGTTGGAGTTGCACGTGTGTTGTACGTAAGTAGGTAGATTTACAACTCCGACTCTTCCATTATAATAGTTATTATATATTATAGGATGATATATAGATAGATAGATAGATAGATAGATAGATAGATAGTAATTTACACGTGTGATGCACATTTATTATATTAAAAAAATTAAAGTAAAAAATCTGACATAGTGAGGACTCGAACCTGAGACCTCTTTCACATTAGTTATGAACATGCAATGCACACGTTGGTAGATTTACAAATGACACTAAGGCCTTCTCCCATTATAATATTAGAGTTATATTAGTAGTAAAGCTTTCAGGTATTTCTATAGAAAATTATGATATAACTTTTAGTCATTTAATTTATGTTGATGATAGCTTGTTGTTTGCAAGAGCTAATTTGTCTGAATGCAAGGTGATTAAAATCATCCTGATACTTATTGTTTGCTAAGTGGTCAGAATGAAAATTTGACCAAATCAAATGTGTTTTTTGGTGAACACGTGGCCTCAACATGCATCGTTGTGCTCTCAAACTGCAGCAAATGGAGCTATGTTCACTGCCTTTCAAATACATTGGTATACTGATTAGTTCTTCACGAATTCCCTCTTCCAACTACAATGACATCATTGAAAGAGTTTATAAGCGAAAAACAAGTTGAAAATCAAAAACCCTTAATTTTGCAGGTAGCGTTGTTCTTCTGCAATCAGTGGCCCGAGCTAAGTTCTTTGCCATAAGAATCTTTTTCTCATTATTGGGTTCCCAAGTCATTCATAGATAAGTTGGAGTGTGAATTTAGATCCATCCTATGGGCTAAAGGTAATGGTGATAGCGGGATGCACATGATAGATTGAGAGAAAGTTTGAATGCTTATTGATGTTGGTGGTCTCGGTTTGAGGAGGTTAGATACTTTGCAAGAGATTCTTATGGCAAAGAACTTAGCTCGGTTTATAGTAAACCACAATTCTTGTTTTTCAAGTGGTTATCGACTAAGTATAAGCTCTGAAACTCAGTGTGGGACATTAAGTGTCCAAAAAATTGCTCATCCCTATGGCGTGCCTTTTGTAAAGGAAAATACCTTTTCGTGTAATGATCTTCATTGGGAGGTAGGGTGTGATTTGAACATTGGTGCATTCAAATCCATGAGGTTTCTGTGCCCACTAAATAAACTTGGATACAAAATAAACTTGGATTCGTGGCTACTAATAATATGCTTATCTTTATATTATTTTATTTTATTTTTCGAAAAATACTATTTTAATTAGAAAAGGTGATGTCTCACTCATTTTCCTTTCTGAACAGAAAAGAGACATTTCGTCAGGATAATCTGTATCACAAAATGGAGATGAAGACCGGCTATGGAGCAGTGAGCTAGTGACATCATCGCTCTCCCTGTATATATACTTGTAGTTACAGACCTCAAGTGTATATTGCTAATTAGCCTCTAATTTGACAAGAACTTTGTTTATGTCTCTATATTTTCTTGAATACTTCTCTAGTTCGAGTGAATTAATTTGTAATAGCACGAAAATTAAAGTCGATAAATGATGGATTTATCATCCATGTATCAATTGGGTGAAAAATCATATGTAGCACTGTCACATTTACCCGATATCCGAACCCAACCCGGACCCGGCATTGGACCGGAATCGATCCGATCTATCCGGGTCCGGGTCCGGGTCCGGGTCCGGGTCCAGGTCCACTCAAAATAGAACCGATCTGGATCCGAACCCGTTAAAAAATACGCCCAAACATATAGAATTTGAATAATAGGTTGTAGGATTATACATATAAAAGTAATTGTTGAAGATAGATGTGTAAATATAATAATAATTCATGTACTTAAGTGCAAAAATTGTTAGAATCGTAGGGTATCGGGTGCAAATATATTTAAGTACAAATATTTATTCTCTACTACCGGACCCGACGGGTAAATTTTTTTTACTAGGACCCGGACCCAGACCCAGACCTGGACCCGGACCCGGTTCTTGGAAGTTCGGGTCCGGATCCAATTTGCGGGCCAGTGAGGTACCGGGTCCAGGTCCGGGTAGTGGAGGACCCGACCCGAGAGGATCCGATACCAGCTCTAATCATATGCACACATGGTCATCTTTGATTTTGTTCAAAGACCGTGTCCCATACAAGATTGTCCTGATTCCAAGGGGATTTTTTTGGGGACACAATTTCTAAAGGATAATCAAGAATTTTTTCCCAAATTGTCCCTCTTTTTGAAAGTTTTTTCCAAACTGCCCTGCTTTTTAACAAAATTCGCAAAACGCCCTACTCACTTTCTGAAAAAGCGAGTTTGGGATTTATCCCATCGCTTTTCCAAAAAGCGAGTGTGAGGCTTTGGTTTTCACTTGCCTACACTCGCTTTCTCAAAAAATGAGGGGATTTCGATTGGGACTTTTTCGCCCCCAAGCTCGAATTTCAGATCTCACTCTCTTTCAACTCTCTATCTTCCTCTTCCTCTTCTAACCTCAAAACCCTAACCCATTTCATCTTAAAATTTCTTCGATTAACCCAAAATTCCTCGCATCTCTCATCTCGTTTCGACGTCACTTAATCTTTCCCAACCCTCTCACCTTACACTCTCAAAACCCTAAACCCATCTTCCAAAAGATCCATATTTTGGAAATTTGATAAACTTGAAGTGGATAGCAACTCCAACTCTTCTACCCATATATCTACGGCTATATCCTTCCGAATAAGCTTGTGAAGGTATAATTTATATCACATATTATTTTGTACATTTTTGTAGGTTTTGTTTGTGGGTAGATAATAACTCGTATATTCATATAAATATACATAGGTATGGATTACGATATTCCTATTTGGTTATACTTTGGTGGTGAAATAATTTGTGATCCAAAGATAGGTTGTTGTTATAGTGTCGTTGATCCTGAAATAGTTTGGGCACCTCGTACCATTACATTGGCAGAAATAGTTGAGAAAATTTATGAAGTTACTAATTAGGATAGGGATCAATGGAATGTGAAAATTTTAGCTCGGTACGTAGCAGGAAAAGGAGATGGTCAGTATTTTATGATAGTGCCTGTATCCACTGATAATGTTTTGAAGTCAATGATTGCTAGGAAACTTGATCCCAATTGTACTTGGTCTACATTGGAGTTATATATTCAGCAAATCTAAATTATGAATGCTCAGCAAAACAATAATCCTAGTTCAAGCTTCGTACGAGAAGTACCGACACAGCAGATGAGGTCTAATCCCGTTCAAACTTTACAAGCAATCCCATTGTCCCACATGAAGACACGTTCACAAATACAACAAGCCCGGATTCTACAGATATTGAGTTGCCACCTCAACCTAGTCCGGTTCATGACTATGTTCGAAATGACACGTTTTTGAATTATTTCAAAATGCTACCATTAATAACGACCTATTAAACGATGATGAAGAAGAGGAAGCAACGGACGATGAAGTCGAGGATGGTGTAGAAAATGATGATGGGGACGAAGAGGGTGAATATGCAAATGTAAACACAAATAACAACAGGTCTAATGAAGTTAGAGCTACTGATAGCTATGCAAATATTAACGCTCATGTTACCGAGGAGATGACACAAGGTGCTAGAGGAAATCAAGTTCCACAAGACTCGTCTGGTTCATCTAATATAGACGAATTGTACATTGGACAGGAATTTATAAGTAAAGAGTCGATTCAACAGACTGTGAAGCTGTATTCTATCAAGAAACATCGTGAATTCGTCACATTGAAATCTTCACCGACACTATACACCGTTAAATATAAATTGGCACCTAGAAAACGTACAATTGAGGAGATGGTGCAAAATCCCCCAGTAGTAAGTGATGGTGGCTGCCCTTGGAGATTATGAGCAATAATTTCAAAAGGCGGAACAAATTTTGTGGTGAAGAATATAGTTGGGCCTCATACTTGTACGAATCCCACGTTGAATCAGTTGATTCTAACCTTGTTTGCAATTTGATTTGTGAGTGTGGTGAAGTCTGAGATAGATTTAACACCACGGGCCATTATTGAGATAGTGAAACTACAATATAATTATCAGATTTCATATAAGAAAGCTTGGATTGCAAAACAAAAAGCAATTGAGAGGTTGTTCGGTACCTTCAAAGAAGCATATACGAAGTTGCCTTTTCTTCTATCAGCGATACAAGCAGCAAATCCAGGAACCATTGTCCGCTGGGATAAATATCAGTCTAGTCCTGGTGAGGAAATATTCAAAGGAGTATTTTGGGCATTTGGTCCTTCGATTGAAGGTTTCAAGTCTTGCAGACCTGTTATTAGTGTTGACGGAACTCACTTGTACGGTATGTATAAGGGTTGTTTGTTAATTGCTGTTTCCCCAGATGCGAAATAGCTTATTTCCATTTGCATTTGCATTAGTTAATGGAGAGAGTATAAATACTTGGACATGGTTCATGAGTTGCATTCGGTATTTTGTCACCGATTGTACTGAGTTGTGTGTTATCTCAGATCGTCATGCTGGTATTTTGTCTGCTATGGAATTGCAAAATAGAGCTTAGAACGAACCTAATGCATATCATCGTTATTGTATGCGTCATTTCACTACAAATTTCTTTTGTAAATTTGGTAGCAAGGCACTGAGGAAAAAAGCCAAAATTATAGCGTGTCAAAACCAACCCAAAAAGTTCAGTACTAAACTCGCTGAACTTGAAACCATCAATCTCGAGGCGGCTAATTGGTTGAAAGAGAAACCGGATGAGAAATGAGAACTTTATGCAGATGAAGGTCGTCGATATGGAATAATGACTACGAACCTATAAGAAGTCTTCAATTCAGTCTCGAAAGGTGTCTGTAGTTTACCGGTAACTACGATTATGGAGATGATCTTTTATCGTCTAAATTCTTATTTTACTACTCGTCAACAGGAAGCCAATAAACTTTTATCTAAAGGGAAGATTTTTGCTCAAAGAGTACAGGAATTGATCGATAGTCGGCATGAGAGAGAAAACCGATATGAGGTTACAATGTTTCATCATAAACCTGGAGTTTTTGCTGTCAAAACAGGCTAACGCAGCACTATCCCAACTGTATTGTCCGACTCTTCGCATATCAGCAATCAATGGAAGGTACATCAACGACACCGAATGAACAGTCGAGTTTGGGAACATCACGCCGCCAAACAGTATCGAGATGTACGCCGTGCAATAGCACTCAACCTTGACCTCAATAGAATCTTCATTCAATCTATCTTTGAAAGTCTCCTTCAACCACTTCAAACAAATGAACTTTCCATTTACTGCTCCCGTTTCGAATTCAACACCATGGTATTGTTCCACTAGATATATCGGCTTGAAGTCCATCGTACCGGTCACTGTCTGTCCATCGACTGGAAGACTGGTGAGTATGGAGACGTCATGCAGTGTTACGGTCATCTCCCCAACTAGCAGGTGGAAGGTATGGGTTTCAGGCCGCCATCTCTCGCAATAAGAAGAGGACGATCACATTTGATGGAGCTCATCAGTCCAATACCAAATAACCCGCAGTCCCGTAGAATCTCATGAATCCATGGGTGCATAGGAAGTGGATGACTTCCCCTAAATGTACACTCCTTAGATTCACCTTCCTACACGTCTTTCGAACGGTGATGCGATTGGAGAGTAAGCAGTGTAGAGTCGAGGGGACCTGGACCTCCAGGAGGAACATAAGATGATGAAGAAGGGGCTGATGAAGAAGGACCCGCCTCATTTGGATTAGTTGAGACCTACACAACAATAACATTTAAATCAATAGACCGATTTTAAATTTTATTGTAAGATAATCAAACTAATCGAATAAAAATAATTATTCACTTACATTAGTACGTTGGTACCACCACGACCACGACCACGACCATGACCACGTCCACCGCGAGGAGGTGGGCCAAAAGAAATACGTGGTCCGTCGCCTCGAGTATTTGGAGGTCTACTACTCAATCCTCCCTCCACATTACCCATCGTGTGTGTCATTTATAATAACCGAGAGTACACTACAACTTAAACAATTGTTATTAACTATACCAAAAATATCTAACCTACATATATCTACATATATATCCAATTTTTACACTATATACCTACATATACTCAAAATGGAATATACTATATACCTACATATACTCAAAAATTTATAACATACTTATAAACAAACATGTTCGATAATAATGCTTAATTAACCGAAAATTAAAAATTCAATGTTAGTGCAAAGCAAAATTTGGGTGATTTTGAAGATCCAATGTTCACTTGTAAAATCAAAAAATTGGGTGATTTTGGGTCGAATTAACACACATACAATGTTAATGGAACACGAAATTAAAAAAAAGCAAAAGTATGAGAAATATGCCGTTAAAGTAGGATGATTGAATATATAAATAGTGAATAGGAGGTCGAAGAATCTCTTTCAACCGCACTCTTTATCCCCAAATTTGAAAATGAACGAACTCTTGGATATTGGGGTTTAGGATTTTTGGGTTAATCGAGATGAGATATGTAGATGAGAGAAGTGAAAAATCGAAATGAGGTGAGAAATGTGAGGATTTTTTGGGTTAATCGATGAATTTTATGGGTTAATCGACGAAAATGAGATGAGAGATGGGTTAAGGTTTTGGGGTTAGAGGAAGAGGAAGATAGAGAGTTTAAAGAAAAAGTGAGATCTGAAATTCGAGCCAGGGGGCTAAAAAGTCCCAATCGATACTCGTTTTTTCAAAAAGCGAGTGTGAGATAAATTCCCTCGCTTTTTGAGAAAGCGTGTAGGCAAGTGAAAACCAAAGTCTCACACTCGCTTTCTGGAAAAGCGATAGGATAAATCCCAAACTCGCTATTTCAAAAAGCAAGTAGGACATTTTGGAAAATTTTTTTAAACAGTATGGCGGTTTGGAAAAAACTTTCAAAAAGAGGGACCAGTTTGGGGGGGGGGGGGGGGGAGAAATCGATAATCAAATGCTCAAATCTTTTGTCACATGATTTTATATGACTGCGAGGTCATATTATTATTATTTTCATGCCAACTTAGTTTTTATTGTACAATTCACCTTTGTAACACTCTTTCTCTCTCTCTCTTGGACCTGAAAAATTCTCTATTTTCTTTTGTTCTGCATTTTGTTTGTGTTATTTTAAATAAAAATATAAAAAAGTAAACATTACCACCCAAAATGGAGCTCTAATTAAAATGTGAAGCTATTGTAAAGAGTGCAAACTTGG
This sequence comes from Hemerocallis citrina, assembly GCA_017893485.1. Lineage (NCBI taxonomy): Eukaryota > Viridiplantae > Streptophyta > Magnoliopsida > Asparagales > Asphodelaceae > Hemerocallis > Hemerocallis citrina. Next base: position 226,701,846 of record CM030364.1, on the reverse strand, counting down.
CCAGGACATGTAATGAACTGTCCATGCACTATTGTTGCTATCGATTTGCAAGCATTGTCATGCCCAAAGTAAAATTGGTCGGCTAGGATGCAATTTTATGTCATAACACAGCATATTTTTAAACTAATGACATGTATTAAAAGAGGGCCAAAACTAAAGTACCCCCAATGTTTGGCATGAGTACAAACTACCAATATAACGTTTAAAAAAATACATTATACACATTCCTCCGTTAACTTAACCCATTTCGTTAATTTTAAATTATTAAATTACATTTCTACCATTACACTTTCATATCTCGATCTATTTTTCCTTTCTCCCCTTTTTTATTCTCAAACATTAAACAAAACCAAATCTCAATCTCATCATCAAAATCCCAAATCTCAATCTCATCCTTTCTCCCCTTCACTTGGTTCACCAACTCCAATCAAAATCTCAAATAGTAATCTTAATCCTGAAGTCTCCTTCTCCTCTTAAATTCTCGCACGTTCAAGAACCCACTCCATCTTTTCTCCATCGTGTGCATTCTCCTCGACTTCCCTCGCTCCACCTTTCAACATTTCCAACTCTTGTCTACCTCAACACTTTGCACATGCAATTCGCCATCGGTTTCTTTTTATATGTAAATAATTGGTGATTTAGTCAACATCATATGTATTTTTAGTAATGCCCTTCAATTGTTCGATGAAATTTCCATAAGTAAGCTTCAGTTAGGTTTGCTTCATCTTAATTATAAGTGATTTATGTTATTCATCTTTATTGTAGGAAATTTGAATCTTTTGTGTTTTCTGTGTATATCAGCATCAATAAAGAGAATATGAGAACTGTGAGAGATAATGGAGCATACAGGACACGAGAAGGCTAAATTTAAAAAAACCACACTAAACTTTTGGTCATTTTAAAAAAACCGCACTAAGTTTTTTTTATAAAAAAATGCACAAAACTTCAGTTGAATAAAACACACAAAAACGGAGTTTCAATCCGTTACTTTTTTGCACGTGCGATGCACGTGACCTATTTTTCTGACCAAAATACCCCTGTATATGGATAAATTTAAAAAAACCACACTAAACTTTGGGTCATTTTAAAAAATCGCACTAAGTTTTTTTAAAAAAATCGCATAAAACTTTAGTTTAATAAAACACACACAGACGGAGTTTCAATCCATTACTTTTTTTGCACGTGCGATGCACGTGACCTATTTTTTTGACCAAAATAGCCATGTTTACAATTCGAAAACCCCTCTCTCTCTCTGCCCTCTTCTTCTTCATCAAAATCCCCACATCAAACCCTAATCAACTTACCCACCCTACAAATCAACCCATTTCTTCTTCCTCCTTATTCGATCGGTCGATCTGAAATTCCCCAAACCCTAACTTGCCAACCTGGATCTTATGTTGTAATCGGAAGCGAAAACATCATTCTAAAAGCTCTATGTCAAGTTTAATCTCTATTCAATTTCAGTCTCTCATATTTATTTGCATATGTAAAATTTTGATGTTTGAATATAACTACTTGCAGATTCCACAACTTCCAAAGCTACAAGGAGGAGGTCCCCTAACATTTGCGATGGAGGTGGAACCTTATTGTGTCATCATAAGGAGCCTGAAGTCGTTAAGATAGCCAGTACATCTACCAATGCTGGAAGATATTTCGCTGGATGCCCAAATTGGAAAACTGATAATTGCTAATTTTTTAGGTGGGTAGAACTTGTGGGAGATAACAAGGGGGAGAAAGCATACTCAGATTTGAAGGCGAAAAATGTTAAGGTGAGTTTGCCAGTTGAGGAAACAAGTAGGAGGTTACAAAATTTGGAAGCAGAGTGCGACTCACTACGGAAGAAGGTGGTGGATTTGAAGGTAAAGGAGGGAACAATGAAAGGGTTTACTGTGTCGTTGTTTGTATTAGTTGTTTTCATATTATATGTGTTGAAATAGCAGTATTGAATTTTTCAAATATTGTATTTTGATGATAATGTAATTTAAGTGTTTTGAATTGTGAAACATGCATTAAGTTTGCTCGATGGATATGAATGTTTGGGTTGTTTGTGGAGTTGAGATTTAGTATTAGCAATGAAAATAGATCAAGTTCTGATGATTTTGAATACTGCTTGTTGTTGGTAATTTATCGATTCAAGTAATGGTTGTGCACCACATCTTAGTACAATATCTTAACTCAAAAAAACCCAATGAATTTTGTAGTTCACATCAGAAAAACACGCAAAACTTTTAAGTTCATATCTAAAAACCATACAAATGTTTTGCCATTGTTTAAAAAAATATCACATAACTATTACTTTAGTTAAAAAAACATCGCAGAACTATTTATAATGTACAGTATACTCATCTGATCAAGACTCATTTCAGATTAATTGTTGTCTATATTTCACACAATCAGTTACAGTTACAAATTTGCACCATCATACAACAGAAACATGCTTCTGAACATTGTCATCCCCATTCTCATTCATTGTGCAATTTACATGATTAAATTTGGAGCATCAAACATTGCACATTCATCAATCTCATCACTTGAAACAAACTACCATCACTTGCAACACAAGAAGATCAAAGCAAGTCAGATAAATATAACACATTTACTTCACTTTCTTAATACATTTTAGTTCACAAAATATACAGTGGCCAATACATTTTCTTCATAAGTTCACAAAACATTTGAACTGTAATATTTACACCATCAATGGCCAATACAGAAAATTCCTCCACATTTGATCGGTTCACATCAAAAATTCTTCCACACTGGAACTATAATACTTACAACATCATTGGCCAAAACATAAAATTCCTCCTCATTTGATAAATTCACATCAAAAAGTTCACATTTACAAAAAACTCCACTGACAGTTTGAGCATCACCACTGTACTTAACAATCAACCAAAAACCTCTCTTCACCTTTGAACTACTTTCCAATGCACTATCATGCCCTCAAATATTCCTTCTTTCTGTCAGATTTAGGCTTCGGAGAGAATTCGTATAGCAATTGCTGAGCTTCGCTCTGAGAATTGCTTCACTTTGTTTCGAATTGATTCGACGGGGGTAAACTAGGGTTCTATCAGATTTGGGGGTTTTTTCAGTAAGTAATTGGAGGAGAAGGGGGAGAAAGGTTACTGTTATTTATACAGGGGTATTTTGGTCAGAAAAATAGGTCACGTGCAAAAAAAGTAACGGATTGAAACTCCGTCTGTGTGTGTTTTATTAACTGAAGTTTTGTGCGGTTTTTTTTTTTAAACTTAGTACGGTTTTTTTTAAAATTGCCCAAAATTTAGTGTGGATTTTTTAAATTTAGCCTTATACAGGGGTATTTTGGTTAGAAAAATAGGTCACGTGCATCACACGCACAAAAAAAGTAACGAATTGAAACTCTATCTGTGTGTGTTTTATTATACTGAAGTTTTGTGCGGTTTTTTTAAACAAAAAAAACTAGTGCGGTTTTTTTTAAATGGCCCAAAGTTTAGTGTGGTTTTTTTAAATTTAGCTACATGAGAATTGTGTGATGAAGCAGATGTGAGCATCAGTGCAGCCTGCATGCTGTTTGACAAAATGCTTCACTTATGAACCTGCGAGCTATTTGGAAAAAAGCTTGACTTACATGCCTGCATGTTTTTTCAGCAAATGCTCGACTTAGCCGGGTTGTGAAAGTGTTGGTTTATAAACAAGTCAATATTTGTATCGGTTTCGCATATCAACTATTGTCTACTAAGCTACTGCTGCTGCTAACATTCTGTAAAAAAGATTGGTTCTATTGAATTTTTGTACAAGATCTTTTCATCTTATAGATACTTTACAAGATTGTAAATATTTGGAAACCGTTATTTTTTTCTTTCTTTCTTTGACCTATAAAATCTTGGCAGGAATTTAAGTATTGTTCTTGATGTTTGTCTATATAATATATGTACTCTCATATTTTCCTCTAATGACTTATTTTAAGTTCGGAATTCCCTAAGCATAATAGCAAGCCTAACCTCCATCTAACCTGAAAACAACCGAAATGTACATACTCTATCTCAGCTAATCACTTTATCATGTGTTATATGGGATCTGTATTGCTTCATGATAAAAGAAGTTGGTGCATATCTTTGTAGTAGTTGGGTTTATTCTTTTTCTTACCTAGAAAGAAGAAATTTTGCCTGGAATGTATATTTTATACAATGTTAGATCCATGGATACTTGTTCATGGAGTAAAAAACAAATGAACTGCTACTCGCTAGTCCTTTTTCTTTATAATATTACATGATGAGAATGAGATTTGTATTTTGTTTAATGTTTGAGAACGAAGAAATATGAGAAAGGGAAAAGAGATTGAGATATAAAGGGTAAGGGTAAAAATATAATTTAACAATTCAAAGTTAACAGAATTTGTTAAGTTAACGGATGAATGGGTATAATGTATTTTTTCAAACGTTATATGGGCATTTTGTACTTAGGCCAAACGTTGAGGGGGGTAATTTGGTTTTTGCCCATTAAAAGATTGGCATACGATTTGATGTCGGTATAAGTGACGTGACCCAATCAGAGTCGTCAGATCTCCTCAATCTTCGCTCATCTCAGATCATCAGGTCAAAAGGTCCAACGGGCCTTCTGCAACTTCAGGCCCACAGACAAACGGGTCTGATTCGGTCCATCAGGGTCAGATACCTATTTACTCTGCCTATAAATACCAGGGCCCCTCCTCCTTAAAGGTAATCCAAAATTTCTCACCTGAACCCTAGCATTCTTACCCTTCTCAGTGACTGACTAAATCGTCGGAGGGCATGTAGCCAGGATTTCTCCCGGTGTTTCTAGGCACTTTGCAAGTGTTCCATTCGGCCAGCCACCAGCTACCCTTCCGAGTCGACCTCCAGTAACATACCGGATCTGCAGTTGAGATTTGTCCCGTCAACTTTACAAATTACAAGAACTCACACCTGTTGCTTTCGCACAAAAAACAAACAACATCAGGTTCGCACCGTCTGTGGGCAGGCTTGACAGACCCAAAACCAGATTCTGGTCTCCGGAATCCACCCCTTTTATAGCCCCTAAACCAAGAAGGGCGGCAACAGCGGGACGGTGTGCCGACCATCATCACCGGATTCACAGTCAGGCGGACACACAGGGTTCCTGAAGACACCGACCCGACAATCCCTTAGGTCAGGGTCCGAGCGCCTCACGCTCAGCCATTGGGTGAACCGAATGCCAAGAAGCCGATGATCTTCGGAAGATCATCAACCATCGGAAACCTAAGGAAGACCCCCAAAAACTATTCAACTGTTCCAGGAGCAGAGCTGCCTCCTCCGTCCAAATTCCGACCCATAGCCTACGAGGTCGGGAGCAACGACGCAATCGCTCACCCAGAGATCGATGACCTATGACGGTCCAATTCGAAAAGGTCATGGTCACAAGGACCGAGTTTCATGAGTTCAGGAACGAGGTCATCCTAGCCATCCGAGGCGCACCCAGGACCAAAAAACCAATCGACGACCCCATCCAGGAAGAGAGAAACCTGAGTAGCAAGTCACACGGCTCGACCCGGCCACCGATGAGGGATGATGCTATCCTTAGGTGACTCCAGGAGATGGAGAAATGCCTCATTCAAATCGGCGAGGGTGGAGGCCAATCTAGTCGGGGGTACCATCTTACCGGACCCCCATTCTCTGCTCAAATTTTTGACGCCTCGATCCCAAAGAATTTCTGACCACCTCAGTTCAAGACATACGATGGAGAGAGTGATCCAGCTGATCACATAGAGGGATTCAAAACCCTCATGATGATTCACAGTGCCTCGGATCCTCTCCTCTGTCGAGCGTTCCCCACCACTTTGCGTGGCCCGGCAAGGGGATGGTTCTCAAATCTCACCCCCAACTCGATCTTCTCTTTTGAACAGCTTGAGGTAAACTTTCTCGCTCACTTTGTGACCAGTCACAAGGTCGAGAAGATGAGCGCGTCACTTCTGGACCTCAAACAGAAGGAAGGGGAGTCCCTGCGGGACTTTGTGTAAAGGTTCACCACCGAAGCCAGGGCAGTCTCTTCTTTCGATGCTGGCATCACATCCATGGCTTTTCGACATAACGTTCGCCATTGCTAGCTAAAGGCATCCTGGCAAAGAAGCCCCCGATCGATTTTCTCGACCTCCTTCACAGGGTCAAAAAGTACATTCGAGCCGAAGAAGCTCTGTACCCTGAAGGTCTGACAGAAGCCCCCGCTAAGGAGAAAAGGAAGGTAGATGGTCTTGATCCCATGAAGAAGTCTCAAAAATATCCCCTTGGCCAAAAATGACCGTCTCCGTCCCCCGCTTCGAAAGGTTCACCCTGCTAACTCATAGCATTTCTTCCATCCTTAGGGAGATTGAAGAAAATGGGATCGTCTGCTATCCTCCTCGACCCAACAACAACAAGAAAAGGGACCGGAGATTTTACTGTCGGTTCTACCAGGACCACGGGCACGAGACGGATACATGTTGCACTCTCAAAGACGAGATAGAGGCCCTCATCCAGAGGGTTTACCTAAGGGAATTCACTCGAACCAATCTACGAGACCAGCGGGCTTCGTCCCCTCCTCGGGCAATCGGTCAGCGTCCCGAGGCGTAACCTGAGCCTGATGAGGCAGGAGGGTCGGCCATCCTTCACTATGTCCACGGTTGCCCCATGGGGGGAGATTCGAATACTTCCCTCAAGGCCTTCGTGCGGGAGGTTAACTCGGTCCATGAACACCCACCCCCTAGGGACCCAAGCCTTGCGGTCTCATTCTCTAACGACGACCTAAAAGGTGTCTGACTATCTCACTGTGATGCCCTGGTGATCAGCCTTGGCATGGTGAACCACGAGATTCACCGTATCCTCGTTGACAATGGAACCTCGGTGAACATCCTGTTCCTTGCCGCATTCAAAGCGCTCAAAATCTCTCGAGAAAGACTCAAGCTGGTTTACACACTACACGGGTTTTTAGGCACTCCAGTACAGATCAATGGGATAATCACGGTCGATGTCACAGCCAGAACGGTCCCGAACATCTGAACTTAAGCCGTGAATTTCATGGTTGTCAATGTCAAAGCCGCCTACAATGTGATCCTGGGCAGACCCAGCTTCTGTTCCCTTCAAGAGGTACCCTCCGCATACCACCTAAAAATGAAGTTCCCAGCCGACCATGGAGTCGGCGTGGTCCGAGGCAATCAAGAATCGGCCAGGTCCTGCTACATGGCCGCAGTGGGAGGCAGAGTTTTTCCCCTCGAAGCAATCGAACTTCTGTCTGACAGGAACTCATTGGGCTCCGAGCCTGTCGACCAATTGGAAGAAATCCCCTTCACCAAGGAGGACAGATCTAAGTGGTTCCAAGTGAGCCATTCCCTCTCCCCAGACCTAAAACTAGCCATCACCGATTGCATTAGGTAGAATGTTGATCTCTTCGCCTAGACTCCCTCGGATATGACAGGAATCTTAGAGGAACTCATCATGCACCGACCGAGCATCTACCTGGATTCAAAGCTCGTCCAGTAGAAGCGCCGCAAATTCGCCCCTAAAAGGCAGCTGGCAACCAAAGAAGAAGTGAACAAGTTCCTCTCGGCTCGTTTTATCTCGGAAGTCAGCTATCCCGAATAGCTGGCCAACATAGTAATGGTGAAGAAACCAAGCGGAAAGTGGAGAATCTGCATAGACTTCACAGACCTCAACAAGGACTGACCCAAAGATCCACTCTCCCTTCTGAGCAACGACGCCCTGATTAATGCGACTTCTGGCCACGAACAACTGAGCTTCATGATGCCTTTACAGGCCATAACCAAATCAGAATGTTCCCCCCTGACATCACCAAAATCGCCTTCGTGACTGACCAGGGCCTATACTGTTATCGGGTCATGCCCTTCGGGCTGAAGAACACCGGTGCTACCTACCAAAGGCTCGTCAATCGGGTGGTTAAGGAACAAATAGGTCTGAACATGGAGGACTATGTCGACGACATGCTTGTCAAAAGCTGCCGAGGTTGTCATGCCCCACTTCCCAAAAAGAATACGGAACACGGATACGCAACAAAAGCCCAGCGGATGATTTTTATCATCCATAAGCTGTTCAAGAAAACTTTACAACATTCACAAGAATCACCAGAGTCGGAAGCAAAAGTATCAACCAACACGCACATATGAACCAAATACCAACAAGAATACTTAAAACCAAATATATTAATCTCAAATAGTCATGATCTGAATAAAACAAATATCTTGGGTCACACTGCCCAAATACAAGAATAAATCCAAGTCTCAAAATACAATATTATTTAAGCAAGCTACAAGAAATAATAATAACAAAATGCAGTACTAATACTTCATGTCATCGATACCGTCTGGAACCTGTTCTCCAAAGTCTGCAATTCAACGAATACAGGAAAGAGGGAAAGAGAAAAATAAGTACATGTCAATTGCAAGTTACAGACCACTTATAATATAGGATACAAGTACATGGAAAAACTAACTAGCAACATGGTGTAAGTATGATGTCAACATAAACAACTAGCATGGTAAAGTGAACAAGTATAAATGGCATGAATCAAGTGTCAAGTAATCAAGTATCATGTAAACATGCACCAAGTGTCGGATACAATACTGACTAGAACCCCATGAAGTCTAACAATCTCTTGCATATACAGTTAGGCTCTCAGTATACTGACCGACACGAAAAGGAATGAAGTGTGCACTCTTCGTTAAACGGCCGATAATCACCCAAATGGCATTATGACCCTTAGGACTCCTCGGCAAAGTGGTCACAAAGTCCATAGTGATATGTTCCCACTTCCACTCAGGAATAGGAAGCGGTTGAAGAAGTCCAGCGATTATCTGATGCTCTGCCTTAACCTGCTGGCAGATCAAATATTGAGCAACAAATCGAGCCACAGCCCTTTTCATACCCTGCCACCAGAAATGGAGCTTCAAATCTCGATACATCTTAGTACCGCCAGGATGGATAGAATACGGAGACTGATGGGCTTCCTCAAGCAACCTCTGACGAACATCACCTTCCGGGACACATAACCTGGACCCAAAACGAAGCGATCCATCCGAATGAATACCCATGTCCGTCCTGGACCCAGACTCAACCTCAGCTCGAAATCTTTGCAATTGTGCATCACTAGCCTGCACCTCTTTAATCTGATCAACAAGAGACGACTGCAGCTGAAGCACCAAACAACTCTGATCAAAACTCAGCAACAAAACTTTCAACTCCAACCTCCTCATCTGCTCAATCAGATCCCTCTGCTGAGTCAAGAACATAACTGCCGGTCTCCTGCTCAAAGCATCTGGCACCAAATTTACTTTACCAGGATGGTATTGCAAACTGATGTCGTAATCGGCCAAAAGTTCCAACCAATGCCTTTGCCTCATTTTTAACTCCTTCTAGGTGTAGACGTACTTGTGACTTTTGTGGTCTGTAAAGATCTCCACTCGGTCCCCAAGTAAATAATGTCTCTACGACTTCAAAGCAAAAATCACTGTCGCTAACTCCAAGTCATGAGTCGGATAATTCTTCCCATGCGGCCTCAACTGCCTCGATGCATACGCAATGACTCGGCCCTTTTGTATCAAAACTGCTCCAAGACCCTTACCAGAAGCATCACAGTGAATTACAAATCCGCCTAAACCATCGGGTATAGTCAACACAGGCGCTGACATCAATTTGTTCTTCAACTCAACAAAAGCTCCATCACACTCATCAGACCAACAGAATTTATGATCCTTCCCAGTCAACTTAGTCAACGGTCCTGCTATCTTCGCAAAATCTTGGACAAACTTCCGATAATAGCCAGCCAAACCGAGAAAACTCCTAACTTCAGAAATTGACTTGGGAATAGGCCAATCCTTCACAACCTCAACCTTGGCAGGATCGACAGAAATACCATCACCTGAGATAATATGCCCCAAGAATGAAATCTTTTCGAGCCAAAACTCACACTTGCTGAGTTTTCCATAGAGCTGATTCTTTCTCAAAGTCTACAGAACCACTCTAAGATGCTCAGCATGATCTTCCCAATTCTGAGAATACACCAAAATATCATCAATGAAGACCACCAAAAATCTATCCAAGAACTGAGAGAAGACCCGGTTCATAAGACTCATGAATACAGCCGGCGCATTCGTGACTCCGAACGGCATCACAAGATACTCATAGTGCCCGTATCTAGTCCTGAAAGCAGTCTTCTGTATATCTGCAGCCTTCACCTTGACTTGGTGATATCCAGAGCGAAGATCCAACTTCGAGAAAATAGCAGCCCCACTCAACTGATCAAATAAATCATCGATCTTGGGCAACGAATACCGATTCTTCACAGTAACTCTATTCAGTTCCCGATAATCCATGCACAGTCGACGACCACCATCCTTCTTGTCAACAAAAAGGACCGAACCACCCCAAGGCAAAACACTAGGTCTGATGAAACTCAAATCAAGCAACTGCTGAATCTGCACCTTAAGCTCTGCTAGCTCAACCGGTGCCATCCTGTAGAGACTCTTCGATATCGGTGCTGTTCCAGGCTGAACATCAATACCGAATTCCACTTCCCTATTAGTGGGTAAGCCAGGCAACTCATCTGGAAAAATATCTAAGAAATCCCGAACTACCAGAGGCGCAGCCTCACAACCTGAATGTAACTCCATCGCACAAATCTCCTGATCAACTGCAGCTCGGCAAAGGAAAGACTCTCCGGCATGGAACTCAAATTATGTCCGGCATGGAACTCAAATTATGTGCGATCTGGAATTCAGAACACAACTTTCTTGGCACGACAATCAATAATGGCATGGGTTTCACCCAACCAATCCATACCCAGAATAACGTCGAACCCCGAATTCCCAATTACAATCAGATTGGCTTTGAACTCTGTGATACCAATAATCACGGGACACTGCCTGCACTCCCAGGAACAAATGACAACTCCACCACCTGTCACAATGTTCCAAGCCTCTGACATGTTGCTGCACTCCAACTGATGGCGAGCGACAATTCAAGAGGAGACAAAAGATTGGGTTGCCTAGAATCAAATAGAATATGAGCAGGGAAAGAGCACACAAGCACAACACCTAAGACAGAAAACAAAAGGGATAAAGAAAAGAATGGTTGAACAGGGGTGAGGAAAAACAAAATGCAGAAAGAACAAACATAAAGAAATAAAGCAAAGGAAATGAAGAAACAAAGAGAAACAACAAACAATAAAACAATAAAACAAAAGATACCTGCAACCACTCCCTCAGCTGACTCAGCATCTGCAGCCGTCAGGTTGAAAGCCTGACCTCTCCTCGGAACAGCGGTACTCTGACCGACAATCTGACGCTACAGAGAAAGCGGTGGTCTAACTGGACCACGAGCTGTAGCAAATGACTGAACAGGACCCCTGGCTGGAGGAGCCAACCACGTGCAGTCCCGCACCGAATGGTTAGTAGCACCACATCCAAAACAGCGATGATTGGCACGTCGGCAATCCTTGCGCTCATGCCCTGGGAGATGGCAAAAGTCACAGAAACCCACTTTCAGAGGACCCGCAGAAGAGTAAGGAGTCGC